>OZ004710.1:21601561-22262485 GCA_963924515.1 Vespertilio murinus
TGATTTCACCCTCGATTTTGATTGATAGTCTTGCTGGGTACAGTATTCTTGGATTCAGACCCTTCCTTTGCATGACTTTGTATATTTCACTACATTCCCTTCTGGCCTGATGTGTTTCTGTTGGGAAATCAGTCCCTAGTCTGACTGGGGATCCTTTGTAGATAACTTTCTGTCTCTCTTTGGCCACATTTAAGATTCTTACTTTTCATTGGTGTTTGCCAATTTAATTATAATGTGCGTTGGCATCAGTCTTTTGGGGTTCACTTTTTGGGCCTTTGTGAGCTTCTTGGATTTATGTGAGTTTTTTTCTTCCCTATATCAAGGAAATTTTCTGTCATTATTTCTTCAAAAGTGTTTTCTATTCCTTGCTCAGTTTCCTCTCCTTCTGGCATCTCTATTATGCAGATGTTGTTTCATTTTGTGTTGTTCCAAATTTCCCTTATGCTGTCCTGTTTTTTAATTTATTTTCTAGATGCTGCTCTGCTTGGGTGTTTTTTTCTACCTTGCTTCTAGCTCACTGATGCAGTCCTCTGCTTCTTTTAGTCTACAGTTGATGCTTTCTATTGAGTTTTTTATAGCAGCGATGTCATTTTTCATTTCTTCTTGGTTCTTTTTCATTTCCTCTTGGTTCTTACACATATTGTCGAATTTGTCTTCCATTCTTTTCATCCACCTTATGACCATTTTTCTGAATACTTTCTCTGACAGGTTGCTTCCCTCCATTTCATTTACTTCCTTTTCTGGTGATGCCTCATTTTCTTTCATATGCGGGTTGTTTCTTTGTCTCCCCATGATTTCTCTTCTCTGGGTGTCTGGTTACATAGTTCTCTCTCTCCTCTCCTTAGGAGTAATATGACCTTTCCTTGAGAAGGTGCAGAGCTCCTCCAAGTCAGCATAATCATGGTGTCTGATATTTTGTGTTGCTGGATTTGCAGTTGGTCCCTGGGTGTTTTGTTTGTAGAGTCATGGGATGTATAGGCTTCCAAAAACAAGCACTCTCTTCTCCAAAATGGCAGGGCCTCCATGGTAGATCCTGTCACTCTGGGAGAGATTTCAGCAGCAGTATAGGCTGCCCAGTCAGGGGAGCCTGGTCCAGTAGTCCCCAGTAGTCCCTTGGAGTATATCTGACCCACACCCACAAATATACACTCCCCTTACATCCACACACTCTCATTTCATTCTCTCACACAGTATCTTGCAATCTACCTTCCCATCAACAGCCATCTTCCCAGTCCCTCCATTTTGATCTTTTTTTCTGGTCCTTTTTTGTCATTTATTTTAAATCACTTTCCTTCCCATATTCCTCTAATTCCTTATTCTGATTTTATGTATTACAGGTATGCATCTATATATTCCACATCCCACTTTCTTATTGTGTTTTTCTTTTTTAGTCTATACTTTCTAATTATTTATTTATTTATTTTTAATTTCTCCTCATATGATATTTTTATACCCTTTTTCTATCATTCTTCCTCTATTTTCTCTTTTATAATTCTCTCTTCTCTGGATTTTGCTCTTTTTTTGGTGCTGTAGGGGTCTTGTGTACATTTTTCTTTCATTTATTCTGTTTATTGCTTGTTATGCTGTATTTTGTTCTATTGCTTTTTATGTGGCATTTATGCTGTATTTTGCACTTTCACAACAGCACCCATGAAATCGTCATGGATGTGCCACATAGTCAGACAGCCTGAAAGGAGACTCCATCCATGAAAGGGACAATAACATTCAAAACCCATCTACAATAGCGGAACCCCAAATAACTCAAGTAATGAACTTTCCTAGAGTACCAGTTCAGGAGATTTAAGAGACAGAACCACTGTATTCCACAAAATTCCTACTATATAAGGCCACCCCACAATATCTTGGAGGCATAGCAGTTTGATCTAATATATAGAAACAAAATCAAAGGGATAGCAAAAATGGGGAGACAACAATAACAACCCCCAAATGAAAGAAAAGATAGAATCAGCAGAAGATGAGCTAAATTAAATGGAGGTAAAGAATTTATCACATAAATAATTCAGAGTAATGATATTAATGGTGCTCAAGCAATTCACTGAGAACTACAAGCAATTTAATGAGAATTATAATGCTCTTAGTGAAAGCTACAACGACATGAAAAGAGAGATTTAAACAATACTTAAGAATCAACTGGAAATGAGGAATGACATGGCTGAAATAAATAATACACTAGAAGGAGTCAGCAGTAGACTAGAAGAAGCTAAGGACTGAATCAGTGAGTTGGATGACAGGTAGAAGAAAGCACCTATTCAGAGAAACAAATGGGGAGGGGATTAAAAAGCAGGAGGAGAGTCAAAAGGAGCTTTGGGACAACATGAAATGTAACAACATTCACATTATAGGGGTTCCAGAAGGAGCAGAATCTGACAAAGGAATAGAGAAATGCTTTGTAGAAATGATGGCAGAAAATTTCCCTAACTTGGTGAAAAAAAAACATTACTCAAATTCAGGAAACTCAGAGAGTTCGAATAAAGATGAATCCCAAAAGACCAACACTGAGGCACATATTAAATAAAATAACTAATATTAAACATGCAGAAAGAATTGTAAAGGCTGAGAGAGAGAAACAAAGTTACCTACAAGAGAGCTCCTATTAGATTTTCAGCTGACTGACTTCTCAATAGAAACACTTCAGGCCAGAAGGTAATAGCATGAAGTATACAAAATAATGAAAATCAAGGGACTTAATCTAAGATTACTTTATCTAGCAAAGCTAATATTCAAAATCAAATGTGCAATAAAGAGCTTTGCAGGTAAAAAAAAAAATGGCTAAAAGAGTTTATTATCACCAAACCAACACTGCAAGAAATGCTAATGGGGCTGTTGTAAGAAGAAGAAATAGAGAGAAAGAAAAGGTCACAGACATAGAGAATAAGAATAGCAATACATAGGTAGCTATTAATAATAACAATAAATGTAAATGTCTTAAGTGCTCTAATAAAAATACATAGGATAGCTGAATGGATAAGAAAACATAACCCATATATATTCTGTCTACAAGAGACTTACCTCAGAACTAAGGACTCACACATAAAAATAAAAATAAAATAATAAAAATAAAATAAAAAGTCCTATCAGATATTTGCTAGATAAAATACAAGCAGAAATGAAAAAAAAAGCTGTGGTAGCAATACTCATATCTGACAAAATAGACTTCAAAGTGAAGGCCTGTATCTGTCCAATTTTCCCAACACCATTTATTGAAGAGACTGTCTTGACTCCATTGTATATTCGTGCCTCCTTTGTCAAATATTAATTGAGCATAGTGATTTGGGTTGATATCTGGATTCTCTATTCTATTCCATTGATCTATATGTCTATTCTTGTGCCAGTACCAGGCTGTTTTGAGAACAGTGGCTTTGTAATACAGCTTGAAATCTGGTATTGAGATCCCTCCAACTTTATTCCTCTTTCTCAGGATTGCTGTGGTTATTCGGGATCTTTTTTTTAATTCCAGATGAATTTTTGGAGTGTTCTTTCTAGTCTGTGAAGTATGCTGTTGATAACAAAACAAAACAAAGCAAAAAAAAGAAAAACAAACAAACAAAAAACAGGCATACAGATCGATGGAATAGAACAGAGAACCCAGGCATTGACCCAAGCCATTATGTTCAATTAGTATTTGACAAAGGAGGCAAGAACATACAATGGAGTAAAGACAGACTCTTTAATAATTGGTGTTTGGAAAATTGGACATGTGCATGGAAAGAAGAAAGAAAGGAGAAGGAAGGTGGGAAGGAAGAAAGGAAGGAAGGAAGGAAGGAAGGAAGGAAGGAAGGAAGGAAGGAAGGAAAGAAAGAAAGAAAGAAAGAAAGAAAGAAAGAAAGAAAGAAAGAAAGAAGAAAAGAAAAGAGTCCACCAACTTACACCATACACAAGAATAAACTCAAAATGGATAAAAGACTTAAAATGAATTGTGAAACCATAACAATCTTAGGAGAAACTATAGGCAGCAAAATCTCAGACAGCTTACTTAGCAATATGCTTGTCAATACATCCCAAAGGGCAGTGGTCGACAAACTCATTAGTCAACAAAGCCAAATATGAACAGTACAATGATTGAAATTTCTTTTGAGAGCCAATTTTTTAAAGACTTAAACTTCTTTTAATGTCACTTCAAAATAGACTCACCCAGGCCATGGTATTTTGTGGAAAAGCTACACTCAAGAAGCCAAATAGTCACATGTGGCTCAAGAACCACAGTTTGCTGACCAGGGCCCTAGGGCAAAGGAAACTAAGGAGAAAATAAATAAATTGGGGCTACATAAAAATAAAAAGTATCTGCATAGAAAAAGAAACCATCAATAAAGTGAAAAGAGATCCCACTACAAGGGAGAATATATTTGACAATCATGCATTAAATAAAGGATAATTTCCAAAATATATAAGGAACTTATATAACTTAACAAAAGAAAGCCAAGCAATTGAATTTTAAAAAAAGGACAAAGGACCTACATACACATTTCTCTAAACTGAACATACAAAAGGCCAAAAGACATATGAAAAGTTCTCAAAGTTACTAATCATCAGTGGGATGCAAATTAAATTGACAATGAGTTATCACCTCACACCTGTCAGAATGGCTATCATCAACAAATCAATAAACAAAAAGTGTTGGAAAGCATGTAGAGAAAAGGGAACCCCAGTACAATGTAGCCACTGTGGGAAATAGTTTGGAGTTTCCTCAAAAAATTAAAAATGGAACACCCATTTGACCCAGTGATCCCACTTCTAGCAATATATTCTAAGAAACCAGAAATATCAATAAGAAAGAATATGTGCACCCTTAAAGTTAATAGCAGTGCAAATTATGATATCTAAGATTACTAAACAGCCTAATTTCTGGTCAGCAGATGAGTGGATAAAAAAAGCTGTGGTACATTTACACAATTAAATAATATTCAACTGTAAAAGAGGAATAACTTTTACCATTTGCAACAGCATCAATGGTCCTGGAGTGTATTATGCTACATCGAAATGGTAAAACACCTATGTTATATGAGAATGAGTTTAGTATTTATTTTATGGATTTTAAAGTAGATGAGAATCCTGAGTAATAGGGAAACAATAAAAATAGATTGGTGTAAACAGAGAAGCAGGGAAGGGGAGAGGGCGAGGCAATCTGGCCAGGTTGCCTCTCTGCCCGCCCCCACCCTCTGCCCTCCTCTCCTGGGGCTCAGTCCCCCGGGTTTGAACACATCTTCCAGGTGCTCAGATCCCTGCCTGCTCCACATGGCCCCTCACTAGTGCAGCCCTCCAAGCCCACGTCCCTCCACCCCTCGCTCCCCAGCTCTCGCTGCCTGGGCCTGGAGGGCGGGCTCGGCTCCCCAGAAGAGGGGAGAGCTAGGGTGGCTGCAGGGGCCATAGAGGGGTGGGCCGGGCTGGGAGAGATGCTGAGGGGCAGACAGGGTTGTGCTTGATCCCACCACCTCTTGGGAGCAGAGCTGTGGGCAATGGGGCCCCCGACCCAGCTGGGCAACAGCAAGTGCCACTGGGCCCTCCTCCCCCCCATGAACCCCAGTGCCCCTGCCCTCAGAGCAGCAGCCCTGCCTCTATCCCCCACCTCCCAACTGCCCCAAGCCCAGGAACATGCCAGGAAGGCGCACCCGGCAGCTGAGAGCAGGGTCCCCACACACAAACTGAGGCTAGGGCACTAGGGAAGGCCAGGACTAGGGGAGCCAAACCTACAGAGACAGACAGCGTCCTGCAAAAGGAAGAGTGGATCTTGTCAGAGGCCTGAATACCCACAGCTACAGTTACCACAGAGCAACTGTGAGCCCGAGAATGCTGGTCCCAGGCTGCACAAAAACTTGGAGTCAAAGGAGCACTCCACCTCACAATGAAAAGGAGAAAGAGAACTACATAACCGGACATCATGAAAAGAGAGATCATGGGGAGACAAAGAAACAACCCCCATATGAAAGAAAAGTGGATATCACCAGAAAAGGAAGTAAAGAGAGGCAAGCAACCTACCAGAGAAAGAATTCAAAGTAATGATCATAAGATGGCTAAAAAGAATGGAAGAAAAAATTGACAATATGAGTAAAAACCAAGAGTAAATGAAGAACAAAGAAGAAATGAAAAATGACATTGCTACTGTGAAGAACTCAATAGAAAGCATCAAGAGTAGACTAGAAGAAGCAGAGGACCTCATTAGTGAGCCAGAAGACAGATGGGGAAAAAAAATACCCGATTGCAGCAGCTTCTGGGAAAAAGAAAAATTAAAAAGCAGGAGGACAGCCTAAGGGAACTTTGGGATAATACAAAACAAAAAAATAATAGAATATTAGGGGTTCCAAAAGGAAACGAAACTGAGGAAGACATGAAAAAGGTACTTCAAGAAATAATGACAGAAAACTTTCCTGAGATAGAGAAGAAAAATCCCACACAAATCCAAGATGCTCGCAGAGTCCCAAGCAATATGAACCTCAAAAGACTGATGCCAAGGCACATCATAATTAAATTGGCAAACACCAACGACAAAGTAAGAATCTTAAAAGTGGCCAGAGAGAGACAGAAAGTTACAAATAAAGGAACCTCTATCAGACTAGCAACTGATTTCTCAACAGAAACTCATCAGGCCAGAGGGAATGGGAAGAAATATACAAAGTCATGCAAAGGAAGGGTCTGAAACCAATAATACTGTACCCAGCAAGGCTATCAATCAAAATTGAAGGTGTAATCAGGAGCTTCACAGAAAAAAAAGTCTAAGGAAATTTATCACCAGCAAATCAGCAATGCAAGAAATGCTAAAGGGTCTTCTGTAAAAATAAAGAAATAGGAAGCAAAGAATGAACACAGGAATATAGAATAAAAATGGCGACAAATAAGTACCTATCAATAATAACTTTAAATGTTAATGGATTAAATGTTCCAATCAAAAGACATGGGGTAACGGATTGGATAAGAAAGCAAGAACCATATATCTGCTGTCTACAAGAACCCCACTTCAAAAAAAAAAGCTTCACACAGACTGAGTGTGAAAGGATGGAAAAAGGATTTCCAGGCAAATGGAAATGGAAAAAAAAGCTGGTGTAGCAATACTTATATCTGACAAATTAGATTTCAAAATGAAGGACATATCAGATAATGAAGGCCACTTCATAATACGAAAGGGAGCAATCCAACAAGAAGAAATAACCCTGGTAAACATATATGCACCCAATACAGGAGCACCCAAATACATTAAAAAAAACTGTTGGAGGATATTAAGGGGGAGATTAATAGGAATACAATCATAGTAGGGAATTTTAATACCCCACTATCACCTTTGGACAAATCATCTAAACAAAAATCAGCAAAGAAACATCAATCCTAAATGTCGCACTAGACCAGATAGAATTAATCAACATCTTCAGAACATTTAACCCCAAAGCCACAGAATATACATTCTTCTCAAGTGCACATGGGTCACACTCAAAGATAGACCACATGTTGGGACATCTGCAAAGTCTCTACAAATTCAAGAAGATAGAAATCATATCAAGCATCCTCTCAGATCATAGTGGCATAAAACTGGAAATCAAGTACAATAAAAATAATCCAAAGAAATCAAACACATGGAGACTAAACATCATGCTATTAAACAAGGACTGGGTTACCAGAGAAATCAAGTAAGAAATTAAAAGCATTATGGCAACAAATGACAATGAAAATACAACAATCCAAAATCTATGGGACACATCAAAAGCAGTCCTGAGAGGCAAGTTCATATCTCTACAAGCCTATTGCAAAAAAACCAAGAAAGAATAGTAACAAATTATCTAACTCTACAACTCAAAAAGTTAGAAAAAGAGCAACAAGAAAAGCCCAATGTAAGCAGAAGGGAGGAAATAATAAAAATCAGAGTGGACATAAATGACATAGAGACCAAAGAAACAATACAAAAATCAACAAAACCAAGAACTGGTTCTTTGAAAGGATAAACAAGATTGACGAACCTCTAGCCAGGCTAACCAAGAAACAAAGAGAGAAGACCCAAATCAATAATATCAGAAATAAACAAAAACAGAAATGAAAGATGTGAAATAACAACAGACCCCGCCGAAATACAAAAGATTGTTACAAAATACTCTGAACATCTCCATTACAACAAACTGGACAACCTGGAGGAAATGGACATATTCCTAGAAAAAATATAACCTTCCAAAACTCAATCAGGAAGAATCTAAAAATCTCAATAGACCAGTGACTTTGGAAGAAATTGAGACAGTCGTCAAAAAGCTTCCAGCAAAGAAAAGCCCAGGGCCAGATGGCTTCACAGGAGAGTTTTACCAAACATTCAAGGAAGAACTAAAACCTATTCTCCTCAGACTATTCCAAAAATTCAAGAGGAAGTAACACTTCCAAACTCCTTCTATGAAGCCAGCATCACCCTAATAGCAAAACCAGATAAAGACAACACAATGAAAGAGAATTACAGGCCAATATCCCTCATGAACATAGATGTCAAAATCCTCAACAAAATTCTAGCAAATCGGCTCCAGCAAAACATCAGAAATATCATACAACATGACAAAGTAGGATTTCTTTCAGGAATGCAAGGATGGGACAATATCCTCAAATCAATAAACGTGATTCATCACATAAACAAATTGAGAGATAAAAATCATATAGTCATAT
Organism: Vespertilio murinus; assembly: GCA_963924515.1. NCBI lineage: Eukaryota > Metazoa > Chordata > Mammalia > Chiroptera > Vespertilionidae > Vespertilio > Vespertilio murinus. Next base: position 21,610,205 of record OZ004710.1, read on the forward strand.
CAATTGATTCAGAAAAAGCATTTGATAAAATCCAACTTTTATTATGTTGAGGTATGATCCTTGTACTCCCACCTTGTTGAGAGCTTTTATTAGGAAAGGGTGTTGGATTTTACACCGTACACAGAAATAAACTCAAAATGGATACAGGACTTAAACATAAGATGGGAAACGATAAAAATACTACAGGCGTCCACAGGCAGCAAAACCTCAGACATATGCCAAAAAAACTTCTTCACTGATACTGCCCCTAGGGCAATGGAAGCTAAGGAGAAAATAAGCAAATGAGACTACATCAAAATAAAAAGCTTTTTTACAGCAAAAGAAACAATCAATAAAACAAGAAAGCCCACTGTATGGGAGAACATATTTGCAAATGTTAAAACTGATATAGGTTTAATCTCCAACATCTACAAACAGCTTATACAACTTAATAAAGGGAATATCAATGATCCAATTAAAAATTCACAATGGACCTAAATAGAATCTTCTCAAAAGAATAAAAGGAAGGCCAAGAGGCATATGAAAACATGCTCAAAGTCAGTAATTATCAAAGAGATGCAAATCAAAGCCACAATGCGGTACTATCTCACACTTTTCAGAATGGCTATCATCAACAAATCAACAAAGGACAAGGGCTGGCGAGGATGTGGAGAAAAAGGAACCCTCTTGCACTGCTGGTGGGAAAGCAGACTGGTGCAGCCACTGTGGAGAACAGTATGGAGTTTCCTCAAAAAACTGAAAATGGAAATCCCATTTGACCCAGTAATCCCACTCCTAGCAATATATCCTAAGAAACTAGAAACACCAATCAAAAAATATATATGCACCCCTATGTTCATAGCAGCACAATCTACAATAGCTAGGATTTGGAAACAACCTAGGTGACCATCAGCAGATGATTGGATCAAAAACCATGGTACATCTACACAAAATAATACTATGCTTATCATTTGCAGCGACCTGGATGGAATTGGAGAACATCATGCTGAGTGAAATAAGCCAGTCAATGAAAGAAAAACACCACATGATCTCACTCATTTATGGATAATAATGAATATTATAAACTGATGAAAAAAAGATAGATACAGAGACATTAAAGAAACAAGCAGACTCTCAAATTAAAGCAGGAAGGGTTGGGAGATCTGGGAGAGATAAGACTTGTAACCAAAGGACTTGTATGCATGCATATGAGCATAACCAATGGACAAAATCTATGGAGAGGGAGGGCATGTTTGTCAGTGGGAGGGGTGGGGATTGGTAAGGTATGTACACATATAACATCTTAATAAATTTTTTCTTCAAAAAATAGATTGGTAAGGATTGTAAGAGAGGCATTTGTTTCAACAATGTGGGTGTGATGTACAATTTCTAATCATGGAGAGCATCAAGACCTTAATAATGTATTTGATGGCTTACAAGTCTTTTGTGAACTTTGAAAATGCACTGACAAATTCATGGGAACAAAACAAAAAAATTAAATCATATTTTTCTGTTCTAGCCAAAGGAGAGTAACAACTATCATATTTATGCCCTGGAATACATGAAAAAAAGAAAGAAAATGAGATACAATTTTGAAAAACACTGAACATCAGGAAGCAGAGACTGATCCCTTGCAGGTAGGAAATAAATGAGGTGAGTCCTATGATTGCTCCACATTCCTAGAGTTTCTATGCCACAGTTCAGGGAGGCGGGACCCAGGCAAAGACCAGCAGCCTCACTATGTAGAGGAGATGGAGCTAAGACACTGTAGAGAACAAGGTGGGTAGAGTTCCCAAGACAGACAACCAGAGAGGAAAGTGAGAGAAAGAGAGGGAACTCCAGACTCTTGCACCCCACACGAGTAATTCTGAGGATTACTGATCTGCTGGTGTGTGGATACAATATTAGAAGCCAGGAAAGAAACCACTGAAAAGGATTCTTGATAACTGATACTCACACAGGGCCTGAAATAACGACCTTTACTGTCAGCCAGATTAGAAAAGCTTTGGATGCACAGGGATTGAATAATTTACCTGGAAGTGTCTAGTGAGGAACAGTTAACCATACAACATGATTAACATTATTTAGCCATGTATTATCACAGGGAACTGCTCCATTTATTTCAATCAAATCTTAAAAAGGACCCCAAAGAATCATCAAACTCTTTCCAAGCAACATAACAGTATCCAAGAAAGCCAAATACTACTTGTAAAGAGAAAATCCATTGTGAGCAACACAAGGGTTTTATTTATTTATTATTTTTAAAAAATATTTTTTATTAAATTATTATCTGTGTACATATATTACACACAAGGGTTTTAAATAAAGACAGGATCAGTAGTAGGAGCACTGATCTACCCTTTGCCCTCGGGATTTAATGTGGCCCTGTTTTTCTGATTATCCTTGCAAATATTACCTTAGAAGATAAGGTGTCTTGATTCCTGAGGGGTTTTTGTATGCCACCTTGAGTTTCAGAATCAATGCCTCACTTACCTCACCCATATTTAGGCAAATATCAACACCTGAGGGCTGTGAATACATAAGAAAAAGCACACCTCTCAGAACTCCCTCTTATTAATTACCCAAGAGAAATCAAAGCTCATGTATGAAGATGTGAACACGTGAAATATTCGTGGCCCCTTGATTTCCAAACAGCCTCAAACCAGAATCACTCCAAAAGTCCAAAAGAAGAATGAGTAGCTCAAGTGTGGTGTGCAATACAGGGGAACAGTTCTCCACCACAAACAAGAACGCCACCTGGAGGCCCATCCCGGGACAGTGCAGGCTGGGCAGGGGCACTTGCTGACCCGCCCCTGGGAAGAGTAACAATGCGCCACACCTGGCAATGGTCTCCTAGCGACTGGGCGGCTGGGACAACAAACCACTCAGGCCCCTGGCGGCCCTGGGCCAAGGGCGCCATGGCGGGCAGTCAGTGGCCCTTACCGGAGCCCCACGAGGAGTGGCTGTTGAAGTCGGATGTGAGGAGGAAGACACTCGTGGAGTCTGGACTGATCAAGAGGTGGGTGTCAGGGCCCAAGCATTCCAACGGGATCTTAGGGCCAGAGATCAGCAAGAAGTGGCTGCTAGCGCGGGCACCGCTGGAATCCGTGGGCCTGGGCATGAAATGTAAGCCCTGGTACAGGGACAGGAACAGGTTGCCTTCCTGCTGTTTCGCCAGGAACAAGGACATATTTGGGAAGTGCCGCACCTCCATGGACAGCCGGATGTGGGTATTTGTGAAGGAGGGGGCGGACGACTTCAGAAGGGGCTGTCCATCTCCTCAAGATATTGTCACTCGTGGCCATCGGGAGGGTTTTCTCCCCATAATTGATCATAGGATTCTCCGCCCTCCGCCCAAAAAGATTCACAAGAAGCCGCCCAAGGGAGCGGACCTGTGTTCCAAGCTCTCGGCAGCTCAGAAAGCACGGAAGGCCTTTGTAGAGAACATTGAAGGCAACCTGAACAATCAACCTTTGGCAGACTGCGTGGATCTGTGGGAAGGTCTCCCTCCAGACCTCCTCCTCAAGGTGCTACAAGTGCTAGATCCTGACAGAGAGCTCGAGGAATCATGGGCTTATTGTGAGGGCACCAAGGAAAGGAAGAAGACCCAAACACAGCTGTGTGAAAAACATCCTGAGGAGGTCAACCTGGAACCTCCCAAGGCAGTCAAACTGAAACCTCCCAAGATAGTCAAACTTAAACCGCTTAAGAAGGTAAACTTGCAATCTCCCTGGAAGTTCAACCCAGAATATCCCAGGAAGTTCAACCTGGAACCAAAGGCAGACAACCAGCAATCTCTCGAAGAATTCTACCTGGAACCTGAGGAAAAAGACCATGTGAAAACAGCCAAAGAGTGTCTCCAGTCTTATTTATTCAGTTTGTTTCCTGAGGAAGAGACAAAAGAATCATGCAAAAGAGAACACCCCAAAGCTCCTGTTATCGGAAACCCAAGAAAAACAGTTCATGAATTCTGCAAATGGATTGATGATAAGTTTGGAGACATAGGCATTGATGAAGAGGAAATCATGAAAAAGTTTGAAATTGACTTTGAGGGCCCACTCAACCATACTACAGTCCAAATAAAGAAAATAACCCACCTTCCTTTGAATATAAGGCCCAGCAAACAGTTAGATAATTTAGAGCAGAGACAATTCTCCCTGCAGGAAGGTGACTGGGAAAGAAAACTCCAAAAACCACAGGACCCTTATAAACCCAAAAGGGAGAAGATAAAGTATGGAGCATGGTACCTGGACCCCAAAGTCTGGAAAAACCAGGTCAATGATGCACCTTTGCCTGACACTAAAATTGTCCGTGACAAGGATTATTGGTGCTATAAAAGGCATCTCGAACCAGACATTATTGATGAACTTTATGGACCAATTGCCTTCAAAGATTTTGTTGTAAGCAAGGGCTACACGATGCCAAGTTTGATTGAGAAGATGTTTATCAGGAAGGGATGGAGTTATGATTCTGTGAAGACTCCTATAAACCGAGTAATAAAACTCCTCTCCAAAAACAAAGAGGAAGATTCTGGGGACGAAGTGAATTAGACAATCTTCTATTTACCACTCACTTGACTGGAGTCTCTCTCATTTTAACATCAGTCAGAATTCACCATGAGTGCCTCACTGGGTATATACAACTTTGATTCCACAACACCTGTAAATTGAACACCTAGTGCTAATAAAAATTTCTAAAAGAGCTTCAGCTTGGGTTCATCAATATGTTATATATTTAACCAACTTGAAGTGAATATTTAAATACACAGTTTTTATTGCATTAGGAGTATTATTGTTTATTCTACTTATTCATTAAAAATAACCATAAATAAAATTATTACTTAAAAAGGAACTTGATACCTAATCGATGTGACTCAGTGGTTGAGTGTTGACCTATGAACCAGGAGGTCATGGTTTGATTCCAGGTCAGGGTACATGTTTTGGTTCCAGGCTCGATCCCTAATCAGGGGGCATGCAGGCAGCAGCCAACTAATGATTGTCTCTCTCATCATTGATGTTTCTCTCTCTTCCTCTCCCTCTCTGTAAATCAGTAAAAATATATTTATAAAAAATTATGCCAGCTATAATGTGGGGTGAATCTCAAAATAATTGTGCAGAATGAAAGAACTGTATCACTCCAATTTACAATGCATTATGACAATTATTTTGTTAAAACTTGTAATCCATAGACAAAGTAACTTTATTTATTATTTGTGATTTGTCTATGGCTACCTTTGCACTATAACATGAGAATTTAGGATTGTTATAGAAATCATATGGCCTGCAAGCCTAAAATATTTCCTAACTGAATTATTACAATAAAATTGATTGCTCCCCTAATCTAGAAGAAAAATATATTCATACATATATTAAATCAGTGATGTCACACTTTAGTTGAAGGGAAGATAATACATGCTCATCTCTGGAATGGAGGTAGCAAAATATATTTTTACATTGACTAGTTTGTTACACATTTTTGAAACACCTTTTACATCTGTCTATTTATTTTAATATTCCCAGGGTCAAAATCTCCAAGGTATGTCCTCATATTTTATATCCCCTGTTTCTAGTAATGTCTCTCCATGTGATGACTTGGCATGCTGAGATTCTCCATGATTCCAAAAATGTGGATGTTAAATGTGAGGTAAGGCAGCCTGAACATGATAAGGACAGACTAACTTTCTTCCCCACTGAAATGGCTGATTAATTCAATTGGATGTCCACAAAGGTGGGTTGGCCATGAAACATATTTTGTATGTCCATAATAATTTTTAACATTTTTACTTGAATGCCTTTCTGTGGGGGTTGAACTGGCTGTTTTATCAGCATCTTCATCCTGTCTTTGTAAGTCTTTGTTCCATTTTACACAGTTATATTACCTCCATGGCTCACATGGGTATTTGAGTTTATAACCTTTGAACTAGAAGCTGAATGTTCCCTGATGTCACTAGAGTCTACAAATTATGAAAATACTAGAGGCCCAGTGCATGAAATTCGTGTGTGTCCCTCAGCCCAGCCTGAACCCTCTCCAATCTGGAACCCCTTGAGGGATGTCCGACTGCCTGAACAGACAGTCGGACATCCCTCTCACAATCCAGGACTGCTGGCTCCCAACTGCTCACCTGTCTGCCTTCCTGATTGCCTCTAACTACTTCTGCCTGCCAGCCTGATAACCCCCTAACCACACCCCTAACAGCCTGATTGATGCCTACCTGCTCCCCTGTCAGCCTGTTTGCCCCTAACTGCCCTCCTCTGCAGACCTGGTGCCCCCCAACTGCTCTCCCCTTCAGGCCTGGTTGCCCCTATTTTCCTCCTCTGCTGGCCTGATAACCTCTAATTATCCTCCCTGGAGGCTTGTTCGCTCCCAAATGCCCTCCCTTGTAGGCCTGGTCCCGCTCAACTGACCTCCCCTGCTGGCCTGATTACCCACAACTGCCCTACCTTGCAGGCTTGGTCCCTCCAATGGCCATCTTGTGTCCACATGGGAGCAGCCATCTTGTGTGTTGGAGTGATGGTCAATTTGCATATTGCTTTTATTAGATAAAATTTTCACTAAAATCATTAATTCTTACAAATGAGTCTTCTATCATCATTCTGTTTGTGAGCCACCAAATATACCTATATTTTGCAATTATTGTCAGCATTAATGTTAGGATTGAGTTATAGAATAAAGAATAAAAAAATTCACCCTAACCAGTTTGGCTCAGTGGATAAAGGATCAACCTGTGGACTGAAAGGACAGGTCAAGGACATGTACCTTGGTTGTGGTCATATACCCAGTAGGAGGTGTGCAGGAGGAAGTTGATCCATGTTTCTCTCATGATGTTTCTAATTCTCTCTCTTCCTTCCTCTCTGTAAAAAAATCAATAAAATATATTTTTAAAAAGAATAAAAGAATTCTATAGCTCCACTAATATTAAAATTATTAAGGAATTTATTATGACAATTATTTTGTTAATAAAAACTTGAAATCTGTATCCAAGTTAATGTCAGTCTCATTTTATCTAATAAAGAGGGAATAGCCGAAACCGGTTTACTCAGTGGATAGAGTGTCGGCCTGTGGACTGAAGGGTCCCAGGTTCGATTCCGGTCAAGGGCATGTACCTTTGTTGCAGGCACATCTCCAGTGGGGGTTGTGCAGGAGGCAGCTGGTTGATGTTTCTCTCTCATCAATGATTCTAACTCTCCCTTCCTCTCTGTAAAAAAATCAATAAAATATATTTTTTTTAAAAGAGGGAATATGCTAATTGATTATCATACAGTTGCAAAGATGTTGGTGCCCACAGCCAATAAGGAGGGGATATGCTAATTGATTGCCATGCCCTCAAAGATGACAGTGCCCACAGCCACCAGATGGCAGCACTCAGTTCCCTCAGCGCTGCTGGGGCAGCAGGTGCTTGACAAGGCAAGGCCTGCCACCAGCATCCATGTACCTGCCTTCAGAGTCCCCCAGTCCCCTCAGCTGCCCAGCCACCCAGGGCTGGGAAGGCACAGGCAAGCCTCAGCTGGTGGCTGGCCAGCTTCCCAGGGCTCCCTGAGGTTTGCACTACCAGCAGTGGCAGCAGCAGAGTTGTGATGGGGGTGTTACCTCCCATCCCTAAAACCTCCCTGACTGTGAATGGGGGGAAGGCCTGCCTGAGGGACCCCCTACTCCAGTGTATAAATTTTCATGTGCTAGGCCTCTAGTTTAATAATAAAATTGTGATCACCTTTATTAGGACTGCATCAAGGCCCAAGACCTGATTAGAACATACTAAACAAAGATTATAGGATAACCTTTAGGTGTTTTATCATTGCTTTCTATTGAATATATTTAAATTTCCTTATTATATTCATAAAAATTCAGTGCAAAAGTGTATATCTTTTAAAAATATTTTATTGACTTCAGAGAAAAAGGGAGAGGGAGAGAGAGAATCATCAATGATGAGAATCATTGATTGGCTGCCTCCTGTACCCCCTCTATTGGGAATTGAGCTCTCAACACCAGGCATGTGCCCTGCCCAGATATCAAAAGATAACCTCCTGGTTCATGGATTAGCACTCAAGCACTAAGCTATGTCATCTGGGTAGAAAGTGTATTTCAATATCATGTATCACAGTTACAGAACACCAGGGAGCTTCAAGTGCTAAAAATCTCCAGTGTAAAATTGATGTGTGAATAAAACTACCCAGCACCACCAAATATCATCTAATTTCTATTCAAGTGCAAGTAATCTTTGCATGCCATGAATATCAACTTAAAATTCACTCATACATATAAAATGAGAAATCAAGTAACTTCTTTACATTTTAAAAATGACAGCTAAATCTGTCTGTGACAGGACAATTTATAGCTAGAAAGATTTGTAGTGCATAGGGTGTACTTCTGTTGCTTTCATAAAGGAAGTCACATGTAAATGGAATTATAGGTATACAGTATTTCTTCTTTATAGGACAGCAAAGATATATGCTTATTTGCAAATTTTCTATTCCAAATGAAGTCTGTCTGTGAGTATAGTGAGCCCAAAAAAATAGGCTTTTTCCATGAATTTTTATAAGTCAAGGCCTAGAATGTCCCTCTGACCCAAACTTTCTCATAATAATTAAGTCTATGTCACAATTGTATCTTAATTCTGCATTTGTTTCCAAGTTAGTCTTTCTTCTACTTAAGTAAAGTAGAAAATGCAAATCTGGTCCAATTTATAATATTTCTATCTCTCCAGGCTTATCAATAACATTTTTGTTTACATAGGCACATCTTCCACACACATACTGCCATACAAACATGCTCCTACATTCTAGACTCCAGTCCATATGGGCTTTCACGTCTTTCTGTCTTTGTATACAGTCTTCCCTATTGTTAGATCTTCACTCAGGCCACTGTAATCCTGTTTCAATCCTCCAGAGCCAATTATATGATTGGTTTGATCAAGACCTTGTTTTTAGAGAGCTGCCTTTTACTAAAGAACTCTAATTTCCAACATAAATGAGTCACCAATAGCTGCAAAATCGGGGAAATTCCCAGACATATTAATCAGATATTAAAGAGGTTGATATTACATCCTCTGGATCAGGATTATGAAGTTTCTGTGAGTCTCCATTCAAGAATGGGAATACATGCAGCAGCATTCATCCTTACACATTCATTGTTCAGGTCCATAAAATTTGCTTTTCCACATTTGGTTATGTGACCCTGCATTTTCCAGAACATGTCTCCTTATCTATGAAATGGAAACTATATCATCAAACTCACCTTTTGGTGAGAATGAAAGGGTAACTTTACACAAGTGCTTACTACCACAAGCATCACAGAATGATGCACAGCATATATTTGTGGAAGAGTAGGAGGGGGAGGAGAAAGGAGAGTGCTAAAAAGTCACAAAAAAAGCCAAGGCAAAAAAGTTGTAATGGTGATTATCCTGTGTGATAGCTTTCAATTACATTTGACTAAATCTTACCTGCTGACTAAGACGACAAATTTATGTGCAAAATAAGTCATTAGTAAAGCTTCCTATTGGCTTTGGTGATGACAATGTCCATTGAAAAACCTTTTCATGGAGAAATTATGTGGCTTTCTCTGCTGTGTAATTATGTGCATTGGTATTAGTCATCTTACAAAAACAAACAAAAACAGTGCTTGATCCATTTGAATTTTTTACACCAGAGAAAGTAGCAAACATAACCTGACCTCAAATCTGTACTCTTTAGGAGAGGAAAGTCAGAAGAGCCTAATATATTTAATTGTTAGCATAGACCCGTGAAGTTTTTAAAGCCTGTCCAGAGTGTTTATTTTTTTATTTTGTTTTGAGGTTCACAACATAAAGAAATCCAAACAAATATTGTAATAATCAATTGTATTATATTGTCGCATAAGGAGTAACAGAACCTTTGAAGAATTTCACTCTAGGACCATATAGTTTAATAAAGACAAAGGACTTTTTTCATCTCTGACAGTCTAAGAAGTATTAAGTGCACCAGGCCATCATGTCTCATTACTTAATCATCGACTCATGAAACAAGAGGTCATGTTTTGATTTCTGTTTGCTGCACATGCCTGGATTATAGCTCGATCAATTATTCTCTCTTATTATTGCTATTTCTATGTCTCTCTACCTCTCCATTCCACTATCTGAAATCAATCAAAATATACTTAAAATGAATATTAAAAGTGCAACATTTTGGGGTAGGCAGAAATATGTTCTTGTTCTAGCACAGCTATGTTCTTATCCCATGATTACAGGCAAAAGATTTCACAGAATGTATTATCTCAAATGTGAAATAACAATGCTTATTTCACCCAGGATTTTTTTCAAATATATTTTTACTTATTTCAGATGAGAAGGGAAAGGGAGGCACAGAGAGAGACATAAATAGTGAGATATAATCTTTGATTGGCCACCTCCTACATGTCTCCCTCTGGGGATGGGACCCACAACCCAGGCATGTGCCCTGACCTTATAAAGAACCATGACCTCCTGGATCATAAGTCAATGCTCAACCTCTGAGCCTCTCCTGGCCAGGCTTTAAAGATTAAATGATGTGGGAATGCCTCTAAAAGTCTTGGTGATCAGTTAAATTTCCTTGTTCATCACTTGGTAATGAGCTAAACGTGAAATACCTCTTTGCTTTAAATTATCAGTGTATAGAAGTAGCTTATGTAAACATCAGGAAAAGCTTAATTAATTTTATAAATCTAATATTTAGACCTAATGTATACTACTAAGGAACTATTGAACCAAATTTGAATATTGTATTACAATCTTTCATTTATATCTTAAATCAATTAGACTGAACTTCATAGAAAATTTCAAGATATGAAATTGCTCCCAGGCAGAGAAGTAAAATCCTTTTCTTTGTAACATAAATTTTATGCTCAGTGAGAACTGTGTGAAGTGTTCTTTATTGAACATTAGAAGAAATATGATATCAGAAATATGTCCCGTGATAATATTTAAAAAACACCTTTTCAGGTATTGGCCTAAAGATTAAGAAACTTAATCACAAACTTATGCCCATACAATTTAAACACTGACCACCTACTTTGTCATTTTCAAATTCTTCCTGAAGTGCTTGAATAAGGAGGAAAGTAAAAACACATCATGAATATTATAACTGATACATTATATACCAATTATTGAGTGTCATAAAATAAACGACTAAAATTGCCCCAATAATTGTAATTCTGATCTAAATGGAAACCATGGAAACATTTTAATTCTGTTCCATTAGAGGAGTAGAGAGCAGCCTCACTTTTTTTTAACCCTAAATATATTTTTAGAGAAATAAAGGGCAGGATCATTTAATACAATGAAAATAATTGCATTTTTATTGGCTGTCAGGAATCATTCCATATATATATGGTAGTTGAAGAGTTCCTTGTGATAACACAAGACCTACATCATAGGCAGCAGTGATAGGTTTCATTTCTTAATAAACACTTAGTGAAGGTGGCCTAATTACCATATTATTAACAAATTTAATATAAGAAAGTCAGAATGATTATTATTGTAGGCATCCAGCAGGACCGGGTAAGGATGGCAAAGTAGCAGAGCAACTGCCTAACACCAGAGAAAAAACATTTAGAATTTATTGGCCTCTAAATTGACAATTTAAATGTTACCTCCTGTGGCCTCTAGTTTTGCAAATTAAATATTTGTTAAAAAAAAGAAACAACTGGCCCTAGCTGATTTCACAGTGGTTAGAGCATCAGCCTGGGGACTAAAGAGTCATGGGTTCGATTCTGGTCAAGGGCATGTACCATGGCTGTAGGCTTGATCCTCCCTTGGGGTGCGTGCAGGAAGCAACCAATCAGTGTATCTCTCTCACATCAATGTTTCTCTCTGTCTCTGCCTCTCTCTTCCACTCTCTATTTTTTATTTTATTTTTTTTAACATTTTTTTAATTGATATTTTACAGAGAGGAAGGGAGAGAGATAGAGAGCTAGAAACGTCGATGAGAGAGAAACATCGACCAGCTGCCTCTTGCACACCCCCTACTGGGGATGTGCCCGCAACCAATGTACATGCCCTTGACCGGAATCGAACCCGGGACCTTTCAGTCCGCAGACCCACGCTCTACCGCTGAGCTAAACCGGCTTCGGCTCTTCCACTCTCTATAAAAATCAATGAAAAAATATCCTTGGGTGAGAATTAACAAACAAAAAAGAACCAACCATTCTGAATCCTTCATCTCCAACCTTTTTTTCCAAGTGAGCAGTTGACAGCTACATGGGGTTCTATTTATATTAATTGTACCTTTTGACCATGGGCAAGTATTACCTAAAAATTACTCAGACAAGACATGAAAACCATCTAAGTGGTGACCAATGAATGGATAAAGAAAATGTGTATACACACACACACACACACACACACACACACACACACACACGCACCCCACACACCACACACCACACACAGCATACACATTTCAGTCATGAAAAAAGGAGAAACTCCTACTATTTGTGACAACATGAATGAACCTATGGGTCATTAAGTTTAGTGAAATAAGTCAGAAGACATAGAAAGCCAAGCACTATATGACATCATTTATTTGTGGCATCTAAAAACACAAAACCTATGGAAACAGAGTGGAACGGTGATTGTCAGGGGCTAGAGAGTGGGGGAAATGGGCAAATGTTGGTCAAGGGGTAGAAACTTCCAGTTCAGATTAAGAAGTCCTGGAAATCTCATGTACAGCACAGTGACTACAGTTAACAATACTGTATTACATATTTGAAAGTTTCGAAGAGAGTAGATCATAAATATTCTCTCTCACACATCAAAATATTGTCCTTATGTAAGGTGATGAATATATGAACTAACCTTTTAGTGGCAATCATTTCACAATATATATGGGTACCAAATCATCACATTGTACACCTTAAATATACACAATATTATATATCAATTATATCTTAATAAAGCTGGAAAAGTTTGTAATTAAGAAATTAAAATTATTCAAGTCTACTATCCTATCTAATAAAGAGGGAATATGCAAACTGACCATCACACCTTGACAAAGATGATAGCACCCATAGCCACAAGAAGGCAGTGCTCAGTTTCCTCAGTCCCACAGGAGTCCTTCAGTTCTTTCATCAATGCAGGGGGATGGCAGGCACACAGTGCTACCAGATCTGCCCTCAGCCTCCCAGCCGCCCAAGGACAGCCTAAGATGCAGGCAAGTCTCAAATTGTGGCAGTCCAGCTGCCCAGTGCCCAAGGCCATCTGAAGCTCAGGTAACCAGGGCCAGCTGAGGATTGTGCTACAGGCAGTAGCAGCAGCAGAAGTGTGCTGGGGGCATCAACTTCCCTTTATTGCCAGGTCACCTCATGCCCTTGTGGGCTCCCAAACTGTGATATAGGGCAGGCTCAACTGAAAGAATCCCCCTCCAGTGAATGAATTTTCATGCACTGGGCCTCAAGTATGTTGTATATTTGTAATCTTTTCCTTATTTTTTAAAGTACATTCAGCATAATGAACTATCAAATTTTTCATAGTATAGAACAAAATATCCATACCAATATTTAGTGGATCTATATTCAATGGACTAAAATAACTCTATAGGATCTACTACTACTATTATTACACCATTATTATTGAGCCTTCAGGAGGAAAAAAATATAATGGAAACATACACAAAATATAAGTTTCCTTTATTGTAACTGTTGTTGTTAGAGAGACAGGTACTCTTAAAATTAAATAGCAATTCTGTACAATAATATAAGAAATGTCTAAAGGCTACTTTTGGAAGTTTGGTTCTATTGTCTCAGATTAATCTTTGGGATTTATTGATTACAGAAGCTATTCAAATGTTGGAAATTCATTACCTACTAATACTTCTACCTGAAAAAAAATAAGTGAGGTTTTAGTGACCAGCTAAAAAAGAAAGAAAAAAAAAACCATGAAAGAGAAGAGATAAAGTATTATATTAGCTTTCCAAACTTATAGTAGAACCTAAACTTAAAACATTAACTTGAGTTTTATACAATGAATAGACTACTTTCTCAAGGTCAGCCTTTTAAAAGCAATTGCTACCATATATTGAGTGAAGCCACTGAATTAAATTTACTATTAGTATAATTTTAAATGCATCACCTAACTTCTTATAATATCTAGCATAATTAGACCTATTTTTCTGATGACTAAACCATTATACAAAAGCTTGCACACCTTGGAATGGGTACTTGGCCTTTCAACTGAGGAGTATTTAACACATTACACTCTGCCCCCCAATCTCATCCCCCACAATATCTTCCATCACCTCTTAAGAACAAAATAAGAAATGCATATTTCATTCATTTTGCACCTATGTAGCTTAAATGAAGCAGCAGTACAATGAGACTATAGATCATATTATCTCAATTACCAAGTCTGACATTATATTATAAAGCTATTATTTATAACCTTTTACAGCGAGAATATTCACTGTTATAACAAAAATTAATGCAAAAGGAAGACTTTGATTAGGGATAGATAAAGTCACGCAATGTAGTTTTGTGGTTACATCTTAAATTTGGGCATTGACTAATATCTTTTTCATATATATATATATATATATATATATATATATATATATATAGCCAGCAACCACAACGTTGTAACAACCAGAATGACTGGTTGCTATGATTTCTACTGCAGCCAGGAAACCAGCCAATCAGGGGGTAAAGCCAGCTGGCCAACCTCCCATGGCCCCACCCATGGGGCCCCTCTACCCCAATTGGCCCACAGACCATCCCCAAGCTAGCTCTGTCCCTGATCAGTGCCCCCCCACACACCAATTGGGGTTGGGACTGGGTGGCCAACCTCCTATGGCCCCTCCCCTGTCTGCTGACCACCAATTGGCCCCCCACTCCATTTAGGGACAGGGCCCACCATCCAACCTCCCACTGTCTCCTCCTCCCAACAGGCCGGATCCCAGTGTGCCAATTGGGGCTGGGCAGCTGGACCCCACCCATGCAAAAAGTCATGCACTATGCTTCTACTAACTGTTTATAAAATAACAGAATTCTGTTTAAAAGATTTTAATTAAACACTGTTTTCAAGAGACAAGTGTCTCGGGAATGTCTCATTTAACTGTTCTTTAGCTTAATGTAACCCCTATGGCTCCTTTTCCTGGTTAATGATCAACATCAGCAATGTGTCTTTTCAATGTGAATATGAAATGTATATTCTGAAAGATAACGATGGCAGAAGATAGCAATAAGATTTTATTTTATTTATTTTTGCTTGCCCTTTTTGAAGTAAAGTCATCTTACAAAATTTATTACTTGAAACAAGAAACTTATTTATTTACTCTTGGATATAGAAAGGAAAAATTAAGAGTTTATAAAATTTTATTATCTACTGAACTATATGTAGTTCAATGTTAAATAATTACATTGTAGCAAATATCCTATATATTGAAGAGGTAATATGCAAAGTTCCCATCACTCCAACACATAGGATGGCCACCCCTATATGAACACAAGATGTCCAGTAGGGGAGTGCAGATGTGGGACATCAGGCCAGCAGGGGGGGCAGTTAGGGGTGGCTGGGCCAGCAGGTGTGGGCAGTTGGGGGTGACCAGGTCTGCATGGGAGGACAGTTAGAACAACAAGGCTGGCTGGGGAGCAATTAGGCATTGATCAGGCAGGCACAGGAATGGTTACAGGGTTATCAGGCTGCAGGCAGAAGCAGTTAGGGACAATCAGGAAGGCAGGCAGGCAGGCAAGCAGTTGGGATCTAGCAGTCCTGCATTGTGAGAGGGATGTCCCAGATTGCAGAGGGAGCAGGCTGGGCTGAGGGACAACCCCCCTGGTGCATGAATTTCATGCATTGCGCCTCTAGTTTACATATAAAGGGTTTTACATGCATTTAACCATAGGAATTAAATCAAATAAATAACAGTTGTAACCCCAAAACTGAGTACACTGAAAATATTTGTAATGTTTCTGAGACTGTTTGTCCATCCTTTTAGGGGGAAAAAATCACTGAAATAAACAATTGCTTTTTTCCTGTAATTTGGCCACAAAACAGGCAGTGGCCAATAGAGATTATTTTATTACAGGTATATAGTCAATATGTATGTTGACTGATCAGTTCTACGTTTACAAAGCTATTTCAATGACCCATTGTTAATCTGATTGCAATAAATTTTACACAAGAAAGAATCTTATACAGCATTTCTATTAGAACCTGTCAACAGTTAGTCTCCCTCCATTCAGGCAGATCTTGATTGAATACTATTTTTCTAACAGTGATAACGAGGAGAGCTGAAATAAACTTAGTCAAGATTTCAGTACACCTTCATTTCCCCTCATTTATATAATTAGAATCATCTAGAAAAAATACATACAATCTTCCAAAGCACAGATGTAAAAATTTAGTTTTGAAATCCTGGAGGAGGAAATGGAATGGAGCACAGAGGAATGAATGTTATTCCATTACTCTTGTATTGAAAGGGTGCTTCTTAATGTATTTATTTAATACAAAGATATTAAAAATATCTAGAAATAAATCACATTAAATTAAGCGAAATTTCACTGTAAAAAATATATTTGCAATGCTATATATGCTCAAGTGGTATTGTCTCATTTTTAAAACTTCCCTGTGCCTTAATGTGCTCCTTAATTGGTAATTTCAGTAAACAATCAAAACAAGTCCCTGTATAAAACAACTTTTTAAAGTTTACCAATATCCATGCATTTTAAGTGCCATTTAGAATAATGGATTCAAGGAATAAGTTTAATATTTGTCAAACAAATTATTGCCTAAACTTGTTGCACCTCAGAACAGATTATGTTTTTTAAGTAATACCTAAGAAACTTTCACAGATCAGGTAGAACATCATTGGGAAAAATTTAAGATAAGAGAATATTATCTGTATTTTATAATTTAGTTTAAGCAAATAATATAAATTAATATTTTGAAAATAATTTTTGTCAGTTCAATCTGTCTTAATGTACATATTCAGGGAGAATCAACAACCAACCAACCAAGCAAATAAATCAATTAACAAACAAACTTGGAACTTAGAGATAAAAAACAAAGTAGTAGGAGTGTATTTATTCAGTACATATCTGGGAACTTAGTTAAAAATATACTTGTTCTAATTATAGATGCTTCAATTGTATCCCAAAGATACAGTGGTCCAATAAAATGTTTTAAAAACTTCCTTTGGAAAATTATTTTTAGATGAGAAGATCCTGTAGTAGAAAGTTTTTGGTTTGAGATAATACAAAAATCATTTACATTTCATAATTGGCTTAGGGATACTTAGTGTATTAGTAATTGATTAATTAATTTTAAATTTTTTATTGTTCAAAGTATTACACATGATTCCTCCCCCCCACTGAACTCTCCCTATTCATTCCCTCCCCTCAGTACATGCTCCCTCACCCCCCTACTGACTATGTCCATTGGTTCTGCTTATATGCATGCATACAATGTCCTTTGGTTGATCTCTCTCACCCTTTGATATTATAAAACTCCCCCCTACTCCCACCCTTCCTCCTGAGGTTGGATGGTCTGTTCAATGCTTCTATGTCTCTGAATATATTTTATTTAATCAGTTTATGTTGTTCATTATATTCCACATATGAATGAGATCATGTGATATTTATCTTTCTCTGACTGGCTTATTTCATTTGGCATAACCTCTCCAGTTCCATCCATGTTGTTGCAAATGGTTAGAGTTCCTTCTTTTTTACAGAAGCATAGTATTCCATTGTATAGATGTACCATAGTTGTTGTTTTTTAAATCCAGTCATCTGCTGTTGGGAATGTAGACTGTTTCCAAATCTTAGCTATTGTAAATTGTGCTGCTATATAAAATATTATATTTATGTATCATAAATAAAATATCAAAATACTACTTCTTAAATTTAAGTCTTCAGTATATGAATTAAATAACAAACAAGATTAGACAAAAGGAAATATAATCTGGGAAATATTACAGAAAGTTGAACAAAAGATATATTTAATATATGAGCGATAATTAAGAAGTGTGGTGATTAAGTCCAACACAAAACAAACACAAGTCCTAAAATCAGAGACTATAAAAGATAGAGAAGGTATCATCAAAGACATTTTATTAAAATGGTATCTCTGAGCTTAAAAAATATCCACATTTTCAGAACAAAACAGATCTATGAAGTACAAAGTTCAAGGGGTAAAAAAGATCCATACCAAAATATATACTGATGAAATTTTAGAATCTCAAGGATGTCTTTTAAAAATACTTCAGAGGAGAAAAATAAGGTGCTTACTAAGTAATAACAATTAGATGCAAATTCCAACCCTTTATCAGAAATGCTGGATACTAGATATCAGTAGAATAATACCTGATTAATACTATTTTGTGCCAACAATTTTTACCCAGTTAGAAGTTCAATTCTGTAAACTACAGCAAATACGCAAATGCTAAGCAAGTTTTCCCATCATGTATTTGTCTATTTTTTTTAATTCTATAAAAGGTGATTTAACAAATTGATTTTTTTAAATGAAGGAATGATATGAGAATTTTAAATAGTGGTGGCATAACATGATCTATAACAAGAAAAGAAAGATCCAAAAAATAGATCAGATCTTGAAAATTAAGACATTTTCCTTTTAAGCATTCAGCAATTAAAGTCACAGGCTTATATTTCTTACTCTAAAGATACAACTGCAATCCTTGATTTCCCATAAATAATATCAGTTAATTTTTTATCTATGTTGTAATGCTTACAATACCTATGAAAAAGCTGTTTTATGAAGATTTGAAATAGACAAATTCAATGTGGATTACATGATTTTCATTACAGAATACAGTGTTCTGAACATGTTTACTAATGTGTCCAGGAAAATTTTGTCATTTCCTTTGTTAGATGTAGCTAAACAATGCTTTCTACTATTATTACCAAGTATGCCTTGGTTCCTCCTTGTGAATGAGTCATGATAAATGCCTCTTTTGCCTCTGAATCTTCCTTTGGACACTGGATACAAGACATATTCCTTCTACATTTATTATGAAGTAAAAAAAAAACTGATTATGTATAAATCAAGATAATCTATATAACACGATTTTGCATGTTCTCTGGTACAGAATTAATATCCAGTATAATATTCATATTTTGTATAGCATAATTATAATCAGAAAATAGATCAATGCATATAGGAGAAACAAAAGTCATGGGTTTCTACTGATCTCTCACAAATATTTTCATTTATTGACCCTAACAATGTGCTTTAAAGTCTCAAGATATTTAGTAGATTTCATTATATTATTACCTAAATTATTTGGAGAAATTCTATAAACTTGCACTAAATTCAAGAGCCAATATTCCAACCATTCTCTTAATCATACTATACTAGTCTGCTAATATGAATATTCACTTATCTAAAATATACTAAAGTTCATTTGAGCAACTTCCAAATTGTCCATATGATAACTCATTAAATTTGTTTTCTTTTGTACCTTGTGCCCACTTAATTTTTTCACTTTTCAAAAGAGTATATTGTACAAAGGACTCATATCTGTAATATATAAAGAACTTTAAAAACTGAACAATAAGAAAATAATCTAATTGGATTGTTTTTCTCATTTTGTTAAGTTGTATGAGTTCCTTATATATTTTGGCTATTAACTCCTTATCAGATATATCATTGGCAAATATATTCTCCCATACAGTGGCCTCCCTTTTCATTTCCTTGATGATTTCTTTTGCAGTGCAGAATATTTTAATTTGATGTAGTCCCACTTGTCTATTCTCTCCTTTGTTTCCGTTGCCCTAAGAGCGGTATTAGCAAACTTTGCTACATAAGATGTCTGAGATTTTGCTGCCTATCATTTCTTCTAGAATTTTTATTGTTTCACAACTTACATTTAAGTATTTTATTCATTTTGAGTTTATTATTGTGTATGGTGTAAGTTGATGGTCTAGTTTCTTCTTCTTGTTCTTCTTGTTCTTGTTCTTCATGTTCTTGTTCTTCTTGTTCTTGTTGTTGTTGTTGTTGTTGTTGTTGTTCTTCTTCTTCTTCTTCTTCTTCTTCTTCTTCTTCTTCTTCTTCTTCTTCTTCATGTACCTGTCCAATTTTCAATTTCCAAACTTTAGTTATTGAAGAGACTGTCTTGACTCCATTGTATGTTCTTACCTCTTGTTTAAATATTAATTGAACAAAATGGCTTGGGTCAATGCCTTCATTCTCTGTTCTGTTCTATTGATCCATATGCCTGTTCTTGTGCCAGTACCAGGCTGTTTTGATTATAAAACACCAATCAGAAAGGATATTTGCACCTATATGTTCATAGCAGCACAATTTACAATAGCTAAGATCTAAAAACAGCCCAAGTGCCCATCAGTAGATGAGTGGATAAAAAGACTCTGTTAAATTTACCCATGGAATACTATTCAGCTGTAAAAAATAAGGATCACTTATGCATTGAGATAGCATGTAGGGACCTGGAGAGTATTAAACTAAGCAAAATAAGCCAGTCAGAGAAATATAAAGATCATGTGATCTCACTCATATATAGAATTTAAAGAACAAAATAAACTGATGAATAAAATAGATCCAGAGACATAGAAGCATGGAACAGATTGTGGAATCTCAGAGGGAAGGAAGACTGTGGGTGGGAAGAGATTAACTAAAAAACTTAGATACATATATGTGTAACCCATAAACACAGACAACAATGTGGTGAAGGCCTGGGGTGGGGGGCATGCTAGAAGGTGTTAATGGGAAAAAAGGGGGACATCTATGATACTTTAAACAATAAAGCTTATTTTTTTTTAAAGAAAGAAAACCTAATTTAAATTCAGGGCTGAGCAAAAGTAGGTTTACAGTTATGAGTGCGCAAAACACAGTTTACTCTTGTATCATTATCTACTATGAAAAAATTATTATTTTCTATTTCAACTGTAAGCTTACTTTTACATATATAAATACACATATATGCATACATATGCATACATATGCATATATATATATATATATATATATATATATTCTATCTAATAAAGAGGGAATATGCTAATTAACCATCTCTTAGTCAAAGATGACTGCACCCACAGCTGAGGCCAAGTTCCCATAAGGAGCCTTAAGGAGCAATCTGCAGGGACCTGAGGCTACTCCCTCACACACTCCCGTGGGGCTTGACAGGGGACTTCAGGCCATGACCTCCACCCCTGCACCAGGCCAGAGGACCTCAAGCAGCACCCCCTGTCCCAGCACTGGGCCAGGGGACCTGAGGCTACAAACCCCTGCCTGTAGAGGTTTGACAGGGGACCTCAAGGTGCAGCTCCAGTGCTGGATTGGGGGAACTCAGAACGCACCCACAACCCAGTAGAGCTTGATAGAGGAAATGAGGCTGCACCCCCTTGTTGGTGGGGCTTGACAGGGGATCTGAGGTTGTGTTCTTCTCCCAGTGCAAGGCCAGCGGACCTGAGGCTGCAACCCCTGCCTGGGTGGGGGTGGTTAACTGGGGCCCTCAAGCCATGCCTCCTGCCCAGAGGGGCTTGACAGGGCATCTCAGGCCATGTCCCACATCTGACAGGGCTTGAAAGGGGACCTCAAGGCAGGCCTGTCACCCTAGTCTTGGTTGGGGGAACTCAGGCACCGTCCCCATCCTGGTGCCAGGCCAGGGGACCTGAGGCTATGTCCCCTGCCCAGCAGGGCTTGATAATGGTGTGACTGGCTGGGTCTGAATCTAACTCAATTTGGGGGGATGTGGTGGCTGAGTCTGGGTCTCACGTGATATTGAGGTGTATGTGGGAGGGCAAGGACTTAACTCTGGGTCGCCTGGTGTGCTCCAGACTCTGACAGAAGGAAGGTTTTCATATACATTTTACTAATTTTCTTTCATCTCTGACACTTCTATTATAGATAAAGGGCAAATACAATATTAATTATTTCCACTAATTAATCCCCTGTAATGTTCATGAATTTCATGCACCAGACCACTAGCATATATATATATATATATATATATATATATATATATATATATTTGTTTTTTGTTTGTTTAATCAAAGAAGATGTACAAATAGCAAATAAGCATAGGAAAATATGTTCAGCATCAAATGTAATTAGGGTAATACAAGTAAAACCATAAAGAGATATCACTACATACCTAATAGAATGACTAAAACACAGAAAATGAAAATATGATGAAGATTTAGTGAAACAGGCATTCACATTCTTTGCTAGTTGTAATGTAAAATTATACAGCTATGTGGGAAGAGAGTTTGGAAATTTCCTATAGACCTAAACATACTCTTAACATAGCAGCTTTTTGCATAATTGTCTCAAACTAGAAATAATCAAATTGTCCTTTGCAGGTGAATGGATAAACAAAGTTGGTACTTGAGGTGATGGATACTTTTCAGTGATAAAATGGAAGAAACTATTGATTCACACAACATAAATGAATCTTAAATGCATGTTGCTGAGTCAAAGATGTCAGATCTAAAAACCTACATATTGTATGATTCGGTTTACTTGACATTCTTGTTAGAAAAATGACAAAGAATGAAAACAAATCAATATTTGTTAGGGGTTTGGAAGGAATGATACAAAGGAACATACAGGGAATATTTTAGGGTGATAAAACTGATTTATATGTCACTGGATGGAAAATACATGACTCTCCATTTGTCAAAACTCAGAACAGTACATCATAGGGTGAACTTTAATGTATGTATTAAAAAAAAACAAACAAAGAAAACCCATCCCTGTTTTGTGTGCCATAGTTGCTAAAGAGTTGGCCCACAAACCATAGGGTCACAGGTCTTATTTTGGACAAGAGCACTTACCTTATGTAGATTGCAGGTTCCCCGTCCCAGTTGAGACACTTGCAGAAGGCAACCAATTGATGTAGCTCTCTTACATTGATGTTTCTCTCTCTCCTCTCTCCCCTACTCCTTCCCTTCCACTCTCTCTAAAAATAAGTGATAAGTGGGGGGAAAATCCTCCAATGAGGATTAAGAACAAAAAAATCAAGTTATCTAAGGAAGGAATGCAGGCTGTAAGCAATGAATCTAACTTCATTACCAATATATGAGATAACTATGTGGGAGGGGGTAGGGAAAGGGGGTAACATAAATAACTTTTAAAATGTTTTTATTGGAAAATGTAAGAGCAAACAAAAAATAACTATATAAATAAAAATTTAGTTGACAAAAACATTTAATCAGGGCATGTTTGGTTAAAAATATGAAACTAATTCACAGATGACATGATATTTTACCTAGAAAATCCTAAAGACTCCATAAAAAAAACATTTGACTTGATAAATAAATTCAGCAATGTAGCAGGATAAAAAATTAACACCTGGAAATCTATGACATTTTTATACACCAATAATGAACTCACAGAAAGAGAATTGAAAAGGTAATCCCATTTAGCATTGCAACAAAAATTAAAATACCTAGGAATAGATTTAAATAAGGAGATAAAAGACCTATACTCAAAAAACTACATGACATTGAAAAAAGATAGATGAGGACAAACAAATGGAAGAATATACTGTGTTCAAGAATTGAAAGAATCAACATCATTAAAATGCCCATACTACCCAAAGCAACCTATAGATTCAATGTACCGTATTTGCCGGCGTATAAGATGACCCTTTGGCCCTGAAAAATATGCCTCCAAGTGGGGGGTAGTCTTATACGGTGAGTATATAACAAACTCTGTATTTTTAGTGGAAATGTTAGGGGGTCGTCTTATACGCCCAGTCGTCTTATACGCCGGCAAATACGTATTTTTCAGGGCCAAAAAATCGTCTTATACACCGGCAAATACGGTAATCCCCCATTAAAATACTAATGGCATATTTCACAAACCTAGAGCAAACACTCCAAAAATTCATCTGGAATTAAAAAAAAGATCCCAAACAGCCATAGCAAACCTGAGAAAAACAAAGCAGGAGGAATCTCAATACCAGATATCAAGCTGCACTACAAAGTCACTGTTCTCAAAACAGCCTAGTACTAGCACAAGAACAGACATATAGACCAATGGAAAAGAACAGAGAACCCAGAAATTGGCCAAGCCAGTATGCTTAATTAATATTTGACAAAGGAGGAAAGAGAATACAATGGAATCTAGACAGTATCTTCAATAAATGGTATTGGGAAAATAGGACAAATACATGTTAAAAAAATGAAACTTGACCACCAACTTACACTATACGCAAAAATAAATTCAAAATGGATATAGGACTTAAACATAAGATGGGAAACCATAAAAATCTTAGAGCAAACCACAGGCAGCAAAATATCAGACATTTGTCTTAGCGATTTCTTTACCAAACAGCTCCTAGGGCAATGGAAATTAAGGAGATAATAAACAAGTGGGACTACATAAAAACAAAAAGCTTCTGCACAACAGAAGAAACCATCAACAAAACAAGAAAGCCCACTGCATGGGAGAACTTCTTTACCAATGTTATCTCTGATACCAGTTTAATTTCCAAAATTTACAGGGAACTCATATGACTTAACAAAAGGAAGATAATCAATTGAATTAAAAAATGGGCAAGGGACCTATAGAGACACTTTCTAAGAGATAACATGTAAAAGGCCAAGAAACATATGAAAACATGCTCAAAGTCACTAATCATCCAAGACATGCAAATCAAAACAATAATAGGGTACCACTTCACACCTGTCAGAATGGCTGTCAACAGCAAATCAACAAATGACAAGTGCTGGCAAGGATATGGACAATAAAAGAACCCTCCTTCACTGCTGGTGGGAAAGCAGACTGGTAGAGCCACTGTGAAAAACACTATGGAATTTCCTCAAAAAAATTAAAAATGGAACTCCCATTTGACTCAGTAATCCCACTTCTAGGAATATATCCCAACAAATAAGAAAAACCTATCAGAAATGATATATGAACCATATGTTCAAAGCACTACAATTTACCATAGCCAAGATTTGGAAACTGCCTAAGTGCCCATCATCAGATGAGTGGATTAAAAAACTGTGGTACATCTACACAACGGAATACTATGCTGCTGTAGAAAAGAATGAACTCTTGCAATTTGGAATAGCATTGATAGGTCTGGAGAGCATTATGCTAAGTGAAATAAGCCAGTCACAGAAATATGAATACCACATGATCTCCCTCATTTGTGAAATATAGTGAGCAACATAAACTGATGAATAAAAATAGATCCAGAGACAGATAAGTATCTAACTGACTGTCAAACCTCAGAGGGAAAGGGGGAGGGGGCCGGTAAAAGATCGACCAAAGAACTTGTATGTATGCATATAAGCATTATCAATAAACACAGTCACTAGGTGAGGGTACTTGTTGGAGGGTGGAAGTGGCCAGAGAAAAGCCAATAGACAAAAAATATTGTAATAGTTATGTACGGGCCAGGGGGGTACTTGAAATATTAGGAGGACCACTCTGTAAAGAATATTGTTGTCTAAGAACTATGTTGTACACCTGATATAGAATATTGAATGTGACCTATAATGGAAATTTGTATGTTATATGTTTTCCATCATTATAATAAAAATTATGAAATTATATTTATACTAGGATTGAACAAATAAGTAAGTAAAAGGTAAATAATGTGAGTCAGATTCTTACTGGCAGTAAAAGTTAGAAATAAACAAGGGATAAGGCTAGAATAAACTGTGTGATACTGGATTAGAGTCGTAGACATTAGTATGAACTCTTATTTAGTTCAATATGTATAGAGGTCGACCTATGGAAATAAATTATTATAGCTATGTATGTATTTATTGATTAGTACACACGCATATATTCCATAGACCTGTCTTCTCATAGATTAGAAATGATGACACCCAAGTAAAAACAAGCACATCCAGTGCCCAGACCTTGGTTTTGAAATAGCCTTCAAAATAACAAAAACTAATAAAAGCCCAGACATCCTTGGAGAAATGACTAATTCTAACAGTCAATATGAAACTGCTCAAAAGAAAACAAAACAAAAGAATAGGGTCAGATCAAAGAAACAGAGGAGCCACACTGAAGGAGTACCTGATAGCCTAAGCTAAAACAATTTGAGCAACAAAATTAATAAAACTTAAATTTATAGCACAATATAAAATATTTGTGAGTCCCTAATGATATAATTGAAATAAAAAATAAATGGGGAAGAAGTTAAAAATATTTCTTATAATGTCATATATTCTTGGCAGGTGTGGTTCAGTGTTTCGGTGTCAACCTATGACCCAGGAGGTCACAGATCAATTCCCAGTCAGGGCATATTCATGGCCCATTTACAAGATCAATCACTAGTGTGGGGTGTGCAGGAGGCAGGCAATCAATGATTCTCTCTCATCATTGATATCTTTCTCTCACTCTCTCTATCTCTCTCTTTATCTCCCCCTTACACTCTGAAATAAATTTAAAAATATATATTTTTAAAAATGAATGCCATATAATAGATGTAAATATTTCTGTCCTCAGGAAGTGGGGCTAAACACCCTACTTCAAGTGTTGGCTGAATTCCAAATGGTAGATTATGGGAATGAGAAGAACAGTAATTTTACAGTGAAGAAATTCAACAGACTTTACACATTGGTATCATGTACCCTCAGATAAAATGTGATGATAAGGACACTATCTCTATGGTGTTCTTCCCCAAAACCTAGTTCTCAGTCTAATCATGAGAAAATCCTAATAAACCCAAATTTGTGGACATTCTACAAAATATTTGACCAACACTGATCCAAAATATATAAGACATGGGAAACGAGGAAAGGCTAAAAACCACTGAAAGACCAAATATAGATGTGATTAACATTTAAATAAGTACCCTTTTAATAAAACAGATAATCCCTCTATAGTGTGCATTACCATCATCCAATCAGTTGAAAGTCTTGGGAGCAAAGGCTGAAAGCCTCCCAAAA
This sequence comes from Vespertilio murinus, assembly GCA_963924515.1. Lineage (NCBI taxonomy): Eukaryota > Metazoa > Chordata > Mammalia > Chiroptera > Vespertilionidae > Vespertilio > Vespertilio murinus. The sequence goes on from OZ004710.1 coordinate 21,637,019, forward strand.
GAAAGAATTATCACCTGAGCTGGTTACAGTGTTGGCCCATGCACCAGAAGGTCTCAGGTTTGATTCTTAGTCAGGGCACATGCCTGGGTTGTGGGTCCCATGGATGTGTCTCTTGCCTATGGATGTGTCCCTTTCCTTTCCTTCCTCTCTAAAATAAATTTTAAAAAAAGAGAATGACTTATGCCTACAGATTGCAAAATAGAAATTCTGCCTGAATTTCCAGTCTTTGAAATCAAGACTACAACATGAACTTTTACCTGAATTGCCACACTGCTCACCTGCCCTGCAGATTTCTCATTTGCTAGCCCCCACAATTACATAGGCCAATTCCTTAAATCAATCTCTCTCTATCCCCCTTTCACTCTCTCCTTCTCCCCCTTGTCTCTCCTCTTATATTAAAGATCTACTTTACTATTAGGTCTGTTTCACTGGAGAAGTCTAATACATTTCCAATTCTAATAATTTTTCTACCAATAACACTGTAACTATCATTTCTTATAATGAGGTACATGACAGCTATTTTACAAATGCTACAAACACTTACATTTTTTTCTTAGCAAGGTATAATATAGAGATAAATTATAAGCAATATATAGGTGTAAGATTCTCATAATGTTCTTTGCCCCAAATGATATAAAATCACTCTTCCATATGCTGACTAGGTTTGAATCACTTGTGGCTCTACTTTAAAAGGACATACCTCAGAGTTCTATCCTGAAATACTGAATGAGAATTCCCTCACTTGATTTTGATTCAAAGCCAAGGGTTGAAATCCCTGGACATAAAATCATTTTACTATAGGAGCTCCAGCAGTAGAGTCCAAGACCACTTTTTAAAATGAGGAACTTGACTAATGGCGAACAAGTGGCATACATATATCCATACATATATTAAATCAATGATGTCACACTTTAGTTGAAGGAAAGATAATACATGCTCATCTTTGGAATAGAATAAAGTAAAATATTTTTATAAAATTAACTATTTAGTGAGACCTTTTTGAACACTTTTCAGAACTGCCTATTACTTTTAATATTCTTAGCATCAAATGTCCCTGAGGCATATCATCATATCTTATAGTCCCTGTTTCTTGTAATGTCTCTCCATGTAATGACTTATCACGCAGACATTTCCCATGACTCCAAAAATGTGAATGTTGAATGTGAGGTAGGGCAGCCTGAACATGATGACTTCAGACAAACTTTCTTCCCCACTGAAATGGCTAATTAATTCAATTGGATATTCATAAAGGTGGGTTGGCCAGGAAACATGGTTTGTATGTCATATATATATTCTACCCCTACACTCACTCCCATGGGACCAAATGAAATGTATTTAGGGTATTGTGCTCAGGAGTGGATCCTGCACCCCCATGGAGGGATTTCCCAGAATATTCTTCTGCTTTTCCAGACTACACAGGGGACAAGACTGAATGGTTCCCTTGGTGCCTGGGACTGCTGATTAGTTTCTATAGCCCAAAACACCAGCAGGGCACTGCTTCTTGCAGGCCTCTGAGCCAGTCAAGTGTCAGTCTGAAGGTTTCTACAAAGGACACAGGTTTCCCTCAGCTGCCCACAGGGTGGGGGCACAGCACCTGTGCTCAGGGTCAGTCCTTGGAAGCAGCATGGGGAGGCTCAGGGATAGGCAGAGGTTCTAGGCAAACACATGAGGTCTGTATTTTGGGAAGTGAGCTGGAAAGTTTCTCCCACAGATTCAACTTTAATAAAAATAGCCACCTGGGACCAGTACTCAGTGTGAAAAGCAGCTTTGAAGCTGGGAGATCTCTTCGTCAAAAGCACAGCTAGCATTTATGTTTGTTTTTTGAGGCATGGGATGAAATAGGCCTGTGCCCATTAAACTTCCTGAAATGTACACCTAGACTTCAGGCTCTCTAACCATCAGGCTTAAGGGTCTATGTGGAACGGTGGGATGTTTTCCAATGGAAGTTCTCCTAGGGGCAGAGCAGGCAGCTCACAGGGTTTGGAAAGGATGACACAGGGAGAAACCATTCTGACAGACACACAGGGTTACAGACACCAGGAACCAGAAGCCATGTGACAAGGCCTCTGGGTAAATTATGGTTCTTTCTGTGCAGATATAAAATGGGCGTTATTGAAAGTCGTGGTACAGCTCCTGGGGGGTCAAGAACTTTTTGACTATCTCCTTCATGGCCTCCTTGCACCTGGCCTGGTGCTCTGAAAGGAGGGGCTGCAGGACCTCCAGAAACTCCTTCTTGAGCTCCCCAGTAAGCATGGTTCCATTGCTGTAATCCTTCCTGATCTGCTCCAGCTTGTCATCATCCTTGAGGAAGAAGGTCATATACATGAAGGACATGTCCACGTGGCTGTTTTCCCCAAACTGTCTGTGCTCCTCGATAGTGTCTCATCCTCCAGAAAACACATGCTTGTTGACCTTGGTCTTTGATATGCTTGGCTGTGTCTGTGAGGAAGATGGGGGAGTTGGGGTAGCTGGCACTCTTCTGGGTCTGAGTCCCCTGCAGGGCAGGAAAGAATGCTGAGTGTAGCAGGGTGGTTTAGGATAGCAGAGTAGGGGGTGACATCTCTTGTCACCCTGAACTAAGGATCCTGGGGATGAGGCCCTGGACGTCCATCTTGCCCCGAAAGATCTGTGGGAAGGAGTTGCTGAAGGAGGAAGCAGCCTAGATGGCAGGAAAGCTGATCTACCTGATGTAGTCTGCGAAGCCAAAAATGCCTTTCACTTGGTTGAAGGTCATGTGCTTCTGATCTTCACCATGTTCTTGTCTGGGCTCACCCCCATGTTGTCAAGGCCATAAAAGATATTCCTGTTGATGTCAAAGCCATAGGCGATGACGTCCTTGGCATTTTCCATGGTGTAGCCATAGGCCTGGTCCAGGGTCAGGTCTTCCACAGGTACTTCTCCTCATATGTCATCTGAATGAGCAAGAGCACATTAAACACGTCTTGCAACCACTTTGTGAAAATGAACGGGATGTGGTGGCCTACATGCATGGCTTCTACATGCAGGGGCTCCTGCCCATATACAGGGAAATGGCTTCTTGTTTTCATAGGCATTGAGGACTTGGTTCATGTCTCTGTGTGAGAAGAAGGTGCATCTGTGCAGGCAGTGGCGTGGTCTCTGGCCCGTGGCTCTCTCTATTTTGTTTATCAGCTCTTTATCAACGTTACTGCTTCCGAACAGAACAATGAACTTGTCATATTCAATGCCTTTTGCACTGCTCCTCTGTACCATTCAGGGGTCCACAAAATCCACTTCAGTTTCCGTGGCACCTGGGCCACTAACCCAGGTGCCGGTTCTCTGGGGGGCAGTTGGCCTTGTAGTTCTCCCCTGTGGCCACTTTGTAGCTCATTTTTAGTAATAATAGCTTCTTCACTGCAGAATCAGTTTCATCCTGGGCTGCAGGGGACACTGAAGAGGTGGCCAGTGGAGTAGCTGAGATCTCTGTGTAGCAGGGCTCTTTTTTTTTACACTCTTCCCCCTCTGGCTCAGTAGTTAAGCATCAACCCATGAAATACCTGTCACAGTTCAATTCCTAGTCAGGGCACATGCCTGGATTATGGCTTAATCCTTCTTCCTCTCTATGAAATCAATAAAAAATATTTTAAAAGAATATTAAAACACAACCTTTGGAACCAGGCAGAAATAAGTTCACACTCCAGTTCAGCCATGTTCTTATCCTGTGAGATTACAGGCAAGATGCTTCACAGAATATTTAGGTGAGGATGTGGAGAAATGGAAACCCTAGCACACGGCTAGTGGGAATGCAGACTGGTGCAGCCATTATGGATATTCCTCAAAAAAAAAATAACTATGTAACTGCCATTTGACTCAAGTGCTCATCAGTACAAGTGGATAAAAAAGGCTATGGTATGTTGAAACAATGGAATTCTATGTGGCAGTAAAAAAGAAAGAACTCTTACCATTTGCGACAGCTTGAATAGATCTGGACAATATAATGCTAATCAAAATAAGCCAGAGAAAGGTAAGTATCACATGTTCTCACTCATATGTGGAATCTAATGAAAAAATAAACTGATGAATAAAATAAAAGCAGAGACAAAGCAGTGTGGAACAGAGTGAGGAACTTCAGAGGAAAAGCAGGAGGGGGGGTGGTGGATGGGAATGATTAACCAGAGAATTTTTATGCATATATACTAGTAAATAACCCAATGTACAGATAATAGAGTGTGAAGGCCTTGGAGAGGTGAGTATGGGATGGAGGGCTCAATGGGAAAAAATACAAACATGCAAAAGAAACATCTGTAATACTTTCAACAATAAATTTAGGAAGAGACATATAATGTGAAACTTGTTAATTGGATATTTTAAAATATCAGTAGTGCATTTGCATATGCAACATTTTTTGTTCTTTGCGTGTATTATATGTTTTGCTCATAAGCTATAACAACATAAACACCCCAAGGGCAATTTAGAGAGCCTTTATTAATATTATATATATTTGTGATATATATATATATATATATATATATATATATATATATATATGTGTGTGTGTGTGTGTGTGTGTGTATATATATATATATATATATATATATATATATATATATATATATTGGTTTTAGAGAGGAAGGGAGAGGGAGAGATAGAAACATCAATGATGATACATCCAAGATGGCGGCCTAGGCAGTCTCCTAAGCTGCCGCCTCATCAACAATTTAATTAAAAAAACAACTAAAATCAAAAAGGACTTCACCAAAACCTCAGGAAAGCTGGCGGAGTGGAATAGCTACAACTAGAAAGAAAGAGACAGGCTCACGGATCGGACTGGGAGCCGAACAGCACTGAGGTAGGGAGACGCTCGCGCACGCGGCCGCGGAATACCTGCCTGGCGGTGGGAGGGGAGGAATCCCCGATTGCACGGAACCCTTTCGGACTGTACTGAACCCCAGCCCCGGCTGAAATTCCGTGGTCCCAGGCTCATACGGGTGGAGTCTGGACTGCAGAGAAAGGCACCCAGAGACTCAGAGACTCAGAGACTGGGAGACCGGGACCGGAGCTGCAGCCGGCAGGGTCTACAGACTCGCGCGGCGAGCAAGTACGTGCTGAGGTCTGACCGCCGCCTCTCCGTAGCGGAAGGAGTCAGAAGTTCCAGGTCTGACCGCGGAGGCTGCCGCTGCCTCTCTGTACAAGGTGGCGGCCTCTCCGTAGCGGAAGGAGTCAGAAGCTCCAGGTCTGACCGCGGAGGCTGCCGCTGCCTCTCTGTACAAGGTGGCGGCCTCTCTGTAGCGGAAGGAGTCAGAAGCTCCAGACTACAGAGACCAGCCCAAGTCCGGGCGAGGCCCTGGGGCACCCACGCTCTTGCTTGGGGAAACTGGGCCGGTCAGGCGGAAACTCAGGCGAGTGCACAAGGGCAGGGCAGAAGCCAAGACTGTCAGTTCAGCCCTGAGACTCCACCCCATCCAAGCTGAGCAGAGGCTTCTGCAGTTTTTCAAGTCTGATCCTATAAAACTTCCAATACAGAAGTTATCCCAGAGTAGACACAGCTGATACCCACATCCAATTGGCCTGAAGGTCAATTCACAACAATAGAGACTTAGCTACAACAAGGCTGTGCACGCAGTCCACAAAGGGGATCACCAAGAGTGTCTACCTCAGGTAACTGAGGAGGCTGACCCACTGGGCCATATAGGACACCAAACACACAAAGCCATCCTACCAACTCTGAAAAATAGTGATAATGCCGAGACAAGGAAATAGATCTCAAACAAAAGAGATGGAGGACATAGAGTTCAGAACTACGGTTCTAAGGTTATGCAACAATATCCTAGAAAAGCTCGATAAAATTCATGAGACCCAACTAAAAAGTATAGATAAACTGACTAAAATGGAAAATATTATGCAGAGATCCAACAGCAGAATGGAAGAACACAAGAATCAGGTCAAAGAGCCAAAAGACACTCCGCTGGAGAAGGAAGAAGAAAAGAGGATCCAGAAAGTTGAAGATAGTGTAAGGAGCCTCTGGGACAACTGCAAGCGCACCAACATCAGAATTATGGGGGTGCCAGAAGAAGAGGGAGTGCAAAATACTGAAAACATATTTGAAGAAATAATATCAGAAAACTTCCCTCACCTGGTGAAAGAAATAGACTTACAAGTACAGGAAGCCTACAGAACCCCAAACAAGAGGAATCCAAAGAAAAATTCTTCTCGACACATCATCATCAATATGCCAAGGGTAAAAGACAAAAAGAGGATCTTACAAGCAGCAAGAGAAAAGCAGTTGGTTACCTATAAGGGAGCACCCATACGACTATCAGCTGATTTCTCAACAGAAACCATGCAGGCCAGAAGGGAGTGGCAAGAAATATTCAAAGTGATGAATAGGGAGAACCTACAACCAAGATTACTGTATCCAGCAAAGTTATCATTCAGAATTGAAGGGCAGATAAAGAGCTTCACAGATAAGAAAAAGCTAAAGGAGTTCATCACCACCAAACCAGTATTATATGAAATGCTGAAAGGTATTACTTAAGAAGAAGAAGAAGATCAAGTGAATTAAAAATCTCAGGAATAGAATAAACTGGTGAATATAATAGAATTAGGGGCAAAGAAAGGGAGTGGATAGATAATTATCAGGGTGAAAAGGGTGTGGGGTGCAGAGACTGGATTAAAATTGTATAACCTATGGATGAGGACAATAGTGGGGGGAGGGGGTAAGGGCAGAGGGTGGGGTGGGAATCAGGTGGAAGGGAGCTATGGGGGAGAAAAAGGAGAAACAATTGTAATAATCTGAGCAATAAAGATTTATTAAAAAAAAAAAATAAATAAAAAAAAATAAAAACCACTGAACTGTGAAAAAAAAAAAAAAAAGAAAAAAAAGAAACATCAATGATGAGAATCATTGATGGCTGCCTCCTCACGCCCCCTAGTGGGGATTGAGCTCGCAAAGCAGCGTCTGCCCTTGACCATAATTGAATGTGGGATCCTTCCTTCCACTGAGCAGAACTGGCTAGGGCTAAAGGGCCTTTAAATCCTTGATTGAAAATGTAACATAAGCATCTTCAGTTTATTGCTATATAAAAGGTGATTCTAATTTTACTTATTGAAAAAAATTGTGCTTTCCTTTGTGTTTTCTCTGAACCCTGAAAATATTGTAAGCTCCCATTAGAGAAAGTAGTAACTTCATATGTGTAATCATATTAACAGCCTCTTTTCTTCTCCACTAATAGTGTTGTAGGCTATAAAAGTTGCATATCCACTTTTTCTTTATTGAGTGAAATTGGCTTTTGACTCCTACGTTTACATGATAATTAAATGAAATCTCTGTTTTTAAGCAGTATGTTTCCTTTGCTTGTCCGTTTGTTTATTGTTGTTTGGATCGCTGCAAACACATTAAAACTCAATGCTGATGAAAAGAGCTGAGTTCTGACTGTCATGTGAGAAGAGCAAGCTTGATGGCTGCAGATGCATTTTCACTGAGTCTTTCAAGTATAAACTGTTCTCTTCTGCAGTTCTGATAGTGGGGAAGGGCACAAAATAAGAATAGAGCTACCGTTGTTTAATAATTATTCACCTTATGAACTACAGCAAAGAAGTTTTCTTACAGACCCTGGGAAATTGGAGGCTAAAACAAGGCTGTAAAAAGATAAGATGCCTCGATGGGTCCATTACTCAGAAAAGAAATAGATTTTGAGAACAGACCAAGGACAGGACATTCTTTGATTTGGTTGCTGTGCTCAGACCCTGACCCCCTCCAGGAGTTTGCCTCTGGAACTGAACATTCTCCATCCCAGGAAGGCCTGAGCTGTTTGTAACATCATAGAAGATTAGCTACCTTTTTATCAGACTTTGAGCTCCTAAAGGCCAGACTGCAGACCCTTCCTTCCCCTTTTCCTGATATACTTGTAGCTCACAGCTTCACGTAGCTATCTTCTCTGATGCCCATATATAATCAGCCAACAGTGGGGGGTCAGAACAGAATTTCCAGGGTGACCAGCTGCTCTTCCCTTACTGCCAACATTTTATTGGAATAAATGCTCAAATATTATTCAACCCTGTCTCTGCTTAATTTGACTGAAGTATGACGGGCAGCCTCAGAATGATTGTGTCCAGTTTCATTTCTTTCTGCAAGACATATTTTTCTCTTAGAATCAGATAACACCTTTCAGAAGGTAGAAAATGATGAGTAAAAGATCTCACCTCCAATCACCACTTATATCAAATGGCTGCATTGATGCCACAATATAATAGGGAAAAGTTCTTAATTAAATTTAGCAACACTTTGTCACATGAAGTAGGATTTTAGCTGCATTTTTATGCTTTCTTTGAGAACTAAATACATTTATCTAATATTCTAGATGTTGGTTCTATAAAAATCTACATTTTATTTACATTTCCAATTCTGGATAAAGGACTTGGGCCAATAAATAAAGAAACCAGGATCAATATGGTTCAGTATTTTATGTTAGGTTTTCACAATACTCATATAGAAGACCAAGGAATCTCATTTATGTAAGACCAAGGAAGTGATTTAATAAGCCCAATTTCTAGTGACAATGCATTCCAGGAAATGTACACTTAACTGTGATATTTGCCTTCAACAATTTGCAAATGATTTTAATATGCCCGAGAGTGCTATTCTTGACATTGTTCAGTGTAAGAAAACAGAAGCAGCTGGTACTATTGTGTATGCTTCAGATCACAAGAAAATTAGAGTATATCCTGTTTCCATTGGAACCTGAAAATATCTATTGAATCTCACAAAAGTAGGAGTCAAGTTATTTTGAAGACTGTTGGTTTCTCCTTATTATAATGAGAATAGTGGCCCAGTGCACAAAATTCATGCACAGGGGCAGTGGGGTGTTTGTCCCTCAGCCCAGCCTGCATCCTCTCCAATCTGGGACCCCTCAAGGGATGTCCAACTGCCCACTTAGGCCCGTGTCTAACTGCAGTCAGACATCCCTCTCACAATCCAGGACTGCTAGCTCCCAACTGCTCACTTGCCTGCTGCTTGATTTCCCCTAAATGCTTCTGCCTGCCAGCCTGATCATCCCCTAACCTCTCCCCTGCCAGCTTGATCAACACTTAACTGCTCCCCTGACTGCCCAAATGCCCCTAACTTCCCTCCCCTGCTGGCCCGGTCACCCCTAACTGCCCTCCCTGCAGGCCTGGTCTCCCCCAACTGTCCTCCCCTGCAGGCCTAGTCCACTGCAACTGCCCCCTCCTGCAGACCTGGTCACCTATAACTGTCCTCCCCTGCAGGTCTGGTTGCCCCCAACTGCCTCCTCTGCAAACCTGGTCCCTCACAATTGACCTCCCCTGCAAGCTTGGTTGCTTCCAACTGGACTCCCCTGACCCCTGGTCACCCCTAACTAACCTCTCCTGCAGGCCTGGTCACCCAAAACTGCCTTCCCTGCTAGTTTGGTCACTCCTAACTTTCCTCCCTTGCCAAACTGGTTGCCCCCAACTGCCCTCCCCTGCAGGCCTAGTTGCCTCCAACTGCCCTCCCCTGCCGGCCATCTTGTCGCAGTCCTCTTGTGTCCACATGGGGCGGCCATCTTGTGTGTTGGAGTGATGGTCGATTTGTATATTACTTCTTTATTATATAGGATTATTATATAGGATACTAGAGGCCTGGTGTATGAAATTCATGCATGGGGGGGGGGTCCCTCAGCCCAGCCTGCACCCTTACCAATTTGGGACCCCTCGAGGGATGTCTGACTGCCCTTTTAGGGGGAACAGGCCTAAATGGGGAGTCGGACATCCCTCTCACAATCCAAGACCGCTGGCTCCCAACTGCTCGCCTGCTTGCTTTCCTTATTGCCCCTAATCACTTCTGCTTTGCAGCCAGATCACCCCCTAACCAGTCCCCCCTGCTATCCTGATTGATGCCTATGTGCTCTCCTGCCAGCCTTGTCACCCCTAACTGCCCTCCCCTGCATGCTTGGTGCCCCCAAACTGCTCTCCCCTGCAGGCCTAGGTCCCTCCCAACTGCCCTTCCCTGCAGGCCTAGACACTCCCAACTTCCCTCCCCTGCTGGCCTGATTGCCTACAACTGTCCTCCCTTGCAAACCTGGTCTCTCCCAACTGTCCTCCCCTACTGGTCATCTTGTGGTGGCCATCTGTGTCCACATGCGGGCAGGATCTTTGACTACATGGGGGCAGCCATCTTGAGTGTTGGAGTGATGCTCAATCTGCATATTACTCTTTTATTAGATAGGATAGAGGCCTGGTACAAGGGTTGGGGTCAGTTGGTTTGCCTTGAAGGTGTTCCTGATCAGGGTGGGGGTTCCCTTGGGGCATGGGGTGGCCTGGGCAAGGGGCCTGTGGTAGTTTGCAGAGGCCCTGGTTTCTGGGATTTATTTATCTTCTAAAATTGAAACTTTGTAGCCTGGAGCAGAGCCAAGCCTTATGCTTGTTCCATGCAGCAGCCATATATGTTGGAATTTATGTATCTTCTAAAATTAAAACTTTGTAGCCTGGAGTGGAGGCCTTGGCTGGCCAAAGTGTGTGGAAAGCTTGGCTTCCTCCATTGCCAGGGGAAACCCAAGCCTTTCTGCTGCTCTCTCCAGCTCCATGGCTGCCACCATTTCTGTTTGGATTTATGTATCTTCTATTATTGAAACTTCATAGCCTTGAGTGGAGTCCTAGGCTGGCAAGGGTAGGCAGAAAGCTAGGCTTGCATCGCCAGGGAAACCCAAGCCTACCTCCTGCTCTCTGTGGTGATAGCCATCTTGGTTGGGTTTATTTGCATATTTGCTCCTGATTGGCTGGTGGGCCTGGCTTGTGGACATCACTTGTGGGTGTAGAGGAGTGATGGTTAATTTGCATATTACTATTTTATTAGATAGGATAATACTATGACTACAAAGTTTATTTCACTTCTGGAGAGTCCTGCAATTTGAGAAAGCTAGTAAGAAAGCATTATTAAGTTAAAAGTAATACAACATGCCAATAATCAGAGCTCTAAAAACAGTCATGGTTCTCCTAACTTCTCTTTTAATAAAGCACAGATGTTACATTTTGTAACACACCTTCTGTGGTAATTTATTTGAGAATAAACAACTGGCAGCTTCACTGAAACAAATTTATCTGCTTTTGATTAGTAATGCTTAGCATTTTAAGAGCATGGAAAGAAATACGGGAGGAAGCAATCATACGATCATTGTTACTTCATGGACATAACAAGGGAAATTACTTGAATTAAGTTTATAGCTAATTCCATTCTCACACCTCCCAATAGATTTCATACTGAGGCCCTTCAACCCAGCTAAGGAAGTAACCTGATATTTTGTAAAGCATTGACTTGTAATAGCCAAAAAATCCACAGGAGTTGCTTGATAGTTGGTGAATTATTGAAATAAAATATAGAAAGAAAAAAAATAGGTTATTTTAGCATCAGTTCTTGAAAGAGTACAACATGTTGCTGCAGTTTGACTTTCAGTACAATGAATCAAAACAGGGTAACAGTATCTGGGTTATTATTCCCATGAAGAAAGCTGGCAGGAAAGGATAAAGAAAAAAAAATAGGTAGCAGGAACAAAGTTAGGCTTTCCGAGTAACATCAGATAAAATGGAATTAATTAATCCTAACTCCATTTTTTAGAATCACCTGGAGAGTTGCTAATAATGCCTGGACATGAATACAGACAAATAAATGTATATATATCCAGTGTTGGCCATAGGTATGTGCAATCACAGTTGAGAATCATTAATTTAAATGATCATAATGTTTTTTTTCCTATTATATACTTCTGATAGGGAAATATTAAATTAATTGTTTAAAATATATTTCTCTACCAAAGAGTATTTGGAAAGTTCGAACCCGAGACCTTTCAGTCCACAGGCTGACGCCCTATCCACTGAGCCAAACTGGTTTTGGCATGCTAATGATTTAGTAGAAGCCATTAGAAAACATATATATGCCTTCCAAATATATAAATTGGAAGAAAGATAAACTTTGATTTAACATAAATAACCATAAGATCTATTTGCCTTTGCACACTGCATACCTCAAACCTTGTAATCCATTTGGATACCATCACCCTCATTTACTGACCTGCATTGATTTTTGTACAGTATTTGCTTTTTATCAGAGCAACTACCAAAATCCAGCTTCACAAAGATATGATATTGAAAGACCCAAAACTTTTTCCTTATGCAATATTGATTTTAATATGTTTATTAAGGAGTAAAAGGTCCAGAAAAAAAAAACCATCTCTCTTTCCTCCCCAAGAGCTTCAGATAGAAAAAAGACCTGTTCCAGAAAGGAAATCTTAACTTATTCAGCTCAGCCTAATTTGAATTAAGTATGGTAGATAGGAAGGTGCCGGGGGGGGGGGGGGAGTCTGTTAACTAGATCACCCCACTGTGTCTCATTGTCATTGGGGTTGCCTAACAAAAAATGGACTGCCATGTATGTTCTGTTCTTCTTCAACTACATGTAAATTGCCCAGTCCCTTTAAAATCTCAGATCCCTACTCTCCCTTGCCATTTTTTTTTTTTGTCAAAAATTACATATATACCCAATTTTGCATCACTATCATTGGAGTTTTCATGCTTAGGTGAATTCCCCATGCACATATTAAAATTTTATCCCCCCTTATTAATCTGTTTCTGTTCATTTGATTAATAGTCCAGCTATAAATACTTAGAAGGTGGGAGGAAAAGTACTTTTTTGCCCCCATGATATAATCAGTCGAAATTTTATATGATCTAATAAAAAAATCTGTAAACTACTTTGTCTTATTAGTTTTTACCTTCTCTGACAGATATTGTTGAACTTACTTTGAAAATTTAAAACTTCTCTTGGGGTCCTAGGGTATCTTGGTGTACAGTTAGACTTGTAACAGAAGACAAAATAAAAGTCAGAATTGGAAATCCAGGTCTCCAAATTAAAGTACCAGGAGGTGACAGCTAGTATTAAGAAAAAGCAAATTACCATATATATCTTTCAAATATCTTCATAATAAGTTAAATACTTGATTTGTATAACAAATTTTTAATTTATATACTTCTCCAAAATGACACATTTATAGAAAAAAATGCATAATATGATATAAATTAATCTTTGGAATTTTAAAAATTCTCCACTATTTCAGTAAATTAGCATCCTGTACTCAAGATAACCATCGAATTACAAACTCATTCTAATGAAAAATGAGGAGAGGCCAGTTCAGGAGAGATGCAAACACATATTACGCTGGATTCAAAGTTTTAGTATACTTCTAAAACAGTATCAATGACAATAATTGTTGGGACCAGTTAATGCTCTGAATTTCACCCATAGGCTTGATTCATTTATCTCATATGCATAACTAAGGAGATGTTAGAGCATTAAAAATATAATTTGACTTATCTCATATTCATAACTAAGGAGATGTTAGAGCATTAAAAATATCATCGCCTCTGGATGTCCTCTTACAGTGAATGCCTGGTTGTCACAGAATTATGACAGATAGAGTACTATATTTTTCTCTTAAAAAATAGCAGTAAAAACCCAAAGGCTAATGTATCACAGTAAGATTCTAGGAGGAGAAAAATCACTTGTCAGTACGATATTTTGTGATAAATCTTACAGTAGTGACCTTGTTTGGCTGCTGTATTGTGCAATAAGAAGAGAGGAAGCTAATCAAAATAGCATGAATGATTAATGTATTTCATACAAAGCCCATAGAATATATTTGCTAAGGTACTGCAGTGATAAGAAGGCAAACAAATGATAGAATTCAAGTAAGGATTTTCAGAAGGAGTTCTTAACAGAGACACCTGCAGTTCATTTCTTAGTTTCTGTTAACTATACAAACTGAAGTACTAATACCAGAATACACATTGTGAGGAAAAAATGACATTCAAATTCTAGATTGAAAATGTGAAAGCTGGGGCTATGTAGTAGATTTTATTTTTGATAAATTCTAGAAAAGGATTATGTACTCTGCTCTACTGACATAAGGCTTAGCCATATGATTTGCTTTGGCCAAATTGTATCTGTCAGTGTTTAGCATAGATTTTAAACTGACTGGGTGGTTCATCATATCTTCCCTTCCCCTCTGCCACAATGACCAACACTATTCCAGACCGAGGCTGCTTTCTTAATGTAGAGCAGATGGGTAGATGGAATTATTGACCCACTGAGATATTTAGGATGCTTTTCACTGCAACATAAACTAACATCTTTTGATGGATACAAGTTATTAGACATTAATATTAGCATAAACTAAATATGGAGAAATATAGAAAAGTGAAAAAGGAGTAATTAATTTCACAATGGATATATGAAGCTTTTATGAGCATGTGAAAGAGTCAAGCCTTAAAAATGGAGAAAGGAGGAAAGAAAATTGTAATAACTTCATTGTTAGAATCAATGACATAAGAGTCAAGTGAATGACCATAACTGTCATGACTATACAGAAACAGCCATCGTCATATATTTTATCTGAGCTCAAAATGTTTTAGTTACTTTTTGATGATCACACAGCTAGTAAGGGACAAACACAAAATGCATTACTTTCAATTATACTACAGTCACATGAGCACAAAGTGTGAGCATCTGTCTAGTTGTGGCAGTTGCTTAGATCTCCCTTGAAGAGAGAAGCTGCTGTGGAGAGTAGTTAGGTTAGATCTTCCAGCACCAGTGCCTTCAGGATTCAGGATTTGCTGTAGACATTTGAATCAAGGATAATTTCCCTAGGAAACTTTCCCCTCCTCCTTCTGCCAGTGACTAGGCATTTGTGCCCAATGCAATGTCTCCTCTATGGTTAATCTTTATCCTGGGGCTTTCTGTTGGAATGCTCAGACTTTCTCAGAGTTGCATTGTGATCTGAAGTTCTTCCAACCTCCTCCTCCTTCTTTCCCCCTCTCTGTTATCAGGTATCATACCCATATTGTCTGAAAGCTTTTGCTGCTCACTCCTGCTCCCTCACCCCTTTTCTTACATATGTTTCACCTGTGAATAAAGAGTTCTGAAAATTGTTAAAATGGTAACAAAGACTTTATTCTGAACCTCTGTAATAAATATCAACACTATCACAATAGGGGTGAGAGATTGTACTCAATGGTACATGTGTACCCTTATAGTCTTTGGTATTCTGTTACTTCCAACAGCCAGCAAATCTGGGTATTTTCCACAAGATTTCCCTCGGACTACTGGTGCCTCTTTGCTTTAGCTCACACACAAAGCTAGAAGTACATGGGGATTTATAGTCTCTGTTTGACTGACAGGGCATGACAACCTGTTTTCTTCTCTTGGGTCAAGATAACCCTGAGGCTTAACTTTCACTCCGTAGTTACCGTGTGGGATCAGGTTGAAGTATTACCTTCCACAGGAACTTCTCTGAAATCACATTTTTGCTTGACTTCTTCCATTTGCCTGCCCCGCTTGCTCTGCTCCCTTACCAGTTTCCTATGGGTTGAAAGCACTACCTTAATAAATCACCTACACAGGATTCTTCTTCTCAAGGTCTGTTTCTAAACCTAAGAAAAGCACTTATTAAATCTAAGTCGTGATGTTGAGTAATAACAATGGCTCTTGTCTTTAGGAAGGTAATTGAAAAATCACAATATTTTGTGCTGTAACACCACCGATACATATTATGAAATGATATTCTTGAATAGGGAGTGGTCATCTTTAGCAAGTCTCTTCAGGGAAGTTAACATTTAAACGAGTTATTGAAGAGTAAACTAATGAGTGGGTATCTAGTACAATGAAAAGAAATGAAGGGCATTTAAACAAAGGAAGTGGATTCTGCTTTAATGATAGTTTTACTGGAAAGGGATTTATAGATTTCATTTTATTCTGGAAGGAGAGCTTCACTGTGAACTCTGACAAGGAAATGGCCCCTTCTGAATTATATAGGTGAAACAAGAGAATCAATAACCTCAGAAACTATCTTTAATACAAAATAGGTCTGTAAGCCAGATTGGACTAAAACACATGAAACGAAAAGTCAGGTAGCATCCTGCTAACCACTATAGAAATTGCTTAGCCTATTAGACTTTGGAAAAAAATAAATAACCAAGATAGCAGAAATAATAATAACATACAAAGAATAAGAGTCACAGGATATGTATATAGCCTCCTCCCCCACCCTGTACACCACGATAACCTATTAACATGCATTGTTAAGATGTTTTTCATCCCACAAAATGAAGGCCACCCCACTGCAATCTCACTGAAACCAGACAAGGGGACACCATCAGGGAAGCTGATGTCCAAAAGATGAAAATTAAGTGCTTATCTAATCAAGGACCAATCAGTGAGACCCACGACCCCAAACCCCTTACTCATGATTACTCATGATTACTTATGATTACTCATGATTACTCATGAATTTTGCTCTATAAAACCTCTTGTCTAAACCATCAGGCAGATTGGATTTTGAGTACTAGCTTTCCCATTTTCCTGGGTGGTGCCATTCATAATAAAATAGTGAAATCTTTCTTCACTACAAATCTTGGTGTCATTTTTTTTAACTCTTCACAGGGGCAAGGCAAATTCATAGAGAATTAGTAGACTTCAGTGTAACCAAAGGCATGATTGTGTGCAAAACATTTTTCCCTGGCAAGCAAGGAAAAACAAGTGCCTTTTATATAGGGAAAACAAAACTTTAAAACAGTTAGACACTTGACAAATAGTTGCAAATTGCATAAGTTGTTGTAAGCCAAATAGAAATGATTTTATGCTTTTAATTTAAAAACTAAAATATATGCATTTTGCACGTTTAGTTCTATACTGTATTTCTAAAAAGCAATGCTCAACTTATTTTCTTTGAAATAATAAATCATTTTTGGTTTTCCCATTGGTAATTTTTTTTAGAAACATGACTCCCCACTTAATATGTTTTAATGATTTTCAGATTAAAATATCTAATTTAATAAATGGAAATTAGAGATGCATAATAATTATTTATCTAAGACTTAATTATTAAATATATGGACTGAATAGTTATTTTATTTTTGAGTTAACTGATATGCCAGTTACTTGCCAACCACTTCAATATAATTTTATGCACATGATAACTGTCACAGAAACTGGGAATTTTAAAAAGATAATTTAAATATCAAGTCCAGTACAGCCTGTCATTTCTCACTGCTTGGTTAAGTAAAACCTGCATAAAGACTTAACTATGAAATATTATATGCTCCTTGATACCTATACTTCAGACATAATAAAGATATCAAAAGAATGATTATTAAATCTGAGAGTTCAATTTAGTCTCAACTCAGTTCTTTGTATTTAAAGTTGAAAGAATATAATTAAAAATCAGGGTTGATATTTTACTCTACTTATATGCACTTTGCTTCTTTCAAAATAAAAATGATATATAATGCATATAACTTTTATTCACCTCCTCACTGTCACCTAAAAAATGGTGTTATTTTTTTCAATATGAGCTTGAAAAATAGCTCTGACAATTTTCCAATACTGTTCAGATACTGCTTTGAAATTTTTCTTTAAGTGTCTTCAAATAAACATTTTTCATTTGGTTCCAGCAAAGATAGCCTTCCCTGCTATTGTGAAAATCACTTCCCTTTGCAAGTAGATTGGCAAAATCTGGATCATGAACAACAGAAGTTCATGAATTTCTAATTTACATTGAAAGGCCCTAAAATATTCTTTGCACATTAAAAAAGCTTTGTAAGTCAAGTAGTATTTTTAACAAAGTTAAAATATCACCAGAATTACTCTTGGAATGCATGGGAAAGTGTTATGTGAAATTATACTGCAATGTTTAGGTACTGTGACCTTGCAGAAACTCCATTTTTAACATTTTAATTGAAAAAGTGGGTTCAGCTGCTTGCTTCAACAAAAGGCAAACCTGTGAAACAGGTGCTGGTACAAAAGGACAGAAGTTTATTCAGGTGCCATGACCTGGGAGAATGTTGGACTCTCATCTTAAAGACCATCTCCCCTTCCTGTGCGAGCCATAAGTTCTTACAGGGATACTAGAGGCCTGGTTCACAAAATTTGTACACGGGGTTGTGGGGGCGGTATGGGGGCCCGTCAACACAGCCTGCACCCTCTCCAATCCGGGACCCCAAGGGGGATGTCCAACTGCCTCTCACAATCTGGCTGGCTCCTAACTGCTTGCCTGCCTGATTACCCCTAACCCCTCTGCCTGCCTGCCTGCATGATTGCCCCTAACTGCTCCCCTGCTGGCCTGATTGCCCCTAATGTAAAGTGACCAGATTGTTGTGCCTTTGGCAGGACAGTCCAGATTTTTAACAATTTTTCCCATATCCCGCGGCATTTTAAAAAGTCCCGACTTTTGGAAAGATTCTTTTAAAAAAATCAAGACTTTTTAAAAACACTGCAGGACGCAGGGAAAAATTGTTAAAAATCCAGACTGTCCCGACAAAAGCGGGAAGATCTGGTCACCTTACCCTAA
This sequence comes from Vespertilio murinus, assembly GCA_963924515.1. Classification (NCBI taxonomy): domain Eukaryota; kingdom Metazoa; phylum Chordata; class Mammalia; order Chiroptera; family Vespertilionidae; genus Vespertilio; species Vespertilio murinus. Next base: position 21,655,366 of record OZ004710.1, read on the forward strand.
TGGCCTCTGCCTCACCCCTCACCTAGGACCCAGGATTCCCTCTTCTGGCTGGTAGCAGGCACCCAGGACCCAGGCTTCCCTCCCTCTGGTTGGCCACAGGCACCCAGAACCCAGGCCAGCTTTGCCCAGGCTCCCTGCAGCTGCGACTTTTCCTGGGCTGCAACTGCAGGTGCCTGCGACCATGGGGAAGGTGGCTTGTCCTTCTCCCATGCGGGGCCAGAGACACAGGTGCAGCCACTCGAGTCCAGGACCATGAGGTGGGAGGCTTGTCCCTCTCTGGGCTGCAGCCCCAGCTGCTGGCTCCTGGGACCCTGGGGCAGGAGGCGTGTCCCTCTCCTGGGCTGCAGGAGCAGGTGCAGCCACTGGTGCCCAGAACCATGGGATGAGCAGTTTGTCCCTCTCCCCAGGATGCAGCATGGCTGGTCCCCATTCCTCTCTCCCCAGTGTTGAGTGTCTGAGCCATTAAGGTGTGACAGTGTGAGTGATGACCATTTGCATATTAGCTCTTTATTATATAGGATGGCAGTGAGGATATTTTTTCTATCCAATTATCTTGCTGGCTTTTGGCATCTTGGGCCCTGTCTATCCATCTTTCTAACTTTTGGCACACTCAGTGTAAGAACCTTTCCCTGTGGTTGGGGGATACTCCCCTGCACTCCTCCAACTGTCTTCTTATGAGGTTCAGTGGAGTGTGGGAGGCTGTAGGATCTGCTACTGTCAGGAAGTCCAAAGATACCATATCCTCAGCTCACCTCTCAGTGCTGGATACAAGCTGCACATCTGGGGGAGTCAATTGGAGTCTGTAGGGCACAGCTGGATCCACATATGCCTGCATCCTCTGTGCAGCTCCCCACTCAGGCTGGCCCTGTGACTCCCTGTTTATAGTATGAACCTGACTCTTTCTCCTTTCTGTATACCAACTCCCTTCCTTAAACATTCAGCCCTTAGGACAACAGACTCAGGTCTCTATCAACCTGTCTTAAGAACAAAGCCTTAGATCTGTTGACCACAGAAGTAGAGTTTTGGTCAAGCTAAAGGTAACATCTTGACTTTAGTTGTGTTCAGCCCCAGGCCTATAAAAACTGAGTGACGTATGGACCACACCTTCATGAAACCTGACAGAAAAAAATGGACTGGCTGATATCAGGACCTGATACAAGGATCAAATATGTCCTATCCTGGCCCCAACCAATCAGTAGAGACCATGACCAATCTCAACTCCTTTAGCCACCATGATTAATGTTCCCCCATTTCGCCCCCATATAACTCTTCCCCTGGACTCCATCAGAGATCCAAGTCTTTGACTAGCTTACATGAGGCACTGGGATGAATGCCATTTCCTCAACTAATAAACTCCTACTTGTGTTTGATTGGGCTTTGATGCTTTCATGCATGCAGACAAATGTACCCTTTTAGTCCTGTGGCAGTACTTTATTGAATTTTGTCCTCAATAGCCATTAGTTTTAAAAACTCATCTGAATAATGCTTTATACTATCAAGCACTCTTATCAACAAATATATATTCAACTTAGAATTTCTCTAAGTTGTATACAGTGAAAAATAAACAGAAGTTATATAATTTTTACTTTTAGAATACTTAGTTCTTATTTGGGGAAATACACTGAATATAAATAATTCTATTAGAGAACTATTAAGTATAAATATGCACAACTCTAAGTATAATAGTTTATAAAAGAGAAAGATCATTAAAGGCTGACATTTATGGAAAAGTCTCCAGGGGAAGTTGTGGCTCACAGTTGGATGAAAAAATGCCTAGGATTTAAACATAAAAGAAAAGACTATTGCCATACTCTTTTAAGTTTTCATTTAAAAGAAAATGACCTTTTCATCTTTAGAGATAATATTAAAATGTTAGTGAAGAGGAGCAGATTTTGCTTCCCTCAAATATGCCTTTTCATAATAAGGATTATCTTGAGTTGGTATTTTTAAAAAATAGCAGACACAGGAGAAGCTCTGAAAACCTAGCAGAAGTTACCCTTTTGTAAATTTATAAGGGATATCTTCATTTGTCAGGGTGTCTCCCCATCTGTACCAGGAAAAGGAGGAGGTCTAAATTTTTAGAAACTCTTACCAATAGAGAAGACAATTACCTAAATTTGTGTAACAACCTTACCCTTGTTAACTATGCTTTGCTCCACCGTCAACCTCCCCAAACAGGTCTCCCTTCTACCCCTCCTACCCTCTCAACACCTTTTTAAAAAATATATTTTATTGATATTTTACAGAGAGGAAGGGAGAGAGATAGAGAGCCAGAAACGTCAATGAGAGAGAAACATCGACCATCTACCTCTTGCACACCCCCTACCGGGGATGCACCCGCAACCAATGTACATGCCCTTGGCAGGAATCGAACCCGGGACCTTTCAGTCCGCAGACCGATGCTCTACCACTGAGCCAAACCGACCTCAGCTCAACACCTTTTTTGTGTTTAGCTGTATTGAAGGTGATGGCTTGGGCCATTTCTAAGAGTTACCATACTCAGTTTTCCTGGGTGTTGGCCATATATTCAGGAGGTATGCATGTTATTGAACTTCTGTTTTTTTGTGTGTGTGTGTTTTTTTGTTGTTGTTGTTAATTTGTCTTTTATCACAGGTACTCTCAACCAAGAACCTAGAATAGTAAAGGGAAAATTATTTTTCTTCCTCAATGATAAAAACATATTAATTGAAAGAATGCTTATATTGCACTTTCATACTAGAGAGCATCCATCATAATTGCAATTAAATAATAATTGTGGAAGTAATTCTGTACACTTTTTAATTTTTTATTAATTTCAGAAAGGAATAAAGAGGAAGAGAGAAACATCAATAATGATAAAGAATCATTGATCAGCTGCCTCCTGCATGCCCTACACTGGGATCAAAATGGCAACCTGGGCATGTGCCCAGATTGGAAATCAAACCCTGACCTCCTGGTTCATAGGTTGATGCTCAATCACTGAGGCATGCTGGCTAGGCAATTCTGTATACTTTTATGCACTATCCCACTAAATATAGAATCCATAGAATATGAATTGTATCTTTCTTGTCCATTGCATTTAGGTTAAATGCTTTTGAATACCACAAAAGTTCTATCACTTACTCTCAAGTAATGTACTGTTATGCCTTTTATTATTACACTAGTGGCCCAGTGCATGAAATTCGTGCACATTAAAAGGGTATTAATTAGAGGAAACAAAGATGGTGGTATAAGTAAACACCTGAAATTGCTGCCTTGCACAACCATTTCAAAACTACAACTAAAAGACAAAACAAACATTATCCAGAACCACAGGAATGCTGGATGAGTAGAAACTCTACAACTAGAAGGAAAAAGAAAAGCAAACTGAGACTTAGAGGAGGTGTGGAAGTAAAGTGCAGAGGTAAGGAGGTGCGCACACAGAAAGGGCTGGCAACTGAGCATGCGGCTGTCATTTTCAATCAGGCGGGAGACACAGGCTCCCAACTTCTCTGAACTCCAGTTCTGGGCAAGACTCTGGGAACCCAGACTCATATGGGGAGAAATTAGACTGTCTGGATTTGGATGGAACTCGAGGGCAGCTTTCTCTCAGAGGTGCTGGCAGCAATTACTGAGGGACACTGAAATCTAGGGGCCTCTTAGGGCAGGGCTAAGGATCAGACATAGATGTTTGGTCTACCCTGTTGATTCCCTGAGACCCTGTCCCACCAAAGCTGTGCACAGAGGCTTTTGAATATGAATGGCCTGGCCCTTTGCAATCTAAAATTGCCTAACATACTGCAGCTGGGTCAGAGAGTCCCAAAGCCACGAAAAGAAGGCCCAAGGCCACACAGAATCTTGCATTGCTTAACAGCTGGGACTCATCTGGGCACTTCCAAACCCAAATCAAAGAAGAGGAATCTGTAGATTTCTCCATAGCTCCTGCTGTGTGGCCTCAGGCAGAGGCTAAATTTGCACCTCCTTAGAGATCCACGAGCCAGTGTAACCAGTGGTCAAAGTGGGACCATCCAGATTACATTTTCTCAAATCCATAAGGGACACACTCAAGGGGAAGACTCAGTGAGCACTAAAGCCCCACTGAAGCAAGTCTTGCCCCATAAGGCTGTCACCAGCACAGAAGTTCTACCAGCATAGACACAGTTGATCCTCATAGCCAATTGACCCAGGAGTCAATTCCTACCAGTGATACCAACAACAATAAAGGCTTAACTACAACAAGACACAAATCCCACAAATGAGTGCACTAAGAGTGTCCACCTTAGGTAATTAGGGAGGCTGAGCCACTGGATCCAATAGGACACCTAGCACACTAAGCCACTCTATCAACACAGAGAAACAGCCAAAATTCAGAGATGAAGAAACAGGTCACAAATAAAAGAAATGGAGGAAAGCAAACTACTGGATATAGAGTTCAAAACCATAATTATAAGGTTTTTCAAGAATCTTCTAGAAACTGCTGATAAATTTAGTGAGACCCTCAAGGATATGAATAAGGACCAACTAGAAATTAAGCATACACGACTGAAATAAAGAATAATATATAGAGATTCAACAGCAGACTAGAGGATCACAATAATCAAGTCAAAGATTTGAAATACAAAGAAGCAAAAAACACCCAACCAAAAAAGCAAAAAGAAAAAAAGATTCCAAAAATATGAAGATAGTGTAAGGAGCCTCTGGGACAACTTCAAGTGTACCAGCATCCAAATTATGGGGGTGCCAGAAGAAGAGAGGTGTGAGGGTATGAGAGCATAATGGTCATTTGCATATTAGCTCTTTATTATATAGGATGGTTGCATCTCTGCTCATCATAAATTTTTCTCAAATGTAAATTCCAATGATGGCTATTATTTTGAGCATCTTTGTTAAAATACTCATTTAGAAAGAAAATTTTCACACTTATAATAAATATTTCTATATTAAAAGCAGTGGCTTTTTCCTAGCTATAACATTGAAAGTTAGTTTAATTTGCTTCTATTATTAAAATAATAATAACAATTTCATTTTTAAAATTATTTTGCTGTTTTAAGTAATAGAATTATTCTTTTGAGAGCCTAGTGAAAAGGTCTCCTACTTTACTAGTTTATTACAAATTAATTGAATTGTAAGTCAAAGATCATAGATTAGCAAAATTATTTTAGGGAAGAAGAAAATGATTAAAAATATATATATATATCTAATTTGCTTCTCGTTTTCACCTGCTTATTCCTACCCCATCCCACAATATTTGCTAATGGGAAACCATCTCCTTGAAGATCTGAACATTGTATAAAACTAGTTAAATGGCTTAGCTTAAAACTTAAATTGATTTTATTATCTCAATTCTTAAGAGAATATTTAATTTAAAAAAGGAGAGTTTGACATCATTTTTTCTTCGTGCCAGGTTAGTACTACTTTGAGGATTGTGCTTTTACTGCTGACAAACACACAAAAACCTTCACATTTATTCCAACAGATCATACTTTTTTAGAGCTCTACAAATTTTCTAGGCCAGCCTATTTCAATTGTTTTCCAATTTTTGAGCTATTTCTTCTGCCTTTATGGATAAGTAATTTGACAGAAGATAAAACATATCTGATTATGTAACAACATTTTCTCTTCCTTATTGTGTTACAAATGATAAGAAAGATTTTATGAGTGTGTTACATGATCCACATTATCACAGGGAATTGTAGGAAGCCTTACATAGCCCCATGATTCAAGAAGGTATTACTCTCAGAAAGAGCAAAGGAATTGTTTATGGAATGTTCAGTACATCCACAATAGATAGATGAATCATTTCCTATTTGCTCCCAAGACAACCATGACCCTTTATTTCTTGCAACATAATTACACCATAGTTTTAGAGTGTGCTTAAAAAAGGTACAAGAAATAATATTAAGCAAGTTGGGTTAACTTTATATATTATTTCTATGAATCAATTTAAACCCAATACTTTCTTCCTTCTCCCTTCCTCTCACAGAGCACAGATACCAAATGCAGATGTTTCTATGAAATTATTGGTAAACTTTTAAATAGTTTGAATAATTAAGTTACAGTTAATTATGTAACAATATGTTTCCATTATTCTTTCTGTGATTTTTGAAATTAAATAAATGTTCCTTTTTAGTTCACTGATTTCTGGAAAGCTTAGAGGTAAATTTCAATTCCATCTGTGGCAAATACAAAGATGTCAAATACATTTTAATGATTTTTTTATTGACATATAATTTCCATACAATAAAATACTCAAATCTTGATTGTACAGATTAATGAATTTTTATGTTATATTGATTTGTTATGCCTAGGAATTCACCAACCAGTTCAAAATAGGGAATGTTTTAGCATCCCATAAGTTGCTTGCACATCCTTTTCCTACCTTGGCCACTATACACTGTAAAATTTTTATGAGACATATAATATTACATTAATTGTTTTTATTATTGTTTTAACTTTATCTTTCTTTACTTAATTCTAAATTATGTTTTATTGATGAATTTTATTTATACTAATAAGATGTCTCGATTTTTAATTGAGACCAAGATGGATCATAAAATTACACAAAAGTAGAATAATTTGCAAAGCTACTAAGGAAATGAGACTAGAATGGGAATATAGGAGCATAGAAGTTCAATTGTTGATATATTTATACCATTCCTGACTCTAAATAATAAGGTTGAAATACTAATATAATATTACCTTTTAAATTTAAAAGATAACCCTTTATCTAAACTCCTGCCCTCATCCTTCTTAAAAGCATATTATTAGACTCAGTTTGTATATCAAAAATATGATTCTGTGCCCCTCACTTAACAATAAATTATTAAGAATAATTCATGTGCTGAAACTGGTTTGGCTCAGTGGATAGAGCGTCAACCTCGGGCCGGAAAGTCTGGGTTTGATTCCGGTCAAGGACATGTACCTTAGTTGTGGGCACATCCCCAGTAGGGAGTGCGCAAGAGGCAGCTGATCTGATTCTCTCTCATCGATGTTTCTAACTCTCCATTCCTCTCTCTTCCTCTCTGTAAAAAATCAATTATATATATATATATATATATATATATATATATATATATATAAAATAATAATTCATGTGGGGAATTTCTACTTCTGACCAAGATGGAGTGACAGACACTGGACTTACTGTCAAGTCTGAAATAACAAAAGCAACAAGAAAACAAAACAGACAATATATTGGAAACAACAAATTTATTGGCAGTATTAAAAAAAAATGAAAAATCTTGGAGACAATTGAAAAAATCAGAAAAACAAAAACATAGTAGACTCCTTGAGTTGAAGAACAGAGGTGAGAATCTGAGGAAACCAAAGCAGCTAAATTCATAGGACAGATTATCTAAGAGAGAGCTAAGCAGAGAGAGAAGGCAGGAGATCCACAAAGAGGTCTTCTTGAGTATTTAGTTAGGTATTGATGTGCATAAGTGTAAGGAACTCTAAAAGGCCCTTTATATATTGTGTGGCTGCCTTTGTTTGCTCTGCTCTGGGCCCCAGGAAGATTTTCTTTACAAATTACATTGGTTGGTCTTCTTTGCCTTTGACTTTTGGTTACTTTTAGACAATAGGAGCCCCTTTAGAAGGTGGATAAAGAGGAAAGACTGGTGTGTTCATTCTTTACCTGTCTTCCCTGCCTCCTTGAAGTGCTGCTATGGTTGAATAAGTAGCCCTTGTTATTCCAAGTGTGATCCTTGGACCAGTAACATTAGCGTTATCTGGGATCTTGTTAGAAGCACTGAATCTGGCTCACTCCAGACTTACTGAATCAGAATCTGTATTTAAATAGGATAACTTGGAGTTTTATATACATACTAGAGGCCTGGTGCATAAAATTCATGCACTGGGGGGTGTCCTGCCACCACTGGTGCCCTCCACATTTGTGAGCTTTTGGCTGAACAATGCTGAGCAGTGCTCCCCCTGTGGGAGCACATTGACCACCAGGGGGCAGCTCCTGTGTCGAGTGTCTGCCCCCTAGTGTTCAGTGCACATCATAGTAACCTGCCATTCTACAGTTTGCTCTATTTGCATATTAGCCTTTTATTTTATAGGATTATCTTTAATGTGCACTCCTTTTTTCAAGGCTCCAGCTTTCACCAGGTTAGCACATTTTTTTCTTCTTGATTCTTCTGGTCCAGGGGCCATAATGGCTTTCTGTTGTCATTAGTTCCTTGTTAAATCACATAACTCTGCCTATATCTCTGCAAATAGAACCTGTAAAATTAGATTTTCCAGTTGAACACTTTTCAGTATACAGCCTGTTTACTGCCATTCCTTAATGACACAATAATATATTATCTATCTTGATATTGATACATCTATGTGATAACTGTATACATATTATATCTCTATCTCTGTATTTGTGTATCTATACCTCCATTGTTTCTATCCCCATTTCTTCCTAAAATTTCAACCTTTATACTTTAAAAAATACATAAAATTTTGTAACACCTTTTTCTTAGTAACAGTTCAATATCAAATTATGTATGTAATAATTTATCAACAATTAAACCACAGATATAATATTCCTAGTTAATTAGGAAATTTTGTGAATCTGGAGAAAAAGAAGAATGACATTATTTTGTGTTTGCATGATAGTGTGGGAGATAGCCTCTAAATTGGTCCACAATAATCCCTGCTTCCTGGTATTTTTCCTTCTGTGTAATCCTATTATATGCAGTGTATGGTAGGTAGTCATTTCCTAGGCCAGTTTCTTCCCTGACAAAGGTCAATCTTACTTTAACTGGGCCTAATGTCTTTCAGCATCTATGATAATATATCATGGGAATGTCAAAGCAATTTTCCTTTTTTCCAGACCCTTCAAATCACAGGCACCAATATGAAGAGACCACATATCTCCTCATTATTATTGAGTTAATTGTTGACTGTTAACTATCTTGTATCTACCTAAGTAAAATAATTATGTGTCTATCATTTTACTTTTTATCCAATTCCAGTGGTTTCCTTCCTTTGCTTACTTCTGCTTCCCTAATCTATCACCAATGGAGTTTTTGTAAGCAACTTACATCTCCTCTTTTTATTGTAATGTATAAAATAAGGTGCAAAACTGCCATTCTCTGGAGCATTATCTCAATCTGTTGAGATTCTGCTTCCTGCCAATTGTTTAGTTTGACTCAAATAAACTCACAAAAATCTCTACAGGTTTGAATGGTTCTTATATTAACAGTGAGATAAAGTTACTTGAGAAACAGCCAGTGCACAAAAGACATTTTGACTCTTCTATATCCTCCTGAAATCAGGAAATAAATTATCCTATGTGAAATGTATCTTCCTTATACCAAGAGGTATAGAGACCTCCTTATCAACATGGAGAGAAAATTCAGGGATGCAATGACTATATAAATAAACCTTGTTACTTCTTTACTAATTAAGCACATGAGTCTACATTTCTTAATCTTGTCTTCATGAATTTATTGTTTCTTTGCCTTAAAAAATGTAAAAACTTCCTGCTTTAGTCATTTTTAGGTCTCATTTCTGAGGCCTCCCTATGTATGAATTAAATTTATTTTTTCTTGTTAATCTGTATTGGGTCAATTTGGTTTTTAGACCAGCTAAAAGAATTAAGAATAATAGAAGGGAAATTTCCCCCTTCTCCTGTTGGGCACATTCTTGTGCTCCATTTTGCCCTGCTTGAGGCCGTCATCCCTTCTGTGAGTGTTCTGTTATTCTCATTATAGATCTCATGATTAATGGCCTTTGGCTTCCAGTAAATCACCTTACCCAGTTTCCAGCGGACCACTTATATCTGGCCCCCAACTGCACCTGGTCCTACTGGTTACTCTGACTGACCTTTACAAGAGAAATAAATATCCTGTTCCCTCTACTCTGCCCTGATGATGCCATTTTGGTCTCAGCTCTTCTAGCAGATGTAACAATAAATATATCATTCTTTATCCCTTTTGGCCTTGTGTGTTCCTCCTTTGGTGACCTTAACATCCCTGACATAACCAAAGGAATATCGGTTATGTCTTTCAGAATGTTGGTCCTTGTTAGGGGCAGAAATATTAATCATGCTCTATTAATATTGATTGTTCTTTACTGATTAGGAAAAGCACATTCTAACCTGACTGAGAATTGTACACTCTGGAATGTGGAAGTTAACAGGGAAGGGGGTCCATTCTCCTTATCTGAGAACTGCTTATCATTGCAGAAGACCAAAGAAATACCAAGCATGCTTTCTAGAGAAAGAGAGGGACCCCGTTTATTAACACTGGTGGGCTCCGGGAATAATTTCTAAATCAGAGTGAAGTAACATGCAGAGGGCTTCACTTTTTATAAGCCTCTGGGGTCTTTGTCTTGAAGATATGATTCCACCCCCTTTCGAGGGCTTCCAGGAAGGTCCCCAGGTGTTGGGGTTCCCCAGACCATATCCAATGATCTGTCCTGGGGCCAGCAACAATGACCCTCCCCAGGGTGGTGCATTGTTCACAGTTTTTATGGCCTGACATGCCTTGCAAGACCAGTTTCTTCTTCATTTCCCCCTTGTCCCACAAGCTTCTTTCAGCCTTGTGAAGATCACGGGATGTTATGGTGAACAGGGGTGATGATCACTCTTAGCTACTTCCTCCTAGAAAGGGATGATTACCAAGGGGTTAGCATCCCGCTTCTTCCTCTCAGAGGGGTTTGTATGGAGTTCTTCTGGTTTGTAGGACCATCTGAAGTTTAAAGGCATTCCCATCCAGTTTGTAGGCAGGCAGAGGTAAGCAGTGGTCCCACACGCATAGAATGTTCCTGCAGAGGGCACCAGGGGTAGGTGGTGTTTTCAGCCTTGGGGGTAGAATTGCATAGTTCATCTGGGAGGTGACCTGTTGGATGCTGGCCTGTGTACTGCTGAAACAATCAGGAGTAACATTAGTTAGCTGCACATTGGCCATGACAGGTCCTATTATTATTTTTTCCATCCAATACAATACCCCTCCCCCCCACGTGCATTTGATAGTAGAGTTGTAACATGCCACAGGCTGATAAGTATAGCTAATAAAAAATCTGGCTTGTGCCGAAACCGATTTGGCTCAGTGGTAGAGCGTCGGTCTGCAGACTGAAAGGTTCCGGATTCGATTCTGGTCAAGGGCATGTACATTGGTTGCAGGCACATCCCTGTTAGGGGGTGTGCAAGAGGCAGCTGGTCGATGTTTCTCTCTCATCGACGTTTCTAGCTCTCTATCTCTCTTCCTTCCTCTCTGTAAAATATCAATAAAATATATATATTTTAAAAATATGGCTTAATTGGGTTTTCTCCTGGACTCCCCAGTCTAGCATATTTGGGTAGCAAGTTTCTAAGCAAGGAGCAAAGGATTGTATGACAAGGCGCAATCCAACAATTTATGATAAGGTCTTTGTTTCGTTGCTGTGTGGGAAGCAGTAATTTTATGGTGCTTCTGTGTCCCAGCAAATGCAGATGAGCTCTCCTGGTACTAGTCTTGGATTCTGCTGGCACTCATAAAAAGACAAAATGAGAATTATTAGATAAAACCAGTGGTTATTCAGAAATACCGGAGTATGTTACATTAGGAGGAGATAAGAAAGAAAGATTAGTGTTAGGGAGAATTCAGCAGGGTGTTATCTGAATTCCTTGGAACAGGTTTCTCGTCCAGGTCTGCTGTCTTCTTGAAGGTGATCCACAGGGGGTGTTTCTGGTCAGAGGTCACCTTCTACTCAGGCTGGATGTCACTCGGCTAGTAGGCTGCCTTCACCCGGGAGTGGTGGATCCAGGTTTTTAGTCCTGTAACCTTAAGAGCTGTGGGGGAGGTTAATATGACTGGAAAGGCTCCCTTCCAAGTAGGCTTGAGGGCCTCCTTTTCCAATCCTTTACTCAAACCTGGTCTCCAGGTTTATAAGGATGTATAGCTAGATGTGTTCCTAGGGACATGGGAAGTCAGTCAATAACCCACATGTGGACCTCAAAGACAGTTTTTCCAAGTCTTTGTGGTTGTTTCTGGATTTTTAAGTTCCCTATTTTCCCCAAATCTTCCTTTAGCTGAATTAAGGGAGGGGGTCTAACACATAAATTTCAAAGGGAGAGAAACCTACCCTTGCCCTTGAGGCACAGCATACCCACAGGAGTACAAGAGGAAAGATATCTGTCCAGGGTAAGGTTGTCTCTTGGCATAGCTTAGCCATAGCCTGCTTTAGAGTCCAGTTCATGCACTCCACTTTCCCTGAACTCTGAGGCCTGTAAGCTGTATGTAGATTCCATTTAATTCCTAAAGTCTTGGCTACCTGTTGTACTCTTTCTGCTACAAAGGCTGGGCCATTATCAGACCCTATGGTCAGAGTCATTCCATACCGTCAAATTATATATATTATAGAGAAGTCACTAAGCTTCAGCAATACCTTAGTGACTTCTCTCACCTTTTCAGTGAGAGTGGGATATACCTTGACCCAACCTGAAAAGGTGAAAACAAAGACTAGCAGGTATTCATTCCCTCTGCTAGACCCTATTTCTGTAAAATCGACTCCCAAGTCCTCAAAAGGAGACTGCCCACAGCACCGAACTCCTATCAGACCCACAGGACCCTGTTTAGCATCGTTCTGAGCACAGAGGAGGCACCACTGAGAGACTGAGGCACACAAGGAAGGTAGACAGCCAATTAGGTAGTACCTGCTTAACAAAGCTTCCAGGGCAGCCTTTCCTAAATGAGTGAGTTCATGTTGCTGGAGGACTACCTTGTGAACTAACTGTTCTGGGACATAGATCCTATGATCTAGGAGTATCCACCATCCTTCCTTCATTCTCTTGCCCCCTTCTCTCTGGGCCCATTTCTCTTTCTGAGGAATGTATTTTGGAGGTTCAGGTAATTCGGGGGCTAACATGATCTGTGCCGGCGTTGCTTGTTCTTTAGCAGCCAGCGTGGCTCTGGAGTCAGAATGATGATTGCCTTCTGACACCGAGTCTTTCCCTTTCTGGTGACCTTTGCAATGGATGATGGCTATTTCCTTGGGCTCCCATACTGCTTCTACTAACTTTAAAATCTCATTCTGATGTCTGATTTCTTTTCCTACTGCTGTCAAAAGCCTCCTTTCCTAATATATGGCCCCTTGGACATGCAGGGTAGCAAAGGCATAGCGCAAGTCAGTGTAGATATTGGCACACTTATTCTTACTGAGTTCTAGGGCTCTTACTAGGGCCCAAAGTCCTGCCTTCTGTGCTGACCATCCTTCAGGCAGGGCCTGTGCTTCAGTTGTCTTAAAGTTTGATACCACTGCATATGTGGCTTTTCTTTTTCGTCCATCTAAGAAGCTGCTGCCATCTGTGAGCAATACCAAATCTGCATTTTGCAGGGGCCTATTCCTTAGGTCTGGCTGGCTGGAATAAACCTCCTCTAGGACTTCCAGGCAATCATGCTCAGGGGCCCTTTCAGTGATTGGTAGAAAGGTGGCAAGTTTAAGTGTTCTCACTGCTTCTAATTGTACCCTCAGATTTTCACATAACAACCCTTGATACTGAGTCATTTGAGCATAAGTCAGCCAATGCTGCCCCCTTGCTTCTATCAGAGTGACATCAGCATGAGGCACTTTTACATTTAAGTTTTGTCCTAAGGTAAACTTATCAGCTTCCTTGACTAATAGTCCTGTGGCTTCAAAGGCCCTGAGACACTGGGGCCACCCAGAGGCAACTGGGTCAATCCACTTGGAGAGATAGGCTACTGGTCTTTGCCAGGGTCCAAACTCCTGGGTTAGAACTCCTAGGGCTATCCCCCTGTTCTCGTGAACAAAAAGATTAAAGTCGCATGTCACATCTAGTAGCCTTAGTGCCGGGGCCTCAGTGAGCCTTACCTTTATGGTGACGAAGGATTTCTCCTGTTTTCGGAAACCAGTCAATGGGTGCCTTCTCTTCTCCTCTTAAAGCTTCATAGAGAGGCTTGGCCAGATCTGAAAACCCTAGGATCCAAATTTGACAGAATCCTGCTGTTCCTAGGAATTCCAGAATCTGCTGCCAGGTGCTAGGGACTGGGATGGCACATACTGCCAGCTTCCTTTCAGTCCCTAGACTTTGTTTCCTTTGGGTGATCCAGAAGCCTAGATACTTGACTTCTTTCTGACAAATCAGTACCTTTTCCTTAGACACCCAATAACCTGTTTCAGTTAGTAGTCTCAGAAGGACTTGTGTTCCCTCCCAGCACTGTGGAGCTGGCCAGTAGGATGTCCTCTACATACTGGAGTAGAACACACCCCAAGTCCTGTCCTGGGAACTTAGATCAGATGCCGATGCTCCAATAAAAAGAGTAGAGGAGTTCTTGAACCCTTGTGGCAGTTTGATCCAGGTGAACTGCTCCTTGGCCCCTGTAATTGGGTTTTCCCATTGGAAAGTGAAGAGAGGCTGACTGGAAGGCACTAATTGAAGACAGAAAAAGGCATCTTTCAGATCTAGGCATGTAAACCATTCCACCTCTGTCGGAATGTGTCCCAGAAGAGTGTAAGGATTTGGCAGCACTGAATGCAGGGTTATAACAACTTCATTAGCAGCCTTCAGATCTTGCACTGGGTGCTAGTCATTAGTCCCAGGCTTTGTGACAGGCAAGAGAGGCGTGTTCCATGGAGATCTGCATCATAAGTCCCCACTGAAGCAGCGGGTCTGAGTGGACCTGGATTCCTAGGCGTGCTTCCCTTGGAATTGGATATTGGCGGATTTTAGGATTTTAACAGATTGTGCCACAGGCTTTAAGTGGATTAGTACCAGGGTGCGGTCCTTAGCCAGGCCTGGAGTATTCCCCAAGAGCTCCAATAATGGTGACCTGTTTTCCTGAGAGAGATACTACTTTCTCAGCGACTACTGAGTGCTCAGCTCCTGTATCAACCATAAAGTCCACAGTCTGGCCCCCAATTTTCATTCTGACCATGGGCTCTTGGGGGCCTAGCTGAAGTGAGCCTGTTCTGTCCTAGTCGGAATCAGCCATTGCTAGCCCAATGAGATCTGCTTCAGGTGGTTCTGGTTGATAGCAACTAGGTGGAAAAGGGGGCCCAGTCTTTTTACTTTGCCATTTTGGACATTCATTCTTCCAGTGTCCTGTTTCCTTACAATAGGCACACTAGTTTTGTCTCAGGCTCCCTCTTCCTGTTCCCCTGGTCTGTATCCTTGCTGATCTGTCTGGAGCCTGAGCCTCTGAAAGCCACTGCTATTATTATTGCCCCTTCTTTGTATTCTCCTTTCTTCCTCCTTCCTTGCTGCACTGTCTCCAATGATGAAAACCTTGTTCGCTATCTCTAGCAGTTCAGTACAATCTTTCCTGCAAACCCTTCCAGTTTCTGTAAATTTCTCCTGATGTCAGGCTGGGCTTGGCCTACAAACACAGCATTTACCATGGTTTGATTGTCTGGGGCCTCAGTTCTAAAGGGGCTGTAGATCCACTATGCTTCACATAGTCTCTCATAGAAAACTGCTGGACTTTCATCAGGCTTCTGGAAAACCTCAGAGATTTTAGCCATGTTGGTGGGCGTCTTGGCTCTGGCCCTGACATGGAGGAAGGCCAGCTGATATCTTTCTAGCCCAGTCCTTTCATCTTCTGAGTTTGGATTCCAATCAGGTTCCTCAGCTGGGAAGGCCTTCCCGGTCCATCTGTCTGTATCTACTATTCATGCCCCCCTTCTTGGTAACAAATTGGCTAGTCCCACACAGAAACAGAAGAGTGAACCCATAATTCCTCAATAGAACCTGAATTCACTCACCTCCGGAGTCCTGATTCCTGATTTACCTGAAGAAGTCCTATGACTTCTAGGGAGGTGATCAAGCTCCCCCTTCCACTCACTTGGAGTGGGCCTGACTGACTGGGGCCTCTACCTTACTGATTCTGTCAACAGGTCCAGAAGCATCTGTCCACTTTCTCCAGATGCTGGCGGGGTCCTGGACTGAGGTCCTGTAGTGCCTGGAGTCCCCCCAGTTCAGTTCTGCTAAATTTGGCAGTGTGCGCCTTCTGGAGGCCTGGGCCCCAAACCCCGTCCACTCGCCAGAGGCAAACAACCAAACATGGTTGGCTTCCCGGTTCAGGGAACCAAATGTTGCAGAAGACCAAAGAAATACCAAGCACACTTCCTAGAGAAATAGAGGGACATAGCTTATTAATACTAGTGGACTCCAGGAATGAATAACTTCCAAATCAGAGTGAAGAAACATGCAGAGGGCTTCACTATTTATAACCTTCTGGGGTCTTTGTCTTGCAGATATGATTCAGCCCCCTTTCCTGGGCTTACAGGAAGGCTCTCAGGTGTTGGAGGTCCCCAGGCCATATCTAATGATCTGTCCTGGGGCCAGTGATAATGACGCACCCCCCTACCCAGGGCAGTGCATTGTCCATAATTTTTATGATCTGACTTGCTTTTACAAGACCAGTTTCCTTATCATTATCATGGAAAAATTAACAACCTTGCTGCCAAAACAATGGAGTCCCTGGAGAGCACACCCAGCCCACATTGCCTGTAACCTGTAACAATTATACCTATTCTTATTCCTTTTGCCTACTTCCCCATGCCTGTGTTGCTTTTGCCCACTTCCCCTTGTAATCTTTGTCCTCCTACCCAATATAAGCAGCTGGCTTATGGGGGGGGAGGGGGGAGGCACAAAGCAGATTTTCATGGATAATGATACTGCCAGCATTATTGGAATAAATACTCACATATGATTCAACCCTGTCTCTGCTTAACTGGCTCAAGTAGTGACAGGCAGGCCAGACCCATTGTAGGTGGCAGGAATGGCACCAGTTGTCTGAAGGTTTGACCAAACCTGGGTTTAGCAACCGTGGTACTACCGTGTTTCCCGAAAATAAGACATCCTCCGAAAATAAGACCTACTTACAGGTTTCCTTCTGAGTGAACTATAAGGCATCCCCCCGAAAATAAGGCCCCCAGGCTCTGTCTCAGAATGAAAATTAATTTACCATAAACTGGTCGCAAGGGCCGCCCCAACTGGCATCTAGCAACCAGTGACTTTATGTGGAGTCCTGACGTCACTGCTGTGTGAATGGAGAGAAATCAGCGTGGAAACTTTGTGAAACCTAAACTGCAAGAAGCTGTGACTGTGCCAGAGCAAGTCCCCAAGAGATCGACCACGGGAGCCAATTTAATTGAGCATGCAAAAGTTTATTACAGATTGGAATCTGGGCTTCCCAAGTAGCTGACACAGCAGCAGGCCAAGCGCCTCCGCAAGAGCCCAGTAGGAGGGGCTATGCCTCCTTTTGTCCCCTATCCCTCCCCCACTGCTGGCTTTTTGCCCTCCGATTGGCCCTTAGGGGTTTAAGGAGCTAGCTGTTGCTAGGCAGGTTTGTGCAGAGTTCTTTGTTCAGTTGGGCCAGAGTCACTGTCTGATTGGCTCTTAAAGTTTAAGGAACTAGCTGTTGCTAGGCAGTTTGGTTGAGAGCTCTTTGCTGGAATGATAGGAATTTTGAAAGTTCCAGCTTGGGGGGGGGGGAGGATTGCTAGGTGGCAAGTTTAAATTTCCCCCCTCTGGCCTGTAATTTTCCCCTGGCCCGTTTTCAGCGACCTTAGCTCAGGGGCCAACTGCTACATTCCCTACAGGTCTTACCAGGGAATCAAACCCTTGATTCATCCTCCTCCCTGTCCTCCGTGGCTAGGTTATGATAGTCGGTCCGGAGGACCATAATCTTAAGGTCTCAAGTTTGTGCCTGTATCATGTTTACCAGAGATTTGAACAAGCAGGGTCCTACTGCTAACAGTAGGATTAAACCAAATAAGGGGCCCAGTAAGGGGAGGATGTAGGGGAGGAAGCCGTTCAAAACGCTCCAGAGAGGGTTGTCGAAGAGTTCCTTTCTCCTTTTGATCAGGTCTTCTTGGAGAGTTTTGATCTTGTCCCAGACGATCCCCGACTTGTTGGCATAGAAGCAGCATCGTTCCTGTAGGGCTAAGCAGATCCCCCCCTGCTCTGCAGTTAGTAAGTCTAGACCTCTTCTATTCTGTAGGACCACTTCAGCCAGGGAGTATATCTGACCCTGTAAGTCATTGATGGTTCCGGACAGGGTTTGGACATCATCTATCAATTAGTTGGATAGTTCGGAGTAGGTGTGTATTGCTATTCCTAGGCCTGTGGTACCCCAGGCGAAGGCGCCTGTTACCCCTAGGCCTATGAGCAGGGGGACAAGTTGGACTGCCCTTTTACTTCTTCCTGCTATGACCTCCAGGCTGGGTAGGGGTACAGGTTCATCCCCCGGGATGATGTCAAGGTCTGGGAGGATAACTGCCTGCACACAGAGACCTGTCCAGTTATTTGGCAGAGCGGTAAAGGCTAAACTGCCTCCACAGACGCAAGTTTGGCGAGGGGCCGGGCAGAGGGGTCGGGGGTGATTAACTATATTAACTACGTGGGAGCAGTTAGCAAAATTCATAAAACTTATATCTAAGTTTAAGCTGTCATTAAGGGACGGGCGCTGGAAACAGGTGGAGGTGTTGAATCCTATTGGCTGGACTCTGAAGGGGAGACTGATAGTGCACTTCTCTTCCTCCACTACAGAAGTGTTTAAAGGCGGGGTGGCTAACGGCATGGGGGTTCCGAGGGTCATACATAACCAACAGTCCTCAGCTAGCTTCGGATTTGAAATGTTCAGAGCCTTGAACGTGGCGTCTAGAATCCTATGGGTCTGAATATTTAAGTCCAGACCTCTGGGCTTTTGGAGAGCTAGAGGATGATAATTCAAAGGGGGTGGGTACTTATGTTTTATAATTTCCTCAATCTGGGTTTGGACAAGATTTTCTCTGACTTAGTCAGTGGGTCCTCCACCATCAGATACATGAACAGGGACCAAGGGGGGCCAGCAGACGGGTTCTCCCAGTTTTTCATTACAGGAGGCCTGGGCATATTTAGAGTACCCCGTCCCATGGCTAAAATCCCAATCTCCCCCAAAGGACCCACTGTATTGTTTCTGAAGAATTGCAGTGAGATATGTTTTCCCATCTGTGTGTATGCACTGTTGGACTTCCTCATAACAGGAAGAATGCATTTCTGTAACTACAGTGCACCTCTGGGGGCAAGGGCCTGGTTTTCCATTGGCTGCTGGTATGATAATGGGTTTGTTAATACACTTCCAGGGTTGCTCAAATCCTCCACCCAATTGCTGTTTATATTCCAGATAGGCGGTTTTCCCCCCACAATCTGTGGTCTGGATATAGCGGGTAGGTTTGATCCCGCTATTCCCTCCTCTACAGTCACAAGGATTCCCAAATAGCCTTTGAAGTACTTTGGTCCTATCTCCTGGTTTTCCCAGCGCCCCCTCCCCTCGATGGTGGAGATAAGGGTAACCAGTGAACCCAGGAACAGAGTTAAGGTTGCTCATCTGAGCTGGCTCGGGTAATTCTGATCTCTAGTGGCTCGTTGGTCGGGCAAACCTACAATCTCCCTTGGTCCTCCGATGCCTTCTTCAGTCATGTGTGGTGTATCCAGTGCTGTTTCCCCGAAACCTTTACTGCTGTAGGGGTGCTGAGGACCACGGTGAAGGGGCCGTCCCACCGAGGTTCAAGCTGGCCAGGGTTGAGTTTCTTAACCCAGACCAGCTCACCAGGTTCGGCGATTGGGCTTCTGGATGCCTGACCCCGCTCAGCCTCTTCTCATCGGACTGTCCTCTGGATCGCTCTCCGAGTAAGCTGGAGTGCCTGCAATGACTTAAGAAGATTTCGGTTGTGGATGGCCTCAAGATGTTCCTCCCCCAGCCGGGGAAGGATAGGGGGTGGCCTTCCAAAAATAATCTCATAAGGGGTGAAACCCTGTGAATAAGGGGTACACCTGGCTCTAAGGAGGGCAAAAGAGAGGAGACTTACCCAATCACCTCCAGTTTCGAGTTTCAGTTTTGTTAAAAACTCCTTGAGTGTCCGGTTCATCCTTTCTACCTGTCCTGAACTCTGAGGTCTGTATATGCAATGAAGTTTCCAGTTAATTTTTAGAGAGGATGCCAATTGTTTGGTGACCTGGGCGGTAAACGCCGGACCACTGTCAGACCCCAGATACAGTGGTAGGCCAAATCAGGGGAGAATTTCAGAGATCAATTGTTTAACCACTACTTGTACTGTCTCTTTTCTGGTTGCAAATGCCTCTGGCCAACCCGAGAAGGTGTCTACCAATACAAGGAGGTATTTGTAGCCTCCTCTCACCGCAGGTAGCTCCGTAAATCCAGCTCCCAGTGCTCTCCCGGGGTGCTTCCCCTGAACCGAACCCCAGGTTCCTTAACTTGAATAGGGTTGAGATTCACCCTGGCACACGTTTGGCATCTCCGGGCAATGTCTTGAGTGAGTTTATAAAGTCCTTTCAGAAAATAACTCTTCCTGAGGAGCTCTGCTAGTTTAGTGCCCCCTAGGTGGGTGTTCCGGTGTGTTTGCTCAGCTATTTTCCTTCCCAAGGCCTGGGGAAGTAAGATCCTCCCATCGGGTAGGCGGATCCATCCTCCTTTATCCTTTATTCTTTGTCCCTTGGAGCTTTTTTTTTTAAATATATTTTATTGATATTTTACAGAGAGAAAGGGAGAGAGATAGAAAGCTAGAAACGTCGATGAGAGAGAAACATCGACCAGCTGCCTCTTGCACACCCCCTACTGGGGATGTGCCCGCAACCAATGTACATGCCCTTGACCGGAATCGAACCCGGGACCCTTCAGTCCGCACACTGAGGCTCTACCACTGAGCCAAACCGGTTTCGGCATGTCCTTTGGAGTTTTTTACCTAGTTCCTCCTCCTCTGAGGTATAATGAGGGCTTGGAGGGGTGGCATCCTCCTGGAGGATCAGGACTTCCAGAGGCCCTACTGGTCGTTTGGCAATGTCCCTGGCTGTTTGGTCAGCTAGACGGTTTCCCCTGGATATCTCTGAGTTGTCCTTCTGGTGTCCCCTACAATGGATGACTGCCACCTCTTTGGGTCCCCAAACTGAGGACAGTAAGTTCAAGATCTCTTGAGAGTTTTTAATGTCCTTTCCTCCTGCCGTGAGGAGGCCCCTTTCCTTGTATAGGGCTCCATGTACATGAACAGTGGCAAAGGCATACCTACTGTCCTTGTAAATATTGATCCTCTTTCCCTTTCCCCATCGGAGCGCCTGGGTCAGGGCAATCAGTTCAGCTTTTTGTGCAGAAGTTCCGTGCCCCAGGGCCTGTGCCCAGATGACGGAATCTAGAGTGACTACGGCCGCTCCTGCATATCGGATGCCCCCTTCCACAAAACTGCCCCCATCAGTAAAGAGGGTCACATCGGTCTTGGGTAGAGGGATATCAGTGAGATCTGCCCTTAGGGAAGTCAGGGACGTAAGTATCTCACCGCAGTCATGGAGTGGAGTATTCTCTCTAGGCTCTGGTAGTAACGTGGCCGGGTTTAAGGCGGCAGTTCGGAGGAAACTTATTCTTGGAGGATCAAGGAGGAGGACTTGGTATTGAGTTATTCAGGCATTTGAAAGCCATCTCTCGGGGGGGGGGGGGGGCGCAGTAGTTGCTCAACGTTGTGGGGGGATGTAACCTGGAGGTTTTGGCCGAAAGTTAACTTTGATGCCTCCTTTACCAGGGTGGCTGTGGCCGCGATGGCGTGTAGGCACCCGGGCCATCCAGCAGCCACAGGGTCCAACCCCTTTGATAGGTAGGCAACTGGCCGCCTCCAGGGTCCCAAAGTCTGGGTCAGGACCCCCTTTGCTACTCCCCGGGACTCAGCCACAAACAAGTGAAATGGCTTTTCAAGGTCTGGCAGGGCCAACGCCAGGGCACTCACCTAGGCCGTCTTGAGTGCATTGAATGCTTCTTCTTCCATCGTAGTCCAGGTGAGGGTCGGGTCCTTTCCCCCGGTGACGGTGTACAGTGGCTTAGCAATCTCTGCAAAACCTAAAATTCACAGCCTGCAGTACCCAACCGCCCCGAGGAACTCCCGTACTTGCCTCTTGGTAGTTGGAGTGGGAATTTGTAGAATGGCTTGAATTCGGCTCTGAGAGAGGGTGCGCTCTCCTCGGCGAAGATGGTACCCCAAATACGTAACCTCAGTTTTGCAGAGCTGGGCCTTTTTAGCTGAGACTCAGTAGCCGAGGTTCCCTAAAGTTTTTAGTAAGTCCTGGGTGACTCCCTGACACTCCGATAGGGTTGAGATGGCCAGAAGAAGATCGTCCACATACTGGAGTAATGTGGCCTCCTGGTGCCTGGCCCCGAAGTCCCAGAGATCCTGACTTAGAGCCTCATCGAAGAGAGTGGGGGAGTTCTTAAACCCCTGAGGCAGGCGGGTCCAGGTCAGTTGTCCTGAATCCCCTCTTTCTGGGTCCACCCACTCAAATGCGAAAATGGACTGACTCTGGGGTGCCAGGGGGAGGCAGAAGAATTCATCCTTCAAGTCCAGCACTGAATAAAATTGTTGGTCCGGTTTAAGGAGGCCGAGTAGGGTGTAAGGGTTTGGAACGGTGGGATGTATGGTCTCCACCCGCTTGTTAACTTCTCTTAGGTCCTGGACCTGCCTGAAATCGTCCGTGCCGGGCTTCTGCACTGGCAAGAGAGGGGTATTCCAGGCTGATTGGCAAGGAGCTAAAATCCCAGCTTCTTTAAGTCTCCTGATATGTTTTGAGATTCCCTACCCTGGCTTTCCCACTGATTTGATACTGTAGGATTCGGACTGGCAGAGCAGTACTCAGGAGTTGGACAACTATGGGGGGTCGGTGTCCTGCGAGGCCTGAAGGGTTGGTTTTAGCCCATACCCCCGGGATCTCCTGTTGCCACTTTGCCAGGAGATCTGACTCTATCCCAGGGGGAGGCTCGTCGAGTAACCTGTACTCTTCTTCGAGTGGGAACGTAACAAGGATTTTTCCTTCCCCAGTTTTGACTTGGGGGCCTTCCCCTGTGAAGGAGATAGTGGCCTTTTACTTTTGGAGGAGGTCCCTTCCCAGGAGGGGCTCAGGGCATTCAGGGATGACAAGGAAGGAATGAGTGACCGTCTTTTCTCCTAGGTTGGTGATGCGAGCTTGGGACCAAGGGTAAGATTTCGGTTTCCCAGTTGCCCCCACAATAGCTGTTCTTCGGGAGGACAATGGGCCTTCAGGCTCCAGAAGAACAGAATGGGTGGCCCCGGTATCCACCAAGAAGTCAATAGGCTTGCCCCCCACGGGCAGTGTTACCCGGGGCTCCCGGGGGGTGGAGGAGCCCTGACGTCCTCAGTCTACTTCTTCCACCAAAACTGGACTGGGCTCCGGCCTCCTTCCCTGTGGTCTCTCGGGGCACTCATTCTTCCAATGACCTGCCTTCTTGCAATACGCACACTGATCCAGCCCGAGCGATTGCCTCTGACCTTGTCCTTGCCTTCTTCCCTTTCCT
This sequence comes from Vespertilio murinus, assembly GCA_963924515.1. Taxonomy (NCBI): domain Eukaryota; kingdom Metazoa; phylum Chordata; class Mammalia; order Chiroptera; family Vespertilionidae; genus Vespertilio; species Vespertilio murinus. Next base: position 21,678,609 of record OZ004710.1, read on the forward strand.
TTGCCTTGCCCCTTTTCCCCTCCTTTGTCCCTCTCTTCTATGAGGGGGACAAAGGAGGGGACCTTGGCCATCTTCTGGGTTCCAGTTAAAGGCTATGAGGACCTTGGCCATCTTCTGGGTTAGGGCCTGTGATGGGTCCTCTCGGTTTTCAAAAACCCTCTGGGCTACAGTCAGTAGTTCAGAAAGAGACTTCCCTTCAAAGCCTTCTAGTTTCTGTAATTTCTTCCTAATATCTGGGGCTGACTACGCTACAAATTGGACCACAAGGGCTGCCTGATTTGCCGGGGCATCAAGATCTATAGGAGTGTATGTCCTATAGGCCTCACATAGTCGTTCAAGGAAGGCCACCGGACTTTCATTTGGCCCTTGCCTGGTCTCGGTCACCTTAGAGAGATTGGTAGGCTTTCGAGTGGCAGCCCGAATGCCCCTCAGGAGAACCTGGTGGTAATGGTCAAGAGCCTCTTTTCCTACCCCTGAGTTGGGATCCCAATTAGGTCGAGTTAAAGGGAAGACAGCCGCAATCTGGGCTGAATCTGTGGTAGGTTCTCCATAAGCGTCGAGAACCTGCTTCTTCCCCTCTGTCCTGATTCTCTCTTTCTCTTCAGTGGTAAAAAGGGTATTTAACAGCTGCTGACAGTCATCCCAAGTGGGCTGATGAGTGTAAAGCACAGATTCTAGTAGGGTTATTAGCCCCTGGGGATTCTGGGAGAACGGGGGATTCTGACTTTTCCAATTGTATAAATCGGAGGTGGTGAAAGGGACATAGGTCCTTAAGCGCTGCCCCTGAGAGTCAAACTCCCCCACTTCCCTAAGTGGCAACTGGGCAGCTGGTCGACTTTCACTAAACTGGGTTCCTGACCGAGTATGGGGAGGACTGAGGGGGAGATCATTAGGGGTGGCCCCTTTCCTATTCCCCCCACCCAAACTGGAAGAGTCAGGTGACATAGGGGGCTCCCTTGCAGTGGCTCCCTCTGGGGGCAAGGGGAGATATTCTATTCTCTTCTGAGATACCCACTGGGGGGTCAGGCCCCTCCCCCTCCTCTGGCGAGGTGGTGGAGGCAGCTGCGGCTGCATAAGGGGGTGGACGAGGGGACTTTGGGCCTGACACTAGATCCTCCTCAGGAGCCTCAAGAATGGGGGGCGCCGGAGGGGTTTGGATTGGCTTTCCTCGGCCCGCCGGCGGCCGGGCAAGCAAAATAGACCTAACAGGTCTCTTCCCCAATTTTTCTTTTCTGGAAGGGCAACCACATTCTTTTAGCCACTTGGGATTATCAAAAAGAACATCAATCCAGATATCAATATAAGGAATTTGGTCTGGGCGTCCTGGATTCCCATAGACCCTCCTCCGGACTCCGGTACAGGGTCCCATATCTAGGGTCCCTGTTGAAGGCCAATCGACCCCAAATGTTGGCCACTCCAATTCACAGAGTCTCCGCAGAGTGAAAGCATCTACAGAAACACCGTAGCCTTCACCTCTTTTTCTGAAGTCAGAAAAATGTTGAATCATGCATTCAAGGGGGCTCAAATAACTCTCCTTCGAGCTTCCTTGTCCCATTTCTCTCTTTCTTCCCAACTTATAAATGGTTAGGCAACAAATAATTCCAAAGCAAATCCAAAAGAGTATGAACAAAATTTCCTTTGTCAATCTCCACACACTCCATTGCGGCCGCACTCTCACAACACCACTCATTCAAACCTGAACTCCAGAATCCCCAGATTCTATAACTGGGCCTCAGTAGTCCTCACTACATCGGGGGTGAACTGAGAGTCCGCGGCGTCCCGCCTCTTGACCGTTCACGACAACAGGGTACGTACCAAACCAGGACAAGAAACCGAAAGGGAAACAGGCCTGACTTACTGGCGCCAAGCAGGCAAATCCGGGCGTGGTCTGGTGCTCCAGAGAACGTAAAATTTATTACAGGGGCTTGCTAAAAAGCCCCTCAAGTGGCATCTCGCTGGGGGCCTCCAGCTGTGGCAGAGCGAGTCCCCAAGAGATAGACCACGGGAGCCAATTTAATTGAGCATGCAAACGTTTATTGCAGATTCGAAGCTGGGCTCCCGCCATAGCTGACGCAGCAGCAGGCCAAGCGCCTCCGCGAGAGCCCCGTAGGAGGGGCGATCCCTCCTTTTGTCCCCTATCCCTCCCCCACTGCTGGCTTTTTGCCAGATAAGATGGATATGTGAAGGACAAAGAAAAGACACAGGATACAGGGAAAAGGGAAACATATTTTCACAGAGGATAGAGGAATGTTACAAAATAAGGGAAACGAAAGAGGGATCGCCATGTGGACTTTGGCCTTCGAAACTGGTACTATGTAGTAGAGTGGCGATTGAGGAAAGAATGGGAATCCTAGATTAAGGGAACAGGGCCTCCAGGATTTATAATGCCTCAAGACAAAGAGAGCAGGGGCCAACCTCTTTAGTGGATCTCTCTGTCTCAGCCCACTAATTACTTCATTATTTTGGAAGCTAATTCTTAAAGAAATTACTTCCCCCAACCTGACAAGAAGAGCAAAGTAGAAGAAGAAAGATGGTCAGTACCAAAAATGTTTTCCAATAGCTAAAAGATGCTAGAGAGAATGAGCAAAAAATAATTACTTAATATAATTTTATATCAGTTTAAATCAGTTTCAAAAATTAGATTTTATTTTCCAATCTTTTGTCCAGAAAACACATATACTACTCAGATGCCAGATGCTTAGACTTAATATATATCTAGGTTGCCACTCTTTTCTTAGATGTGACTTCACAAACATAAGAAATAGCCCAGAATGAGTAGCTAAAGTCTAACAGCTCTAAAGAAATCAATGGGCTTTAGCAGTTCAAGTATCTTCTTTCAGGTTAAATTGTATTGCAATGCTTTAAAAAAATGGTTGCCACAGTAACTTCAGTAATCTGCCTTTGAAGAATCACATGATTTTTTCATACCCTTCTTCTGATAAATTTATTGTTCCTGTAGAACTCCGAGAGTTGACAGAAGTCGGGGCTAAATGCTATGATTTTATATTATTGTTGGTTCCAAGTGAGACTAAAGGAAATTATCTTCTACTATGTAGAGTTTGATTTTTGAGAATGGAGAAGGCAACCCTTATATTCACACAGCTGCCGGCTATTAAAATCGAAGAGAAAGCAATCAAAATATATTCTGACATCAGATTGCAACAACACTTTTAAGTTTTTCTTTGGTTGTTCCTACTCATATACAAATGTTGAAATATCAAGCATGAGCTAAACTTGACAAACCAATGGTTAGTTTTCAAACAATATGTGAGTAATCGATTGACTGAATATAGTCTACTCTTGATTCAAACTGATTTTATGTACATTGGCCTCAACTTTGGACAATAATTCATAGAAAACAGATTTACCTATCATTCACAGAAAGTAGTTTTTAAATTAAATTTTAAAACCCTTTGGAATTTTCCATAATTTCTTTTATCCAGATGTTGCTTCATAAATAAACCTATCTCTCTCACTCCTTTTTTCTCTCTCTCTTTACAAATTTTGTATAAAAACTTTTCTGGTTCTTCAACGTCTATACCTAAGCATAAAGCACCAATGAGTTACCACAGGCACAGTGTTACTATGGAGTGTATGTACACAGTGTTCCCAAATGGAAAATGTCACAGTAAATCATAAGACATTAGGGCAATGGGATGTATGGGTGACATGTGCATACTCTATTTTCCCTTAAAATAGCTCCCCTTCCCACCAATCTCTCTGCCCATATGCAACCATGATGAGAAATAAAAAAGACTACTTCACATTTCAGCAACAGTAATGTATATTTCCATTTTGACATGATGCCTTTTGAGTAGCTGGAATAGGAGTCATTTATACTTTTATTTTGAATAAACTATAAGTCCCAAACAAACTTCTGTACTTAAATTTAAACACGTTTTATTGGCTTTCTGTAAAAAAAATTTACTTGCTTTTTTCTACTGATATTTAACTAAATACATTTTCATAAGTTGATATATTTTTTATTTTTTAATTTTTTTAATATATTTTATTGATATTTTACAGAGAAGAAGGGAGAGAGAGAGAGAGCTAGAAACGTCAATGAGAGAGAAACATCGATCAGCTGCCTCTTGCACACCCCGTACCGGGGATGTGCCCGCAACCAATGTACATGCCCTTGACTGGAATCGAACCTGGGACCTTTCAGTCCTCAAACTGACACTCTACCACTGAGCCAAACCAGTCTCAGCAAGTTGATATATTTTTTAATTTTAATTTTATTTTTTTTAAATCCTCACCCAAGGATATTTTTCCATTGGGTGGAAAGAGAGAGTGGAAGAGAGAGGGAAACAGAGAGAAAAACTTTGATGTGAGAAAAACACATTGATTGGTTGCCTCCTGTATGAGTCCTGACCAGGGCCCAGGCCAGGAGGAGCCTGCAAACCAAGTACATGCCCTTGACTGAAATCGAATCTGGGACCCTTTGGTCTGAAGTCCAATACTCTATCCACTGAGCCAAACTGGCTAGGACTAATATCATATTTTTAGATTAGAGTTTAATCTGAAAGCATAACCAATATCAAATTGAAAGATGTACTCATTTACACTGAGACATTTGTTTTCAAATTCATTGGTAGGGGGAAAGAGAGGAAGAGAGAGAGAGAGAAGAATATGCAGATAAATACATGTCACAGTAAAATAAGTTTTAAAAAGACTGACACACTATTGATTAATTTTCATTTTATAAAGTCTCAATGCAAGAGTTTTTCAACTATTCACAAAATTGTATTTGTTCTAAATCATTTATTATTTGTTACTTTATTGCTAATGTCAAGAAATGTAATTATTGAGAATGGATTTTTAATATTTTAATAAAACCTCACTGTATAACCTATCTTTCCTTCTTTTTGAATAGTACATCCATCCTTCATTTAAAACCAATCACTTTTATATTATTGCAAGCTTTTGTACATTCAAACATTAATAAACTAACATTTGTAATGCTAAAATTTTCTATTCATGAGCATTCTGTGCAGCCTATCCATGATTAAGTCTTATTTATAACATACTCAGGTGTAAGCAATAAATGTTCCTTTTTAAATAGGAACCAAACAATGACATTGTTCCATATAGGATTTTATAATCAGTTATTTTAAACATGCAGTAAAATCTCCTCCAAAATGTCATTTCCTTTATGATCTTGATGGGAGCAAGGGTAGAATTACCTATTAAGGGATAACAGCACTCATTAAACAAGTATTGACTCTGACCTAAATTAGATATTGGAAAATGAGGACAAGTACTACCACTTATAGGCTTTGTCTGTTATAGTGAGAGTTCACTATATATTCTTAAGAATGTGGGACATAGGCTTAAACTCTCAGAAAGGTAAATTTATATTTTAATAAAGTGCTTTATAGTGAGATTTCCTGTGCTGAAAAGTGCTTAGGAGAGAGTTCTAAAAATGAAAATCTACAGTGAGCTTCAGAAAAGCACAGAACATGTGGATGTGTTATACTCTCAGAACTCTTCTTATCTATTATGTAGCAAGTTTCAACTGAAGTGTCAATATTTGCTAATTTAGTAAGCTATAGATAAGTAAGGACTTTATAGTGAGATTTCCTGTGCTGAAAAGTGCTTAGGAGAGAGTTCTAAAAATGAAAATCTACAGTGAGCTTCAGAAAAGCACAGAACATGTGGATGTGTTATACTCTCAGAACTCTTCTTATCTATTATGTAGCAAGTTTCAACTGAAGTGTCAATATTTGCTAATTTAGTAAGCTATAGATAAGTAAGGACTTAGAATTTTTCCATCTTCTGATTTTATGTTTTCACAATTGAGATTTTATTGGTTGTTTTGAGGATAAATAAGCAGACATTTCAATTTGTACACAATTTTTAACACATGTACCTAAAATGTAAAGCCATGAAGTTGTGATTCTTTTTTAACTAGTTATTCTGGTGAATTTCAAGCTGAAAGTTTGGAGGCTAATTTTTCTTAATGAAGTATAAATTACCAATATCTTCAAATTTTGACATGCTGTTACATCAAAGTCCCACTAACTCACAGTTTAATATCAAATATACTACATAATCAAATTTTCAATCTTTCACAGCACATTGACAAAGTTTTTAGAAAAACTGGACTACCACAAAAAAAGATGTCACAGATTCACAAAATGCTGACAGGGAGGGCTAAAATCAAGGAGTGGTTTTATTTAGGAAACAAACAAACAAAAACACACACACATGGGAATAGAAACAATTTTAACTGTTCAAGACATTAAATGCATGACTGACTCCAAATTGCCACTTACTAGTAGTATGTTTTTGTATTATCTACACTAATAAAAGAGAAAAATGCTAATTGACTGTACCTTCTCTAGGCCCACAGCTAATCAGAGCCAGTGTATACAAATTAACCCAACAAAGAAGGTGGTTAATTTGCATACACTGAGGGAGGGAGGAGTGAAGACTGAAGACAGCTTAGAAGGAAGAGGGAGGGAAAGGGGAAAGCAAGGCAGCTGCCAGAGGGAAAGCACGAGCAGGGCAGCAGTAGTGGCAGGCAGGGCAGGGCTGGCAGGATGGGCAGGGTGGGTGGTGGCAGCTCGAATGCACAGCTGCAGTGGCCACTTGCAGGAATCTTCCTGCAATGGCCCCTAGTGTATACTAATAAAAGGGTGATATGCTAATTAGCCAGGAGACCTTCTGAGCAACCTTCAGGATAAAGCCATGGGGGCGGGGCTAAGGGAGAGGCAGTGAGGGGAGAGCAGGCTTGCAGGGGAGCAGTTGGAGGCGAGCAGTCCGGCAGAGGGTGGCAGTGGGGGCAAGTAGGCTAACAGGGGGGACATTTGGGGGAAAGCAGGCCAGCAGGGGGGCAGTTAGGAGCAATCAGGCTGGCAGGGGGGGCATTTTGGAATGAGCAGGATGGCAGGAGGGGAAGTTGAGGGTGACCAGGCTGGCAGGCAGAGTGGTTAAGGGTGATAAGGCATGCAGACAGGTGAGCCCTCTCTTTGATTTTACCTTTCTCCAGGAGTCCTCTGCCCTTCCAGGCTGCTAATTGTCTCACCAGCTGTGTCTCCTTTGCCAATTCAGGATGGATGTTATTCAATTCAGCTGCTCCAGGACAAGGCTCTGGACACACCCATCTAGACTGTCACCATTTTATCTGAGGTATCTTTGATCACCTCTGTGGTCCTATCTCTTAGGTATACACTCTCTAGCACTGCATAAGTGCAAATATCACCTTGTAGTGCTCTGTGAAATTGGGCCCATCATTTTATCCTGAGTGCCTATCATTGCATATGACTGTAATAATTGTATTACAGATAGCTAGCATTAAATGTTTAATTGATACATTCAAAAGTAATTCATATTTTTTCTGGCTAGAATATATATCAAAGTGTTTCTTATGAGAGAACATGGATTGTTCATTTTCTCTACCCTACATACATGATTGACAAACCACCTGGCATATTAATTTTTATTTCCTTTCTCTCTCAAAATATTGTGAATTTTATTCTACTTTCTTCTATACTTTCAAAGGTTTCAAAGATCATTTTGTATTCCTTAGAGTAAAAGAGTCATTTTCTGCATCCCAGATTGTACAATTACTCATTTTTTTTCTTGAAATGCTTTATAAATTCGCTAAGATAAGAGGGTGTATTTTTCTTAGTAAATACTTTGTCTTATAAGTCAAACCTTTCTTCCATTGTATAATGTTTTCTTAAATTATATATCATATTGATTTTCTTTCAGATTCTTTCATTTTGATCTCCTCCTTAGGAACATAAATTTTCTTATTCTATCTTCCCACGTCTTATCTTGGGGTTTGTAATTGTATTTTTCTGTTATTTTTGTATTCAGGATAAATGTTTTAGGTTTGTCCTCCATATGACAGATTCAATTTCTGCAGCACCATCACTACACTTCATTATATCTAAAACTGAATTTCAGTCTGCAATATTAAATCCTTTGACGCATTTCCTTGTCTCACTGTATTCTCTACTTGTTTTTTCCTGACACTAAAATCAACTCAACTTCCATCATGGTTTCTTGTGTTTTCACCATAACTTTCAATGCTCAGATTGATAGCATAACAGTATCAGATTCCTAAAATGAATTTCAGTTCATATGGTACATCTTTCTTCAAAAGTTTGGGTTTTGTTTTCTTTTGTTATTGTTATTTTTGCAACTTGCAACATCCATAAAATAAAAGGTATAAAACTTATTCTGATGTCATATTGGTATTAGTTCTAAATCAGTGAATTCTCCTTTATCATAATAGCCATGCGATTGCTACTAAAATTATTTTCTTAATTTAAAAATAAGTAAATAACTGATTAGCCCATACCTTAACTGGTGTAAAACAGTTTCTGTTGTTGATGTTTTGTAATTGCATCTGTTTTATATAAACTTTTTGGTCTAAGGAAGGATACCTTGGTCTCACTGCCTGGGTACTCTTAGGAATTCTTTTTTTACTTTCATTAGCAGAGATGATAAAAATAAAGAACTACATTTTCTAATACGGCACTATTTCCACAGCTTTTTTAGTTCAGAACAGGACTGATTGGAGAACAAGAGGTATGAATGGGACAGAATGGAGAGGACAAATGACACAGTCTTCTTTTTTTTGTTGTTAGGAAAAGGGTGAAACCAAGAAAAGAAAAAAACAAGATGATGGCATAGGTAAATGCTAACCCCCACTTGGGGAAAGAATTAGACTTACAAGTCCAGGAAGCACACAGAACCCCAAACAAAAGGAATACAAAGAGGATCACTCCAAGACACATCATAATTAAAAATCCAAGAGCAAAAGACAAAGAGAGAATATTAAAAGCAGCAAGACAAAAGCAGGTAGTTACCTATAAAGAAGCACCCATATGACTATCAGCTGATTTCTCAACAGAAACCATGAAGGCCAGACGGAAATGGCAAGAAATATTCAAGGTGATGACTAGCAAGAACCTACAGCCAAAAATACTCTACCCAGCAAAGGTATCACTCAGAATTGAAGGCCAGACAAAGAGCTTCACAAATAAATTTAAGCTAAAGGTGTTCATCACCGCCAAGCCAGAATTATATGAATTGCTGAAAGGGGTTCTTTAGGAAGAGGAAGAAAATAAAGATAAAAATTATGAACAACAAATACGTAATTATCAACAAGTGAAACTAAAAACCAAGGGAAGTAAAAATCATGATGAACAATATTAATTGGTGAATATAATAGAATCAGAGGTATGGAAGGAGATTGGACTGATGATTCTTGGGGAAATGGGGAGTGGGGGGGAAAGAGACTGAACATAAATTGTACCTATGGATGAGGACAATGGGAGATGGGGAAAGGGCAGAGTGGAATAGAAACTTGGTGGAGGGGAGCAATGGAGGGGGGAAAATGAGCAACATTTGTAACAATATGAACAATAAAGATTTATTTTAAAAAAGAAAAGAGTGAAACGATTTTACAGATAAATGAATAACGTTTGATATGGTCCCTTCTTCCTTCTATATCTCTGTTGTACACCATGTATTTTGCCTCATGACATCACTTACACTTTGATAGAACACTTCTTTGAGAAATATTAGAGATTCTTGATTTCCAATACTGTTGAAAGTTTTAAATTTATTGGAAGATTTATTGTGTATTCCAATGGTTGAAGAACAAATTATTAATCATTATCTACTACCATAACTTGGAGATCCCTAAATAATATATGCAATGTTCATAAAGAGAAAATCATTATAGGTTACAAACACTAACTGGCAGAGACTCTTTTAGTGCACAAATAAGTGGAATGCTTAGACCACCTACCAGTATATGATTTGTTTTCCTTTTGTACTTTCAATTGAATTTTAAAGTCCTATAATATATTTATGTTTATATTTAAATCCAAATATAAATTAGAATGTTAACATGTACTAGAGATGACAAAATATACATTCCTTGGAAATATCAGACCTTTTGTTTCATTTAGTCAACTGTACAATAATTAATTTAGTTGACATTTGTGAGAAAATGAATGTTTGATTAATCTAAACTCTTGATGGTGAAGTAGTAATACTACCTAATAACTTGTTTTCATGCTGGCAATTTTTTAATTGAACTCACCACACAGAAAGCAAAGCCTTCTAGAAGCTAGAATTCAACATTTGCATATATTTAATTATTCCTCTACACTAAGTGCCTTTGATTATCTTTTTCTCAAAAGGAGAAAAAGTTGCACTTCTCTTACCAACATAGTCATAGCACATATCCTAAAATTCCTATTACTTAAATGTATGTAACAATTTTGTGGGAATTATTTAATTATTCAAAATTCATGGTTATTCATGAATACAAAGTAGAAAAATATTTCTCTTTCAAAATTATTTTATTTTCTGGAGGGTCTCAGTAGAACAAGTGCATGAACAATATAACAACCATTTCAGAGTTTTTAAAAATATATTTTTATGGGTTAGATACATATGATGTTTATTTATAATGTATATTTTATCTGATTAAAGTATTTGAGAAGACCTGTAAAATTACACAAGAAGCCCAGCTGGCATGGCTCAATGGTTGAGCATCAACCTGTGAACCAGGAGGTCATGGTTCCCCATCAGAGTACATGCCCAGGTTGCAGGCTTGATCCCCAGTGTAGGGCATGCAGGAGGCAGCCAATCAATGATTCTATCTCATTACCCATGTTTCTGTCTCTTTTCCCCTCTCCCTTCCTCTCTGAGATGAATAATAATATATTTTAAAAAGAAAAAAAACACACACACACAATTACTAAAATGTAAAGAAAATACTTTATAAGTTGTTCAGTTTGTAAGAAGGCAAGGTAATAATGACCTGGAATAACAGTTTGTCATTAATGAAACATTAAAGTTTGCTAAAGCAAAATTAAAACCAAAAAGTCATGTGAATCTCATAATGTAATAAAAAGAAACATCAAAGGAAAGATGCTTTGAGCACTTTAAAAGTTTCTTATATTACCTTACAATTAAATGGACTTAGATAAGGCCCATTCATTTATTCATTCACTTCATTTAATGTATAAGTATTTAATACTTATTATGCACCAGCGATATTTATTAACTAGTGAGTTTTAGCAGGAAAATAATACCTAATTGTTCCCTTTAAGATAATTCAATCTAGAGCTCCTGGTCCCATTATTTTAATAGCAAAGACTAACTAGTTAGTGTCAAACTTAAGTCTTTCACTTAGGTTTTGATATCCTTCACCCTGGTCAGTCTTCCCAAAATATTTTTTTCTTTCACTCTTACTTGTCCAATGCTCTATAACCTGCTGCCAATTAAACATCACATATTGCTCTGGCCTGTTATCATTATTGGAAACAAGTAAGCCTTATTATCATCCTATATAATAAAAGGCTAATATTCAAATTGTCCCCTTGACAGGGAGTTCAACCAGGAGTTCAACCTAGAGTTCGACCAGGGGGAGGGGCCAGCTGGCCAACCTTCTGAGGCCCCTCTCTCCAGCTGGTCTAGCCTGATCAGCCCCAATCCAAGTGGGCCAGTCAGGCCAAGGGACACCACCTATGCAGGAATTTGTGCACCGGGCCTCTAATCTGACTATACTTAGGGTGTCATTCAGAGATTTCCTGTCTTTATATATGATTAATGTGATATTTGGTTTATTTTTCATCTTTCAAAACCAGTTGAAATTTATTTTTTTTTCTATATATGGTGAGAGACCACCAGTTATAATCAATTGTTTCTGTAGGATCTTAATTTTCCTACACAATTTGGCTTATGCAACAAATATTGAGAAAGGTACAAATTTACTCTTCATAAAAAGATAATTACCTAGCAGAAAAATAATATTATAGACATTACAATCTCTTATTAAAATAATTAAATACAAATTACATGCTTTTGTTCATAGACTAAAATAATTACAGCACTATTTTCTCTGTTATGTGTATAGTGTCAAAACTTAGAAAATGAGAATCCTTTTTAAATGCACTCATTTGTACTTGTATTATCCAAGCCATCATTGAAATTCCCTTAATTTGGAGACAGCCATAATATGTTTCAGCTCATGGGATCAGTTATTATCCAAGTGTGCTAGTTCCTTTTTCCCCCTCTTTTTACAAAGGAAGAGAAAATGCATTAGAAACTAAGTCCTGGGCACCAAGTATTGCATATCTTATTTTTCCATATGTGTAAGTTAGGTAGGTAAGATGAAATTAATTCTGGATCAAATTCTAGCTAGAACTAGAAAAGTTACTCCTTTTAAAAAGGCCATAAGTTCATAACATTTATGTTTAATGTTATTAATTTTTAATTTTTTGATATGAAGTTTATTCTTTCAATAACCTGCACACTTAGATTATTAATCCTTCCCCAAATTTTTTAAAATACACCCCCTTTTCTTTTATAACTCTCACTAGAAGCCTGGAATACAAAATTCGTGCACAAGTAGGGTCCCTAGGCCTGGCCTGTGATCAGGGCCATCTTCCCCAGCTACCTGCAGCCGGCCTCACCCCACTGCCACCACCCAACCCTGGTTCCCTGTTCGCCATTGGGTGATTGGTGCCTGCCGACCAGGGAAAGGAACCAGTGGTGGTCAGTGCCCCTCATGGTGACTCATCCAGCTGTCATTCTGCCATTAGGGTCAATTTTCATATTTCCCTCTTTTAATTAATTAATTTATTTTTTAAAATATATTTTTAATTGATATTTTACAGAGAGGAAGGAAGAGAGATAGAGAGCTAGAAACATCGATGAGAGAGAAACATTGACCAGCTGCCTCTTGCACACCCCCTACCGGGGATGTGCCCGCAACCAATGTACATGCCCTTGACCGGAATCGAACCTGGGACCTTTCAGTCCGCAGACCGACGCTCTACCACTGAGCCAAACCGGCTTCGGCCCCTCTTTTAATTTATTGATTAAGGTATTACATATGTGTCCTTATTCCCTTGTTATCCCCCACTCCCCATTCATGCCCTTACCCCTTTGTTGTCTGTGTCCATTGATTAGGCTTATATGCATGCATATAGGTCCTTTGATTGATCTCTTCCCCTTACCCCCACCATCCCCTACTCCTTTATTATATAGAATAGAGGCCTGGTGCACTCATGGGAGCCAGCTGGCCTGCCCTGATGGGGTCCTCAGACTAGGATGGGGGACTAGCCTCGGCGAGGGGCCATGGGCAATTTGTAGGCTGGCCATGCCTCCAACTGGGTTGGGGTCTTCACTGGGGGGGTGGGGCCAGCCTGGGTGAGGTACCGTGGATAGTTTTCAGGCTGGCCACTCCCCCTGCTTTATCAGGAAGGCCATCTGGAATAGTGTCCAGAAGGTGGCCAGTCTATCCGGTCTAACTAGCATATTACCCTTTTATTAGCATAGATGTCTCATTCACTTCCATTCTAGAGTTATTTCATTGTTTTCACAATTGGTTACAGTAAGAGAACAAAATGTTTTGTTTTGTTTTGTTTTGTTTTATGTATCTATTCTTTTTATCTTATTGAGAAGTAGTGAAATAAATATATAGAAATAAAAGTTTATTTTATGTTTCCATTGTAGAAATGAAGTAAATTCTAGTTAATTAGAGATTGAAGTAATTATTTTTAAAGTAAACTGTCAAAATTTAATCATATTGATATTTTGTAATATATATAAATGTGTTTTAAGTCAAAGAAAAAACTCATTCTATGCAATTATTTTTAGCAATATAATTATTAGTGGCACAATTAATTGGGCTGTTTAGAAGCATACCACTTGTTATTTTGGAGTTCTCAACAATCCTTGTGCAAATATAAATGTAAATACATGATTAGTTAATTTATTAATCATTTATTTAGGATATTTGTCAATTATGTATTCTGTGCCAAATAATCTTCCAGGTCTAGGGATATCACAATGAACAACAGATTTATATGTCTTTCCTCCCATAAAGTTACAAAACAGTTGAGAAAACATCCAGTTAAAGAAAGGATTATAATGTAGCCTGATTAATGTTACGGTAGGAAAAATTAGAATTTTATGGCATCCTATGACCATGGAACAAAAGCTATGTTAGATATGGTCTTCCTGAGGATGCCATATTTAGGTTAAGAGATAGAGAGTGAATAGGACTTCATTATACAAAAGGTGGAAGTTGGTTACATAGTAGAAATGCTGACCTTGTGGAGTGAATGTCATCTATTTTTTTTAATAGAGAGGTGCCCCATTTATTGATTTGTGCACTACAACAAAGGGCCTTGAGCAATGCCTAAAATAAAGTGGCTGTTGTGGAAATGATTATTTAAAATAAACTTAATAGAATTTTAAAATAGCTAATAAATGTATTCCTTCTATTCTGTGATAGAATCCAACATAGTCTTTAAAAAGGTAAATAATATGAAACAACAAATTTCTACATAATCCCTATATGCAGCATATAAGCCTAACAAATGGACACAGACAAGAGGGGAGTGAGGGCATGAGTGTGAGGGATGGGGGGAGTAATGGAGGAATAAGGTCACATATGTAACACCTTAATCAATAAACAAATTTAAAAAAACCACACAAACAAAAACCTACTCTTTAACCCAATAATATAAAATTGTGGACACAGCCATGTTCCATGACTGATGATAAACTTAATGGGATATGGTATTTGTCCTCCCCTTCCTTCAATGATATGTATTTTTACCTTAAAAATCATACTGATTTTATTTTTATTTTTATTTTTTTTTAAATATATATATATATTTTATTGATATTTTACAGAGAGGAAGGGAGAGAGATAGAGAGCTAGAAACGTCAATGAGAGAGAAACATCCACCAGCCGCCTCTTGCACACCCCCTACCGGGGATGTGCCCGCAACCAAGGTACATGCCCTTGACCGGAATCGAACCCGGGACCTTTCAGTCCGCAGACCGACGCTCTATCACTGAGCCAAACAGGTTTTGGCGAAAAATCATACTGATTTTAAATCATGCTAATTAATAGTTGAATTTAGCAAATGGGCCATACGGAAAAGGATTATGTAGAATTTCATCTATTTTTAGGAGTCAGACAATATCCAAAGGACAAAAATAAGTCGTTGAAGGGACTTAGGTAGTGAATAATCAGATTTGTATTTTTAGAAATGTTAGTTAAAATTGAATTTTGAGCTGTAGAGAAACAAGAGGAGAAAAAACAGCAATTAGGAGGTTGTTTCAGAACTGCGGTAAGGGAGGATAATGGCCTAGAATAGTGTGGGAAAATGATAGAAGGATAGAAAATAATCAGTATCTAAACCATCAAAAAAGCCCGTTGAATTTAACATCAGAATGTTTCCAGAATCTGATTATTGCTCACCATCTACCTTGCCTCCATCCTGGTACAAACCAACAACAAATCTTATCTCAATTATTGCAATAACTTCTTAATTGAAGTTACCTGATTTAGACAATTAAAGTTTCCTGATTTAGACTAAATCAGGTAACTTTAATTAAGTTAATAAAAGATTTGACTGGCAAACCTGCTTCTTACTGCTCTCCCACCTTCTGCCTCTTCTCCCATGTCAGTCTCTTCTTAACATTGTAGTTAGAGTACCATTATGGAATTGTAATGTAATTTTGAAAAGTTCTTAAAAATTCAACTGAGCAAGATGTGCTTTAAAAAAAAAAATACACTGCTGCATAAAAATTGCCAATATTTTGTGGGGGCCTGATGTGGCAGGATCTCCCTTTTCCACGTTCCGCATGGGAAGAGAGATAAATGAACCAGTTCTAAGGGGAGGTGGCCAGGGATTGAGAAATATTAGAAATAAAGAGAGAAGACACAGAGATAGATTTTAAGCTGGGAGCTGGGAGGGCCTCTGACATCTGCTGGAGAGGCAGACTGACAACCTCCTGAGCCACACAGCACATCTATTTATCCTCCAATCTAACAAGGGGCTTTCACAGAAAAACAAGGAGCCTGGGAGGAGCCAGGTCCCACCGACTCCTTCCTCCTGGACAAACACAAGCCAGGAACTAAGAACATCTCCCCACTCCCAGAGTGGGAGTGCAACTGACATGATTCGGTCAATATCCCGGGCTCAGTCACCAACAATCTAAAGAATGTCCAGGTATCTTCCCACTTGGCCCTCTACATATCACCCTTTTTTTGTTTTAAATGTAAACATTAAGAATAAAACTCTAAATTAAAACAATTGCAAACAATGCCAATGCAAAACTAAACTATATACATGTCATCATTTTCAAAACTTGAATGTCAAGAGCAAAACTCTGGCTATTAAACAATAACAAAACAATGCCAATTCAAAACAACAATATGAGAAATCAGAACTATGGACATATTAACATTTTTAGCTACCAAATGAAAGAAAGTCTCTTTTGCTGCTGGTGTATATTTACTCAGAGTCCTTGGACTTGGCTGCGCAAGACTTTGCAGAAGACTGGAAGCTAGTAGACACTAGTATGAGCAGGTACATGGTTGAAGAAGTAGCTTCCACTTCAGTCTTTAACTTCTTCAGATAACTCCATGTTGGCACCATAGTCCCTTGCATAGCTTTCAATTTTCTTCTCCTTCTGCTTTGCTGTCAACGGGAAACTCTCAGTCCTTTTGGGTGGAGGGACACAGGAGCTTCTCTGAGTCCATTGTGGTGACAGGCATAACACTCCGGCACCCGAATTGGCTGCATTGCTCCTTCTGAAAAGATAAACACAACCTCTTCCCCACATTATTACTGAATCTGATAAAACTCTTGTCTGGTTTATGCTTCCTTCCACCTACCTGACTTGGTGGAGGCTGAGGCCTGATGCCTTTCACCTGCTTGTACAATCCTCTGCATCACAATTCAAGAAATTTTAAAGTATAAAAAGCATGACAGCTTCTTTTGAGGTGACACATAACATGTCAACCCCCTTTTAAAAGATTTTAAGAGAACGATTGGCTTTTTCCACTATTGAGTGATATCTAATTTACCAGATTTAATTAGGTTGAAGTCCTAGGGGATTTACCCCTAAACTTGGCACAGAGAGGTGTATAACACACTGAAGACATTGCTTCCAATAAAACATGGACATTGTCCTTCTCTAACATTTTAAAGACTGAAAATTATATGAAAATATCCTCTGAATGAGTGTGCCCTATAGTTGCTGTTTCAATAATTTTTGCTTATACTTACCACAAAAGCACTATTACTATAGGTTGATGGGCTCTGTAGTAAAATCTATTAAGGTATAAATAAGAGCTTGTATTTCTACTAAAATATAAGAGGTTTGAAGGACCTTTGCTTCCCTGCTGCAGTAGATCCAGCCTTTCTAGAACTGGATCCACCTGTAAAAATGGTTAATGCCTGAGGTATAGCATCTTTTTTAATGTGGCAGTTAATACCTTGTGTTAGAAAGAAGGCAAGCCCCTTAAGTCAGGGGTCCTTGTAGAACACAAAACATCAAACATTGACTTCTATGTAGAAGGTGGGCACACATGTCTAGAAGTGCATGCACACCAACCTTCCTTGCCCTTGGTCCTGGGCAACCTGCAGCAATGCATAGGTGCTGACTGCTATCATGGCAAGGTATCTTCACTATCTTTATTTCTGGAATAATTCTCCTCTGTTCTTATGAGCTCCTACTTATTCTGTGGCTAGAACAGCCCTATCAGGTCCTCTCTGGGATCGTTGTTGCAGGAATCCATACAATATTGGAGTTTTCTGGAAATATAATCATATTCTTGGCCAACGGTTAATAAAGAAATCTTTTATATAAATTAGACTTGGAATCCTTTTGATTTTTGTCTAAATGATTTTCCTTTGGCTATTTTGTTACCATAAGATTTTTTCATAGGTGCCTTGTTACCAGCATTATAAGTGAAAATTAATTTTTCAAAGTAAAAATTTTTGTCTAGATGTAAATTACTTACAGAATATTTTTCCTTACATGGTATTTTTCCACTATCGCCCCTTTTTTATTTAATTATTAGGAGGCTTTTGGAAAAATTTTTATAATGCAGTTTTGATAACTTTCAATTTTTGTACAAAAATATAACTGCTTTAGGGTTAATTGCATGTTAAGCAATTTTACCATGAAATGAACTAACAGTAGAAATTTTAGTTAATACTTTAGGAACAGCTTTTTGTATAATGAAATTTTCTTGAATATTTACTTATTTCAATTATCCAATTAAAATTAATCTGAAAACTTGACTACTATTTTACTGTCAAGTTTAATATTTTAACAACAATTTTAATTTACCCTGTAAATATTAATGAAAAGGATTATATGCATCCTTGAGAAAGTTCTAAGTATTCCTGGTGTTTAGGCTAGATTTAGATATAGGGCAGCTGCCATCAGCCACTTCTCTGTTGCCTGGTTCTCAATATGAGCTGGACTAAGTCTCTTGTTTGTAGCTGGGCCACATCTGTTTGTTGCCTGGGTCCTGATCTGAGATGGGCATGGGAAACACGAAGCAGCCATGGGGCAGGAGACCTTCCTCAGAAGGGGCGAAGGTTCAAGCCCCTGCATTATTGGGGGGGGGGGTGAGGATCTGTGCTCCACCTCTGTTGACCCCCTAGTTCTCTCCCGATGGCCCCTCTGAGACTGTGCCTGTCTTAGGTTGTCCCTCCCTTGAGGAATCTTACTAGACATTGGCTAACCAGCCATCCTCCAGGGCCAAGCAGGGTGATGTGAGGTTCAGTTCTGTCTCCTTGGTAGCTTATGCCCCCTATGGCTTCCATGCCCAGCACCTGCTTTGGGATCCCCTCGCCTGCTGGTGGGGCCCTGGCATTGATATCTTGGGGAACCCAGATTTCTTCTCCAGGGAGTGTCCAGCTTATGCCCTTGGGCAAGAGACAGATTCATGGTACCAGCCACCAGGAGGCTTCAACATCAGCATAAATTTGAAAACTCAAGCAGCAGTAGTAATTGAATTGTGAGAAGTGGGGCCCTCTTTGGCAAAAAGAGCAAGAAGGGCCAATATAGAATGCTTAAGTGCCTTCCCAAGGGGCCTTCCACACAGTGGAAGGGATTAAATCCTTTCATGTGCTTTTTAAATTATTGCCAAACATTCAAATAATTAGTTTGCAAGCTTGTTTGGTATATGCTGTTTATGAAATATCAAAAATTATAATGACATTGTAGAATAATATCATGTAAGGATATTCTTTGCTTTAGCCATGGAAATTCACAATCTCAAACTGGAAGAAATATTTAGTTACTTAGTTTTGCCCTTCTAAAAAGGCCAAAACCTTCATAAAATTTTAAATATATGTATATAAGTAACATATATTTTTTATTTGATAAAGCAATGACTAGCTGTTTCTGGTCTTTATTAGAATTGTTTATAAAATTATTGGCTTTTCAGTTAGCTGAAAACCTTGATTATAATTTGATGATCTAGTTTATTTAAGTAAAGTAGGTATCTTCTTTTAAAAAATAAAGCAAATTTACTTCTGAATTCACAAGTCACAAATATTGCCCTACCTCTAGCTTAATTAAAAATGCAGGTGGCTACATAAAGTTAGGATTCAGTTACTTATAAAACATTGGTTTCTCGTGTAGCTTAATTTATATGGCATTGATTATATTGCAAAAGCTAATTTATAAAGTAACTTAAGTAGGTATCTTTATTTTTTAAAAAAATAAAAGGCAAAGAAACTTATTCAGTAAAACTTATAGGTTTGATACCTTATTGGTCTGATTCAAAAGCATAAAGTGTCCCCCCTACAGCCAATTCAAAAAAGAAGGCTGCAAGAGGTCTTTTTGTCTTTCTTGAAATTCTACTGCTGTTGAAATTTTGGCTAAATTTAAGAAATATATTGTTTTTGCTTTCTTACAGGCAAAAACTTTCATAACATTTAATATACAGTATATAATTATTATTTGATAAAGCTTTCCATGTGATTTCAAGTATCAATCTGTTTAATTAAAAATATATTTATTGCCGAAACCGGATTGGCTCAGTGGTAGAGCGTGGGTCTGCGGACTGAAGGGTACTGAGTTCAATTCCTGTCAGGGGCATGTACATTGGTTGCGGGCACATCCCTGGTAGGGGGTGTGCAAGAGGCAGCTGGTCGATGTTTCTCTCTCATCGATGTTTCTAGCTCTCTCTCTCTCTCCCTTCCTCTATGTAAAATATCAATAAAATATATTTTAAATATATATATATATTATTTTTTTTTTAAGAGAGAACAGGCTTTTGTACATTTCGGGGCTCGCGAAACATGCAAAAGTTATTCTAAAAAAACACACCTTGAAATACTCTTGGAAAGATCAAATATACAATACACAATATATTTATATATATGATTTAAAGATTATATACCTAAATTATTTTAGAGAATATCAATTACATTTAATTTGGATCAATGAATTAATCCTCTTTCTTTTAAATCAGACCAAACAAGTAACATATTTTGAATTTCTAATTATATGAGAAAATACATTTTAACTATATAATTTCTCCCTATGTAATTTGCACTTTGAACTTTTAGTGCTGACAAGTCAAATATATTTTGCATGTCCTAGATTAATAACACTTTACATTTCTAAAAAATGCAAGACATAATTAATTTAAGTACTTCAATTCTGTCCTTTAGATTTTTTATGAGGCAAATTTAAACTTTACTTTTTTATTTATATAATTAAGTCAACTTCCAAAAAATATTTTTGCCACAGAAGTTTGCAGGAAGTTTGTAGCCATTCAATTCAAATTACCACCTTCCATATCTTACTGGGAGAATGGTTAGAGCAATTAACGTTGCTGACCAACCTTCCTGGCTTCCTGTCAACATCTCTCTGTTAGTGAAACTGATTTGTTTCAGGCATCATGGCAAAAAAAAAAAAAGACACTTTAAACTTTCAGAACTTTAAAATTTTCAGGTAGCATTTCTCAAATCAATAATACTTTTACATTTTTAAAGATACATTTCAAATAAAATATAAGGCATATTTAATAAATAGACTAACTTCAGTTCTCTAGACTCCATGCAAGGCATACTTATAACAATTCAATACATTTCAGCCAATAGGCCTGGCCCATCCTCTAAATTTCAAAACTGTCACAATTTTCCTGCTGGAGAAGTCAAGAGATAAACTCTCAGCCATTCATCTGTAAACTTGCTATCTACTTTCTGGTGTTTACTTGCTTCTGGTCAGAAATCTTAAGTGCTGCTTTAAATGCCTTGGGAAACTAGCCTGTATTCATCTCCACCACCTATAAGGCTAAAAAGTCTGGGGTTTTTATTCTGTACTGGGCAAAAAGTTAAGCCCAGTTCAAAGACTATGCACACTCGTTTTTTAAAACTGGTCTTTCCCCTTTACATGTGCACAGAAATCCCCAATGCATTTATGAATTAGTAAAAGCTTTGTCATTAGCTGGGAAAAAAAAGATGGGGAATATGAGGCATCTTAAAGTGGCTTTT
Source organism: Vespertilio murinus (assembly GCA_963924515.1). Lineage (NCBI taxonomy): Eukaryota > Metazoa > Chordata > Mammalia > Chiroptera > Vespertilionidae > Vespertilio > Vespertilio murinus. The sequence continues at coordinate 21,699,920 of OZ004710.1, forward strand.
TTGGCGTCATTCATCTATTTTTTTAAATTTTATTACTCTTTCAATTTTTATTTTTAAGGAAAGAAAAATATTTTAAGATAAAGAATTATTGTCAGTTGCTAAGAAATTCCTTTAATCTTTTTTCCTTGGTTATAAGTAGTTTACACGTGAAGGCGGTGGAAGTGCAGATGGTATTCTTAAAGATTCGCACCCTTCCACTCCAGGCTGTAAGGTCGTGGCTGCACCCCACTTAAACATTCTTAAACTCTCTTGGGTTGAATCAAAAATTAAAGTAGGAATAGGAATTTTCTCTGGGCTTTCTGAATATTAGTCATGCAACTGCATTCTAACCTTTTCCCAGGTTTCGTCAACTAACCTTAAGAAATCAAGAATCTGACTACGCTTAACAGAATCTCTTTGAGCCATGAGTGTTTAGAAAGATTACCCATGTTTTACTCCCAGCTGATTCAATTTCACAACAATACACTCCCTCTACCTTAAAATTCCTTAAATCTCTGGCGCGAGCAATTCTAGGGAATGATCCGTTGCCTTACCTCTTGTTGCCTCTTTAGGCCCATGCCACACCCATGGGCGCCAGAATTCGGGGGCCTGATGTGGCAGGATCTCCCTTTTCCACGTCCCGCACGGAAAGAGAGATGAATGAACCTGTTCTAAGGGGAGGCAGCCAGGGATTGAGAAATATTAGAAATAAAGAGAGAAGACACAGAGATAGCTTTTAAGCTGGGAGCTAGGAGGGCCTCTGACCTCCTCTGCTGGAGAGGCAGACTGACGACCTCCTGAGCCACACAGCATATCTGTTTATTCTCCAATCTAACAAGGGGGTTTCACAGAAAAACAAGGAGCCTGGGAGGGCCCAGGTCCCACCCACTCCTTCCTCCTAGACAAACACAAGCCAGGAACTAAGAACATCTCCCCACTCCCAGTGCAACTGATATGATTCTGCCAATATCCCGGGCTCAGTCAGCAACAATCTAAAGAATGTCCAGGTATCTTCCCATTTGGCCCTCTACAATATTTTGTCTAGGATCTTTGCATTTATGTTAATAAGTCCTTTGGTCTCTAATTTCTCTTTCTCAATTTGCTATGGTCAGGTTTTACTATTAAGGTTATAGTCTCTTAATTAAATGACTTATGGAGTAATCTACTTCATTTTGATTCTCTGCAAATTTGTTTATAAGATTAGATTTATATTTTACAATTAGGTAGAATTTGCCTGAAAACTACTTAGGCCTTGCCGAAACCAGTTTGGCTCAGTGGATAGAGCATCGGCCTGTGGACTGAAAGGTCCCGGGTTTGATTCCGGTCAAGGGCATGTACCTTGGTTGTGGGCACATCTCCGGTGGGGAGTGTGCAAGAGGCAGCTGATTGATGATTCTCTCTCATCGATGTTTCTAGCTATCCCTCTCTCTTCCTCTCTGTAAAAAAATCAGTAAAATATATATATTAAAAAAAACCTACTTAGGCTTTGTTTTTGTTATCATTTTATATTTAAAAATACTGATTCAAATTTATTTGTTAAAAGACAATGTTTTTGAGTCAATTTTTATAACATTATTTTCTAGGAAATTGATAATTTTATATAAATTTTCAAACTTATTTTCATAAAATTCTTCATTGTATTCTCTTTGTACCTCTACTTATGTTCTCTCTCACATTGTTTATATGTGATGCTGTTCTTATTGATTAATTTTGTCAGCATCAATACAGTTTTATTTTTAAAGTAATAAACGTTTTCTTTCTGATTCTCTGTATCATATTTGTTTTGAATTTCATAAATTTCTAATTTTATATTTATTATCCACTAATTACTATATTCTTTGATTTGTTCTAGTTTTCATGTATTATTCTGTTTTTTGTGTTTAAAATTCTCATAATTTTTTTTTTCTATTTGTCAAAATTTATGTAACTGTTAGATGTAGAAGTCAATTGATTCAGCTTATTTTATTTTATCTTGGCAAGAATCCTATATATTAAAAGCCTAATATGCAAATGACTGAACACTTGATCAGTGGGGGTGGGGCCAATAAGTGAGCAGCACCAGGCCAGCCAAGGTAGGTGCCAGTGGGCGGAGGGAAGGGATGGTGATCAGGGGGCATTGGTGGAGAATTGATCAGGGGATGGGGCCAGCCACTCACTGGCCCGCACTGCCCCTCTATCAGCCTGTGGATCTGCTCCCACAGAGGGAGACCAGATTGTGGCTTAGGCAGGAGTAGGCCTAAGTCATCAGTTGGACATAATCCAAGGGCTCCTGGTCTGCAAGAGGGTGCAGGCCGGGCTTAAGGACCCTTTAGGAAACAAATTTTCATGCATCGGGCCTGTAGTATTTCATAAGTAGTGCTATTAATTCCTATTGGTTATTTTACCATCTGTATGAATTTCATGAATAATGAACTAGTTACCTAAGTAAAAAATCTTAAGAGATGAACACTTAAGGGTTAAGTATAAATATTGTAATCAGTGTTATCCATTTTAATAGATTTGATACATTTTAATACTTCTTCTTATTTTCCAAGCACAAGTTTTCCTATCTTTGGCTAATGGGAATCCAAGTGCCACCTGTGTCCTTGCATAGTTTGTGACACAGATTTCTGAAATGCCAAGGTAACCAGACTCACCTTGGATATTTCTAAGTCATACCTTAGAATCACACACATCACCAAGGAACACTGGTAGTTTCTTTTAGTGGAGAAATATATCTGGGTGATATGTTTGCTTTTTATTTTTCTTTTAAAAATATATTTTATTGATTTTTTACAGAGAGGAAGAGAGAGGGATAGAGAGTTAGAATAAGGTGACCAGACGTCCAGTACCACGGCGTTTTAAAAAAAGTCTCTATTTTTAGGGACTGTCCCGCCAAAAGCGGGATGTCTGGTCACCTTAAGTTAGAAACATCGATGAGAGAGAATCATTGATCAGCTGCCTCTTGCACACTCCCTACTGGGGATGTGCCCACAACCAAGGTACATGCCTTTGACCAGAATCGAACCTGGGACCTTTCAGTCCGCAGGCTGACGCTCTATCCACTGACCAAACTGGTTTCAGAGTATGTTTGCTTTTTCTACTGGGTTTTCATAGTTCCCCATGCATTTTAGTGGAGAGCTAAGATACATGTATTTTATTTATTTTAGAGGAAAAAAATAAATTCTACTTTCCAATGCTACCCAGATGGGAACTCATATGGCATTGTTCTGGGTTTCTCTCAGAAAGGGAAACTTTTACAATGTCCAGAGTCCTCTATGTCCTGCAAATGAAGGAGGAGGATGCCCTCAAATCTCTTGCAGCAGGTACTTAACTCAAGTGGCTCCAACTTTGATTTCTAAATGAAACTAAGAGGAGAGTGGTGCCATGTACATTATAAATCCAAAGAGAGCCTGGGAGGAACTTTTGCGGGAAGCTCATGTCATCATGACCACTGACTGATGCCAGTCTCATATTCTCTAGGAATACTGGTCAATGGGCTGAAGATTGTAGCTTCCCCTGACACCACTTATATTGCTTCCACTTTATTCACAAACCAGATCAATGGCAAACTTTTCTGGCAGTTACTAATCCCAAGGCTGAACACCAGCCTCTCACAGAGGCACCTTACATTAACCTGCCCACCATTGCTCTGTGTAACACTGATACTCCTCTGTGCTATGTGGACATTGCCATCCCTTGCAATAACAAGGGGGCTCATATAATGCTCTGATGTGGTGGATGCTGGCCCACGATGCATTGTGCATGTGCGGCATTATCTCCTGTGAACACCCATGGTGGTCATGCCTGATCTCTACTTCTAGAGATCCTGAAGAGATTGCAAAGAAGAGCAGGCTGCTGCAGAAAAGGCTGTGATCATGGAGGAATTTCAGGGTGAATGGACTGCTCCAATTCCTGAGTTTTACTATTAATAAATTCAAGGTTGTGGACTGGGCTGAAGGCACACAGGTGGTATCTGTACAAATAAAGCAGTTTCCTACTGAAGACTGGAGCTGCCTACTACCATTGAAGACTGGTGAGCAGCCCCCACTGATCAGGCCACTAAATAGGTAGGGACAACCACTGAGTGGTCTTAAACTATTCTTCCACAAACTCTTTTTTTTTAATTTTTTAAAATGTTTTTATTATTTTTTTATTAAGGTATTTTATGTGTACATAGCTTACCAAACCCCCCTCCAATTCATGCCCTCCCTCCCCAGAGTTCTGTGTTCGTTGGTTGTACTTATATTCATGCATACCAGTCCTTCGGTTGTTCTCTTATCTCCTTCCAGGTCTCCTTCCACTTCCCGCTGTCATTTGACAATCTGCTTGTTTTATGGTGACTATCACAGGATCACATGAATAGAATCCACTCCTCATTTGGCAGTCTGCTTGTTTTATGGTGACTATCTCAGGACCACACGAATAGAGTCCGCTCCTCCTCTGGTTCTTAGACAATCAAATACTTTACAAAGTGGTCCTCCTACTATTTGAAGTACCCGCCCCCCTGGCCCGTACATAACTATTACAATATTATTTTTTTTCCATCTATTGACCTCTCTCTGGCCACTCCCACCCTCTAGAAAATGCCCTCACCTAGTGACTGTGTTCATTGGTAATGCTTATATGCATACATACAATTTTTTTGGTCAATCTCTTACCAGCCCCCTCCCCCTTTCCCTTTGAGGTTTGAGTCAGTTCCATGCTTCTCTGTCTCTGGATCTATTTTTATTCATCAGTTTATGTTGCTCACTATTTTCCACAGATGAGGGAGATCATGTGGTATTTATCTTTCTCTGATTGACTTATTTCACTTAGCATAATGCTCTCCAGACCCTTCCATGCTATTCCAAATGGCAAGAGATTATTCTTTTTTACAGCAGTGTAATATTCCATTGTGTAGATATACCACTGTTTTTTAATACATTCATCTGCTGATGGGCACTTAGGTTGTTTCCAAATGTTGGCTATGGTAAATTGTGCTGCTATGAACATGGACGTGCATATATCCTTTCTGAAATGTATTTCTGATTTCTTGGATATATTCCTAGAAGTGGGATTACTAGGTCAAATAGGAGTTCCATTTTTAATTTTTTGAGGAAACTCCATACTGTTTTCTACAGTGGCTGCACCAGCATTGAAGTAGGGTTCCTCTTTTGTCCATATCATCGCCAACACTTGTCATCTGTTGATTTGTTGTTAATAGCCATTCTGAAAGGTATGAGCTGGTACCTCATTGTTCTTTTGATTTGCATGTCTTAGATGATTAGTGACTTTGAGCATGTTTTCATGTCTCTTGATCTTCTATATGTTTGCTCTTCTAAAGTGTCTATTTAGGTCCTTTGCCATTTTTTGATTGGATTATTTATCTTCCTTTTGTTAAGTTTTATGAGTTCCAGGTAAATCTTGGAGATTAAATCCATGTAGAAGATAACATTGGCAAAGATGTTCTTCCATGCAGTGGGCTTCCTTGTTGTTTTGTTGATGGTTTCTTTTGTTGTGAAGAAGCTTTTTGTTTTGATGTATTCCCACTCGTTTATTATCTCCTTAATTTCCATTGCCCTAGGAGCTATATTGGTAAAGATATTGATACAAAAAATGTTTGATATTTTGCTGCCTGTGGTTTGCTATAAGGTTTTTATGGTTTCCTGTCTTACATTTCAATCCTGTACCCATTTTGGGTTTATTTTTGTATATGGTGTAAGTTGGTGGTCAAGTTTCATTTTTTGTATGTATCTGTCCTATTTTCCCAACACCATTTATTGAAGATACTCTCTAGACTCCATTGTATGTGCTTTCCTCCTTTGTCAAATATTAATCGAGCATACTGGCTTGGGCCAATTTCTGGGTTCTCTGTTCTATTCCATTGATTTGTATGTCTGTTCTTGTGCCAGAACCAGGCTGTTTTGAGAACAGTGGCTTTGTAATATAGCTTGATATCTGGTATTGAGATTCCTCCTGCTTTGTTCTTAGGACTTCTATGGCTGTTTTTTAAAAATATATTTTTATTGCTTTTTTACAGAGAGGAAGAGAGGAAGAGGAAAACATCGATGAGAGAGAAACATCGATCAGCTGCCTCTTGCACACCCCTACTGGGGATGTGCCTGCAACCAAGGTACATGCCCTGGACCGGAATCAAACCTGGGACCTTTCAGTCCACAGATAGACACTCTACCACTGAGCCAAACCGGTTTCGGCTATGGCTTTTTTATACACCAATAATGAACTCACAGAAAGAGAAATTGGAAAAGTAATCCCATTTACAATTGCAACAAAAATTAAGATACTTAGGAATAAACTTAACTAAGGAGGTAAAAAACCTGTACTCAAAAAACTACATGACATTGAAAAAAATAGAGGAGGACAAACAAATGGAAGAATATACTGTGTTCAAGAAATGAAAGAATCAACATCATTAAAATGTCCATACTACCCAAAGCAAACTATAGATTCAATACAATCTTCATTAAAATACCAATGGCATATTTCACAGCCTAGAACAAACACTCCAAAAATTTATCTGGAATAAAATTATCAAAAGCAGCCATAGATGCCAAAACCGGTTTGGCTCAGTGGATAGAGCTTCAGTCCGGGTTCAATTCCGGTCAAGGGCATGTACATTGGTTGTGGGCACATCCCCGGTAGGGGGTGTGCAAGAGGCAGCTGGTCGATGTTTCTCTCTCATTGACATTTCTAGCTCTCTATCTCTCTCCCTTCCTCTCTGTAAAATATCAATAAAATATATATATTTTAAAAGCCATAGATATCCAGGTGTTAATTTTGTATCCTGCTACATCACCAAATTTATTTATTAAGTCAAATAGATTTTTATGGAGTCTTTAGGGTTTTCTGTGTACAATATCATGTCATCTGTGAATTAGTTTCATATTTTTAACAAAGCATACCCTGATTAAACATATTTGTCAACTAAAATTTTACTTTTATAGTTATTTTTGTTTGCTCTTATATTTTCCAATAAAAACATTTTAAAAGTTACTTATGTCACCCTTTTTTCCTACCCCCTTCCATATAATTATATCATATATTGGTAATGAAGTTAGATTCATTACTTACAGCCTGTATTTCATCATTAGATACCCTGTTCTTAATCCTCACTGGAGGATTCCCCCCCCCCCTATTGATTTTAGAGAGAGTGGAAGATAGGGAGTTGGGGAGAGAGGAGAGAGAGAAACATCAATGTAAGAGAGCTACATCAATTGGTTGCCTTCTGCATGTGTCCCAACTGGGACTGGGAACCTGCAACCTAGGTAAGGTAAGTGCTCTTGTCCAAAATAAAACTTGTGATCCTTTGGTTTGTGGGCCAACTCTCTAGCTACTGTGGCACACCAAACAGTTCTGTGGTGTGTTTCTTTTTAATATACACATTAAATTTCACCCTATGATGTATTGTTCTGAATTTTGACAAATGGGTAGTCATGTATCTTCCATCCAGTCACATATAAATCAGTTTTATCACCCTAAAATATTCCCTGTATGTTCCTTTGTATCATTCATTCCGAACCCCTGACAAATATTGATTTGTTTTCCCTCTTTGTCATTTTTCTAACAAGAATGTCAAGTAAACAGAATCATACAATATGTATGTTTTTAGATCTGGCATCTTTGACTCAGCAATACGCATTTAAGATTCATTTATGTTGTGTGAATGAATAGTTTCTTCCATTTATCAATGTAAAGTATTCATCAACTCAAATACCAACTTTGTTTATCCATTCACCTGTGAAGGACAATTTGATTATTTCCAGTTTGAGACAATTATGCAAAAAACTGCTATGTTAAGAGTATGTTTAGCCAAAACCGGTTTGGCTCAGTGGATAGAGCATCAGTCTGCAAACTGAAAGGTCCCAGGTTCGATTCCGGTCAAGAGCATGTACCTTAGTTGTGGGCACATCCCAAGTAGGGGGTGTACAGGAGGCAGCTGGTCGATGTCTCTCTCTCTCTCATTGATATTTCTAACTCTCTATCTCTCTCCCTTCTTCTCTGTAAAAAAATCAATAAAATATGTTCAAAAATTAGTGTGTTTAGGTCTATAGGAAATTTCCATATTATCTTCCCACATAGCTATATAATTTTACATTACAACTAGCAAAGAATGTGAATTCCTGTTGCACTAAATCTTCATCAGATTTTCATTTTCTGGGTTTTAGCCATTCTAGTAGGTATGTAGTGATATCTCATTATGGTTTAACTTGTATTACTTTAATTACAGTTGATGCTGAACATATTTTCCTATGCTTATTTGCTATTTGTATATTTTCTTTGGTGAATAGAAGAAGAAGAAGAAGAAGAAGAAGAAGAAGAAGAAGAAGAAGAAGAAGAAGAAGAAGGAGGAGGAGGAGGAGGAGGAGGAGGAGGAGGGGGGGAGGAAGAGGAGGAGGAGGGGGAGGGGGAGAAGAAGAAGAAGAAGAAGAAGAAGAAGAAGAAGAAGAAGAAGAAGAAGAAGAAGAAGAAGAAGAAGAAGAAAGAAGAATCTAGACCACCAACTTACACTATACACAATAATAAACTCAAAATGAATAAAATACTGAAATGTAAGCTGTGAAACAATATAAATCCTAGAAGAAATGATAGGCAGCAAAATCACAGGCATCTTCTGTAGCAATTATGTTTGCTGATACCTATCTTAGGGCATTGGAAACAAAGGAGAAAATAGACAAGTGGGACTACAACAAATTAAAAATATTCTGCACTACAAAAGAAATCATCAACAAAATGAAAAGGGAGCCTACTGTATGAGAATATATTTGCCAAGATACATCTGATAATGAGTTAATAGCCAAATATATAAGGAACTCATACAACTTAACAAAATGTGACAAACAATCCAATTAAATTAGTGTTTGCTTATTGTTCAGTTTTTAAAATTTTTATATATTGCAGATATGAGTCCTTTGTACAATTACTCTTTTAAAAAGTGAAAAAATTAAGTGAGCACAAGTTATAAAAGAAAACAAATTTAATGAATAATCATATGGAAAATCTGGAAGTTGCCCATATGAACTTTATGATATTTTTGATAACTAAAATTCATATTAGCAGGCAAGTTATGGTATGATTAAGAGAATGTTTGGGATATTGGCTCTTGGATTTAGTGCAAGTTTATAAAATTTCTCCAACTAAATTAGGTAATAATATAATCATATCATGAAATCTACTAAATATCTTGAGACTTTAAAGCACATTCTTAGAGTCAATAAATGAAAATATTTGTAAGAGATAAGTAGAAGCCCATGACTTTTGTTTCTCCTATATGCAATGATCTATTTTCTGATTATAATTATGCTGTACAAAATATCAATATTATACTGGATGCTAATTCTGTACCAGAAAACATGCAAAATCGTGTTATATAGATTATCTTGATTTACACATAATCTGTTTGTTTGACTTTATGAGAAATGTAGGAGGAATGTGTCTTGTATCCAGTCTCCAAAGGAAGATCCAGAGGCAAAAGAGGCATTTGTCATGCCTCATTCACAAGGAGGAACAAAGGCATACTTGTTAATAAAGGTAGAAAGCATTGTTCAGCTACATCTAAGAAAGGAAATGATAAAAAAAATTTTCCTTGACAAGTTAGTAAACATGTTCAGATCACTGTATTCTGTATTGAATATGATATAGTAAAAGAATAATCTACATTGAATTTGTCAACATTTCAAATCTTCATAAAACAGCGTTTTCATAGGTATTGTAAGCATTAACAGAGATAAAAATTTAGCTGATATTATTTATGGAAAATCAAGGATTTCAGTTGGATCTATAGAGTAAGAAATATAAGCATGAGACTTTAATTGCCAAATACTTAAAAGGAAAATGTCTTAATTTTCAAGATCTAATCTATTTTTTTATCTTTCTTTTCTTCTTTTAGATCATATTATGCCACCACTATTTAAAATTCTCATAGCATTCCTTAATTAAAAAAAATCAATTTGTTAAAGCACCTTTTATAGAATTTAAAAAATAGACAAATAAATGATGGGAAAACTTGCTTAGCATTTGCATGTTTGCCTTAGTTTACAGAATTGAACTTCTGACTGGGTAAAAATTTTTGGTACAAAATAGTATTAATCAGGTATTATTCTATTGATATCTAGTATCCAGAATTTCTGATAAAGGGTTGGAATTTGCATCTAATTTTTATTACTTAGTGGGCACCTTGTTTTTCTGTTCTGAAGTATTTTTAAATAGACTTATCCTTGCGGAAACCAGTTTGGCTCAATGGATAGATTATCTCAAACAAAAACTTGCTACTACAGGATCTTCTCATCTAAAAATAATTTTTCAAAAGTAAGTTTTTAAATTTTTTTTATTGGACCACTGTATCTTTGAGATACAATTGAAGCATCTATAATTAGAATAGTTTTATCTGAGTTCCCAGATATGTACTGCATAAGTACACTCTTACTGATTTGTTTTTTATCTCTAAGTTCTAAGTTTGTTTGTTAATTTGTTTATTTGCTTGCTTGGTTGGTTGGTTGATTCTCCCTGCATATGTACATTAAGACAGATTGGACTGACAAAAAATTAATTTCAAAATATTAATTTATATTACTTGCTTAAACTAAATTATAAAATACAGATAATATTCTCTTATCTTAAACTTTTCCCAATGATGTTCTACTTGATATGTGAAAGTTTTTTTAGGTATTACTTGAAAAACATAATCTGTTCTGAGGTGCAATAAGTTTAGGAAATAATTTGTTTGACAAATATTAAACTTATTCATTGATTCCATTATTGTAAATAGCACTTAAAATACATGGATATTGGTAAACTTTAAAAAGTTGTTTTATACAGGGACTTGTTTTGATTTGTTTACTAAAAGTATTTATCAATTAAGGAGCACATTAAGGCACAGGGAAGTTTTAAAAATAGCACAATACTACTTGAACATGTATAGCATTGCAAATACATTTTTTACAATGAAATTTTGCTTAATTTAATGTGATTTATTTCTAGACATTTTTAATATATTTGTATTAAATAAATACATTAAGAAGCACCCTCTCAATACAAGAGTAAGGGAATAACATTTATTCCTCTGTGCACCATTCCATTTCCTCCTCCAGGATTTCAAAACTAAATTTTTGCATCTGTGCTTTGGTGACAGTTGGAAGTTTGTATGTATTTTTTCTAGATGATTGTAATTATATAAATGAGGGGAATTGAAGGAGTACTGAAAGTCTTGACTAAGTTTATTTCAGCTCTTCTCATTAACACTATTAGGAAAATAATATTCAATCAAGATCTGCCTGTATGGAGGTAGAATAACTATTGACAGGTTCTAAAAGAAATGCCGTGTAAGATTCTTTCTTGTGTAAAACTTATTGAAATCAGATCAACAATAGATCATTGAAATAGCTTTGTAAAAGTAGAACTGATCAGTCAACATACATATTGACTATATACTTGTAATAAAGTAAGCTGTATTGGTCACTGCCTGTTTTGTGGCCAAATTACAGGAAAAAGAGCAATTGTTTATTTCAGTGACTTTTTTGCCCCTAATAGGGTGGACAAACAGTCTCAGAAACATTGCAAATATTTTCAGTGTACTCAGTTTTGGGGTTACAACTGTTATTTATTTGATTTAATGCATATTGTTGAATGCTTGTAAAACCCTTTATATGTAAACTAGAGGCCCGATGCATGAAATTCATGCACCAGGGGGGTTGTCCCTCAGCCCAGCCTGCTCCCTCTGCAATCTGGGACATCCCTCTCACAATGCAGGACTGCTAGATCCCAACTGCTTGCCTGCCTGCCTGCCTGCCTGATTGTCCCTAACCGCTTCTGCCTGCAGCCTGATAACCCTGTAGCCATTCCTGTGCCTGCCTGATCAATGCCTAACTGCTCGCCAGCCATAGGGGTTACAGTAAGCTAAAGAACAGTTAAATGAGACATTCCCAAGACACTTGTCTCTTGGAAACAGCCTTTAAGTAAAATATTTTAAACAGAATTCTACTATTTTATAAACAGTTACTAGAGGCCTAGTGCATGCTGTTTTGCATGGGTGGGGTCCAGCTGACCAGCCCCAATTGGCACACTGGGACCGGGCCTGTTGGGAGGAGGAGACAGTGGGAGGTTGGATGGTGGGCCCTGCCCCTAAATGGAGTGGGGGGCCAATCAGTGGTCAGCAGCCAGGGGAGGGGCCAGCGAGTCCCAACCCCAATTGGTGTTTGTAGGGGGGCTGATCAGGGTCAGAGCTGCCTTGGGGAGGGTCTGTGCGCCAATTGGGGTGGAGGGGGTCCATGGGGGCCTGGGCTGTCCATGGGGAGCAGCTGCAGGTGGTTGGCTGGCCAGCCCTTCCCCTGATGGGGTGGGAGGCTGATTTTGGATGGGGCTGAGTGGGGGAAGGGGATACAGGAGGTTGGCTGGTCAGCTCTGCCCCCTATTATGTTGGGGGGAGTGATCAGGGGTGGGACTGGCTGTGGGAGGGGATGTGGGCCAATTAGGGGTTGAGGAGTCCAGGGGGAAGGGCCATGGAGGAGTTGGCTGGCTTCCCTGACCTACATCAAGGTGGAAGAGACTGATCAAGGATAGATATAGATATAGATATAGATATAGATATAGATATAGATATAGATATAGATATAGATATAGATATAGATATAGATATATAGATAGATCTGAAAAAGTTATTAGTCAATGCCCATATTTAAGATGTAAACACAAACCTACATTGTGTGACCTCATCTATCTATAATCAAAGTCTTCCTTTTGCATTAATTTTAGTTATAATAGTGAATATTCTTGCTGTAATAGGTTATAAATAATAGCTTTATAATATAATATCAGACTTGGTAATTGAGATTATATGATCTATAGTCTCATTGTACAGCTGCTTTATTTAAGCTACATAGGTGCAAAATGAATGAAATATGCATTCTTTATTTTGTTCTTAAGGGATGATGGAAGATATTGTGAGGGATGAGATTGGGGGGCAGAGTGTTCTGTGTTAAATACTCCTCAGTTGAAAGGCCAAGTACCCATTCCAAGGTGTGCAAGTTTTTGTATAGTGGTTTAATCATCAGAAAAATGGGACTAATTATGCTAGATATTATAAGTATTAAATTAGGTGATGCATTTAAAATTACACTAATAGTAAATTTAATTCAGTGGTTTCGCTCAATATATGATACCAATTATTTTTAAAAGGCTGACCTTGAGAAAGTAGTCTATTCATTATATAAAACTCAAGTTAATTTTTAAGTTTAGGTTCTACTATAAGTTTGGAAAGCTAATATAATACTTTATCTCTTCTCTTTCATGTTTTTTTTTCTTTCTTTTTCAGCTGGTCACTAAAACCTCACTTATTTTTTTTCTCAGGTAGAATTGTTAGTAGGTAGTGATTTCCAAAATTTGAATAGCTTTTGTAATCAATAAATGCCAAAGATTAATCTGAGACAGTAGAACCAAGCTTCCAAAAGTAGCCTTTAGACATTTCTTATATTATTGTACAGAATTGCTATTTAATTTTTAAGAGTACCTGTCTCTCTAACAACAACAATAGCAATAAAGGAAACTTATATTTTGTCTATGTTTCCATTATAATTTTTTTCCTCCTGAAGGCTCAATAATAACGGTGTAATAAGTAGTAGTAGATTCTATAGAGTTGTTTTAGTCCATTGAATATAGATCCACTAAATACTGATAGGGATATTTTGTTCTGTACTATGAAAAATTTGATAGTTCATAATGCTGAATTTACTTTAAAAGATGAGGGAAAGATTACAAATATACAACATACTAGAGGCCCAGTGCATGAAAATTCATTCACTGGAGGGGGGGGGGTCTCTCAGAAGCCTGCCCCCTCTCACAGTTTGGGAGCCTCAAAGGCATGAGGTGACCTGGCGATAAAGGGAAGTTGATGCCCCCAGCACACTTCTGCTGCTGCTACTGCCTGTAGCACAATCCTCAGCTGGCCCTGGTTACCTGAGCTTCAGATGGCCTTGGGCGGCTGGGCAGCTGGGCTGCCGCTATCTGAGGCTTGCCTACACATTGAGCTGGCCCTGGGTGGCTGGGGATCTGAGGGTGGATCAGGTCTCACTATGTGTCTGCCATCCCCCTGCTGGGCTGAAAAGACTGGGGGACTCCAGTGGGGCTGAGGGGACTGAGCACTGCCTTCTTGTGGCTATGGGTGCTATCATCTTTGTCAAGGTATGATGGTCAGTTTGCATATTCCCTCTTTATTAGATAGGATAGTCAATTTGAGTAATTTTTAATTTTTTAATTAAAAACTTTTCCAGATTTATTGAGAGATAATTGATATATAATATTGTGTATATTTAAGGTGGACAATGTGATGATTTGATACACATATATATTGTGAAATGATTGCCACTATAAGGTTAGTTAATATATTCATCACCTTACATAAGGACAATATTTTGATGTGTGTGAGAGAATATTTATGATCTATTCTCTTAGAAACTTTCAAATATATAATACAGTATTGTTAACAGTAGTCACTGTTCTGTACATAAGATTCTCAGGACTTATTAATCTGAACTGGAAGTTTCTACCCTTTGACCAACATTTTCCCCTTTCCCCCACTCTCTAGCCCCTGACAACCACCATTCTATTCTGTTTCCATGAGTTTTGTGTTTTTAGATGCCACTTATAAGTGATGTCATATAGTATTTGGCTTTCTCTGTCTTCTGACTTATTTCACTAAACTTAATGACCCCTAGGTTCAATCATGTTGTCAACAAATGGTAGGAGTTTCTCCTCTTTTTCATGACTGAAATGTGTGTGTTGTGTGGTGTGTGTGTGTGTGTGTGTGTGTGTGTGTGTGTGTGTGTGTATACACATTTTCTTTATCCATTCATTGGTCACCAGACACTTAGATGGTTTTCATGTCTTGTCTGAGTAATTTTTAGATAATACTTGCCCATGGACAAAAGGTACAATTAATATAAGTAGAACCCCATGTAGCTGTCAACTGCTCACATGAAAAAAAAAAAGGTTGGAGATTAAGGATTCAGAATGGTTGGTTCTTTTTTGTTTGTTAATTCTCGCCCAAGGATATTTTTTCATTGATTTTATAAAGAGTGGAAGAGAGAGGTAGAGACAGAGAGAAACAGTGATGTGAGAGAGAGAGACACTGATTGGTTGCTTCCTGCACACACCCCTAGGGAGGCAAGGGATCACGCCTACAGCCATGGTACATGCCCTTGACCAGAATCAAACCCATGACTCTTTAGTCCCCAGGCTGATGCTCTAACCACTGTGAAATCAGCTAGGGCCAGTTGTTTCTTTTTTAAACAAATATTTAATTTGCAAAACTAGAGGCCACAGGAGGTAACATTTAAATTGTCAACTTAGAGGCCAATAAATTCTAAATGTTTTTTCTCTGGTGTTAGGCAGTTGCTCTGCTACTTTGCCATCCTTACCCGGTCCTGCTGGATGCCTACAATAATAATCATTCTGACCTTCTTATATTAAATTTGTTAATTATATGGTAATTAGGCCACCTTCACAAAGTGTTTATTAAGAAATGAAACCTATCACTGCTGCCTATGATGTAGGTATTATATTATCACAAGGAACTCTTCAGTTATCATATATATGTGGAATGACTCCTGAAAGCTAATAAAAATGCAATTATTTTTCATTGGATTAAATTATCCCTCCATTTATTTCTCTAAAAATCAATTTTAGGGTTAAAAGAAGTGAGGTTGATCTCTACTCCTCTAATGGAACAGAATGAAAATGTTTCCATGGTTTACATTTAGATCAGAATTACAATTATTGGGGCAATTTTAGTCGTTTATTTTATGACACTCAATAATTGGTATATAATGTATCAGTTATAATATTCATGATGTGTTTTTACTTTCCTCCTTACTCAAGCACTTCAGGAAGAATTTGAAAATGACAAAGTAGGTGGTCAGTTTTTAAACTGTATTGGCATAAGTTTGTGATTAAGTTACTTAATCTTTAGGCCAATGCCTGAGAAGGTGTTTTTTTAAATATTATCAAGGGACATATTTCTGATATCATATTTCTTCTAATGTTCAATAAGGAACACTTCACACAGTTCTCACTGAGCATAAAATTTATGTTACAAAGAAAAGGATTTTACATCTCTGCCTGGGAGCAATTTCATATCTTGAAATTTTCTATGAAGTTCAGTCTAATTGATTTAAGATATAAATGAAAGATTATGATACAATATTCAAATTTGGTTCAATAGTTCCTTAGTAGTATACATTAGGTCTGAATATTAGATTTATAAAATTAATTAAGCTTTTTCTGATGTTTACATAAGCTATTTCTATACACTGATAATTTAAAGCAAAGAGGTATTTCACGTTTAGCTCATTACCAAGTGATGAACAAGGAAACTTAACTGATCACCAAGACTTTTAAAGGCATTCCCACATCATTTAATCTTTAAAGCCTGGCCAGGAGAGGCTCAGAGGTTGAGCATCGACCTATGATCCAGGAGGTCATGGTTCTTTTTAAGGTCAGGGCACATGCCTGGGTTGTGGGTCCCATCCCCAGAGGGAGACATGTAGGAGGTGGCCAATCAAAGATTATATCTCACTATTTATATCTCTCTCTGTGCCTCCCTTTCCCTTCTCATCTGAAATAAGTAAAAATATATTTGAAAAAAATCCTGGGTGAAATAAGCATTTTTATTTCACATTTGAGGTAATTCATTCTGTGAAATCTTTTGCCTGTAATCATAGGATAAGAACATAGCTGTGCTAGAACAAGAACATATTTCTGCCTACCCCCAAATTTTGCACTTTTAATATTGATTTTAAGTATATTTTTATTGATTTCAGATAGTGGAATGGAGAGGTAGAGAGACATAGAAATAGCAATGATAAGAGAGAATAATTGATCGAGCTATAATCCAGGCATGTGCAGCAAACAGAAATCAAAACATGACCTCCTGTTTCATGAGTCGATGATTAAGTAATGAGACATGATGGCCTGGTGCACTTAATACTTCTTAGACTGTCAGAGATGAAAAAAGTCCTTTGTCTTTATTACACTATATGGTCCTAGAGTGAAATTCTTCAAAGGTTCTGTTACTCCTTATGCGACAATATAATACAATTGATTATTACAATATTTGTTTGGATTTCTTTATGTTGTGAACCTCAAAACAAAATAAAAAATTAAAGACTCTGGACAGCCTTTAAAAACTTCAAGGGTCTATGCTGACAATTAAATATATTAGGCTCTTCTGAATTTCCTGTCCCAAAGAGTACAGATTTGAGGTCAGGTTATGTTTGCTACTTTCTCCGGTGTTAAAAATTCAAATGGATCAAGCACTGTTTCTGTTTGTTTCTGTAAGATGACTAATACCAATGCACATAATTACACAGCAGAGAAAGCCACATAATTTCTCCATGAAAAGGTTTTTCAATGGACATTGCCATCACCAAAGCCAATAGGAAGCTTTACTGATGACTTATTTTGCACATACAATTTGTCGTCTTAGTCAGCAGGGTAAGATTTAGTCAAATGTAATTGAAAGCTATCACACAGGATAATCACCATTACAACTTTTTTGCCTTGGCTTTTTTTGTGACTTTTTAGCACTCTCCTTTCTCCTCCCCCTCCTACTCTTCCACAAATATATGCTGTGCATCATTCTGTGATGCTTGTGGTAGTAAGCACTTGTGTAAAGTTACCCTTTCATTCTCACCAAAAGGTGAGTTTGATGATATGGTTTCCATTTCATAGATAAGGAGACATGTTCTGGAAAATGCAGGGTCACATAACCAAATGTAGAAAAGCAAATTTTATGGACCTGAACAATGAATGTGTAAGGATGAATGCTGCTGCATGTATTCCCATTCTTGAATGGAGACCCACAGAAACTTCATAATCCTGATCCAGAGGATGTAATATCAACCTCTTTAATATCTGATTAATATGTCTGGGAATTTCCCCGATTTTGCAGCTATTGGTGACTCATTTATGTTGGAAATTAGAGTTATTTAGTAAAAGGCAGCTCTCTAAAAACAAGGCTTTGGTCAAACCAATCATATAATTGGCTCTGGAGGATTGAAACAGGATTACAGTGGCCTGAGTGAAGATCTAACAATAGCGAAGACTGTATACAAAGACAGAAAGACGTGAAAGCCCATAAGGCCTGGAGTCTAGAATGTAGGAGCATGTTTGTATGGCAGTATGTGTGTGGAAGATGTGCCTATGTAAACAAATATGTTATTGATTAGCCTGGAGAGATAGAAATATTGTAAATTGGACCAGATTTGCATTTTCTACTTTACTTAAGTAGAAGAAAGACTAGCTTGGAAACCAATGCAGAATTAAGATACAATGGTGACATAGACTTTATTATGAGAAAGTCCGGTCAGAGGGACATTCTAGGCCTTGAGTTAACAAAAATACATAGAAAAAGCCTGGTTTTTGGGGGGCTCACTATACTCACAGACAGACTTCATTTAAAATAGAAAATTTGCAAATAAACCTATATCTGTCCTGTCCTGTAAATATGAAATACTATATTCTTAAAGTTCCATTTACATGTGACTTCCTTTATGAAGGCAAGCAGAAGTGCACTCTAGATATGCACTACAAATCTTTCTAGCTATAAATTGTCCCGTCACAGACAGATTTATTTTTAAAATATAAAGATGTTGCTTGATTTCTCATTTTACATGTATGATCAAATTTTAAGTTGATATTCACAGCATGCAAAGACTACTTGTACTTGAAATGAGAGGATATTTGGTGGTGCTGGGTAGTTTTATTCACATATCAATTTTGCACAGGAGATTTTCAGCAATTGAAGCTCCATGGTGTTCTTTAACTGTGATACATGATATGGAAATACACTTTCAGCCTACATGGCATGGCTCAGTGCTTGAGTGTCAATCTATGAACCAGGAGGTTATCTTTTGATTTTTTGGCAGGGCACGTGCCTGGGGTTGCAGGCTCAATTCCCATTAGGGGGCGTGCAGAAGGCAACCAATCAATGATTTTCATCATTGATGATTCTCTCTCTTCCTCTCCCTTTCTCTCTGAAGTCAATAAAAATAATTTTAAAAATATATACACTTTCACAGTGAATTTCTATGAATTTAATACAGAAATTTAAATATATTCAATAGAAAGCAATGATAAAACAAAACACCTGAAAGTTATTCTATAATCTTTGTTTAGTAGTTTCTAATCAGGTTTTTGGCCTTAATGCAGTCCTGATAAAGGTGACCAGAATTTTATTATTAAACTAGCAGCCCAGTACATAAAAATTCATACACTGGAGTAGGGGGCTCCTCAGGCTGGCCTGCCCTGCTTCACAGTCCGGGAGGCCTCAGGGGTGAGAGGCAATACTCCATCGCACCTCTGCTGATGCCACTGCTGGCAGCGCAAGCCTTGGCCAGCCCTAGTTACCTGAGAGTTGGAGAGCCCTGGGCAGCTGGCCAGCCACCAGCTGAGGCTTGCCTGTACCTTGGGCCATCCCCGGGAGGATGGGTAGCTGAGGGGATTGGGGGACTCTGAAGGCAGGCACATGGAGGCTGGGGGCGAGCCTTGCCTTGTCACACACCTGCTGCCCCAGCTGGGCTGAGGGAACTGAGTGCTTCCATCTCATGGCTATGGGCAATGTCATCTTTGATGGCATGGCAGTCAATTAATATATTCCCTCCTTATTGGCTGTGGGCACCACCATCTTTGCAACAGCATGATAATCAATTAGCATATTCCCTCTTTATTAGATAAAATGAGACAGACATTAACTTGACTATAGATTTTAAGTTTTGATTAAAATAATTGTCATATAAATTCCTTAATTTTAATATTAGTGGAGCTATAAAATTATTTTATTCTTTTTAAAAATACATTTTACTGATTTTTTTTTACAGAGAGGAAGGGAGAAGGATAGAGTTAGAAACATCAATGAGAGAGAAACATCAATCAACTGCCTCCTACGCAACTCCTACTGGGTATATGACCGCAACCAAGGTACATGTCCTTGACTGGAATCTAACCTGGGACCTTTCAGTCCACAGGCTGCCGCTCTATCCACTAAGCCAAACTGGTTAGGGTGATTTTTTTATTCTTTATTCTATAACTCAATCCTAACATTAATGCTAACAATAATTGCAAAATATAGGTATTTTTGGTGGCTCACAAACAGAATGATGATAGTAGCCTCATTTGCAAGAATTAATGATTTTAGTGAAAATGTTTTCATAATTTGTAGACTCTAGTGACATCAGGGAACATTCAGCTTCTAGTTCAAAGGTTATAAACTCAAATACCCATTTGAGCCAGGGAGGTAATATAACTGTGTAAAATGGAACAAAGGTTTATAAAGACAGGATGAAGATGCTGATAAAGTAGCATGTGCAGCCCCCACAGAAACGTATTCAATTAAAAACATGAAAATTTTTTATGGATATACAAAACATGTTTCATGGCCAACCCACCTTTGTGGACATCCAATTGAATTAATCAGCCATTTCAGTGGGGAAGAAAGTTAGTCTGTCCTTATCATGTTCAGGCTGCCTTACCTCACATTTAACATCCACATTTTTGGAATCATGTGGAATCTCAGCATGACAAGTCATCATATGGAGAGACATTACAAGAAGCAGAGAATATAAGATATGAGGATATGTCTTGGGGATTTTTGACCGTGGGAATATTAAAATTAATAGGCAGATTTAAAATGGGTTAAAAAAAGGTCTAACAAAATAGTTAATGTATTTTTTTCTTTATTTATTCCACAGATGAGCATGCATTATCGTCCCTTCAACTAAATTGTGACATCAATGATTTAATATATGTATGAATACATTTTTCTCCTAAATTAGGGGAGCAGTAAATTTTACTGTAATAATTCAGATAGGAAATATTTTAGGCTTGCAGGCCATATGATTTCTGTGACAATTCCTAAATTCTCATGTTGTAGTGCAAAGGTAGCCACAGACAATTCACAAACAATACATAAAGTTACTTTGTCTACGGGTTACAAGTCGTGCTTAACAAAATAATTGTCATAATGCATTATACATGGAATATTATTAGAGTGATACAGTTCTTTCATTCTGCATAATTGTTTTGAGATTCATCCCACATTATAGCTGGCATACTTTTTTTATAAATATATTTTTACTGATTTTTCAGAGAGGGACAGGAAGAGAGAGAAAGATCGATGATGAGAGAGAATCATTAATCAGCTGCTTCCTGCATGCCCCCCATTTGGGATCAAGCCTGCAACCCAAACATGTGCCCTGACCTGGAATCAAACCATGACCTCCTGGTTCATAGGTCAATGCTCAGCCACTGAGCCACATCGGCTAGGCAACAAGATCCTTTTTAAGTAATAATTTTATTTATGGTTATATTTAATGAATAATTAAAATAAAAATATAATACTCCTAATGCAATAAAAACCAAGAGAAGTATATGTAAATACTAGAGGCCTGGTGCATGAAATTCATGCACTCAGGAGGGGGTTCCCACCAGCACAGCCTGCACTCTCTCCAATTTGGGACCCCTCGGGGGAAGTCCAACTGCTGGTTTAGGCCCAAAACCGGGGATCAAGCCTAAACTGGCAGTTGGACATCCCTCTCACAATCCTGGACCGCTGGTTCCTAATCATTCACATGCCTGCCTGCCTGGTTACTCCCAACTGAGCCCCCTGCTGGACTGGTCGTCCCATGCAGCCTGCTATTGTTTGGTTGTCTCTCACTAACCCCCCTGCTGGCCTGGTCATAGGCAGCCTCTTATGAGAACTTGAGGATTAATTTGTATATTACCTCTTTCTTATATAGGATTCACTTCATAGTTGGTTAAATATGTAAAACATTGATGAACCCAAGCAGAAGCTCATTTGGAAAATTTTATCAGCACTAGGTGTTAAATTTATAGATATTGTGAAATCAAAGTTGTACATACCCAGTGAGGCACTCATAGTGAATTCTGACTGAGGCTAAAATGAGAAAGACACCAACCAAGTGAGTAGTAAATAGAAGATTGTCTAATCCTCTTCTTCCTCTTCTTCTTCCTCCTCTTTGGGTTTAGAGAGGAGTTTCATTACGCGGTGTATAGGAGTATTCACAGACTCATATGTCCATCCCTTCCTAATAAACATCTTCTCAATCACACTTGGCATCTGGTAGCCCTTGCTTACAACAAAATCTTTGAAGGCAATTGGTCCATAAAGTTCATCAATAATGTCTGGTTCCAAATGCCTTCTATAGCTCCAATAATCCTTGTCACGGACAGCTTTAGTGTCAGGAAAAGGTGCGCCACTGACCAAGTTTTTCCAGATTTTGGGATCCAGGTACCATGCTCCATACCTTATCTTCTCCCATTTGGGTTTATAAGGGTCGTGTGGTTTTTGGAGTTTCCTTTCCCAGTTACCTTCCTGCAGGGAGAATTTTCTCTGCTTTAAAATATCTAACTGTTTGCAGGGCCTTATATTCAGAGGAAGCTGGCTTATCTTCTTTATTTTGACTGTAGTATGGGTGAGTGGGCCCTCAAAGTCAATTTCAAACTTTTCCAGGATGGACTCTTCTTCAATGCCTATGTCTCCAAAATTATCATCAATCCATTTGTAGAATTCATGAACTGTTTCTCTTGTGTTTCGGGAAACAGGAACTTTGGGGTAGTCTATTTTGCGTGATTTTTTTGTCTCTTCCTCAGGAAGCAAATTGAATAAATAAGACTGGAGACACTCTTTGGCTGTTTTCACATGATCTTTTTGCTCAGGTTCCTGGTAGAATTCCTGGGGATATTCCTGTTTCTCCACCTCTGTAGGTTCCAGGTGGTGCTTCCAGAGAGATTCTGGGTTGAACTTCCAGGGAGATTCCACTTTGACTGCTTTAGGAGGGTCCAGTCTGACTGCCTTGGAAGGTTTCAGTTTTCCTGCCTTGGGAGATTCCAGGTTCACTGCCTGGGGAGCTTCCGGGTTGACCTCCTCAGGATGTTTTTCACACTGGTGTGTGGGGGTCTTCTTTCTTTCCTTGTTGCCCTCACAATAAGCCCATGTGTCCTCCAGTTCCTTTTTAGGATCTAGCACTTCCAGCACCTTGAGAAGAAGGTATGGAGGGAGATCTTCCTCCAGATTCGGGCAGTCCTCCAAGGGATGCTTATTCAGGTTAGCTTCAATGTTCTCTACAAAGGCCTTCCGTGCTTTCTGGGCTGGAGAGAGCTTGGAACACAGGTCCGCTCCCTTGGGTGGCTTCCAGTGAATCTTTTTGGGCGGAGGGCGGGGAATCCTATGTTCAATCGTGGGGAAAAAGCCCTCCCGATGTCCACGAGTGACCATATCTTCAGGAGATGGACAGCCCCTTCTGAAGTCGTCCGCCCCCTCCTTCACAAATACCCACCGCCGGCTGTCCATGGAGGTGGGACACTTCCTAAACTTGTCTCTGTTCCTGGAGAAACAGCAGGAAGGCAACTTGTTCCTGTCCCTGTACCAGGGCTTACATTTCATGCCCACGGCCATGGATTCCAGCGGCGCCCGCGCTAGCAGCCACTTCTTGCTGAGCTCTGGCCCTAAGAGCCCGTCGGCCAGCTTGGGCACTGACACCCACCTCTTGAGCAGTCCGGACTCCAAGAGTGTCTTCTTCCTCACGTCCGACTTCAACAGCCACCCCTCGTGGGGCTCCGGTAAGGGCCACTGACTGCCCGCCATGGCGCCCTTGGCCCAGGGCCGCCAGGGGCCTGAGTGGTTTGTTGTCCCAGCCGCCCAGTCGCTAGGAGACCATTGCCAGGTGTGGTGCATTATTACTCTTCCCAGGGGCGGGTCAGCAAGTGCCCCTGCCCAGCCTGCACTGTCCAGGATGGGCCTCCAGGTGGCGTTCTTGTTTGTGGTGGAGAACTGTTCCCCTGTATTGCACACCACACTTGAGCTACTCATTCTTCTTTTGATGGACTTTTGGAGTCATTCTGGTTTGAGGCTGTTTGGAAATCAAGGGGCCACGAATATTTCACGTGTTCACATCTTCATACACGCGCTTTGATTTCTCTTGGGTAAATTATAGCTAGGAATTAATAGGAGGGTGTTCTGAGAGGTGTGTTTTTTTCTTATGTACTCACAGCCCTCAGGTGTTGATATTTGCCCAAATATGGGTGAGGTGAGGAAGGCATTGGGTCTGAAACTCAAAGTGGCATCCAAAAACCCCTCAGAAATCAAGACACCTTATCTTCTAAGGTAACATTTTCAACAATACTCAGAAAAACAGGGCCACATTAAAGCCCGAGGGCAAAGGGTAGATCAGTGCTCCTACTACTGATCCTGTCTTTATTTAAAACCCTTGTGTGTAATATATGTACACAGATAATAATTTAATAAAAAATAATTTTAAAAATAAATAAATAAATAAATAAAACCCTTGTGTTGTTCACCATGGATTTTCTCTTTACAAATAGTATTTGGCTTTCTTGGATACTGTTATGTTGCTTGGAAAGAGTTTGATTCTTTGGGGTCCTTTTTAAGATTTGATTGAAATAAATGGAGCAGTGGCCTGTGATAGTACATGGCTAAATAATGTTAATGGTGTTGTATGGTTAACTGTTCCTCACTAGACACTTCCAGGTAAATTATTCAATGCCTGTGTATCCAGAGCTTTTCTAGACTGTCTGAGAGTAAAGGTCGTTATTGCAGGCCCTGTGTGAGTATCAGTTATCAAGAATCCTTTTCAGTGGTTTCTTTCCTGGCTTCTAATATTGTATCCACACACCAGCGGATCAGTAATCCTCAGAATCACTCGTGTGGGGTGCAAGAGTCTGGAGTTCCCTCTCTTTCTCTCACTTTCCTCTCTGGTTGTCTGTCTTGGGAACCCTACCCACCTTGTTCTCTACAGTGTCTTAGCTCCATCTCCTCTACAGAGTGAGGCTGCTGGTCTTTGCCTGGGTCCCGCCTCCCTGAACTGTGGCATAGAAACTCTAGGAATGTGGAGCAATCATAGAACTCACCTCATTTATTTCCTACCTGCGAGGGATCAGTCTCTGCTTCCTGATGTTAAGTGTCTTTCAAAATTGTATCTCATTTTCTTCCCTTTTTTTCCCCACGTATTCCAGGGCATAAATCTGATCCCTGTTACTCTACTTTGGCCAGAACAGAAAATATAATTTACTTTTTTTTGTTTTGTGTTGTCTTCATCAATTTGTGAGTCTGCCCTTTCAAGGTCACCAAAGTCTTCTAAGCCATCAAATACCTTATTAAATTCTTGCTGTTCTCCACGATTAAAACTTGTAGATCACACCTACATTACTGAAACTACTGTCTGTCTTACAATCTTTACCAATCTATTTTTCTTTTTTCCCTATTACTCAGGGTTCTCATCTACTTTAAAATCCATAAAATAAATACTAAACTCATTTGCATATAACATTAGGTGTTTTACCATTTTGATGCAGCATGGCTTTTTTTATTTTTTGTCATAGCCAATAATACTCTAATCATGATTTAGAGATTAGATATAATTATTCACATGATTTCACTCATCTGTGGAAGCTAATGCACAAAATATACTTATGAACAAAATATATCCAGAAATGATATCATTTTATTTTTTTAAATAATTAAACAAAACATGGAAACTAATAGGGGTAGTTAATGGAATAATCTGATGTTGAAAAATGTTGCTACATACAAGGTATTAGAAATGTTTTTATTGTGTGTTCATATAAATGACCAAAGTGATGGTAATAACTACCTGTGAGACACAACCTTTACATGCTCTCTATTACTTTTAGAAGGAAAAAAATGGGACAAGTGAGAAAGGTAAGCATTCTACATCAGTAATCACTTTTCAGAAATATTTGCTTTGGGAGATGTTAAACAACTACATCAGGTCCATTTTCAACAGCCATAATTCCTAATGTTAACTGCCATAGCCAGTTTAGGATGGATCCTTGGAAGAGGCTGATTTGCATAGATTAATGTAATCTCCTGTATTTAAGAGTGAAGTGAACTCTGGAAACATAACTTGGAACACCTGATGCTCACTCATTACATTTCACTTGATAACTTTAATAATGGGTACATGTAATTTCTGTAGTACATCTATCTTTCCCCTTTGGAAAAAGTATTTGTCATATGACAAAGGGGACAATATTGTACTTTTAAAGGTGTGTGTATATCAGCTGTTTTCCTAGACGGGGGCATTAACTTTAGGCTAATTGTCTTTTTTATATGGAAATATCACTTTGTTCTTGACCTTTAATGGAGCTATTCTCCCTGTGCTTCTCATACTGCAGGAAATAATAATGTTAATAATAATGATGATAATGATAATAATAATATAATAATAATTTACAGGCATCAATTGCTAGAATAGACTGAGTTCCCATTGCATCATGATTACTGATTTTTATTCCTTTACTTCATATATTAACTCCTAACATCAAGCTTAAATCATCTTAGCTGTATTAATATATTTAATTTTATTTCATTGTTTTGCAATCTTAACCTGCCTCAGTTAACACTTACTCAGAAAGAATGTACTTCAAGAGTGGAGTCTGAAGAAAACCTTTAAAATAATTCAGATGGTAAAGCTTATTTTTACTAGCAAAGAATTGATGGGAATTTTATTATGTGTAAGTCCTTAGTTCTGAGGTGGGACTCTTGTGGACAGCATATATATGGGTCGGGTTTTCTTATCCATTCAGCTACCCTATGTCTTTTGGTTGGAGCAGTTAAGCCATATTCATTCTAGGTTATTATTTATAGGTACTTATTTATTGCCATTTTTATTATTTATGCCCAGGTACATCTCTTTCTATTACTTCTTCTTGCAACAGTCCCTTTAGCATTTCTTGTAGTTTTGGTTAGATGATAAACTTTTTCAGCCTTTTTTTTTTAAATCTGCAAAGCTCTTTATTTAACCTTAGATTTTGGAAGATAGCCTTGCTGGATAGAATCTTCTTGTGTTCAGTCCCATAGTTTTCATTACCATGTAAACTCCATACCATTCCTTTCTGGTCTGAAGTATTTTTATTGATTAGTCATCTGACAGTCTAATGAAAGCTCCCTTGTAGGTAACTTCCTGTCTCTCTCTTACAGTCTTTAAGATGCTTTCTTTGTCTTTAGTATTTGCCTTCTTAATTAATATTCGCCTAGGTGTGGATCTTTTGGTGTTCAATTTGATTGTGACTCTCTGTATTTCTTGAACTTGAGTGACTCTCCCAAATGGGAGAGCTGATTAAAACAACAACAACAACAACAACAACAAAAAACCCTCCAGGTTTCCAGCTGACCCCATTGGTCTCCATACAGGGAACTCTGTGAAGCCTAGGGCAGAGTAATATTTTGGGCTGATAGAGGAGTAGCTATGGGACCGGGAAACACACCAATCATATTCCCTGAAAGCTAAACAGCACCTCACCCATTTAAACCCTTTCAAAAACAGAGTTTTAAGTGATTATGATTGACAGCTGGCTAGCAGGCAAAGGCAGGTAGAGACAAAGCCCAAGGAACAGGGAAAGTTTCCCAGATCAAGCTCTGGGTCCCATGCTGCTAACAAACCAACTTTAGAGGGCATATTGACCCCCTCCTACTTGTAGCCAAGGCCTGTGGAGACAGATACAAACAGTGGACCAGTGGATCACTTGGAGCTTCAAGCAGGTTGCTGAAAGCTAAAGGAGGACATTTCCTAAGAGTGCTCAGCATTTAAGTACCTGATAAGAAGCCCAGAAGTGGCAGACAGGACAGAAGAGTGAGATCCACAGGGTAATATTCTTCCCTTATTTCTTCAAACAGGTTCTCTCTTCCTCTCTCAGATTCTGTTCTTAATGTTACCTTGCGATGTGGATATTGTTATGTTTTATGTTGTCTCAGAGTTCCCTTAGACCAGTGGTCAACAAACCGCAGCTCGCGAGCCACATGCAGCAATTTGGCCCCTTGAGTGTTCTAATGCCACTTCTTTAAGATAGACTCACCCTAGGCTGAAAACCGACTTCTGCACATGGGCCACGAAATTTCAATTGCATGGTATGCACATGTCCACATGTGGTATTTTGTGGAAGAGCCATACTCAAGGGGCTAAAGGGCCACTTGTGGCTTGCAAGCCATAGTTTGCTGACCACTGCCTTAGATTCTCCTCCTGCTTTTTATTTTTTTCCCCATTTTGCGAATGAGTTGTTGTTTTTTTTTCTATCTTGTCTTCTAATTTACTGATTCAGTCCTCAACTTCTTCTAATCTACTGTTGAATCCTTCCAGGGTGTTCTTTATTTCAGCTATGTCATTTCTCATTTCCAATTGATTCTTATGTATTGCTTCAAGCTCTTTTTTGATGTTGGTGTATCATTCATTAGGAGCATTACATAGCCTCAGTGGTTGAGCATCATCCTGTGAACTTGGAGGTCAGGGTTTTATTCCTGGCCAGGGGACATGCATAGGTTTCAGGCTTGATTCCCCGTGTGAGGTGTGCAGGAAGCAGCTAATCAATGATTCTCATCATTGATGCTTCTATCTCTCTCTCCTTCTGACTTCTTCTCTGAAACCAATAAAATATATATTTTTAAAAGAGCATTATAATTATAATTAAGTTGCTTGTCATTCTCACTGGAAATTCTGAGCACCCAAATTGTATATCTCCATTTCATTTAGCTTATTTACTACTGATTCCCCCTTTTCTTTCATGTGGGAGTTGTTTCTTTTCTTTTTTTCCCCAATTTTTTATTAAGGTATTATATGTGTACATATCTTACCATTGCCCCCCCCCCCAATCCCACCTCCAATTCATGCCCTCCCTCCCCAGAGTTCTGTGTTCATTGGGTTGTATTCATGCATACCAGTCCTTCGGTTGTTCTCTTATCTCCCCCCAGGTCTCTTTCCCGTCCCTGTTGTCATTTGACAATCTGTTTGTTTTATGGTGACTATCTCAGGATCACATGAATAGAATCCACTCCTCATTTGTCAGACTGCTTGTTTTATGGTGACTATCTCAGGACCACACGAATAGAGTCCGCTCCTCCTCTGGTTCTCACCGCCCCTTCCCCTGGGTCCCACTGCTTCCCTAGGGACACTCGGCTCACCCGGGGCACAGTCCCCCCTGGGACACACGGCTCACCCGGGGCACAGGGCCCCCTGGGACACACGGCTCACCCGGGGCAAAGGGCCCCCTGGGAGTTGTTTCTTTTTCTACCCAGTTTTGTTGTCCCTTTGCTTTTGTTTCTGTGTATTAGATCAAACTGTTCTCCCTCCCAGATTTTATGATAGAGTGTCAACCTATGAAAGTGAAGGCATTTTGTGGGACCCAGTGGTGCAGTTTCTTCCATCTCCTGAGCCAGGTGTTATAGGAAAGCCCCTTATTTGAGTTAGGTGGGTTTCCTGTTGTATTCAGGTCTTGAATATTATTGTCCCTTTCGTGGATGGAGTCTCCTCTTAGGCTAGCTGAGTATGTGGCTCGCGCCCAGCCATTTCATAGAAGCTCTTGTGGAAGTGCTGACTGAACAGAATTAAATACAGCACAACAAAACACAAAACAAAAGAAACAAAACAAAAATGTTTATAAGACCCTTACAGCACCAAAAAAACAAAAAAACAAACAAACACATAAAAACAAAAACAAAACAACAAATACCAGAGAAGACAGAATTAGTAAAGATAAAAGTTGGTAAGAATTATTGAAAAGAAAGAAAGCAAGCAAGCAAGCAATGTGGAGCAAACATAACAAACAATTAAAACAATGCACAGACAAAAACTATAAGAAAAGGAGGGGGTATGGAATACATATATGCAGAGCTGTAATAAAAGAAAATAAGAATAAATAATTATAGGAATAGGTGAAGCAAAATAGTTTAAAATAAAGAAGAGAGAAAAGAAATTACAAGAAAAGACAAGAAAAAAACTTGAAAAGGAAAATTGAGGCAAAAGGAGATTGATCTAAAATAAGAAAAAAGATGAGAAAGCAGGAGAGAAAGAAAAGTGAAAAATAAACTAAGTAGTGAAAAAAAGTAAAAAGCAAAAAAAATGAGTAGGAAAAGAGAAGAAAGTAGATATATGAATGAAACAACTGACTAGCATAGTAACAAATCAATAAAGCAGATAGATAAAGAAGGTAAATTTTCAAAAAGAAAAAAGAAAGGAATGAGAAAAAAATACAAAAAAGAAAAGAGAAAGGGGAGGAAAAAGAGAACAAAAGGAGAAAAAAGTGAAGTGGTATTCCTTTCAATGGAGTTTAGGTCTCATGGGAGCTCCCTTTGGATCTGACTCTTCTGTCCTGTCTGCCACTTCTGGGCTTATCAGGTACTTAGATGCTGAGCACTCTTAGGAAATGTCCTCCTTTAGCTTTCAGCAACCTGCTTGAAGCTCCAAGTGATCCACTGATCCACTGTTTGTATCTGTCTCCACAGGCCTTGGCTACAAGTAGGAGGGGGTCAATATGTCCTCTAAAGTTGGTTTGTTAGCAGCATGGGACCCAGAGCTTGATCTGGGAAACTTTCCCTGTTCCTTGGGATTTGTCTCTATCTGCCTTTGCCTGCTAGCCAGCTGTCAATCATAATCACTTAAAACTCTGTTTTTGAAAGGGTTTAAATGGGTGAGGTGCTGTTTAGCTTTCAGGGAATATGATGGGTGTGATTCCCTCTCCCATAGCTACTCCTCTATCAGCCCAAAATATTACTCTGCCCTAGGCTTCACAGAGTTCCCTGTATGGAGACCAATGGGGTCAGCTGGAAACCTGGAGGGTTTTTTGTTTGTTTGTTTGTTTGTTTGTTTTAATCAGCTCTCCCATTTGGGAAAAGTACCAGTCTGGTTCCCAGGATAGTGGCAAATGGCCCTTCCCCCCAACCCCATCACTAAGGGCTCCTGCAATTTTTCAAACCCATAGACTTGGCTTCTGCTTTTGTTTCCTCTGAAAATATCAAAATGCAGGGGGAGGGAAATTTTTTTTTCTTTCCCTGCCCTCTAACTACTTGGAGAGGCTAGCTCCTGGTAGGAAAAATGGCCTTTTCTATTTGGGGGCCTAGGGCCAAATAAATACTCCTGGATTTAGCTTTTCCACATCTACCTGCAACGCTTCCCACCCCAGCCTCTCCTTAGGCACCTCGAGTCCACGTCTCCCACCCTGCACCAAAGCCTTGGGAGAGTAGCTGCAAATAAAAACTCCTGTGCTGTTGGGGGAGGGGTGGGGAAAAGGAAACCGGCTTTCTCTCTGACCAGCCCTTCTTGAGATCTCACCTTTCTCACCAGTCTCCAGGTGTTTTCTATCCTTCCATTATATGTCTCCTTCTTAGCTGTACCTCAGTTGGTAATTCCAGGTGATTGTGCTCCAATTTAGGTATTTCCAATCTGGCTCTGGGACGAGGGGCATTATAGGTCTGCCTATTTGGCTGCCATTTTTTCTCCCGTCACATATTATGTTCTTACATTGGTACCAAAGATATCATAAAACATTTGAGCTAATGTAATCAACTCCCCATACTTTATGGATAAAATAAGTTTATCTCAGAGGAGTCAAAATGACTTTAAAAAACATGTACAGCCATCAGTGGAATAATCAGAGTGAGAATCCAAGACTCTCAGTTGAGTGAAATGTTTGCCAATACATCAAACCTCACAGATAAGAAACCTAAATGTCACACATTATTGTCATCTACAAAATAAAATGCAATGTCTTTAACCACAAATATAACATTTTAAATATGTGACTTTTCTCATTAGAAAATGCACTAAATGCAAGAAAGTATAGAAGTAAAAGTAAGAACCATCCACTTTTTTTTTTCCAAAAGTGAAAAAAAAGTAAGTACCAGTATGATTACTTTTGTCAACCAAAGGTCCTTGGCATCAATTCAACACATACCAGGAATCCTCAATTTGAATTTTGGTGAAGAAAGAAACTTTATCCAGTGGAAAGACTTCAATTGTGATACAGCAAAGCTGTCAGGACGCCCTTGGGCCAGGCCCCTCTCCAGCTAGATGGCTCCGCTGTGCCCTGCTCTGATCTTCTCCTATGAGACATCTTCTGTGTTTCACATCCAGACAGGAAAACACAGTCTTCAGTTCAGTCTTCAGTCCAAAGGGAGAAAGCACTCTCAGAACCAGAGAGGAGCTGACTTATATAGACAGAATTCCCCAACTCTTGTCTCTGATTGGTCTGTCCTCATGCAAATAAGAAATCCAAATCCTGCAAAATTTCAAAAAGTCACTGTGCTGAGGGTTCACATTGACAGTGAACATTTTTAGTGTATAATAATTTGCCCACTTGTAAGAATATGTCACTATAAATATATTTCTAATTTTTCATTTAGTATTTTCATTTTACATATGAAGGGCATTGAGCTTGGAAAGATTAATCTTTGCTCACATGTATGAGAAGTACACACATTTCATGAGACCACTTTAGCAGAAATATTTTGCTCAAACCAAATCATTTATACAGATCTATGGGCAATAAAGTATTTGTCAAGTATAGTCATTAAGGTAGTGGAGAAGAGAGGAAAACTTTTAAAATATCAACTGAAGCAATCCTTGTACCCTTCGTGAGTAATTCAAAATGTCTTTTTTTTTCCCATCTGAGGTTGCCTCATTTATTGAGCTGTAGTGTTTTAATAAGGAGCTTCAGAATGACTGCCAAGTACTTCAAGTGCTCTCTGAGTGCACTTGGTGTTTGCAAGGATTTTCATTTCAGATTACTTTGTGCAGTAATTTGAAAAACTAAATGCATTCCTTTTTTAAAAAATATATTTTTATTGGTTTCAGAGGAAGGGAGAGAAAGAGATAGAAACATCAATGTTAAGAGAGAATCATTGATTGGCTGCCTCCTGCATGCCCCCTACTGGGGATAGAACCTGCAACCTGGGCATATGCCCTTGACTAGAATGGAACCAGGGACCCTTTAGTCTGCAGGCTGACACTCCATGCACTGAGTCAAACTGGCCAGGGATAAGTGTATTTATTTAAGGCCCCCCAAATACAATACAATCTGCACTGAAAATGTGTGGCCTTGTATGGCTTTCCTATCTTAGCATGGGTCACTCTTCTGTGAAACAAGTTGAATTTTTATAGAATTTGCCTTTTCTCAAGAAGCAGCCAGCATCTTAGAGTAGAATGCCTGCTTAAAACTGCAACAAAATACCTGTGGGAAATGGAGATTCTCCCTGTGGACACAGTTTATAAGCTACAAAATACTGCCATGTACACTGACAATATTGTATCAGTCCCATTCAACGACATGACTATCTTTCCTTTTGCTGTTGGCACATAAGGCCTCCAGCCTCCCTTCATGTTCTGCTCAATAAGGCAGCCCTCATTTAAAACCTGCTGGTGTTTCTGCCTCAAACCTTGCCTTGCTGCCTGGCCAATATCTTTGCCTTAGATTTTTCTGGTCTCAAGCCCAGGTTTGTTTGTGAGAGCATCCGCCAACTTCAGCTCAGGCTGCTTCAACAATTCTACTCCAAATTGTTAATTTCCTGGTATATGGCACCATCCACATCATGTTGCTGACCTGCTTGCAATTGACGACATCTGGGCCTAGGTCAGGCAATTTCCATCAATTGTTTGCTGCCATGAGATGGAAGAGCTCACATGTCAAACTGCAGACTGCATCCAGTTGGCAAAGAGATTCATAATCTCTGGCTACAGAATCTCAAAACAACTAACTGTTCTGATTTATATAGGCTCAAACGTTGACCTGAAGAGGTTTTATCAACTACTTGGAGTAAAAATATAATATTCCCCTACATTTGACATCTCCTGAAGGAGATATGATAATTTGCAAATGTGGATGTTTCTGGGGGAAACATCAACTATTCACAACTATTGGAAGCACTTAGATGAAGCAGATCAGAGGACTCTTGACATAAATAATATAACTAGCATGACATCAGTAATACAGCGTGGCAGGTTGCTGAAAATTTAAAGGGGATACCCTTTTTTGTCCTGATTAGAATGCCATCATTCATCTCTTCTAACTAATATCAACAAGGAAAGATATGGGAAAGCTTGGATGTCTACAGATTTCAGAAATTGGTTCATCTGTTTCCATGGTAAGTGAATTATTTATCAGTGGCTCCACACAACTGATGTGTTTAAAGGCATACTGCATACATTTAAAAGGAGTTTTTATTTATCTCTGTAGCCAGGAAATAAATCAAGTTAAAATAAACAATTTGGGGAAAATTATTTCTGAAAGCTATGGATAATTTCTTCAATATAAAAATTCAGTGTCTGCATTTTATGAACCACTTAGTACTTAGATGCCAACACACTTTCAGTACTTGCCTTTTCACATGTGAAATGGCATGAACTGCTATTAAATGCTCATGTGATGTAAATAAAACGTCGGGAGATATTACAGTAGAAAATAACAGAATGGGAAAGAGCTGAGTCCACTCTTTCTCTTTCTTAACAGAACCTCAGTTTTGTTTAGGTACCTACTGTATTTCCAATTCCTGAGCGAGTTCATATTTGCCAATGCAATAAGAGCATAGAATTTCTCTTGGTTGCTCTTCGTGCTCCACATAAGTTGTGTGACCTAAGTTGGTCTAATCAGAATAAAATGTATTCCATATTTTGAGGAGAAGTTACTCTATTTTGTTATAACAAATAAGAATAAGTACTCCTGGTTTTCATTAGCATACTTCTTTTAAATTTATTTTATTGATTTTTTACTGAGAGGAAGGGAGAGGAATAGAGAGCTAGAAACATTTATGAGAGAGAAACATCGACCAGCTGCCTCCTGCACACCCCCAACTGGGGATGCACCCACAACCAAGGTACATGCCCTTGACCAGAATTGAACCTAGGACCTTTCAGTCCACAGAACAACACTCTATCCACTGAGCCAAGCCAGTTTCGGCTTATTAGCATACTTTTAAAAAGTAGTTATTGTTAAGGAGAACAAGATAAGAGAGATGGTTATGTGATTGAATCACTGATGTTCCTATACTTGACCCGACACTACTCTTCTTGTTATGCAAGGAAATGCATTTCTTTATTGTTTAGGAAAGTTTAATTTAGTTTTTCTTACAAAAATATTCTTCTAAATGATGTGGAAGCATGCCGTTATCTATACTCAGGCCTTGATTCATAGTAAAATATTTTGCTGTTGTGCTGAGTTTTAGGCTAAAATAGGATACTCATAATAGTTCATAGTTCTTGTCTAAAATTCAAGTAACAGAAAATAAGTGAATATGTTTTGGTTCATATGGTATAATCCAGTTCTAAAGGGGTTTACCATACTATCTCCAGGAATATCAGCATATAGCATTGTTGGTAGCTGAGGGACTCCAAGTCCTCTAAATTAGGGAAAACGTCAGGACTGAAAAAAGTCTCAAGTATTAGTATCTCTTACAAGAAACACAAAGGCAAGGAATAATGAATGAAATCCAAGAGGATTGGACTGAAGTATAACAATTTTAGAATGTTAAGATTCAAGGAGAAGTAGTTTCTATTCTTTCTTCTCTCTGACTATTGAATGATCATAGATGGCAATGTCCTTGAGGAAGTTTTCTGAAATTTCAATTTCATTGCAGAGTATAATATACTGATGAAAAACAGAATAAAGAAAAACAGATTCTTTTTCTCAAGTGTGAAAAGTAGGAAATACATGGCCTGTGCTTGAATTGTCATCAATATAGAGATAATTTTACAATGTGAACTTAACATTCACAAGTTAGGAAAATGAGAATCAATAATTATTAAATAGTAAAGGAGTTAGATTCCTATGAGATGATCAGAAGAAAAGATGGGAAAGAAACAAAATACTGAAGAAAAATAAGTACAATATTTGAGATTCATGTAATAGAACATCAGTATCATTATTAAAGTAGTAAGAAAAGTTCCAGTACAGATGGTGACATAGGAAGCTCCTGAACTCACCTCCTCCCATGGACACACAGAATCTACAGCTACACACGAAGCAATTCTCTCTGAAAGAAATCCAGAAACTAGCTGAATAACTCATATTTTGGGTGAATGAGAAAATACCCACATCACGCAAACTGAAATGGGTAGCATAGCGCGAGACACTTTCTCACAATAAATCCCACCCCTGGCACAGAGCCTAAAATCTGGAGCGACCTCCAAACTCCAAGATTCGCCCAAATCCAAGGGTTTGGATCCTACAACCAGCACCACAACTTTTAAGACTCTCATCTGTGGAATGGGCCCCCCAAACACCTAGCTCTGAAAGCCAATGGGGCTTGCATACTGGAGAACCACAAGTCTATATCAAACAAAGACAGTTTTTGGCAGGCTTCTGAAGACTCACCATTGCTATCTGTCAGGGCTGAGCACAGAGGGAGCATGCAAAAAAAAAAAAAAAAAAAAAAAAGGTCCATTTCCAGGTCTGCCTGGAAAGAAGCCTATTTATATACTGCCCCCTGAAGAGGGTCAGGCTTCTGATTTAGCAAGTGCCTAGAGGCTGACTTCAATTCTTCACTCAAGCCGTCAATATCTCCCTGGAAAGATCTTGCACACATCTGGTGCCCAGGTTTTGTGGTTGCTGCCCAAGGGGCAGACTCCTAGATCACCTGGCTTTGATAGCCAATGGGGCTTAAAGAACTGTAGCAAACAAACAGTTTTTAATGGGCACAGGGGCAACCCCCTTCCACACCTATACAGCAGGGCCTAGGACAGAGGGAGCAAGTAGAAAGTCCATCTTCCAATGTCTCAGTATAAAAAACCACATTACTTTTTAGCCCTAGCCAGTATGTCTAAGTGGTTAGAGTGTCAGCCCGTTCACCGAAGTGTCTTGGGATCAATTCCCAGTCAAGGGCACCAACCTGGGTTGCAAGTTTAATCCTCAATCCCCAACAAATAATTGATGTGTCTCTCTTCTCCCACCACACACCCAGTCTCCACCCTCATTGCCTCCCTACCACTCTCTCTAAAAAGCAATTGAAAAAAATACCCTCTGATGAGGATTAAAAACAAAACAAAAACCACGTTACATTTTAAAATTTAACATCTAAATCATGAATTCATTCATTAGCTATTTTGTTTACTTCTTTAGTCACATCTATGTCCCTCTCACACCCACTCTTTTTTTTTTACTTTTTTTTTTAAATTCTCTTTACTGTTAAAAATATTACAAATGTCCCCTTTTCCCCCCCACAACCCCCCTCTACCCCACCCCCAAGGCATTCACCACACTTGTCTGTGTCCATGAATTATGCATATATGCATATAAGTTTTTTGGTTAATCTCTCCCCAACCACCCACCATACCCCAGCCTTCCTCTGAAATTCATCAGTCTCTTTCATGCTGCTATGTCTCTGGAACTATTTTGTTCATCAGTTTATTTTCTTCATTAGATTCCACATATGAGTGAGATCATGTGATATGTATCTTTCTCTGACTGGCTTATTTTACTTAGCATTATACTCTCCAGGTCCCTCCATGCTGTCTCAAAGGGTAAGATATTCTTCTTTTTACTGCTGCTTAGTATTCCATGATGTAAATGTACCACCGCTTTTTTATTCTAATAAATCTACTAATCTACTATAAATCCTGAGGGGCACTAATCTACTGAGGGGCACTAGGGCTATTTCCAGATCTTAGCTATTGTAAATTGTGCTCCTATGAACATGAGGGTGCATATATTCTTTTTCCCCCCCTTCCTTCTTCCTTCCTTCCTTCCTTTCCTCTTTCCTTCCTTCCTTCCTTCCTTCCTTCCTTCCTTCCTTCCTTCCTTCCTTCCTTCCTTCCTTCCTTCCTTCCTTTCTCTTAAAATATTTTTATTGATTTCAGAGAGGAAGGGAGAGGGAGACAGACAAGCATCAATGAGAGAATCTTCGATTTACTGGTTCCAGCATACTCCCTACTGGGGATTGATCCCGCAACGCAGGCATGTACCCTGATTGGGAATTGAACCTTGACCTACTGGTTCATAGGTCAATGTTCAACCACTGAGCCATGCTAGCTGAACCATTTATTATTTCTGATTGGTGTTTTGGGTCATTTAGGATATATTCCTAGAAGTGGTATCACTCGGTCAAAAGGGAATTCCATTTTCTTTTCTTTTTCTTTTAGAAAACTCGATACTGTTTTCCTAATAGCTGCACCAGTTCGCATTCCCAACAGCAGTATACTAGGGTTCCCTTTTCTCCACATCCTCACCAGCACTTGTTGTTTATTGATTTTTTTATGGTAGCCATTCTGACAGGTTTGAGGTGATACCTCATTGTCATTTTACTTTGCATCTCTCAAAGGATTAGTGGTTTTGAGCATTTATTCAAATGTCTCTTGACCATCTGTATGTCCACTTTGGAGAAATGTTGACAAAATTGATCACACCCATTTTTTATAAAAACTCTCAGCAAAGTGGGAATAAGTGGATCATACCTTAACATAATAAAGGCCACATATGACAAACCTATAACTAAAATTATACTCAATGGGCAAAAACTAAAACAATTTCCCCTAATGTTATGGAGAGACCCCAGAAAAGACCACCAAGACGCCAGATCAAAATTTATGCCTTTATTAACGAATTTGAATCTGGGCTCTCCCCCTACTGTCGCAGCAGTAAGAAAAAGAAAGAGAGCCCCGAGCACACAGGAAAGCCTGCTTTTATCCTTTTAGTTTGTTTTGAGTCCTTGGCTTAGGCTAGCTGGCAGTTGTTTTCCAAAGGTGGGGAGAGATATAGCTGACCAGGCAGAGTTCTTTGTCTGTCCTAGGGTCATGATAACCTATCACACTATGAGCTATGAGAAATTCCACTAGTACAGTAACATCATTAAAAGTTTGCACAATACCTGGGGCCGGGGGGCTTATTCTCAGTTTAAGCAGTTTCTGTCTGACCTGGTCTGTTCTGTTTGTGCTGCCTTGCGATAACTTGGAACAGGACATACCCGGGGGCCGGGGACTGCAAACAGAGCCAGCCCATGACTAACATAAAGCGCATCATGCTACATTCTCTGCCGTGGACCTGGCCTTCATTCCTCCCCTGGGCTGGAGCCCTGCCCCCACAGGGTCCTGCCAGCCATAACACTAAGAACAGGAACAAGACAGGAATGTCCGCTTTCACCACTCTTCTTCAACACTAGAGGCCCGGTGCATGAAATTCAAGCACGGATACAGTCCTTAGGCCTGGCCTGAGATCAGGGCCATTTTCCCCAGCTGCTGGCAGCCAACCCTGAAACTGGAGCCTGCCAGCCAGGGGGAAGGGATCAAGAGTTTGGCTGGCAGGCCCCAATCAGGCAATCGGAGCCTGCAGGCTGGGGGAAGCTCCTGCGTTGAGTGTATGCCCCCTGGT
Source organism: Vespertilio murinus (assembly GCA_963924515.1). Classification (NCBI taxonomy): domain Eukaryota; kingdom Metazoa; phylum Chordata; class Mammalia; order Chiroptera; family Vespertilionidae; genus Vespertilio; species Vespertilio murinus. The sequence goes on from OZ004710.1 coordinate 21,739,046, forward strand.
GGTCAGTGCGCATCATAGTGACTGATCATTCTGCCATTTGGTCCATTTGCATATTACCTTTATATTATATAGGATAGGTATAGCCCATGGACATGGGAAATAGAGTAGTGAAAGACCTGGGAGAGGTGGGTAAGGGCTAGGGCAGTGGTTGGCAAACTCTTTAGTCAACAGAGCCAAATATCAACAGTACAACGATTGAAATTTCTTTTGAGAGCCAAAGTTTAACTTAAACAAAATAGGTGGGTATATTGTTATTAACTTAATTAGGTTACTCCTTCAATCACAGTGTATATGTATGCCCACACATGGTATTTTGTGGAATAGCCACACTCAAGGGGCCAAAGAGCTACATGTGGCTCACTAGCCATGGTTTGCTGAACACTGGGCTAGGGAAAGAGAAGTTAGGGGGGAAATGGGAGATATCTGTAATACTATCAACAATAAAACTATATTTTTTAAAAAATATACTCATCACATTTCTAATCACCTGTTTAATGTCTCCTTCCCATTATTCAAGCCTCAAGAAGGTAGAAATACAATCTTGTTTCTTTATGTGTTTCTGGAATCCAGAACAGTGACTCACACATAATTATTTGTTGAAAGAGAACTTTCTTTTTCTGGATAACTCTTATTCACCTATGAAGGACTAAGGCCAGATGTTATATCCTCCAGGTTGAGTTACAGTAAAATATGATACATCTTTGGATCCCTAGGGGCTAGTTTTGAGCTTGGTATATGATTCATATATCATAGATATTCGTCAAATAATAATAAACTCTTGGCCAGGAGTTGATAATTGTTGAAACTGAGTGATGGGTATATGAATAAGGTTTACTACACTGTTCTTTCTCCTTTCATCTGTATTTTTAAATGTTCCATAATAAAAAGTGAAAACATTTATATTCACCTAAAGTCAAGTGAAAGTGTACTCAAAGATGATCTTGAGGTTTCTGGATGAAGCAAACCAGTGGATGGTGGTGTGGTTCCCTGGGGTGGATGAAGTGGAGCTGCATCCAGGCTAGAATGTGCATGTGCATGGGCTAGCTTTGAGAAGGTTCTTTTTTACCCCAGTGAAAGTTTTTTGAAGGTCAATAATGGGAATGAAATAATAAGTTTTGATTTCAACACCTTCAGTTTTAATTACTTGAGGGCATCTCCAGTCAGCTATGCAATAGTTAGCAGCTACAATAAATTAAAATCTCTGCCTGAAATAATGTTTTGTTTGTGGATGGTAACCTTAATGATCCTCGCCAACACTGTGTCCTCCTCGGCTCTCCACCTAGTTGTCAGGAGAGCTGCCACCAGAGCAGAGCAGGCTGCCCTCCAACATGGCCGCTGGCTCCTGCCTGGTGGGTGCATGGCCCAGTTGGAGTGTGGGAAGGGTCCTGCAGGCACGCAGGAACTACTTGGGGTAAGCAGAGGCAGATCTGCGCTGTGGGGCCTGTAGGGGAGGGCAGTTGGGGGCAACCATGCTGGCAGGAAAGGGCAGTTGGGGGTGACCATGTACAGAGTTGGTGGTTGGTGCAGGGGTAGGGCCTTGGGCTCACCAAGGCCGAAGTGTCCCATTCATAGACCTGGCTGCCTCGGCCCCTGGCCCCAAGGAAGCTGGCCCTGCCTCAGTCCCCACTGCCCTGGCTTTGTCTGGAAGGACATCTGGAAGATCATTTGGCTATCTGGTCTAATTACCATATTACCCTTTTATTATTATGGAAGACCTAGCCACAGTGATCAGATAAGAAGAAAATGTAAAAGGCATCCAAATTGGAAAGAAGGAAGTAAAACTATCATTATTTGCAGATGACATGATATTGTACATAGAAAACCCTAAAGACTCCATAAAAAATACTAGATTTAATAAATGAATTCAGCAATGTAGCAGGATACAAAGTTAAGACCCAGAAATTGATGGCATTTAATACACCAAATAGAGGCCCAGTGCATGAATTCATGCATTGATGGGATCCCACAGCATGGCCTGTGGGGATTGGGTCAAAACCAGCAGTCCAACGCCACCTGCTGCTCCTGCCTGTTGCTCCTTCTCATTCTGGTCCCACTGCACCTGATGTCGCCACCTCTCAGTAGGCTCACTGCTGCTCCATTGCAGTCTCCAGGCTGTGGCAGTCAGCTGTGAGCCCTGCACCTGGTACCCCTCTGTCAGCTGAGTGGCGCTCCCATTGTGGGAGCTCACTGACCATCAGGGGCAGCTCCTGCATTGAGCATCTGACCCTTGGTGGTCAGTGTACATCACAGCGACCGCTCTACCAGCTTAGGCTTTTATATACACTGAGTGGCAAGATTATTATGATCTCTGAATGCATAATAATCTGGCCACTCAGTATGTATATATATGAGACCTGGTGTATGAATTTGTGCATGGGTGGGGTCTGGCCAGCCTGGCCGCGGGGGGGGGGGCACGGGACATGGGCAGTTAACTGGCCTGCCTGCTGGTCAAACTCCTGGTTGAGGGGACAATTTGCATATGAACCTTTTAATATATAAGATATAGATACACTGAGTGGCAGGATTATTATACATTCAGAGATCATAATAATCTGCCTACTCAGTGTATATAGAAGCCCAGCGCATGAATTCATGCATCTTGAAAGGAAATGTGGTCCGTGAGGCTGTGGTGGCACAGGAGCAGGTCTCATCCCATCCTCTGTTACCCCAGCCGGCCTCTCCCACCACAGCCCCGGTCCCCTATTTGATGGCAGCCCTGCTCCCATCACCACTGCTCCCATGCACTGCTGGTGACAGCCTTGCTAACACCAGCAACTGGCGCCAGAGCCACCACTCACACCTACTGCCAGTGCCCAGCACCAGTCCTGATTGCTCAGTGCTGTCAGAGGCTGCGACTATCAGCTGCTTCCCTGATCACAGGAGCAGGGGGAGGTGGAGAAGCCCTCAGGAGTTATTGGGGCTGGCAGCTGCTACTCGCACACACTGACAGTGCTGAGCAATTGGGACCAGCACTGGGTGCCAGCAGCTGGTGTGAGGAATGGCTTCGGCATCAGCAGCAGGTACAAGCAGGGCTTTTGCCAGAAGCTGGTGCAAGAGGTGGCTGCTGGCCCGATTGCCCCTCAAGAGAAGGCGGAGGTGGAGAAGCCCTGAGGGGTGATCCAGGCAGGCAGCCCCTGCTCACATCTGCTGATAGCATTGAGTGATTGGGGCCAGTGCTGGGCATAGGCAGCAGATGAGAGCGCTGGGCAGCACCGTGGCACATGGGAGCAAAGAATTTTCAGTAACTACCAGAGGCTTCCCCTGATGACAGAGACTGGCAACCCGCCTTGGTCTGGCACCCCCGCTCACCTGTTCCACCATCCCACTCTTTCACAATCCAGGACCCCTCTGTTAGGGTCCCTAGACTTGGCCTGAGTTCAGGGCCTATCTGGGCTTTCCTTCCCCGGGCTGCAGGCAGCTGGACCCACCCTTGCTGCTGCCACTGCTTGCCATCTGTGCAGCTCTGCCCCCCCCCCCTCCCCTATCACCAGTGGCCTCTCTCTGCAGGCAACAGGCTTTGTTGCAATGGCTTGGCTGGCCTAGGCCTCCTCTTTCTTTGCTGGGGGTGGGGCCAGCTCTGCGAGAGGCCATCTTCCTACCTGATTGTCCCTAACCAATTGCCTACCTATCTGATCACCCCTAACTGCTGTTCTGCCTACCTGATCACCCTTAACCACTCTGCCTGCCTGCCTGATTGACCTAACCACTTGTTTGGGGGTAGGACCAGCCTGGTGAGGGACCATCTGCCTACCTAATCTCCCATAATCACTTGCCTGCCTACCTGATCACCCCTAACCACTTGTGTGTCTACCTGATCACCCCTAACCACTCTGTCTGCCTTCCTGATTGCCCCTAACCACTTGTTTGGGGGCAGGGCCAGCCCTGCAAGGGGCTCTCTGCCTACCTGGTCACCGCTAATCACTCTGCCTGCCTGCCTGCCTGATTGTCCCTATCAGCTTGTTTGGGGTGGGGCTAGCACTGACCTCTGGTTGGTCAGCCTCTGGTCATTACTGGTCATTATGACCCAGAGTTTTTATATATTATGATAGTGAAGTAAGAAATAACTTTAAGAATATAAATTGTCTAGATTATTGTGTAACTTTACTGAATTTTATAGAATACAGTAAAATATATTTTAAGCTTTATCTCTAATGAAATTAAAGGTACTTATTTGGAACCCCTAAGTAATGTTGTTATATTTTGTAATTTATATTAATTATCTGATATAATCCTTACTATGTTTCTATGAAATAAGATTGATTCCTATTATAATTCTCATTTTGCAAATGAGGAAACTGAGATTTTAATTTTTTCATAGTCACTGTGTTAATAAGTGCATGATTTGGGATTTAAATTCTGATCTGTCTTACTTCAAAGTATTTTATTTTTATTTTTGAAAATCTTTATTGTTAAGAGTACTACATATGTCCCCTTATTTTCCACATTTACCCCTTCTAGCTTGTCCCCACCACCTGCCTCAGGCCTTCACCATCCTATTGTCTGTGTCCATAAGTAATGTATATATGCATACAAGTTCTTTGGTTAATCTCTTCCTGCCCACCTCCCCCCTTCCCTCTGAGAATTGTCAGTCTATTCCAAGTTTCCATACCTCTGGTTCTGTTATAGGCACCTCTCACTGACACTGGAGAGGTGTTACCAGACAGGACAACCCTCTGAGTTTGTGGGATAGGGATATCCCTAACCTCCATCCTAGTCTTCTCATATAAGTGAATTTACACAGAGACCTTGACTGCTTTGTGAAAGGCCAATAAATTAAAGCAATTAAAGCATGCACCTTTATTGAAAAAGCAAAGCAAGCAAACATCTGGTTTATGAAGTGCAGACAGGCTCTCAGCTAATCTACTTTGGTACAGATTAATTCTCAAGGTCCCTTATTTATGTATTTGTTTGTTTGTTTGTTTTTGTTTTTGTTTTGTTTTTTACTTTGTTGTGGCCTTCCAAGAATTCATGAAAAGCACCTGACAACTTTATCTTTCCAAGCCTTGAGACTGCTGGCTTCTCTGCTTAGGGAGTAAAATGGCTCTTTTTTCATTTCTCCTTTCCCCCTCTTTCTGAATTCTTTCATAGGGAGGTTTTTGGTTTGTTTGTTTTTTTTCCCATTTGCTGTGTCCTTAGCTGGGGAAAATAATGACTTGTTAGTTACAAGCAAATTGCCCACACTGTTTGGCTTTTAACTTCCCTATCTCAGTTTCCCTATTATTCCTGTCCTCAAATCCTATAACAGTTCTATTTTATTCATCAGTTTATTTTCATTTATTTTTATGTTTAGATTCAGTTAATAAATATTTATTTATTTCCATTTTTGTCCTTATCTTTCCTCCTCCTCCTCCTCCTCCTCCTCCTCCTCCTCCTCCTCCTCCTCCTCCTCCTCCTTCTTCTTCTTCTTCTTCTTCTTCTTCTTCTTCTTCTTCTTCTTCTTCTTCCTTCTTCCTCTTCCTCTTCTTCTTAAAGAATACCTTTCAACATTTCATGTAACACTGGTTTAGTGATGATGAACTCCTTTAGCCTTTTCTTGTCTGGGAAGCTCTTTATCTGACCTTCAAGTCTAAATGATAGCTTTGCTGGGTACAGTAATCTTGGTTGTAGGTCCTTGATATTCATCATCACTTTGAAAATTTCTTGCCACTCACTCTGGCCTGCACAGTTTCTGTTGAGAAATCAGCTAATAGTCAAATGGGCATTCCCTTATAGGTAACTAACTGCTTTTCTCTTGCTGCCTTAAGATTCTCTCTTTGGCCAAAACTGATTTGGCTCAGTGGATAGAGCATCGGCCTGCGGACTGAAAGGTCCCGGGTTTGATTCTAGTCAAGGGCATGTACCTTGGTTGCAGACACATCCCCAGTAGGGGGTGTGCAAGAGGCAGCTGATCAATGATTCTCTCTCATCAATGTTTCTAACTCTCTATTCCTCTCTCTTCCTCTGTGTAAAAAAAATCAATAAAATATATTTTTTTTAAAAGATTCTCTCTTTGTCTTTGATCTTTGGCACTTTAATTATGATGTGTCTTGGTATGGACCTCATTGAGTTCATCTTCTTTGGGACTCTCTGTGCTTCCTAGACTTATAAGTCTATTTATTTCACTAGATAGGGGATATTTTCTATGATTATTTCTTCAAGTAGATTTTCAATATTTGCTCTCTCTCTTTTTCTGACATCCCCATGATACATGGTATACTTGAAGTTGTCCCAGAGGCTCCTTACACTATTTCATAATTCTTTCTTTCTTTCTTTCTTTCTTTCTTTCTTTCTTTCTTTCTTTCTTTCTTTCTTTCTTCTTTCTTTATTTTTTCGCTCTTCTGATTGGGTGCTTTTGGCTTTCTCCTATTCCAAATCACTGATTTGATTCTTGGCATCCTCTAGTCTACCATTGATTCCCTGTAAATTATTCTTCATTTCAGTTAGTATATCCTTCATTTCTGACTGGTCCTCTTTCATGTCTTTGAAATTCTCACTAAGATTCTTGAAATTCTCACTAAGTCCCTTGAAGCTCTCATTAACCATTTAACTGTCACAATATTTTTAATTTAGTTATAAAGTTCCACTGCTTGCATCTATAGACATTTATGGCATACAAATGGTTGAGATCCTTGATCATCCTTAAAACCAGTTTTTGAACTCTTTATATAGTAGTTTGCTTGCTTCCATTTTATTTAGTTCCTTTTTTTCTAGAGATTTTTTTCTGTTCTTTCATTTGTGGCATGTTTCTTTTATCTCCACATTTTGGCTGCTTCCCTGTGCTTCTTTCTATATATTAGGTAGATCTTCTATGTCTCCTGGAATTTGTATAGTGGCCTTATGTAGTAGGTATCCTGCAGGGCCCAGTGGCCCTATGTCTCCTGGTATTGGTATAGTGGCCTTATGTAGTATGTATCCTATAGAGCTTAGTAGCTCAGCCTCCCCATTCACCTAAGCAGGGCATTCTAGGTGTACCACGCTGTGTACTGTTTCATTGTAGTTGAGCCTGGATTGCTGTTGGTGTCATTGGGAGGAATTAACCTCCAGGCCAATTGGCTTTGAGGACCAGCTGTGACTGCAGTAGAAAAATTGCTGTGTATAAGATTCCCCTATGGATAAGGACTAAATTTAGCGGGGCTTTAATACTCACTAAGACTTCCCCTTGAATCAGCTGCTTGTGGATGTATAGAGTTGTAATGTGGCATGGTTTGAAGCTGCTCACTGGGTGCACTGGCTCTGGGGCCCCTGAGAGATACAAACTCAGCCACTGCTTGTGCCTGCCTGGGGCCACCCAGCAGTAGCTATAGAATGATCTACAGATGGCTGCTACTTGTGTTGAGCTTGGAAGTGGCCAGAAGAGGCCAAACTGTGAAGTAAGGCAAGTTGCTGCTAGCACTGGGCCAGGACCCACTTCTTGAGATGTATGGGGTATGCTGAGTCCAGTTTCTACTTGTTTGAAAGATTTTAGGAACGTCTGAAGCTCCAGCCAGGAAAGGCCAATCATATGGAAAAGACAATGCCAACAGATTGGGTGGTGCTACAAATTGGGTGGGGCAGGGTCTAAGGAAATTATAAGGGCAGAGTGTGAGCCAGGGTGATGGAAACTCAGATACTGTACCTGCCAGTCATCTCTGTGACATGGGAGGTTTCAGCAGAGGAACAATGACCTCTGCGAGCACTTTTGTCTGGGAGAAAGCTGCCCCTGAGTTCTTGTCCTGATGCCAAACAATTTAATTCTTCTTTTTATGTCCCTGGATCATTTCAAGCATCTGTCTCAGCACTGGAGCTCAGAGAGAATGAGTCATTTGTGTGCCGGTCCAGCCCTTTAAGAGGAACTACCTGGGACTCCATCAGCCTCAGTGTCACTCAGCCACAATCCTTGCTGGTAGTTATAGCCTGAAATTACAGGGAGTTCTCTTCCCAGAAATGGAACCCTCGGCCGGGGGCCTGGTGTGGGGCAGGGACCCCTTGCTCCTCCCCAAAAGCCTCCACACATGATATCTCTCCCTATCAATAAACACCACAGATGGGTCTCAGAACATTGCGTTCTGTACCTTCACACTTCCTACCAGCCTCAATGTGATATTTTTCTTAATTTCTCTAGTTGTAGGAGTTCCATTTAGCCAGTTTTAAGATACCTCTGAATTATGGTTGTTCTGTATTTTAGTTGTAATTTTGATATGGTTGAGGGAGAATGTGAGTAATGTATTTACCTATGCTGCCATCTTGTTGTTTGTTTTTTTCACTTGAAGCAATTTTAAGCATATGTTGTGACACATTGCTGATGGGATACTGATCAACCTTTTTTTAATAGCCCTGAATGGTGTGACTCATTTACTTGGGTGTCATCCCATGCACCAACAGGTTGCCAATTCAGGGACCCATCCCCAGTAGAGGGTGTGCAGGAGGCAGCCAATCCATATTTTGCTCATACATTGATTTTTTTTCTCTCTCTCCCTCTTCCTTGCTTAACATATTTATAAAATAAAATAAACTGCAACTGAACAAGGCAAAGTAGAGAATATTAGATGGCAATACAGCTAGTAATCATTCATGATATTTTTATTTCAGATGTGTGCACAGTATGTGTATGTTGGTATAAAATAAAAATGTACTTCTTACTGTATCACAGTAAAAAAGTTTGAAAAATACTGTAGTCTATACTCTTGAATCAAAATAATCAGTGGCAACAATAATGTGAAAAAAAAGAAACCCCTAAAATAAAGTACTATCACTGGAAGATTTGATGGGCAACATCCTTAGCTTTAGAGGCTAATTTTCATTTTCTCCTTTGCTAGATATATAGGCTGTATCCAAAAATGTACACACATACTTTAAATAATCATAAAACAGTGTTTATTAAAATACATTTCATTTTCAAAATTGAGCTGTCAACTATGGGAGTGTGTATACATCTTTTTTGAAACTCCCTATATAAGCAGGTATGTATCAGATGCTTCTCTGGATGCCACAATTCACAGCTTGACAAATAACTGTGTACACAAGATTACATTTGATGCCAAGTGACATGGTGAGTTAGGGCTTATACAAATTTTACAGACAGAATATTTAACTTCTGTATCTTTCTCAAAGTCATCTAACTAGTACATGACAGAAAAAGGAATCAACTATGTACCCTATGATGTCATGTCGCCTTTTCCTCACAATTCCTTTAGATGGCATATGGCAGGTGTTCCATGTACACATAGCTTTCAGGTTCAGAGAAAAAAACAGGGCATTTAAAAAAGAATTGTGAATACTTAGGGTGTCACTAGTACTGACAAGGTGCTATGGCTTTCTACACTGCTAATATATATGTCTTTCTTGATTTGATAGCACCAACAAAATAAATCAGTGTAATAATTCAACTTAAAAGTATTAACTATCAAAATTCTGCAGTCTCAAGATTACCAGTATGTTAGAAAAGTATGAATCCTTTGATACTCCAGACCTTAGTGTGAATGGGAAATGAAATTGGATCTATTGTCAATTGGATACTAATTGATGGATAAAGAAACTGAATTCAGAAGCAATATGTGATAATGAGGAGCTTTAGTAGTTTATTGCTTTTATACAAATTCTCTCTTTTCGAATGAAACATTATTTCTAATTAGAAGAATAATTTGATTTGAATGTTCATTTAATTCTCATCTGAATACACATATAGGGAAATGAAGTGTATTGTAACTATACAGCTATTTACTAACCTAGTCAATTTGATGAGTAGATGATATCTGAAAGACAAAACAATACATAAATATCTCTAGAAATGTTGTGATGCATAGGTTATTGCTAAATATGTAATATCCACATATATAAAATATTTCAAATATATATTTATACATAATGTGTCTATTTAACTGGCTAGAATATAATTAAATACACAAACAAGAAACAAAAGTGAAAAATACCATAGCCACCATGTTTAGAAAAATACAAGTGAATCCAGTCAGTCTAGCTTAGTGATTCAGTGTCGACCAATGAACCAGGAGATCATGGCTCAATTCCTAGTTGGGGCACGTGCCAGGATTGTGGGCTCCATCCCCAGTGTGGGGCATGTAGGAGGCAGATGACTAATGATTCTCTTCATTGATTTTTCTGTCGTCTCTCTCTCTATTTCCCTTCCTCTCTGAAATAAATAACAATATATTTTAAAAAGGAAAAAATACAAGTAAAAGAAGCATAAAATAATGTATTTAGCTATAACTCACAAATTCTCAAGTGCTTTTGAGATGGCATTTCTGGAAATACTAATATAGCATTTAGTTACTACTAGCTTCATTTATATTTCTAGGAGCTAGTAACCAGGAAATGGAATGCTACAGGGTTATTGTTTGCAAAGAACAGGTGTTTCAGATGTCAGTACTCACTGGAAGTGCATGAGTTTCATGAGGATAAAAGATTGGGAAATTATGTCTCTGTGTAATATATAAAGTCATATCATGGTTATAACGATCTATCACTAAATAATTTCAAAATGACCTGTAATATAAGAAAAGACACCTAGATATAGAGTCAGAAGACAATCCTATATAATAAAAGGGTAATATGCAAATTAACTAAACAATGGAATGACCCGTTACTATGATGCACACTGACCACCAGAGGGCAGACCCTCAACACCGGAGCTGCCCCCTGGTGGTCAGTGTGCTCTCACAGTGGGAGCGCTGCTCAGCCAGAAGCTGTGTTCATGGCTGGTGAGTGCAGCAATGGTGGCGGGACATCCCAGGATTGCTCCTGGACTGTTAAAGGGTACAGGCTGGGCTGAGGGACACCCCCCTCCAGTGCACAAATGTCATGCACCAGGCCTCTAGTCTATATTATATAGAGGTAATATGCAAATTAGGCCAGGACTCTATAACAGGTCATGACCAGACAGGAGGAGCTTGTGTGCACAGTTGAGGCCTGGAGCAGAGACAGGACAGAGGCAGGGGTCCTGCCCGAGGTGGCGTGGTGGCTTGGGCAGCCCCGGAGGACACAGGCGGGGGGCGGGGCAGGGGACAATGTGAGTCAGGCATGGGTCCCTGTCCTCCATGGCCCGGAAGTGGACACAGGCAGGGGGGCAGGGGGGGCAGGGGGACGTTGGGAGTCAGGTGTGGGTCCTGGCCCCCTGCAGTGCCAGTCTGGCCTCCCACAGTGCCTATCCGACCTGACTCCCAGGGTACCTAGCACTGCACTAGTCAGGCTTGGGTCCAGGCCCCTCATGGTGCTGTTCTGGCTTGCCTCTTAAGGTGGCCGGTGCTGCACTAATGAGGAGCGGGTCCCGGCCCCTGTGGGGTGCCTCCAAGCACAGTGGGAGGCAGGGCGCTTCCTCTCCCAATATCAATCATGTTCTGGGCCTCTAATATTAAAATTAAAAGGTAAAATTTCCTAGTTAAGTAATCTTGAAAATTACTAATATACACTTCAGTTTCTTCCACTGAAAATTGTAGATGATAATTCCTTTATACAGGATGCTTTTATAGTAATTTGAGTTTGAATTGTATAAAATTGATGATATTTTATCATCTTTATCTACAAAAACGATAATTTCATTTGGATCAACCTTATGCTAATTGCTATACATTTATTGAATCCTCTGTCTTATGTTTTACATGTTAGAGTAGATTACAAGGATGGCTCAAAATTTTTACCCCTCCTTACATCTATGCCCTTTGCAATATACATTTTTAGTGTTCTCCCATCACAAGTGAGCTGACCTACCCTGTCCCTTGAGCCTGGGCTCACCAACTTATATTTTGTCAATGAGATGTTAGCATGGGTGAGCAAACACAGAGACTTGAAATGAACTCCAGTAATGGGTCTCGCCCTCTTGTGCCATGAGATAGAGTGCTAGAGAATGAGACGCATGCAGAACAGAATCAAGGAGACTTACTTATCTCAGCCTAGGCCATCTTAGCTCAAATGTCATACAGCCAACTCTCAGGGTTATTCTGACCAGTTATGGTTATTGTAGCCAATCTCCATCTATAAACTTTTTGTTGTAAGCCACTGAGGATTTATATATTATTGTGTCAATTAACAGATACAAATGATTATCTCATTTCATTCACATAATAAATCTATAGGCACTATTATTATTCTCACTGGACAAAAGAAGACACTGTGACCCAGAGAAGAGTTCAGTAAATCACCCTGGGTCACATAAGCAGATGGTAAATGACAGAGGAAGGGTTTGAAATTAGGAAGTCTGGCTCCAGAGGTCATATTCTAACCAATACACTCAATGGCTTTGTTATTATGAAGATGGAATGAGATTTTTTGGGGGGAAATGCTTTGTCAATGTTAAATCACACTAAAAATATATCATTATTATGAAGCTGCAACTCCTTTTCAAAGATGCTATAAACTTCCAGCTAAGTTTTTTCTTTGTCTCATAAAAAAGAAACCTCAGGCAAGCACTAGACGATTTGAAATGTACTGTTCTTTGATACACTGGTAACATAGGGAAAATTGATAAGTGGTGAAACTTCATAAGCCTTCTTCCTTCCAAATCAGTGATATACCGCTGCTATTTGTTAGGCAACTACCAAGTAAACAGAAAAATAAAGCCACGGTTTTCTTGGCAAGCAGCATTAACATAGATTAAGTTTACAGTATATGTAATCTATAGCACAGACCATACGGGCAAAAAACCTGAAGGGGAAATGAAGGCATTGATAAGATATTTCTTAATTGCATGAAACTTTTCACACATCACACCACTGAACCAAATTATCTAGGGAAATAGCAATGCAATAGGGCATTTATTCTTCAGCTTTGAGGAGGCATGCAAGAAAAAATGGAGGAAAATAAGAAGCAGAATAAACGTAAACAAGAAAAGTCTGGAGATACTGATAGGCATTAAGTTTATGAAGTGTGACTTTATTTACATGGAATCTTCTCTGTCGGCATGAATTTTTTAAATTCCATTTAGTTTTTAATTTTTACATATTATTTTACTTTCTTTAAAAAATAAAACTAGAATGCTCCTCTGGGTGAATGAATGAGGGATAGAACTGGAAGGCAGCAGGACTCAGTGGAAGTTCACACGTAAGCTGAGCAAGATATGACTAGAAGAGGGACTTATTTACTTGAGAGGCTTTTGTCTGCAGGATTTCCTTTTTTATAAAACATGGAAATGAAAACTTTAAAAAAAGAGAGAGAAAGAAAAATGAACTTAGAAGAAAAATCAAGAAGGAACCCAGAAGTAATGGATTAAACAATAGAAAAAATAGAGTTCTGTTTTGGAAAGCATAACTAAGACTTAAATGATGTACACAACATCTATCAACTATAATAATAAAAGCATAGCCGAAACCGGTTTGGCTCAGTGGATAGAGCGTCAGTCTGTGGACTGAAAGGTCCCAGGTTCGATTCCGGTCAAGGGCATGTACCTTGGTTGCGGGGACATCTACAGCAAGGTGTATGCAAGAGGCAGCTGATAGATGATTCTCTCTCATCTCATCGATGGACCTTCTTCATGAATCTGGAGCTGCAAGGGGAGCCTGCGTCCCGGGTACCAGACGGAAGCCTGTGCTGGCAGCTGAGGGAAGGAAGGCCTAAACTTGCTCAAATTTTGTGCATTGGGCATCTAGTTCTTTCATAAAAGGCTAGGTTTGATTTAATTGGATTTAGTTAATCATTTGCTTCCCTAGTCAGCTAATTTCTCTGTCCTTCTTTGAATAAAAATAAAACTTAGTCCTGCTCAATCTGGCTCAGTTCCTTGAGCTTCATCCCATGCACCAAAAGGTCACCAGGTCTATTCCAGTCAGGACACATGCCCTGGTTGAGGGCTGGACCATTAGAGTGTGCAGGAAGCAGCCAATCAATAAACCTTTCTTTCTTTCTTTCTTTCTTTCTTTCTTTCTTTCTTTCTTTCTTTCTTTCTTTCTTTCTTTCTTTCTTTCTTCCTCTTTCTTTCTTTCTTTCTTTCTTTCTTTCTTTCTTTCTTTCTTTCTTTCTTTCTTTCTTTCTCTCTCTCTCTCTCTCTCTCTCTCTTTCTTTCTTTCTTTCTTTCTTTCTTTCTTTCTTTCTTTCTTTCTTTCTCTCTTTCTTTCTCCTCTCTCTCTCTCTCCCTTCCTCACCTCCCTCCCTCTCTCTCTCTCAAATCAATTAAAATATTTTTAAAGGAAATGTAAAGGGAAAGGGAGAAAACAGATGAATTTTGCTCTTGAATGTTTTTGTTTTCATCTTTGAACACAAACTATTCAACCATTCTGTCATTCATCCATTAGCAAACATCTACTGAGTGAAATGATAGCTCCTCCTTAGGGGGTTGACATACATGAGCTCTGATTAGGAAAAACTAATGTAGATTGGGATAACACTCCCCCCCCCCGAACTCTATCTTAGTAACATCTCGCGTGAAATTAATTTCGTGTGAAATTCTGTGACACTTTAGCCTCTTCATACTGTTCTTGGTCAGATGATGCAACTTTAGATAATTCCTGCTAAATTTCATGTTGTTATTTCCTAGCCTGTCAATAATTTTGAATCCTGACAATATAATCATACAATGCTATTTGAAAATTTTAGATGATCTTAAAAGTCATTGAAAAAAGTTTCCACAGGTCAGACAACTAAAAATTAAATAAAACAAACAACACTCCGTTATGTGGCTCCTGGGCACACAAACTGATATCACTTCTTTGGAAATCTGCTTGGAAATACTTATTAAATTTAACATGTAAATTTCCTATATCCCATCAGTTATATTCCAAGTTATAAATACATAACATAATTGTATGTCTAGTTTCAATCAAGGGACCTATATAAGAATAATCACACCATCAATATTTGTAATAATCCAAACTGAGAGTGCACTATATGTCCAGGCATTGTGACATCTTTATGTAATGAAATACTATGCAGCAATTACAAGGAACAAACTACAGTTTATATGCAACAATATGTATAAAACTCAAGGACATAATATTGAACAAAAATAAGACAGAAAAACAACAAATACTGAACAAATTCATTTTTCTGAGTAAAAAAAAAAACCACCACAAAACACCACACACTAAATAAAACTATAATGTATAGGAAGAATAGTTATGTTGTCACACTATTTTTTTTTCTAATAGAAAACAAGGCAATTATTAATTCTAGGATGAGAGAAATGAGGAACAGTTACGGGAAGGGCATGAAAGATCTCTGAAGTGCTAGCACTTTGTTTCTTGAGCTTGTAAAGTTGAATAACGGTTATTTTGATGTTCACTTTGTTATAAATGACTGAGTTCTGCTATGTATTTAGATACTTTTGTGTGTATTATATTTCTTTTTTAAAAATATGTTTTATTGATTTTTTACAGAGAGGAAGGGAAAGGGATAGAGAGCTAGAAACATCGATCAGCTGCCTCCTGCACAACCTCCACAGGGGATGTGCCGGCAACCAAGGTACATGCCCTTGACTGGAATTGAACCTGGGACCCTTCAGTTTGCAGGTCAACACTCTATCCACTAAGAAAAACTGATTTTGGCTGTGTGTGTTGTATTTCAAAATAAGAAGATTAAAAAAATACTAATTAAAAAATCATGTAGGGAAGCACTCCTGCAAGGTAATCTGCTGGTTCACCAACATTCCTTAGCCTAGCCTACTGTTAAACATCATACTTTTTTATATGTTTTTATTGATTTTAGAGAGAGAGAGAGGGGAAGGGAGAAGGGGAGAAAAATATTGATGAGGGAGAACCATTGACTGACTGCCTCCTGCAGGCCCCGTTCTGGGAATTGAGTCTGTACCAGGGCATGTGCCCTGACTAGGAATCCATTCAGTGACCTTTTGGTGCATGGGATGATGCTCAACCAACTAAGCAACACTGGCCAGGGAAAATACCATACTTTTTAAAATTGTTGCTTTTATACAGAGCAATTTTTTTGGGGGGGGTAAACTACTTAAAGTTTTACCCAATATATGTCACCATTATTATTTTGTGAATAAGTGACATTAGCCTTAAATTGCTAGGCTGGAAAGATATTCCAGAAGATAATATAGATGTTTACTAAAGATAAATACACTGAAAGATAATTACCAAGATACATAACAATGAACTCTTCTTAAATCTCAAATATTTTAATCAAAACCAAGAGCTAATTTTGAGATGAAAGTCATTTAATCACTTACAAATAAATAATAATATTTCATTAATCCTAAAACATATTTTTTACACCTATGAAATCAGGGTGCATCTCATAATCATCTGCATCCTCAATTTTTGTCAGCCTGGATCAAAGTTAAGGTCTTTGAGAGAATTTTTTATTTGCTTTTGCCAGCCAATTTCAGGTACTACCCAACTGAGACCATTTCAAATTGAGGTTTCTTGGACCCCACTGGAAGTGTGAATTCACACCTCAAGCCTACATTAGTACTGACTAGTTCAAATTTTCTACCCAGTGCTAAGGTTGAAACATTGAGTTTCCCTTGACCTGCCTTTTTATATAGTCACTCTATTGAGTCACTTAGTTTTATACTGAAGCTATAGCCTTTGGAGACCTAGTTTTATTCAGAGGACTCATATTACACCATCCCTCTACCCAGTTTTGGTTGTTTTCTTTCTCTAACTGCCTATCATCTACATCTATCTATCTATCTATCTATCTATCTATCTATCCATCTATCTACCTATCTATCTATCTATCGATAATATATATATATATATATATATATATATATATATATATATATATATAGCGCTAAATATTCAGTGTCCCTTTGGGAGTTTGACCTGGAGACCAGGAGTTCAATTGTTCACTATGACGTGTGCTGACCACCAGGGGGTGGCACAGAATATGACGGGTGAACAGCTTTGGTACTGGGTTGCTGAGGGAGTGAGGGAAGGAGGAGATGGGGAAGCTGGGAACTTGATCAGCCCTGACCACTGGCCAGGCCTAGGTCCCCTACCTGTGCACAAATTTTGTGCACCGGGCTTCTATTTGATACCTAAAGTCAGTCAGTGGTGTGTTAAATTATACAAAATACAGGTCATTTGTTCTTTTTCCATAAGAAAATATTTAACCTATAAGTGGATAGGAAAACCCAAACTGATTTTTCCATGTATCATTTTGTTTGACCATGTATTAATTTTTGTCAACATCTTGCTACATACTCTACATTGTTAATAAAAGTATCAAGTTGCAATGAAATTAATGAATTCACTTTGAGAACTATAGGCCATTCCACAATATAAGACAGAGTTATTGCTTCTATGTGCATGTTTTATGTTTCTTACTTGAAATATAAGACTCATGTTTTATGTTTCCTACTTGAAATATAAGACCCATGAAGTCTCAGATTATACCTTCAGCAATGTCCCATAGTCTTGTACAGTATTGGGTCCATTCTGAAGATGTAATAAAACTTGGTAAATATTTGGAGGGTTGAAAAACAAGCATGAGTTTTGAAAGAAACAGAGAGGAGGGAGGGAGGGAGGGAGGGAGAGAGAGAGAGAGAGAGAGAGAGAGAGAGAGAGAGAGAGAGAGAGAGTTTGAAAGGAAATGTCAATATCTGGACACACAGAAGCAAAGAGAGATTCTTACTTGGTCTTTCAGTATAAACATATTTTGGCCTTGCCAGGATTAGATATTACGGGAAAGTGCGTGTGTGTGTGTGTGTGTGTGTGTGTGTGTGTGTGAATTGGGAATCATATGTACAATGCTTTCTCCAACAGATTCAATTCACAGCCTTAGCAGGTAATAAAAGAAGCCCCTGGACCATGTAAAGGATTACCCAGGCATAGTTAGGTGCATTGGCCATTTTATGTATTAATGTCAACTGCAAATAAATCACTTTTCTGGTCTGCTGTGGAAGGAAAGAAGATATTTTTGTCAGGAAGTGAATGGAGGATTACTGACTTGCTGACCTTTCCTGACTGTGATAAAAGATGACTTTCCTTTCACCAATACTTCAAAATATGGAAATTGCTCTTTTAAACATATGATGTGAGAATAAAGGAGGAGCCCACTATTTTTCTTTAAATAGATGGTGGCAGAGGGCACTCCTGGGGAAAGGGAGAAATTCTCATTAGGGTTATTTTCTGAGAGCAGTCAATATGCATGTGTTTGCATTTAAAGACGAGATAAAAGAGGAAGTGGGTCCTGACAAGATGTATTTTTAAGACTCTATTCTTATTCCTGCAGCATTTAAATATAGTGTAGGAAATACAGCATTCCTAACTGCCTTGTGCTGTGTTTGTTATGTGGATTCTTATGTCATTTTCCTGATGGAGTAAAGAATGTAAAATTATTTTGCCTTGCCTTTTTAGATCCAAATAAGAATGGAAAATAACAAGGTATGCATGTTCCCTTGTCCTAGGGAAAACAAATCGCTTTTGCTAAGGATTTGACTTTTCGTTAAATGTTCTCAAGAATGTTTTGATGGTTTGAGAAATTTACAAATGAGAAAAAGGTGATGTATTAGTGATCAAAATACTGGGACAGCTAAAATGGTCCAGAGGAAGTTCCATCATATCCCTCAAGTCTTCTATCAATTAAGTCTTAAAGAACCCTTCTTTCACCAGTACCAGTTGTCAGAACCAGTTTTTTGTTTCATGTTCAGTAGGTATGTGGCTTCTCTGGACAATTTGAAGATATTATTGAGAAAGAGTAGGGGTTTTATATTATACCAGTGGATGCTTCTGGTGCTGATTTTTTTTTCTTATGGGCTTGAGGCCATCTGCTGTCATGCAGAATCTCAGAGAAATTGAAGTCAAAACTGAAATTCACATCAATCAATATAAGTTTATTTTAAATAATACTCTGAAAATGTTCTAAAGTGAATGACTGAGACCCTGGATGAAAGCTTTGGACATGACTGGTAAGTCTGGATTTATAATACTCTTCACTAAGGACTAAAGTAGTCATCCTAGCATGTCATTTAAACACAAATATTGTTGGTCTTTTACCAAATACAATTAATAGGCTCACTCCAACATGCTTCATTCTATTTGGGCTTGATTCACCTGAGCCAAAAACAGCACTAGAGTGAAGGTGTTTGATAGTGTTGTGTGTGTGAGGTAATACTCTGAATTCAAGAATAGGCATAAGTACAAAGAAATAAGCAATGTCAGCAGGACTAACTTTTTTAGAGAAAACATGGAGCGCTCTAGAGTTGTGCAGTGCAACAGCTCTTATGGGTTAATGTAAATGCCAATGCATTCTAGATTTAAGATGGAAGGAAATTACCATAACTTGAATCAGAGATTCCAGGGAAGCTTTTCATCCCACCTGATGATCATTGATCTTTCACCCTTAGCATATGACTTTGATCTTGGAAAAGACATATACACAGAAGGGAAAGTTTACACTAAAATATTTTCACTTAGTTACATTTTACAGTGAATAAGGCATTGGGAGCAATCTTTGTCAAGGAAATAGTGTTGGGCACCCTGGGGTGAGATGGAAGTGTGCCAATAAATCTTCATGTGCTTGCCAATCCTTTTTTGGAGATTTAATAACCTGAATCTTGAACCCTCTAATAAAGGATGCTTTGTCTAACAAAAGATTCTCTTGGTTTCAACTAAAACTGGATACAACAGGAAATTATTGGAAGGACACAAGAGTGTTTCATAGAACACAGGCGACATGACCTTACTAGGCTCTGGGACCACCCACTCTTTCCTTCCCTCTGGGACTTACATGGTCCCTCTTGACTGCTTTTCTCTATTTCATTCCTTTCTCTACAGTTTTTCGTTGTATTCTTACACTCACTTCCAAATCCCATGGTTTATGCATTTTATTTCTAACTACATGCAGAGACCAATTCCAAATTAATGGGCAGGAGATACAGAAGGAGCTAGTCTAAGGCAGGAACCATCTCTGCTCTAATGACCGCTGACCAGGGGTGCAGGATAATATACATGGCTGGATGCCAAGTGCTCTATTATTCAGAAAAATCACTACGGGTGGAGAAGTCTTCAAGGCTAATCAATTACATCAACCTATTAGATTTGTACTCTCATACCCACAGTTTTATACCACACAGCTTTAACTAAATGGTAAAACTTGAAAGATCCAACCATTTAACCAGATTTTCCTGTAGATATTCCCTCCCTCCCAAATCCTACTGAGTTTACCTTTGTATGTCCATAAATTGTAAATAATTCTCAAAATGCTGCTGTTGTAATGTAGATAACACACAAACTACTTTAAGTATATAACTGCATGGAATGTGTACATATTTACATTAATAAATCAAAACCAGCAGGGGAGATGTCTGTAATACTATCAACAATAAAAATATATATTAAAAAGAACAAAAAACAGCCTAACTTTAGAAAAACTACATATTACATGGGTTTTCCCCCATCAATATAGCATAATAGTCAAATAAACCTAATGGTACTTCTGGTTTGAATAGGCATTTCGGATTCAAATATGTCATGCAATCAGCAGCAGCAGCAGGTTACTGTTTAGGATCATAATTGAACCTCTTAAAGCTCAAATTCTGCCTAAATATGCACTGTGTTTATTGACTTTCTGATGCAGCTAGGGAGAAAATAATTTTATCCATGTCTGAAAAATTAGGGGACAACAACTCAGTTAATTCCATGTATTGAACGTCATCTGAAAGATAGATGCTAAATATTGAGGTTTACAAAGAAATATTCTGGGAACGGATTTTCCCCAAAAATTCTGCTTCATTAAGAAGTATTTTTTTTTAAAAAAATCAAGGTCTTTGGAAACTATAACTTGAACTTTTATATAAAACATTATACCTCCATAAGGATTTCCATATTATGTCAAATTTATGCCAAATTTCTTCCAACAGTGAGTGACATCCATAGCTTGGAGTTGAATGAAAAACATATTTTTCATGATCATAGTGTTAAATGTTTTACTACTATTTCTCATTTTGCTTCTTTCTGACATACCACTACTTGATGAATGCAACCATAATATCTAGATAATGCTTAAGGTAAATCACCTATGAGTTAAAAATTGGAAAACTTGCTCTTGATTTCAGGAATTGTCATTACTACTGAGCTGTGATATAGCCACAAAGGGGAACTTACTCTCCAAAAATGCTTTGATGCAGCTTGTCTGGGAGAGGTTGCCTAGTGTGATAGCATTATCTGTCTTTTCAATTAACACACAGAAATAACCGTGTTTCCCCGAAAATAAGACATCCTCCGAAAATAAGACCTACTTACAGGTTTCCTTCTGAGTGAAATATAAGACATCCCCCCGAAAATAAGGCCCCCAGGCTCTGTCTCAGAATGAAAATTAATTTACAATAAACTGGTAGCTAGGGCTGCCCCGACTGGCATCTAGCAACCAGTGACCTGACACGGAGTCCTGATGTCACTGACGTCACTGCTGTGTGAAAAGAGAAATCAGCGTGGAAACTTTGTGAAACCTAAACTGCAAGAAGTTGTGACTTGGGTGAAGAATTCATGGGAGAAAATCACTGACAATTGCATTGCAAATGCACTGCGAGCAGGCTACCTTGACAAGAAGTACTCATTTAAAGACAGTGCTATTGCTAAACATGAGAGATTTGGTCCACTGATTCTGAAAGAAATGGAGTCACAAGAAATTCAGCAGGAAATTCAGGAATTGGATTGTTATGATGATGTTCCAGAAGATGATGACATGATTGTCATTGAATAAATGAGTAAATTCTTTTTAAAAATATATATTTTATTGATATTTTACAGAGAGGAAGGGAGAGAGAGAGCTAGAAACGTCAATGAGAGAGACACATCGACCAGCTGCCTCTTGCACACCCCCCACTGGGGATGTGCCCACAACCAATGTACATGCCCTTGACCGGAATCGAACCTGGGACCTTTCAGTCTGCAGACTGACACTCTACCACTGAGCCAAACCGGTTTTGGCTAGTAAATTCTTGATACTGTAGAATTCACAGTTTGTCTGGTTTGTGTTGACAACTACCATACTACCGTACTGTATACAGGTAATAAATTTCCTTTATTTTCATTTAACAATAAATGTACCATATTCTTTTTCATGGAAAAATAAGACATCCCCTGAAAATAAGACCTAGTGCATCTTTGGGAGCAAAATTAATATAAGACACTGTCTTGTTTTGGGGGAAACAGGGTATTTTCTCCTCCATTTAACTCTTAACAGTTTAAATCCCCATTCATAATTTTAAATGTCTTCTGTTGATGTTTAGAACAATTCATCTGAACTCTTGTGAACTATTTTTAATTTAGGCTATGCATGCCCTTTCCTTGTTTAGCTATCAAAACTACTGCTTCTTTTTCTCCAATGGGGTTCCCTTCCAAGTAAAAATGTTTGTAAGAGCAATTGCTTACCAGTGACTATGAATCTGTGAATTTAAGTCCCCTTCTTTTGGGGCCACTGCATATAGGGAAGTAGCAGCAAACTGTAATAAAGAGGAAAGACTTGGACCGAAACAGGTTTGGCTCAGTGGTAGAGTGTCGGTCTGTGGACTGAAAGGTCCCGGGTTCGATTCCAGTCAAGGGCATGTACCTTGGTTGCAGGCACATCCCCGGCAGGGGGTGTGCAAGAGGCAGCTGGTTGATGTTTCTCTCTCATCTACGTTTCTAGCTCTCTATCTCTCTCCCTTCCTCTCTGTAAAAATATCAATAAAATATATATTTTTTTAAAAAAGAGGAAAGACTTGGGAGCCAGAAAAAATAGGCTGTATGCCATTCATTTCTTATTTTACCTTTATGACAAATTCAAAGCGATCAAAGGGCAGTCTTTAATCCATCATCACATACTGGTCTAAGTAATATTTTAAATTTAACTCCATGCCTAACTGCCTTTCTTCTGTAGTATAAGAAATGGCTTTGGGTCATCCAGATACATCCTTATACAGGCCAAAATTAGTGTGTGTATATAAATAGTTTAGATACTACTTTTTCATTAACCCTTGTCCCACATGGAAATTGAAGCATTCAAGATTTTTTCTGGTTTGATGACATGGTTTCCCAGTGCTTGTTCCAAGCCTCTTTTATAATCATTATTCCTATGAAGTCATTCAACTTGGAAATAATTGCTTGCCAAAACTGAGTTTCTCTGGTGAACCACTCGACACAGCTTTAGTTTTACAAAGGAAGCTATTCTTTGTATGCTGTTAATCTTGGCTTAGAAACACTACATATTCTCCTTCTCATTTGAACAGTTCAGCTCCTGTTTTCTTAGTTACACTTTGGAACCATTAGACTTACTGCTGGAATATAAATGTGAGTCACTTAGCTGGTGACTCTCTGAAAACAAATTTTCCATGTATAGATACATGAACCCTTTGCTCATGGCAAAATTTAGTAGTTGTTAAAGTTGTGAGACTTCCCAGTCTGAAAACCTGCCTTCTATAGAATTTTTTTTTTGGCATTTTATTACATGGAGTTTTGTTAATGTGATTTTAATTTTGACACTAAGTAACTATGATACCATGTTCTAATACTTGAATGGAAGTTAAATGATTCAAATAAGGCAGTGCTTCCTATGAAAAGTCTAAGCACTTAATTCTAATTTTTACTTGCTCTTTTAGTTTGATCCCATTAAGGTTGCACTTCTGAAAAGCTATTAACAGGTCATACCATGAAAATTTGATAAATTAGAAATCTAGATATTCAGTGGATTCTACAGAATGCAAAAATAATTTCACTATCAAGTTATTTTCTAATCAAAATGACTTGGAAACCATCAGAATGGAACAGTGTGCTGACATAATATGGGCCTGACTTAATAAAACAAACTGCTAACAGGCTACATGGCCATCGTGGCAAAGCGAATTGAAAATGGTTTCCTATTATGCGTTCACAATGAAATCTCTGAAGGCAAAGGATTTTCCCCTGTTAAATTCTAGTGAAGTTATGTCTCCTATCTTCCAAATTCAGAGAAACTGGGTCATGGATAATTACCAGGCAGGACATATTTGTAAAGGTGTTCTGCTCATGAGAATTCTGTATAAAAATGAAAGTACTTTATGCTGAAAATATAATACATCAAATGAATGATGCTACTCCGTCAAATTAGAGTAAGGCCATTAAAAAGGAAATTTTCCAAAATGATAGAAAATCGGTAAACTCTTTAGAATTTATAACTTTTCATATACTTTTAAAATTTTGATATGAAATATATCATAGGCTTGCAGATGTTTTACAATATTTCACCAGAAAAATATACTGTGGACCTCCCAAAATTTGATGGTTTATGAGATATGGAAGGATATCTTCATGAAAAACAATGTATCTTATATTCCAACTGATTTACCAACAAGAAAGTTGTTCAATCATATATGATCTTATTTAGAACTACAAGAGAATTTCCTGACAATTATAAAAGTGAATTTGATTGTCAAACTTAAATTTCTTTCCAAGTATACTCACCATTTTATATAGACAAATGGTGATGGGAATGTTTGATATTAAATTTACGAATTTCTTCACATATACATGTGCACATGTGCACTGAACATTTAGAGTTCCTCTCCAATTTAAAAAAACAAAAAAACAAAACAGAAATGATGTAGGAAATCCTGCTTTAAGATACCTTGCAAACACTGAAAACTAAACAAAAAACCTTTTCACTTCTACTGTTTCTAATTGTGTGATTAGAAAGTAGGAAAAAATGATAGTCCACATTGTGTCCTCCTTTCCTTTAAAACAGAACGTTTAAACAGATATTTCCTTTTATTTTTCATGTAACTCAGCTGCAGAGGATAGAATCTTGAGAATTTGAAATAAAATATAGCTTTAAGGAAATTTGATACAAAATGGGCATGCCAGATTAAGCTGTTTTCAACATGATTATATAAAGGAGAAAATGAACTGAGGACATGTAATTCAGAAACCTGTGTACAGTAGAAAAGACACAGTCAAACCACATCTGTGAAACCACTTTTATTTTTATTTTTTTCCCACATAGATAATTTCATGTCAACTACACAAATCATGAAACAAAGAACTGATCCTGAAACTGCAAACTCAAAACCAATGGAGCGATGAACAGGTTTCCCCAAGAGGATTATTAGAAAAAATAACAAGAATATCAGGAATTCATATTTAAGTAGTGAAATGTCATATATTTTAAAAATAATAAATATAGAACAGCAGTAGAGAAACTAATAGCATGAACAGCATGAATTACATTTTATTTTTAAAACATGAAATATCTAGGCACAGTATTAGGCATTAAAGAGGACACAGAGGCGTAAGTTAGTGTGCGCTGCTCTGTACAAAAATACAGTCTGAATAAATCACATTGCTAGCCATACAATTAGACATCACTTACCAGTCAGTGCATTTGCATGTTTAATAATATACAGGTACATGCTAATCCATATATATCTTTTATATTTCAAACACATAGGTCTCTCTATATTTGTCTTTAAAATTTACATGTTGAACTTACAAAAAGCTAAATAGTTGTGCAAGAAATCTGAATAACTAGCCCTGCTGAGTACTTTTTGCTACACGTGTGTGTGTCTCTCTCTCTAAGATAAACAATGAGTTTATAGTTACCAGTTTTGCTTGTAAGAAAACATCAAACAAACCTAAAGTTGCAAATACACAATGTTAATGTAGCTGAGAAATTCACTTGTGTTTATTCTGATAGACAAAACTGTATTTCAGATGAGCAACAACTCATGTATTACTGAGCTTGTTAATAATGAAACACTTCCAAACAACATTAGTGATGGTAGAAATATAGCATAGGGCTCTTCACTGCTAAGGAAAAAGTTAAATAAGCAATCTACTTTTCAGTAAACTGCAAATATGTGTGCCTTAGCTGATAACATATTCTGTCACTTTTCAGCTTGTCATGTTGACAGAGCATAAAAACTTGATAACACTTGAGATGTGATATTAGTCTAACAGCACACTGCATCCTCTACCAGGACTAAGAAAAGTGCCTCACTGATGCCAGTACCAAAGTACTGTTCTTCCATTATTAAGGAATAAAGAGATTCTCTCACAATCGAGAGTGTTTGGTAGCCGAAATCCCTTTCCAACAAATATCATATTTCTCATGCTGTTCTGACAATATGCAATTAACTAACTGCAAGACAGTCTGACCCAGATTTTACTATGTGTATTTATCACGAAAACTGCTTCAAAAGATTCTATAATACTAACATCTTTCTGGAAAATGTCCACTCATAGTTTCTTATGATTCTACATAGAAACATATACTTTTTATAAAGGTTTCTCTCTAGGATGCATTTAATCACTTGTGTCTGTCACTGCTAAAATAAGAATAAGCCTGATACTTCATATTTACTTTGTAACTCTATAGAAAAGTCAGAAGAGTTTTTTTAAGCATCTGAATAATAAAATAGTTTTTTTCTTCCTGTTGTTTTGGCAACAGTTCTTAAGACAAGCTGAAAGCAGAACTTTGCTTTGGGAGGGAAAGCAAATTATTAAATACTATTGATGTGGTCTTGCTCTTAACAGAGTTTGCAATACAAAAGAACATAGGTGTGCTTTCAATGATTTTTTTCCACTGCTTCTTTCTGCAAGAGGGCCAAAACCAGGACATACTGTTTTTAGTGTCTTTGTTAACAAAAATAATTATTTATAACTTTTATATTAGAACTGTATATTTGATATAAAAATATGCTTATAATTAAACTATCCAAATTTGTATATTAAACAGGATTAAGATGAACAAGCTTGCAGTCTGAGGTTAGGTGCAAACTTATTCCCTATCATTGATATTTCCTTACATTTGAACAGTCAACAAATAACTCCCTTAACATAAATCCATCATAATTGTGTGCACAAATCCATTAGCCCATTAGTTAACATCAGAGGACCAGGTGATAACCAGATGAATCCCACTCCTCTACTGAGACATTTAGACATTCAAATAAATCTATCACTATTCCTTTATTTTTTGAATAAAGACATTTAAAATACTTGAAAAAGGCAGCCTTCTATTTTAAACAAAATGACCAACCTAATTGCTACTCTTTTTTGAACTACAGTGCTTACAGAAGAATCAATCACTTTTAGATAATACCATTTCAATTTTTCTTCTTTATACAATTCTATTAAAACTTTCCAGTGGAATAGTAGAGAACATAGAGCAAAAGCTTTAATATGTACTTTTGTAAGGTAAATAAGTGTGCATACCAATCTAAGCCTCTTAACAACACGTACAAAGTTAGTGTTCAAATCACTTCACTAGAGCAAATATTAATTCTATGTATAATAGGCAAATGCAAGTGTAGGGCTAGGGAACAACATATTACCATTTATGCTAATGGTCCATCTTCTATAAAAACACTTAAGTTTGTTACATATGCACAATTATTTGCTGTAATGTTTGATACATGATTTAACGGGTATTTAGGACAAAAGCAACTCATGCATATGTCTTTCTAGTTGCCCCATGGAAGGTAGAGACTCCAAATTGTCCTCATTATAGATATGATTGAGGCACAATTTCTAACCACAAAATGAAAAGCACCTCTCCAAGTCTTGACACCTTTCCTAAGGAAATGCTGATTGCCAAAGCACAACCTCCCATTAAAAAGAGTACTCTTGAAGATGGAATATGTACCATTAACAACTGACATTCAGAACTCCCATTAGATACTGATGGGCAGTTCACTATTCAAGAGCTCACTCAAGCAAAGAGCCAATGGCAATTTAGTCAGTGGGTGGGAAAAGCAGGTGATAAGGACTCTGTTAAATCCTTGTCAGCTCAAAAGGAACTTCTAAATGTTGCTTATGCCAGCTGCTCCCCTGCAGGCAATAGGAGATTCAGACATTTCTCATTCCAACTAGTTTCTCACAATGGTTGCTGTTATATAGACCCTTCACTTGTCAAGAAAAATGACAAGGACATATTGGAAGTTTGCAGCATTTGCCTATGTCTAATCAGCTCTCTTACTTTGTGCAGGTCCCTAAAATGGATGTAAAAGCTGGTTATGATGTTGACAGCCAAAAGGCAAAAGATATTAAATCAGCCCTAGCAAACTCTTGACACTCCACAAGTGTTTTAGAAAATAGTGAGTTAGAAAAGATGCAGATGTTTACCTTGTTGGATGTTTCCCCCCACCCCCCAACTTGAGACTATTGGTTCTAGTAGTAGTCTTCATAGTTCTTAGGGTTCAGGCAGTAAAGGATGGCACCCCCAAATGAGAATATAGTTGCTCCCCACGCCAGGCCATAACCCCAATTGAACTCATGGTAAATTTTCAAGCTCACAGTTTCAATGAACTTGATTGGGTAAAGGACCAGGCTGCAAACCTGTAAAACAACTGAAAGAAAAGCAAATCAAAATTAGAAAAATGTATTTACAGGAAACAGGATAATATAACATATAATACACATTGTTACAAGAATTACTTCTTAACCAAATAAACAAAAAGCCAAAACATCTGAAGCATTGCTTACTCTAGATAGTATAGACTTTAAAATATTAACATTAACATTTTTCTTTGTTTAACACCATTTTTCACAATACAGTAAGAATTACTCTAAAAATAATTAGTAAATCGCCATAATAGTTTTTGGCAAAATAAGTAGTGCAATATAGTAATTTCTATGGCCATACCGAGAAGTAATTATCAATTTACAGATACATACAGGGGTGAGGAAAAGTGGGCTTACAGTTACACAAATAAATAAAACAATAACTAATAAATATAACAAAAGCAGAGTTGAGCTGCTGCAACAGAAATGATGTGGCTTGCAAAACCTTCAATTTAAACCTTTATTTAAACAATTTGCCAGATGAGGGAGTACAAATGGTGGCTGAATAGGCAGACCTGTCCCATACCTTGTCCCAGGGCCAGACTGGAAATACAACTACAGTGAAGACCATTCACCTGGAATTACCAACTGAAGTCAAGCTGAGGAGGAGGCTATATCAAGGAAGGACATAAAACACCTGGAGACTGCTATACATCTACATATTCCTTCCCTGCCTTTTTTCTGTTTGTTTTGATTTTCCTTGTTTTCATTCTTTCTTTTTTTCTATCATTCTTGCTCTCTTTTCTCTTTCCTAATATTTTTTCTCTCATGGCTGTTTTTTGTGATATTATAGGGATCTTGTGTATGTTTGTGTTTTGTTCCTTTTGTTTCGTATTTTGTTGTGTTGTATTTTGTTCTATTTGGTCAGCACCAACATCTATGAATAGGACAATAACATTCAAGATACAAGTACAACAGGAGAACCCAAATAACTCAATTAAGGGGTTTTACCAGAGCACCCAGCTCAGGAGATATAAGAGACTGCACCACTGGGTCCCACAAAACTCCTACTACATACGACTACCCCACAAAATGTGGGAGGTATAGAAGTTTGATCTAATACACAGAAATAAATTCAAAGGAACAAAAAAAAATGGGGAGACAAAGAAAACCCCAAATGAAATAAAAGGAGAAATCACCAGAAAGGAATTAAATGAAATGGATACAAGCAATTTGTCAGATAAAGAATTCACAGTAATGTTAATAAGAGTATTTAAAAAATTCAGAGAACTACAAGCAACTTAATGAGAATTATAAGGAACTTAATGAGAACTATAAGGAACTTAATGAGAGCTACAGCAATGTAAATGACAGGTTGAAACATTAAATAAAAATAAATTGGAAATGAAGAATGACATGGCTGAAATGAAGAACACCTTAGAAGGATTCAACCGTAGACTGGAAGAAGCTGCGGAATGAATTAGTGAATTAGAGCAGCAAATGGAAAATAAATGAAAAGTAGGAGAGGCTAAGGGAGCTCTGGGACATCATGAAACATAACAACATCTGCATTATAGGGGAACCAGAAGGAGCAGAATCTGAGGCAGGAATAGAGAACCTGTTTGAAGACATAATAGCTGAAAATTTCCCTAATCTGGTGAAGGAAAAAGTCACTGAAGTTCAGGAAACAAAGAAAGTCAGAATCAAAATGAACACCAAAAGGCACATATTAATTGAATGGCAAACATTAAAGACAAATTAGAATCTTAAAGGTTGCATGAGAGAGACAGAAAGTTACCTATAAGGGAGCTCCCATTAAGACTGTCAGCTGACTTCTCAATAGAAATACAAGGCACAAGGGAATGGCATGAAGTACAAAAAGTAATGAAAACCAAAGGACTGAAGCCAAGATTACCCTATTCAGTAAGTCTATCATTCAAAATCAAAGGTGAAATAAAGAGCTTTGCAGACCTAAAAAGGCTAAAAGAGTTTATTACTACCAGACCAGCACTGCAAGAAATGCTAAAGGGACTATTATAAGAAAAAAATAGAGCGAAAGAGAACACAGGAATAAAGAATAAGAATTAAAATAAATAAGTAAATAAGGTTATTAATTAATAATAACCTTAAATGTAATTGGCTTATGTGCCCCATTAAAAGACATAGGGTAGCTGAATGATGAGGAAACATAACCTAAATATATACTGTCTAAAAGAGACACATCTCAGCCCAGCTGACATGGCTAAGCGGTTGAGCATTGAACTATGAATGAGGAGGTCACAGTTCCATTCCTGGTCAGGGCACAGACCCGGGTTGTGGGCTCCATCTCCAGTAGGGGACATGTAGGAGGTAGCTGATAGATTATTCTCTCTCATCATTGATGTTTCCATCTCTTTCTCCCTCTCCCTTCCTCTCTGAAATTTTATATATCTCTCTATATATAGACAGAGAGATATAAATATAAAGCATACACTGGGTGGCCAAATTATTATGATTACTGAATGCATAATAATCTGGCCACTCAGTATATATAAGAGACCCAGTGCATGAATCAGTGCATGGGAGGGTCCAGTCAGCCTGTCTAGGGGGAGGGGACATGGGAAGCTGGCTGGCCTGCCTGTTGGTCGAAGTCCTGGTCAAGGGGACAATTTGCATATTAGCCTTTTATTATATAGGATATACACTGAGTGGCCAGATTATTATGCATTCAGAGATCATAATAATCTGGCCACTGTGTGTGTATGTGTGTATATATAAAGAAACAGAAAGAGGGAGGGAGGGAGGGAGGGAGGGAGAGAGAGAAAGAGAGAGACCCACCTCATAAAAAAAGACTAACACAGAATGAAAGTAAAGTTATGGAAAAAATTTTCCAGGCAAATGGAAATGAAAAGGCTGGGGTAGCAATACTCACATATGTCTAAATAGACTTCAAAGTGAAGGCCATAACAAGAGATAATGAGGGCCATTTCATAATACTAAAAAGATCGATACAACAGAAGGATAAAACTCTGGTAAACACATATGCACCCAATACAAAAGCATCCAAATATATGAAAATACTTTTGGAGAACTTTAAGGGAGAGATTGACATCAATACAATCATATTAGGTGATTTTAACACCTCACTAACATCACTGGATAGATATTCTAGACAAAAAAAAAAAATCAACAAGGAAACTGCTATCCTAAACAACAAAATAGATCAGATGGAATTGACATTTTCAGAATATTTCACCCCAGAGCTACAGAATACATATTCTTCTCAAGTACATAAGGGACATTTTCAAAGATAGACCACATGTGGGAAACCAAACAAACCTCTTCAAGCTCAAGAATTTTGAAATCATATCAAGCATCTACTCAGATCACAGTGGCATGAAATTAGAAATCAAATACACTGAAAACATTCAAAAACATGCAAACACATGGAGCTAAAGAGCATATTATTGAACTCAAAAATTCTTAATAACCTATCTAATCCAAAAACGTAAAGAATTAGAAAGAGTAAAGAGGAGGAAAGAAATAATAAAGATCAGAGAGGAGATAAATGACATAGAGAGAAAAAAAAAACAATGCAAAGGATCAATAAAGTGAAGAGATGATACTTTGAAAAGATTAACAAGATTAATAAACCTCTATGCAGACTCAATAAGAAACAAAAAGAGAGGACCCAAATAAACAAAATCAGAAATGAAAGGGGTGATAACAACTGACCCCACAGAAATACAAAGAATCATAAAATTACACAATGAATGGCTATACTCCAACAAGCTAGACAACCTGGATGAAATGGACACATTCCTAAAAAAGTACAATCTTTTAAAACTCAATCAGGAAGATCAGAAAACCTGAATAGGCCGATAACTACTGATGAAATTGAAGCAGTTAAAAAATCAAACAAACAAACAAACAAACAAAAATCTCCCAGCAAACAAAAGCCCAGCTTTTCTTTGGCAGACAGTTCCACATGGGAGTTTTACCAAACATTCAGAGTAGAACTAACCCAGCCTACACAAACTGTTCTAAAACATTCAAGAGGAACAAACACCAACAAGCTGTTTTTATGTGGTCACCATTACCCTAATTCCAAAACTAGACACTAAAAAGGAAGAAATACAGGCCACTATCCCTGATGAATACTGATGCTAAAATCCTCAACAAAATATTAGCAAATCAAATCCAGCATTAACAAGTTCATACACCATAACCAAGTGGGATTTATCCCGGGGATGATGCAAGGCTGGTACAATATTCGCAAATCAATTAATGTAATATATATGTAAAATAGAGAAATATGCTAATTAACCTGGGCACCATAACGGGTCAACTGGACAGGAGGAGGTTGTATGCGCAGCATCGGGGACAGGGCAACAGGGGCCTCCACGCCTGCACTGGGGGAGAGCCTGATCAGCAGCAGCCAAGGCTACTTCAAGGGCTGGAGAGTGAGGCAGGGTCAGACTGGCAGTGGCCACAGCTGCTATGGGGCTCGGGGAGTGAGACAGGGCCAGACCGACAACTGGAGGGTGGGAGGCATTGTGCAATTTTGAATCGTGTATTGGGCTCCTAGTATCACATAAACAGATTGCAAGACAAACTTCATATGTTCATATCATTTGATGCAGAAAAGTCATTTGAGAAAACCCAACATACTTTTTTATACACCAATAATGAACTCTCAGAAAGAGAAATGAAAACAAAATCCCATTTACCATTGCAACAAAAATATTGAGATACTTAGGAGTAAATTTAACCAAGGAGTTAAAAGACCTATACTTGTAAACTACAGGACATTGAAAAAAGAGATAGAGGAAGATATAAATAAATGAAAAAATATACCGTGTTCATTGATTTGTAGAAGCAACATCATTTGTAGAAGCAACATCCTAGAATGCCTATACTACCCAAAGAAATCTATAGATTCAATGCAATCCCTAGTAAACTATCAATGGCATATTTCACAGATCTAGAACAAACATTCTAAAAATTTATATGGAACAAAAAAAAGAACTCAAATAGCTGAAGCAATCTTGAGAAAGAAGAATAAAGTTGGAGGAATCACAATACCAGATATCAAGTTATATTACAAAGCCACTGCACTCAAAACTGCCTGGTACTGGCATGAGAATAGGAATATAAACCAATGGAATAAAACAGAACCCAGAGATCAACCCATGCCATTATTCTCAATTAATATTTGACAAAGGAGGCAAGAGCATACAATGGAGAAAAGATAGTCTCTTCAATAAAAGCTACTCAGAAAATTGGACAGGTACATGCAAAAAAAATGAAACCAGACCACAAACTTATACCATACACAAGCATAAACTTAAAATTGATAAAATACTTAAATCTAAGGCATGAAGTCATAAAAATCCTAGAAGAAACTACAGACAGAAATATCTCAGACATCTCTCTTAGCAATATATTTACTGAAACATCTCCTAGGACAAAGGAAATTAAGGAGAAAATAAAACAAATGAGACTACATCAAAATAAAAAGTTTCTGCACAGCAAAAAATAA
This sequence comes from Vespertilio murinus, assembly GCA_963924515.1. Classification (NCBI taxonomy): domain Eukaryota; kingdom Metazoa; phylum Chordata; class Mammalia; order Chiroptera; family Vespertilionidae; genus Vespertilio; species Vespertilio murinus. The sequence goes on from OZ004710.1 coordinate 21,772,667, forward strand.
AATAAAATAAAATAAATCAACAATATGAAAACAGAGCCCACTGCATGGGACACTATATTTGCCTATGATACATCCAATAAGGGTTAATTTCCAAAATATATAAGGAACTCATACAACAACAAAAGGAAGATAAACAATCTAATTAAAAATGGGCAAAGGACCTAAATGGATACTTCTCCAAGGAGAACATACAGAAGGCCAGGAGACATAGGAAAAAGGCTCAAAGTCACTAATAATCAGTGCGATGAAAATTAAAATGACAATGAGGGATCAGCTCATACCTGAAAGAATGGCTACCATCAACAAATCAACAAATGGCAAGTGCTGGTGAGGATGCAGAGAAAAAGGAACCCTTGTGCACTGCTGGTGAAAATACAGACTGGTGCAGCCACTGTGGAGAACAGTATGGAGTTTCCTCAAAAAATTAGAAAGGGAACTCCTACTTGACCCAGGGATCCCACTTCTTGGAATATATCATAAGAAACCAGAAACAACAATCAGAAAGAATATATACTACCCTATGTTCCCAGCAGCACAGTTTACAATACCTAAAATTTTCAAACAGCCCAAGTGCCCATCAGCAGATGAGTGGATAAAAAAGCTGTGGTACATTTATACCATGGAATATTAAGCATCAGTAAAAAGAATGATTTCCTACCCTTTGAGACAGCATGGATGGACCTGGAGAGTATTATGCTAAATGAAATAAGCCAGTCAGAGAAAGATAAGTATCACGTGATCTCAATCCTATGTGGAATCTAATGAACAAAATAAATTGATGAACAAAACAGATCCAGAGACATAGAAGCAAGGAACAGACCTAGGAATTTCAAAGGCAAAGCAGGGTGGGGGGTTGGTAAGGAGTGATTAATGGGAACTTACATGCCTTTATGGACACAGACAACAGTGTTCGAGGCCTGGGAAGGACAGTTGCGGTTGTGGGGAGGGTCAATGGGGAAAAAAGCAAATAAACAAAGGGGACATCTGTAATACTTTCAATAAAGAAAAAAAAATAGGATGAGTAGGAAGCACCCAGTGTGTGCAGGGGGTAGGAGGGCAGGATGTTTGCCAACTCCTGATTATGTAGTCAATTTTTGGTTAAAATTATTATTATTTAACCCATCTTAAAAATACTATAAACTCCAAAAGTGTGGCAACAAACTTACAATTAAGGAGTAGGAGACAAGAATAAACCTTGATAAAATAAAAAAGATAGCTTATTACATTTTAAAAAAAATAATAGGGATAGTGTGCTTAATTAAACTAAAATTCTGTGCATTAAAATCTATTCTCATCTGTTCTAAGTAGCTGTAAAAGATCATTGTTACCAATATGATTAATGTTCCTAGAAAGTCTGTATAGCAGTCATCTATCTTGGGCATAAAACTGATGAAGTACAGAAAATTCATGAGGGCAAATTCCTCAAAATAATTAGTTTCAATGAATCTCTATGTGAGGGTCAAGTGACCTTTCTGGAACCTGATAGAAGAATTCTAAACATTTTTGCCCTGCAGTTCAACACTGCATGGGCCAGCATTTTCACATTACTATTGAGAATGAATGGATAACCAGGTCCCTAAAAAAAGGAGAATCTCTCAGCATCCAAAACAGAAATCACACCTTGTTTGTAGTTTAAACATCTGCTAAGTTTGAAGTCGTTAGGACAACTGTGACAGCATATTATATAACCCACATGATTTGCAGCCAGTAAGTTCCAAATGTGTATCAATTTTTTAAAAAAGTTCAGCTGGCTCTGTGCCTTTGTGAAAGGGCACGTTCGTGTTTTAAATGTCTTAAAACTAACAAGCAGTCAATCACTATCAACCATGGGCTATAGGAGAAGAAAATGTCACAGTTACTAAGTAAGTTTTTTAAAAAAGAGAGGCATTTCTCCTTAAGGTTTCTGTACTCCGGTCACTAGTCAAATCATGACTGATCCTGGTAGGACAGGACTAAAATATGAATGTGAATAGGAATAGTAATCTATTTACTCATCGGACAAATTCATTCACTCAATAAATATTTGAATATTTCTAAAGTGATACAGTTTGAAGTACTGGTAACTAAAGTACATGGGTAGGCAGTCCATTGTAATTAAATAGAGAATATGGCAGTTATTGCTAAGGGACATAAAAATATAAGACAGCAAGTAAACAAGACAGAGGATGATATATTCTTTTAAACAGTTGAAGAAGATCTCTCTGGGGAGGAGTCATTAGAGCAGAGACCTGAATGAATGGGGGGTTCAGGTCAATATAGTGGGGGTGAGCAATCTGGGGGGAGGGTACAGGCAGTGCAAATTTCTGCTGCAGGAGCACACTGGGTGAAGAGAAACGTTGTTTCACTAGTTGAGTACATATAGCAAGGAAGGGAGTGGCATGAGATGATAGAACAGAAAGCCAGGGGCTCATTCAGGTACAGACATGTGAACCATGGTCAGAGGCCTGAGAAGTTTGAGCAGAGAAGTATTAACTGAGCTGAACTATATTCTGAAAAGATTACACTGCTTTTTTTGGTGAACCAGCCATCATTACTCACAATACTTAAGATTTGGAAACAGCCCAACAGTAGAAATAAGCTAACCTGAGAAAGGCAAATGTCACGTGATCTCACTTGTTTGTAGAATCTAATGAACAAAACTGATGGAATCTTTAGGAGAACCTTTGGGTCATAATATATGATTCACAAGAGACCTTTTATTACACATGAGGTCAACAAAATATTGATACTATGGTCACCACCTCAACTTTCAAAGTATTTTTAATAAGGGTATTTTCTACTCTATTAGTAGTCTGGAATAGGTGCCCAATAAACAGTTGAATGAATAAGAGTAGTGATGAAATACTAGATCTACCAGTATAACTAATATGTGTTCTTAAGCAAGTCACTTAAGAGATTTGAATTATATGTACTTCAGCCCTTCTGACCTTCATTTTCTTCATTGGTACAAGAAGATGAACACTGAAATGAACAGCAGGGGGCAGCAGAACACTTCTGATTTTATAATTTTTCGCTCCAACTGCCCTTCAAATGTTGAGAAATTTCTCTATTCCCAACTTTAAACAGCTTTAAAAATTTCATCTAACAGCCTAGATGATTCTGTCAGTGTCTTCATTGTTGACAGTCGCAGGGGCTTATTTTGCAGTCTTCAAATCAGATATGACTGACATGGTAAATTGAAGGGACCACAAGACTATTTCAGCTTGAATCACAAAGAACAATATATTCAGGGCTATTCTTATAAATGAAAATTGAAACACACAAAACAATTGTACTGGGCTTTTAGTCTGATAAGCCCCCTTTTAAAATAGCTTCCTGACTTTTTGCAAAACCTCCATTTTACCTTGGTTGATATTTTAATCATAGAATGCTTCATAAAATGATGGCTGTTAAATTAATGAATATGCCAGTGTTTCCCAAAGTGTGGTACGCGTACCCCCAGGGGTACGGGAAGAGTCTGGTGGGGGTATGCGTTGCACCAGAGTTTGGTGGGGATATGCACTGCACCGTGCTTAGCTGCGCCTAATTCTACGTTCTCATGAGTCAAGTCAATTTCATCCTTCTCATTGATCCAAATAAATGTTATTTATAATAAAACTTTTATTTATAGTTTATTATGAATAATTTTATTTTTCGTTTATTATTATTTTGTGTATGTACCCCAAAAAAGAAAAAGTAAATATATTTTGATTGTTATTAAAATACATCCATTTTGTTTTTGACAAGGGGTACTCAGAGTTACAAAAATTATAGAAGGGGTACACATATGTCAAAAGTTTGGGAAACACTGGAATATGCCATTGACCTCATACAATTCAAATGTCTGATGGTGCAAGTTACACATTATGATTTTGCAGTATAACCATGTTTATGTCCAACTAGATTTATACCTCTAAGGATATTGAAATTTTCTTTCAGTTTCAGGTCAGAAAAAAATAATGTTGCCTTAAGATCACCAATGGGGTTAAATGAGAGGTGGAGGGGGGGACGGGATGTGAGACAGCTGCAATACAGCTGTAATTCCTAAAGTGACAACCTTGTCAGGAACTGTTATTTATTCACCTTTCAGAAGTTGAGATATTGTCACTGTGCTTTGTGAAATGCTTAACACACTAAAAACTGATATGATAAACCTTTAGCCAATTTACCTTAAAATATAACAAATGCCTCTCAATTTGTATGCAATGCAGCAACTGCATACTGCTTCCGCGTAAGGGAGGGTAGTAGAAAGTTTCATGCGCCTTTAGTACCAGTTTGAAAGTAATGATTACATTTACCTGCTGCAAAAAGCATGACGGCAACAGGTCTGTAGAAGCGCCTTCGAGATCCCACGCAGATAGAAATCAAACCCACCAGGAATGCAATGAGAATGATGGCAGCACCGCCCAAGAGTAAAGCCAGAGTAGCAATCTGCCAGTCTAGAAAGAAAAACAGAAAAACACTGCTTTTAAGCAGGAAAAGCCTTCAAGGAATCAAGAGAACGATGCTCAGCAGCCTTCACCTTGCTGCTGCTAAACGGATGTTAATTTATTGCATGCTAAGCATCCTCTGGGATTTGGAATGTTTTGCAACAGAAATTATTATAATCTCTGTTAAATAATAATTATTATCTCTGTTAAACTCAGCAGACTTTTTAGACCGGAGGTTTGCCATGCTTTCCTTCCAAGGATGCTATTTTAAGCATTCATGCTAAATTTGGTGCCCCCTCCCTGACCTACTTTCCTCATTATTATTACATTTTCTATTGAACTCTATGAAGCTCAGAGATCTTAAGAAGTACAAAAAGTAGATAACTTGGTGAATTTTAATATGTAGTATACACCCGAGTATATACCATCCAGATTAAGATAAGAATTTCCATCACCCAGAAGGTTCCCTCGTGCCCTTCCCCAGTCAATAATCACCTCCCCACAGGCTACTGATGGACATCTATCATATGTCATATGAAAGCATGTTTCTTGTCTTTAAACTATATGTAAATGGTTTGAATTCTTTTATGCCTGACTTTTAGGTTGGCTGCGGCAACAGTGCTTTTAAAAAAAAATTGCTGTGCTTTCTTGGAAAGCCTTCCTTTACACACACACACACACACACACACACACACACACACACAGTTTTTATTTGCACCCCTCCTCCCTTTCACAAAAACAACCCCCTAACTCCCCAGGAAATTAGCATGAGGGGGATTTGTTGTTGTTTTTCCTCCCCTCTTTCATTTCATTGTGACCTTACTTTTGTATTTACCACCGCAGGAATGGTTTCTGAAATTATGAATTTCCAGGGATCCAAAATGACCTCTCAAATCGCTGATTAGCCCCTTTCTTCATTCATGCACACAGGCAATTAGCATATGCCGATTACTTATCATGTGCAGGCCCCTGCACATGGGCACCTTAAGAGTCTCTCATGCCCTGAGTGAAACATAAAACTCACCGAAATGCATTTTTCATTTCTTATAAAAGAAAGATGTAGAAATAATATGACGGAAAACTGGCCTACTTTCCATTCCATAAGAAGAGCAAAATGTTCTCTACGAACAAACAAAGTGAATAGATAAAAGCACTATCCAGCTTATTAGGAAGCATCACAGAAAATGATACTGGGGAGAACATTTTTTCAGCAGGGGTTGTTTGGAAGTCCCAGGCTGCTTCTGGCTCTCACTTTAATCTACGTGCAGGAAATGAAAACAGACTTTAATCCATGATTAAATTGCCATGTAGTCTATCCAAAGTCAAGAACTCATGATATTTGGATGCTGCACGCTGAAATTATCTCTCTAGAAACCTCCCAAAGTGCACTCTTTGTTGCTGGAGTCTAAGAGATAAATGGAGGAATCTACAATATCCTATACTTAATTTATTTATATGTGTATACCCATGCTTCAAGGGTCCTCTTGTATATCCTTTTTAATAAATTCTGGATAATAACTGGCATTGAACTAGAATTCGCACTGTGTTCAGGAAACAACAAACGAATAAACAAGGGGAAAACAGAAAAATCCACATTTTTAAAAATATAAAGATGAATCACAAAAGTGGAGAACATTTTTTTCACGCAACAAAGTCATATAAATTCAAACAAAAGTATATCTGGCTTTCAACTAGAGTTTAAAAGTATACCCATATTATGGCTTTATATCCAATAACAGCATGTAGCTTTGAATTTAAAAAAACAAAAAACAAAAGAATAATCTTTACATTTGGCAATTTCTAAATTTATTTTTTAAAATTTATATACATAGCACAAATATTGCACTTTAACAAAACAGAAATCCTTCTGAAAACATACATTGAAATTTCTGAGTAATAAACCAAATTTTTAAATACATATTTTTGTTGATTTCAGAGAAGAAGGGAAAGGAAGAGAGAAACATCAATGATGAGAGAGAATCACTGATCAGCTGCCTCCTGCACACCCCCTACTGGGGACTGAGCTCACAACCTGGGCATGTGCACTTGACCTGACTCAAACCTGAAACCCTTCAGTATACAGGCTGATGCTCTATACATTGAGCCAAATCAGCTAGGGCATAAATCAATTATTAATCTTATCAAACAAAGTGTTTGGGGTACAAAGAAAATAATATCTTATCCATCCATCCATTTATCCATTCAGTTCTGGAGATTTTGTTTTAGAGAACCCATGCTGAATACTTTCTAGTTGTACTACTACTTTTATTTTATTTTATTTGTTGATATTATTACAGATGCCTCCCGTTTCCCCCCACACCCCTTTACCTTCCTCTTCTTAGTCCCTAGCCACCCTCCAGTTTTTCACCCCCCCTACTGCCTGTGTCCATAGGCTATACATATCTATATATATAAAAGGTTAATATGCAAAGTGCCTGACCATCTGAGTGGTCGCTATGATGCAAACTGACCACCAGGGGGCAGACATTCAAGGCAGGAGCCATTTACAGAGTAATGGCACCATGGATCTGGCACCCACAACAACACTCGGCTTCCCCCAAGTAAGACATAGGCCCCCGCACCACCCCAAAGCAACAACCCACCAAATTGCAACCACCGCTGCCAAGACCAAATGGAACAAAATGTGGCCCACACCACAACCCAGCCTGGAAACAGTGGCTATGGGTGCCACGTAATGACATTATGTAGCAATGCCTGGCTTCCACTTGCTAGCAACCAACCTTCTTGGAGTGTCCTCAGCTCAGGAACACAGGTGGAAACATTTTACACTTTAACCAAATGTCTGTGCAGTGTTTTCTGTGCCTCATCTCATTTGATCCTCACAGAAGTACTGGAGTAGGTAGATAGGAGACTCAGTTGGATCCTATTTTCTTTTCATTAGCCGGAAAGGAGATTTAGAAAGCTTAGAAACTTGACCTGACTGAAAAGAAGAAATGGTGGACCTTGAAAATGACTTCAGCTTTTCTTACTGTGTAGAATATAGTCAAACACTGCTGCAGTTAAATATTTTACCCTTTGTTCTCCCTGTGTGATCTGCAATAATAATCTACTTCCTGTTGACATTTACTGCTGTGTTGCTGACAATTACCTGAAAGAGAAGTTAGGGTGCTTCACTGGGCTAGAAAATGTTTAGCTAAATCAGAAAGCAGGTCTAATTAAGCAAGTTTATTCTATATCTATTATCTATAAAATGCTAAGTTTAATCATGCATGCATGATAAAGCTCTCGCTGGTGTCAATGGCACACATGTGTTTTGACCTGTTATTGTCAATCATGAATTTGGTTGACACTTCTATTATAGAGAAAGGGTGAACAGTGATATTAAAATTTCTTCTAATTGATTTGCTTTCAGTGAGCATGAATTTATGCACTGGGCCATTAGTAAGTATGAAAGTTCTTTGGTTTATCTATTCCTGTCTCCCAATCCTCACACTGAGGTATGTCTGTTCCATGCCTCCATGCTTCGGTCTTATTATGTTGGTTAATTCATTTTGTTCATTAGATTTCACAAATAAGTATGATAATGTGACATTTGTCTTTCTCATATTGCCATATTTCATTCACTTAGTATAATATTCTCCAGCTCCATCCATGTTGTTCCAAATGGTAAGGGATCCCTCTTTTTTACAGCTGCATAGTATTCCACTGTTTAAAAGGCCTACAGCTTTTTTTTATTTATTTTTATTTTTTTTATTACTCGTCTACTGATGGCCACTAGGGCTGTTTCCAAATCTTAGCTATTGTAAATAATACTGCAATGAACATAGAGATACGTATTCTTTATGATTGGTGTTTTGGGATTTTTAGGGTATATTCCTAGAAATGGGATCACTGGATCAAATGGAAGTTCCCTTTTTAATTTTTTGAGGTAACTCCATACTGTTTTCCACAGTGGCTGTACCTGTCTGCATTCCTACCAGGAGTCAACTAATGTTTCCTTTTCTCCACATCTTGGCCAGCACTTGATGTTTGTTGATTTTTTGATAATAGCCATTCTGACAGGTGTGAAGTGATATCTCATTGTGGTTTTAATTTGCATTGCTCTGATGATTAGTGACTTTGAGCACTTTTCCATATGTCTCTTGGCCATTTGTATGTCCTCTGAAGAAATGTCTACTCAGGTCCTCTGCCCATTTTTTAACTGGATTGTTTGCCTTCCTTTTGTTCAGTTGTATGAGTACATTATATATTTTGGATATTAACCACTTATCAGATGTATCATTGACAAAGATATTTTTCCATACAGTAGGTCACTTTTCATTTTGGTGGTGGTTTCTTTTGGTGTACAGAAGCTTTTTATTTTGATGGGAGTCCCATTTATTTATTTTGTCCTTAGTTTCCTTTGCCCTAGGAGATGCTCCAGTAAATATACTGCTCTGAGAGATGTCTGAGATTTTTGCTGCCTGTGGTTTCTTCTATGATTTTTATGGTTTCATGCCTTACATTTAAGTCTTTTATCCATCTTGACTTCATTCTTTTGCATGGCATAACTTGGTGGTCTAGTTTCATCTTTTTGAATGTCAGTCCATTTTCCTCAAAACCATTTGTTGAAGAGACTGTCTTTATCCATTGTATGTTCTTGCCTCCTTTGTCAAATATTAATTGACCATAATGGTGTGGGTCAACTTCTGGGGTCTCTGTTCTGATCCACCAATCTATACGCTTGTTCTTGTGCCAGTAAAACTTGTGCCAGTTTTGGATATAATGGCTTTGTATTACAGTTTGATATCTGGTATTGTGATGTCTCCTACTTCATTCTTCTTTTCCAAAATTTCTGCGACTATTCAGGGTCTTTTTTTGTTCCATATAAACTTTTGGAATGTTTGTTCTAGTTCTGTGAAATATGCTGTTGGTATTTTACTAGGGATTACACTGAATCTATAGATCGCTTTGGGTAGTATAGACATTTTAATTATGTTAATTCTTCAAATTCATGAAGATGTCATATGTTTCCATTTTTTTCTGGGGGGGGGTATCTTCTTTTTTCAATGTGCTATAGTTTACGAAGTATAGGTCTTTTACCTCCTTGGTTAATTGCTGAGTATCTTATCTTTTTGTTATTGTTGCAATGGTAAATGGAATTGTGTTTGTTTCTCTTTTGGAGAGTTCATTATTGCTGTATATAAATACCATCGATTTCTGGAGGTTGATTTTGTATCCTGTTACCTTGCCAAATTCATTTAAGTCTAGTAGTTTCTTGGTAGAGTCTTTAGGGCTTTCTATGTACAATATCATACCATCTGCGAATAACTGAGTTTTATATCCTCCTTTCTAATGTGGATGGATTTCATCTCTTCTTCTCTGATCACTGTGACTAAGACTTCTAGGACCACCATGCCGAAAAGGAATGGTGAAAGTGGACATATTTGTCGTGTTAATGTTCTTAAGGAACACACTTCTAGTTGTAGCCCATTGAGCATTATGCTAGCTGTAGTTTTGCAATATATACCCTTTATTATTGATGTTATAATCCCTCTATTCTGACTTTTCTGAGAGTTTTTATTAAAAAAAAAAGGTGCTGGATTTTGTCACTTTTTCTTCATCTATTGATATGATCATGTGATTTTTTTTGTCTTCCAATTTATGTGATGTATAAACTTATTGCTTTACAAATATTGTACCAGCCTTGCATCCCCAGAATCTATCCTAATTGATCATGGTGTATTATCTTTTTAATGTACTAGAAGCCCAATGCATGAAATTCATGCACAGGGGGTTGTCCCTCAGCCCAGCCTGCATCATCTCCAATCTGAGACCCATCGGAAGATGTCCGACTTCCTTTTTAGGCCCAATCCTGGTGGTGGGATTGGGCCTAAACTGGCAATTGGACATCCCTCTCACAATCCAGGACTGCTGGATCCCAACTGCTTGCTTGCCTGCCTGCCTGCCTTCCTGATTGCCCCTAACTGCTTCTGCCTGCCAGCCTGATCACCCCCTAACCACTCCCCTGCCAGCCTGATTGATGTCTAACTACTCCCCTGCCAGTCTGTTTGCTCCCAACTTCCCTCTTCTACCAGCCTGGTCACCCCTAACTGCCCTCCCCTTCAGGCTTAATTGCTCCCAACTGCCCTCCCTTGCAGGCCTGGTCCCTGCCAACTGCCCGACCCTGCTGGCCTGATCGCCCACAACTGCCCTCCCTTGAAGGCCTGGTCTCTCCCAACTACCCTCCCCTGCTGACCATCTTGTGTCCACATAGGGGCAGGATCTTTGACCACATGGGAGCACCCATCTTGTGTTTGGAGTGGTCAATCTGCATATTACTCTTTTATTAGATATGATAGAGGCTGGTGCAAGGGTAGGGGCTAACTGGTTTGCCCTGAAGGGTGTCCTGGATCAGGGTGGGGTTCCCTTGAGACATGGGGTAGCCTGGACAAGGGTCCTATGGTAGTTTGCAGGCTGGCCACACCCCCAGTGACCCAAGCAGAGGCCCTGGTATCTGGTATTCATATTCTACAATTGAAACTTTGTAGCCTGGAGTGGAGCCAAGCCTTCTGCTAGCTCCGTGGCTACAGCCATTTCTGTTGGGATTTATTTATCTTCTATAATTGACACTTTGTAACCTTAAGCAGAGTCCTGGGCTACACAGGGTGTGTGGAAATCTTGGCTTCCTCCATCACTGGGGAAACCCAAGCCTCCCTCCTGCTCTCTGTGGCTGTACCCATCTTGGTTGGGTTGATTTGCATATTTGCTCCTGATTGGTTGGTGGGTGTGGCTTGTTGGTACAGTGGAGTGATGATTAATTTGCATATTACTCTTTTATTACATAGGCTTGTTGGATCTGATTCGTTATTATGCTGTTGAAGATTTTAGTGTCTGTGTTCATCAGGGATATTGGCCTGTGATTTTCTTTGTAGTGTCTTTATCTGATTTTGGAATTTGGATAAGGCTGGACTCATAATATGAGCTTAGAAGTGTTCCTTCCTCTTGAATTTTTGGGAGTAATTTGAGGAGGATAGATAGTAGTTTTTCTTTGGTAAAATTCTCCTGTAAATCCATCTGGTCCAGGACTTTTGTTTGCAGGGAGTTTTTAAATTACTAGTTCACTTTAATCAGTTGTTATTGGCCTTTTCAGGTTTTCCAATTCTTCCTGATTTTTTATATGTTTCTAGGAACTTGTCCAATTTCCTAGGTTATCCAGTTTGTTTGCATATAGGTGCTTATAGTATTTCCTTACAAGCCTCGGTATTTCTGTGATGTCCTTTGTTATGTTGCCCCTTTACTTTCTGATTTTATTTTGTACTATTACTTTTATAAAATGATTATGATTTTCAGCAAATTCCTATGAATGATTTTAAATAAAAAATTAAAGGTATATATTTTATTAAATCAAGATACAACTAAGTATTTACTCATTTAAAAATATCTTAAAAGTACAATAGAATGCTTTTTTCTGATAAGCCCGTTCACATTACCCATTATGCATAAAATGCTAAAATGTGACTATTTCCACTTTCAACCCAAAATAAATCAGAAATTAATTTTGGTCACTTTTTCTAATTTAAATATCCTCAATGAATAACTAAACCACACATATATCTGCATTTTGTAAAGACAGACTAAGATAGAAAAAAGGGGGGGCAAACTTTCTCTATAAAGGGCCAGATAGTGAATATTTTCAGTTTTGTGGGTTATGATCTCTGTTGCAACTACTCAGGTATGCCATATAGTGTGAAAATAGCATAGACAATACATAAATGAATGAGCATGATAATATCTCAATAAAATTTTATATAAAAACAGGTGGTGGACCGTTGGTTGTTGTTTTTGTTTGTTTTTGTCTTTTTGGGGAGTCCATCGTTTGCTAACATCTTTATTGTTGAAAGTATTACATGTCTCCTTTTTTCTTTCACTGACACCTTATAGCCCATCCCTGATCCCACCACCCTATTGTCTGTGTCCATGGGTAATACACATATGCATACAAGTTCTTTGGTTGATCTCTTCCTATCCACCCCCACCTTTCCTCTGAAATTCAACAGTCTGTTCCATGTTTCTATGTCTCTGGATCTATTTTGTTCAACGGTTTATTTTATTCATCAGATTTGGTAGACTGGCTTAGATCCTCCGAGTGTAGTTTGCTGACCCCTGGTTTAGACTTTATGTACCATTATAAATGTCAAACTTTTTTCTAGGTAAAGGTATCTCAGACAATAATAAATTCATAATGAAGTTTATTTGATAAATGAATAACCCAGGAGTACAAAGTGATGTTACCCAATTTAGCAAGAGAAACTGTAAAAAATCTCAGATAACGTTGAACTTCCTTAAAATAAAATGCTTTATTCCATATGGAACACCACATAAAATGCAATAGAAGCTGCCAGGAGATTAACAGTTACTAAAAGGGCCCGGAACCTAATTAGAAAGGGAAACTCTTCTATCACAGAAAATAGTTATAAAAAGTCAATGAATACACTGAGTTCTGATTTTCTTCTAAATGTCCTATATTTCTTTTTAGTACAAAAGGTTGTAGCTAATGAGAAAGCCACTCTGGACATAAAGTAAAAAAGGCATGTCACCAGTACAACGACCTTTGTGATATTGCTACCCTTCTCTTTGGTCCAAAACCATAGATAGGCCTCCTCAAACATAAAAGCCATTTTATTTTCCAAGAAAGAATAGAATTGGGCCATGTTTGCCACTCTTCTGGCCAGAGGCTGGGGCTCAGACTGAAATATTGAGGCTTTATCTCTGGTGGGCTGTGCCAAGTTTGGGGATTGTTGTCATTATATCCATTTGGAATGATTCACTCAGGCAGGTTGCCCAGGACCAAAGCTCTTAACTCGCTGACCAGATGAGCATCCATCAGGAAGCTGAAAGAGTGGTTCGATATAGCTATCGAAGTTAAAGAAGCCTCAGGCACTTTTCAAGGTTCAGCACTATCCATTTTGGAGCTTCGAACATGCTTATGCTGGTGTGTCTCTTTCAATAAACAACTAGAATCCATTGTCCAAATATTAGGGCCTGCCTTACAGGTGAGCTAAAGTCAGGGACTATGAAGATCATCAGCCTGATACCATTTCCCTCTTTATTACTGAACACGATTAGAATATGGGGAATTTAAAAATGAAAAATACTTTTATAGATACCTACTAATTGCCATTAAAGTAATAGGCTAGGATTTCTGTTTACCAATATTTACTTATCTACCAAATGTAGATTTGAAACGAATTATATAAAATATTTTGTTATATACTATAGGATGGACAATCTATAATGATACAATAAAGACTAGAAAACTTGTATCTACACTAATGGTTCTCCCATTAGAAGATTTGCATGGCAGAAATACTTACTATCCCATATTCAGTGTTGGCATAACAAATTAAAATGTCATAAAATTCTTAATTTTCAACCCCATTTCTTTAAAAAAAATCATGTTTTAAGTTCTCAAAATTGGTGAATTTCTATATCAATCTTCATGCCCTAATTTTATAGTCCTCACAGTATTTAGTCAGATGAAGTGTTATAAGTCCTTAGAGATTTATTACTCTGCATTAGTTTTACACATTGCTATAAATGATATACTTCTAGTGAAGTGGAGCAGTGAACAGAAATACGCTCTGCAGAACATCAATGGCCATGGTGCTGTTTTACAAAGTGCACTGCTCTGCACAATTAAAGCTGGTTCAATGGCAGGCCAGCTGATTTGAAATCTGAGTTGCGTTTCTAAGACCTGAGAGAACAAGTGAAAATTAGTTTTGAGGGGGAAAAAGTGTGTGTGTGTGTGTGTGTGTGTGTGTGTGTGTGTGTGTGTGTGTAGTCCATAAACCTACGAGGGCTCAAATGTACTTGGAGGAATGTTCTGGATCCAGAAATCAACCTGGAAAAGAGGCTGGTCTCATATATATCAGGTTCCAATTGAGAGTATTTTGGCAAAATTGACACGGTGGGCGCAACTGAAGGCATGGAAACTGCACCTAGGGAAGCCAAGACTCAAGATAAGTTTGTACTTCTCCGGTAGTGCTTTCTCTAACAGAAAAAAAAAAGGGGGGGGGGACCCATGAATGAATATATATGTTATACTCTTATATGTTATACTTTGCTCTGTAGTTACAGAACAAAAATTGAGCAATCCTTTTGCCATAACGAGGGGAGCAGAGTTTGCCACCATAAAATACACTTTTTTTTGGGGGGGAGGGGGGTGGTGGCTATTGATTATTTTAAGCTGATTATTTTTAAGAAACAAAAAAAAAAAAAACTCAGGAAACAACTTAGACCTGCCCCCTAATTGCCTAAAAGAATTTAGGTAGAGGACCTGCTCCAGGAAGTGAGTTATCATCAGAGATAACTATAGTTTAATCTGATGCAGTGCAGTGTGTGACAGACAGGGAGGCACCTAGCAAGCCCTTCCTTGATCAAATCTTCTAGGTGCCCCATTGTTAAAGCTGGCTCAGCAAACTCTTGTTTACCAAACATTTGCTTTTCATCTCCATGTGAATTGGCTTCTCTTTGAAGTCCAACCACTACATTCTTTACTCCTTAGCTCCAGGATGGCATATGAACCTCAGCCCCCTTATCTGTCCTATGGCCCCATATTCTTATGGCACCACCCTAAGTACATAGGTAAGGGATTTGGTTATTTTTTTCCTGATAATCTGTCCAATGTCAATTTAAATCTTGGGCCAATTTAGATTTGCAGCCCCTCCACACCCCACAATAAAATCAAGTCCAAAATTAATATGCAACACAGGAACTAAATTCAAACCCTCTTCAAGATATTTTTATTAGCTGGCACCAGATTTTCCAATGTTTACAAATGCTTTAGTATTCTACAGAATTGTGCAGACTTATTTTACAGTTTCACATAACACAGTTTTGAAACCGCCACTGCATTATGAAAATTCTACTGGCCATATTATAATTGCCAAATCGGAGAATTCCCATTCCCTTGGGGGAATTCATTGTCAAAATTTACTTCTGATTTTTAGGAAAGACAAAATCTTCTTTTAAAAATTTTAATTGATTTTTTTTAAGAGAGGAAGGGAGGAGGATAGAGTTAGAAACATCTATGAGAGAGAAACATCCATCAGCTGCTTCCTACACACCACCTACTGGGGATGAGCCTGCAACCAAGGCACATGCCCTTGACTGGAATCAAACCCGGGACCCTTGAGTCCGCAAGCTGACTCTCTATCCACTCAGCCAAACCAGTTAGGACAGTTAAGGCGATGATAAATTTTCCACACTTTGGAGCCAAGGTTAATGCACCACACCGGTACCTAAAGCTTTTCTTCACCCATTTAATTTCAAAACCTTTACCTTGTCAAACACTGGCTAATTTATTTATCTCTGTAGATACTGCTTATAAGCTGAGATTAGTTCTACTGCATATAAGCTAAGCACACAACTGCCACTTTTTTTTTTTAGCATATTAGATATAATTAAAAATAATGAGGAAGTCAATTTTAACCTTAAAATTCAACTCCCAGTTTAGGTGGGATAGTATTTCCCTAAATGTATTCTAATATTTTAATGCATGGTTCTCACTTTTCTATATAACAAATTAAAATAATATTGATTTTTAGCAAATTTTAATCCTTTTCCAAAGATATGTTTTTATTGATTTTTAGAGAGGAAGGAGGGGAGAGAAAGAGAAACAACGATGTGAGAAACATAGATCGGTTGCCTCCCCATACACACCCCAACCAGGGGATTAAATCTGCAAACTTTTGGTGTGTGGGATGACACTCCAACCAACTGAACCACTGGGCCAGGGATGATTTTTAATAATTTTTATCACATTCAAATTTGTCAAACATGCACTTATGTTTTAACTTCTGAATTTCCCCCAAAGGAAATCATATGAACCAAAATGACATCCATGACTGCAACCAAATTCATTCACTATTCAACCTATCATCTTGTCACCACCTCACATGGGGTTCACCTACTAGCTCTCCCCAATTCATCCACGTGGACTGGATCATTTCACTCAACTCCTGCAGTATTCACTTCTTCTAAATACCTTTATTCACATGTAGGACACGTTTTGAGCAAAACATTTACATTTATTTTAGTTATATTGGTGAGAACTCAGAAAGCAAATACAGTCTTCCTAACTCCATTTTGTCACCAGAAATTGGAAGTATTGGGATGGTTTAAAGTTTAAGGGGGGGAAAAATACTCAGTTACAGAATAACATTTAAACCCAAATTTCCCAAGATATCCATCTCTTCAATGAAAACTGTGTCTTTTCCCCAACCAGTTCACACGGTCAGAAATTATGGCATTTAATTATTTTCATCAAATCTAATGTAAGAATTTATTTTGAGGTTAATACTACATCCTTTTGAGTTTGGAGAGTAAGGCCATTGCTTCATATATGGAGAATAAACAAAAATGGTGCTGTTATTTTGTGCAAAAGGAACACAGAAATACTTCTGGAGGTATAAAATTATATACTTAACTTTTTAAAGTTAGTCTGCATGTGGCAAATGAAGCAGAACACCAAAGCCATTATCGAGGGAGTTTAAACTTTGTTGTTGTTTTTTTGGCTACATTGCATTTTGACCTAAATCCGTCAGTGTTGCATTAATTTTCCATTATCCCATGAGATGGAGACATAAAGACAGAAAAAAAAAATGGATTCCAATTTCAATAACAAAAATGACCACCTCTTTTTCAAAGAACGATTAGCAAAGTTAACATTCTTCATGATCAAACAATTATTTAAGGCAAACAACGCTGTCTTTTATTAAATGACCAACAATATAGACACTACATGCACTGGACTGCACAACGTGAAGTGATATAGCAGAGAAGCACCTATTTTACATACCCAAGTTAATCAAATTGTAAATAGAATTTAGAGTCCTACTCTTTAGCTCATTTATGGATTAAAAAAATCGATGTCAAAAGTACAGTCCCAACCTAATTTTAAGCACATAAATGACTTGGGTAATCATCCAAATTAGTAATGCAACAACCTCAAATGGCCAAAGTGCAGATTAAATTTGCCAACATTTTAGAAAATTCTGGTTGCCCAAAAGTACCAAATAGGTTACTAATTTTCAATCCATGACACTGTTGTTCAAGCCCTTTGAGTTGCTTTGTACTGACGTTAGAATCAACAAAGCAGCATTTTAGTTGCTTCACTGACTTCTATCAGGAAATTTGGTGGAAATGTGATTTATCATCTAAATTCCATAGCATATGGGATTTCTACCCAAAATAAAATCATTGTGTACAGAGCTTAGTGAAGAGCCTTGCTATTAATGCAAATTTCAGTATTTAGACAAAAGGAAAGTCGCAATCACTACTAATGACTGCTGTTTCTTCCAATGCACTATATTAGAACACTTTCATTAGCATTTGGTGATAATTAATATTATATAATGGGCACAGGTATTTCTCAATAGTCATTTATAATCATAGTACTTCCATAAAGTTGTGATGAGTCTGTTACACTGAACATTATTCATTCTTTAGAAAAAAATTAAAAAGGTGACAATTGGAAAACTTGGCTATTTTGAAAAGCAGGAAGAAAAAACACACTAAAAATAAGAGGGGTAACCTTCCTCTAAGAAACTAAATAGCTTTTGTGATGGATTTATGGTAGCTCATAACTATCAAAGAGAAGACAGATGGACAGTCACCCACGATCAGTATTAAAACACCTCTTTAGCCGAAACCGGTTTGGCTCAGTGGCAGAGCATCAGTCTGCGGACTGAAAGGTCCCGGGTTCGATTCCGGTCAAGGGCATGTACCTTGGTTGCGGGCACATTCCCCGGTGGGGGGTGTGCAAGAGGCAGCTGGTCGATGTTTCTCTCTCATCGACGTTTCTAGCTCTCTGTCTCTCTCCCTTCCTCTCTGTGATATATCAATAAAATATATTTTAAAAAAATAAAAAAATAAATAAAACACCTCCTTAGTAAATAAATATGGAAGGATCAAATTGGCAAGCTACTGCCCTACCAGTTCCCTGTTAGCAAGCTTCTTTAGATGAGATCCCCTATATCCTCCTGCAGAAGTCACACTTAAATATCCTTCTTTCCAGAACTTTGCACATTTATATGATTTCATTAATTTGCTTCATTCATCACCTTACCAACTAGCAGCACAGTGACACAGAACTGATTGGTTGACTTTGTAACCAGGATAATTCTTACTCCCTGCTAGGAAATCAATGAATACATACTGGTAAGTTAACTCCTTGGGTACATATGAGAAGACAGGAGAGAGGGGAGAAGTCATTTCTATCTCTAAGTCACCTAATGGTGCTAGGAATAAACTCCAGGTTGCATTCCTAAAGCACTATGGCAGCATTTTGGTGAACATTTGATTTAGGGATCTTAAACATGACAGCAATAAAATCTTCTTTGATGGAAATTTGAGTTCTTTTGTGGGTGTTCCTTTCTATGCATAGAGAACATGTGACTCAGAGGTCCTGACTTCTATTTTTTACCATCTTTTTGCCTACTAGACATTTATTTTGAAAATCCAGAATCAGTATTTGTGACATAATCTTGAAACATGGCTCATTAAATGATCATTGTAAACCTCAAAAGTTAATAAGCTAGTAGAGACAAAAATTATCTCCCAGATATTTTTTCCTTGTTATTTGGGAACCATGGTACAACATTTTTGTAGGATTTTTTAAAATATGAGTCTTTGATGCCAAAGGCAAGATTACAGTAGAATAGAAAACTGATGATCTACTTATATCTCAAAATCCCACACAACTATAGGAGTAAAAAGAGGTAAGGAAAGGTATCCTTGTCTAATTTTTAAGGGAGATAATCCAATACTTTGATAAGACTAGTGATGCTTCAAATGTCAGTAATTTTGACATGTGATGGTGAAATTCTGCTCAAGGGAAAATCAGTCTCTGTTGATAGATGAGTGTATCTTTTTAAAAAATAAAGACAAAATGTAGTAATAAGTTGATACAGTAAAATTTATATCCATTTAATCTATTTAAGAAGCTTACATGGCTGGCTTCCACATCATTTTGGAATTATTTTTCAACTTAAAATTAAGTAGCTGTTTTAAAGTATCATATCATGAAAAAACCAAAAGAAAAACATCTGTTGATTTTTAAGGACTCGCCATGGTAACACTGTAAATTTGGTGATAATAAACATCAAAAACTTAACTAGCTTATCAATATAAGAGTATTTGAAGACTCTAAATTCTATGTGAAATCTAATTTTGGATGATAATCTTTTAAGAAGTAAATGTTGCCCTACCAGATGGGTGTATTCTGTACACCAAAAAGGTTGCAAGTTGGATTTCCAGTTAGGGCACATCCCTACCTTGCAGGTTTGATCCTGGGTTGGGGCATATAAGGGAGGAAGACGTGAATCAATGTTTCTCTCTCACACTAATGTTTCTCTCTCTCTTTCTCTCTCTGAAATCAATCAATATACCCTTAGATGAAGATTTAAAAAAAAGTGGACATCTATTTCCTATGGAGTCCTTAACTTCTTCATCCAAAATTCCATACATGACAGTATGCAACAACCCTTCAAGCAGCGAGAGAATAATCTGAAATATTAAAGGTGATTTTGAAAACCGAGCCTGCAAAATTACCACAGCTACACCTACAATCTCCCTATTGGATATATATTTTTCATTTTTTATATTTTATTGATTTTTTTACAGAGAGGAGGGGAGAGGGATAGAGAGTTAGAAACATCGATGAGGGAGAATCATCAATCAGCTGCCTCTTGCACACCCCCTACTGGGGATGTGCCCACAACCAAGGTACAAGCTCTTGAAGGAATGGAACTTGGGACCTTTCAGTCCCAGGCCGATGCTCTATCCACTGAGCCAAACCGGTTTCGGCTCCCTATTGGATCTTTAACATTGACTAATTTTTCTTAATATTTGCAATAAATTTGATTGGGCAGAATTATTTTTAAAATCTTTCCTTCTCCAAATGTGCTATGGTTCTTTGACCCAGTATATGGGTAGTAGTTATAAGGCAAATAATTATGTTACTTATTTATTTTTTTAAAAAGTAAACAACCCTAGTCGGCTTGGCTCAGTGGACAGAGCATTAGCCTGCGGACTAAAGTGTCCCAGGTTCGACTGCGGCTAAGGGCACATACCTGGCATGTAGGAGGCAGCCAATCAATGATTCTCTCTCATCATTGATGTTTCTCTTTCTCCCTCTCTTTTCCTCTCTGAAATCAATAAAGAAATATATTTTAAAAAATAAAAATAAATAAAAAGCAAACAAAAAACAACTCTGCAACTTCAGTATCTTTCAAGCGCTATAAGACTTGGCTCCTGTCTGGAATTTTAATGTTTTAGTATTTGTTTACAAAGCATCTCATCAGACTCACAAAACTTTTTAAAAAATGTATTAAAATGTTATCATGCAACATGAAGTAGCAGGTTACAGTCCAGATTCTTAAGTCAGTTGGAGCCTTAGTCATTTGAGAGTGTAAATCAAAGTTGACCTAAGGTTATATATAGAGAAAGAGTCATCTATCTGTGGACAGGTTAGATTCTTGAGTTCATTTGATTCCAATCCAAAGTAACTGCCTACAAGTAACCAATCATTAAAGCCACGTGTTGGTTCAGGGTAGTTTTTGACCTAGCCAAACATTATTTATAATATCCGTTCAAAGTTCTTAAGAAGAGAAGCTATGTAGTTGGTTGTCTTTGTTCTTTGAAGGCAATAAAGAATGCAGATTCGTAGCTAGACTCCAGGATCAAAAATATATGCTATAAATGTGGCCCCAAAGCATAGCCTATCCTGCATGCTCTTCCATAATGTGACATTGTTGTCAATCCATCAAGAGGTGAAGTCAACTGTCCTCCCCTGGAATCTGGGCTGGCCATATGGCTCCGCTGTGATTTCCAGGCTAGTTCAGACAGAGCCTGTTTCTCCTGGGACCCTGGTTCTGAACAAACACACTCATCCCCTAACAAGTCCAATTACCCTGAGACCACCAAGCTAGAAAAGCCAGCCCCAGCTTAATCCGGTCTTCCAGCCATTCCCATCAAGGTGCCAAACCCAGGAAAACCATTTGGAAGAGGATCCTGTAGTTCTAGATCTTTTAGTTCCCAGACATTCAAGTCATCCTCCGCTATGGCCCCAGACATTCTAAAGCAGAGACAAGCCATTTTCATAATGCCCTATCTGAATCCCTGACCCAAAGAAGTCATGAGCACAATAAAATGATTATTTTACACTACTGACTTTAGGGATGGCTTGTTTCCCAGCATTTGTAACTGGAACACTATTGGAGAAACCCTGTCTCTACCACTGACGGAGAACTTCATAAACTTACGAAAACTCCTGGTCTCTTCAAACAATATAGGGATAGCATTCACTAGAGTGGGAGTTAATTGTGACCTTGGGAATACTTGAGATTCTGGCCTGTAAGAGAACGGAATAAAAGGCAGCTTTGATTTGTGATCATGATTTATCTACCAAGAGCACTATTAAATGCTAGGTAATGCATATCAAAATTTAAATTTGAAACTAACAATGGACTTCATTGTTTAATGAAAAGAAAATGTGCCCCTTAAGGGGGAAAAAGTCCTTAATTATTGAAAAAAAATAACCTTGGGTTTGTTTTTGTGAATATATACAGTAAGACGAAACATAACCTTAATGAGCATGTACTTTTGTATATTTAATCATCACAAAACCATTTAAAGACATTAACTTGTATATGATCACGTGATTGTTAAGTGGCCAATTTCAGGGCATTTTGAAACCAAAGCCTCATATATTCTTACAAGACTACTCCACCCTCCTACAGGATCATGTTATAATTTGGCATAGTTCATATAGAAGTTTACTGTGGTATTTAGGTAATGTATTCAGGGACTGATTTTGAAGCACTGATAATCCTTTTCACTAATATATCTAGTAGCACTGGATGTGTATTATGGTCTGGCTGAGTAGACTTACTATTGAACAGAAACTTAAAAGAAATTCCTAAACGGTACTCCTGACAGCAGGCTAAGTCTATTGCTTAATATATGTTTTTGATTGCTTTGAAATATTCCATGAAAGACCAGGCTTCTCACACACCCATCAAATCCCTTAGCTGACAAAGATGGATCTGAATGTCTCCCTGGAGATTACAATCTTTGTATAAATGTGAGCAAAAGAGGAATTATATCTTCCCACAAATTGAAATGTCCTTTGTAAAAGTCCATTTTAGGAATTTGAATTTTTTCATTTTATTTTTCCTACCACCATTTATCCCCTTTATGTCTTCTTTCACCTCCACCCTCCCTAATCACCCCACAGTCCATGTCCATGAGTTCTCTTTTTTTCTTGTTTGCTCAGTTCCTACATACCCACTATCCTCCCAAATCTTAGGAGATATTAAAAGAAAATCATCATTAAGATCTCAACATATGTTATACTTGGTTTTCCATGGTTTATTACTTGAGAAAGTTTTGGTGCTAAGTGCTGCTTTGCATAATTTTTCTATAAACCTGAGCTGTGTAGGTGGAAAAACAACAACAACAACAGCATTTGTTGTACTTATTTTCTTTAACAGGAAGCCGGAAGAGGGTATAACTGTTGTGACCTGCAGGCTGGCTGAACTATTTGTAAACATGCATCAATATCAACTCATTTTAAGCAACAAACGGAACCTTCTTTCCCTGGAGTAAACTCTATTATGAGCTTTCCCAATAAAATGTTGTTTTCCAATTAAGGTATGGATTTAAAATATGCACATATGATAGATATCTCTCTGAACTCAGAATCACAGTATTTCAGATTTTCTAAGATTTGCAGGTGTTTAGGCATTTCGGTTTATCCTAAACTACCAGTGAAGATAAGTTTTCTTATGCCCTTTAAAGTGGATTTTTATACTACCTTTTTAAAAAAGCGAGCTACCTATAAAGCACTCTCAAAAGAACCACTTGTCAACTGAAAATAATAATATTCACCTGTTATTAGCCTACGGCGCACTGTCATTTCAAAACTGCCGGTGACTCATGTTACAAATGCAGCTATTTTTAGGACAGAGCAGGAATGATGTTAACAATATTCCTTGAAAAGCCACGAACTATTTGATCAAGTATTTTGCAGATGGAAAAATGGATACACTTGTTATATCCCAAAATTACTCTCAGTAAAATGTGTTCATTTGGCCATCTGAATGTCCTTGCTTTTTGCATAGTCAACAAACCACACTAACAGCAAAACAAAACAAAAAAACAACAAAAAAACAACAACAAAGCAATCTGCTTTACATGAAATAGCTACATGTTTATGAATCTTAAAGAAGAAATATAAAACCACCCCAGAGGTTATATAGCATGTTTGATATCAAGTTTAGGGCAGCAGCACTCTGTATACACGTCAGTAATCCTATTTACAGATAGGATTCTCCTGTAATTGCTATTGCTGTGAAGCCCTAACTATATTCTATTTTTTTAAGTTATTAAAATTAAATGTGACTAAGCAAAAGTCAAAACATAAAAACCATTTAAAAAACATAAGACTAAACATGAATGAAAAGCGTTTATTAAAAGCCAAAATCGGTAGTGGGAAAAACTATCCTTAGAAAGACAATTTCTATGGCCAGCAGCCATGTGAGTACTACTGATTCGAAACTTCCTAACAAGCATACTCTATTATGTCTTTCTTTGTTTCCACCGCAAATGGCAGGCAATTAGCTGTTTCCTCATCTGTGGAAAACTGAAATCTTAAAATAATGCCCGAACTGTCCTCCATACACTGAATTGGGACACAGGAGGAGAGCATCGGTGCTGATTGACACGGGGATTACTGGTTCCTACTAGAAGTGCTGACGCAACCTTCACCACGCCAGGACACAAAAGGCATGGTTCTGCTTTGGCTTAGAATCATAAAGCAGGTTATAAGCAGCGAACGGTGTATATTTGGTACCAAAATTAAAACGCAGCTTTAAAAATCATGGCCCAGGAGAAAGTTTCGGTAGAAATTAGGCCTAAGTAGGACAGATTGTCGTCAGTAGAAACATTCCTGAAATGTCCCTTCTTTAAATACAAGCTGGCCTCTTCACAGCAGTTGTAATTCTAATTAAGAGAAAGGTTTTTAATTAAGCCCTGAAGATCCTGGTGAAGGGCCTTCTGTAAAACTGTCCTTGCTGGTTCCTCCAGAGGTAATTCATTTGGAAAGACAATGAAGTGGAGCTATTAAAATATTCAGAGACAACATTTCTCCCCCTGCTTTCTGTTACTCCACACAGAGCAAGCAGACTGAGAAAAGCTGCTGGCCCGTTGGAACACGCAAGAAAAGCACTGCTCGTTTTCAATTCAACCTTCCCCCTTCGTTTCAAAACACCGGTGGATACAGGGGCTAAGCCCACAGAACATGGGGAGAAAACGGATTCTGTAAAGTGGGAGCTTGAGCAATTTTCCATATCGTTTCATTCCCTTCGACACACACACACACACACGCATCACCTAGGGGAGACAGAAATGAACTGCTACCACATAAAGAAAGCCAACAACTTGTTTCAGACACCCTTAAAAATGCCATCTCTACTCCCCACCCCACCCCCATTTGCTTACAGAGTCTACTTTTTCTAGGATGAAAACTATTTGGGAAGCAAAATGAAACTCAAGCTGGTTTTCAGGAACCCAAACAGAAGTCAATGCTGGTGTGTGAGTTTCAACGTGAGGGCAGGATAACGAGTTGAGGGAAAACATCAGAAACTGTACCTGCCTTTGATTTTTACCTCGCCTAGTCCTATTATCACTATTTTTTTGCATTAAGCTCTGGTCTCCCTGCTTCCCGGCTTGGAGAGGGGAAAAGAGGAGAAGATAATGAGTGTGGAGGCAATTAAGGAGAGATTAGCCAGCCCTGCATACTGCTCCACAAAATGAGCTGGCTTCTCCCCACACCCTCGCATTCCTGGCCAAGAGAAAAAGGATTCCGGACTGAAAAGAAAACGGGACGTTAAGCTGGTTTCTCGAACCTAGCTGAAAAGTCTACAGACAATCAGGGGGGGCTATTATTTGAGGAGACAGTGGGAAAGAGGCAAAAGATTCAAGTTGCTAAGGAGACGCACTGAAGCTGGCATTCCTACATAAATTTCCATTTCTATTGGAGAGGAGAAAAGAAAAGATATTTTCCCCCAAAGTTTATTTGGATCCCCTGGTTACTGAAGAAAGGCATTTTACCAACTTATTTCATCTTCAGTTGTAAACAGCCAACCCTGAAAGAATGAAAGGCCTAAATGTTGACCTCCCGCTGCCAACCGGTCCCCTCCACAGTGAATTAAGTAACAAAACCAAAACCCTCCCATGGAAATTTTGAGGACCTATCAAAGAAAAGGCCTTTTGTAAACAGAAAGGAAAAAAAAATCAATTTTATGGCCCAAACTTAACAAAGTGAACTAATCTCTCTTCTCTAACAAGAAGCCCAAGACAAAAGTCAATCGGATTCTTGTGGATGTGTTATTTCAACTTTCTTGGAGCTGGAAACGTTTCCAGCAAAGCTTTATAAATAGTCCCAAAGACACGACTCTGGCACGAAGGAATTTAATGAGTTTTTCAGGGCTGCGTTTTAAGTGCAGAGAAATCACGGGCAGATAGATCCTCTCTCTTCATTCCCCCCTTTCTCTGTATGGACACCAGCTGAAAAAAAATCAAGATTAGCAAGGAAAACGGTTTGCAGCAAGACATCGTAAGTTGGCAGATTTCGGCTAAGGGCATAACTGGGGTGCAGGGGGAGGCAACGGGGGATCAAGGAGAGAATAAAGCAGCAAAGCCCCCTTGGGGCCGGTAGCCCAAGTAACTACCTTTGTCTCCAACCCCCTATCTTTCCATTTGCAGCTTTTCAGTGCCGGCTGAAAAGGATCCTAGGTCCCAGGCTTTTGTGACTAGTTCATGAAGAGAAAAGAAAAGGTCTGGAGGAGAGAGGAGGTTTTGGGACTGGGAAAGAAGGCAACTCACAACCAAGGGCAGTGTCACCATAAAAGGAAGAGAAATTAAGCCTGTTCCTCTCCCAACTCTTCACATTCCTCAAAAATGTCAGGAAATAGAAAGTCTGAACCTAAACTTACGGGGGGCGGGGGGGGGGGAGAGAGTCAGATAAAGTGGAGACGAGGCGGAAACGCGGGCACTGAGAGGTAAACTCGGGCGGTTTCCCGCGGAGAGAGAGGAGGGAGAACAGAGCGAAGAAAACCGAGAGAAAACCCAGGGCATCCCGGTGGAGTTGGGGCGGTTTTTTTTTTTGCTTTTCCCTTTTAAAGGGGGGGCGAGGAAGCCACACACACATGGTTCTCGCCTTAAAGGATAACAATGACCCCCAAAGAGCATGCATGTTACTCCAGAGCCCGAGGAATGACCACGGGAGGAGGGCGGAGGACGCGGGAAATCGCAGTGGGTTTTTTGTGGCGACGAGGACCAGGGAGAGGGTAGGGGGTGGACATCCGAGGATCCGGGTAACTGTTAGAGGCCAGGAGGGAGCGGGGCGGACAAGGGCAGGGGACGCAGAAAGTGCGGGGGAGAGGCGGCGGCCGTCCGGGCAGCGGGGCGCGGGGCAGCGCGGGGCGGGAGGAAGGGGTCGCGGCGCGCCAGGCCCTTACCGCTGCTGAGCGTGGACTCGCAGTGCCAGATGTCCAGGCTGGCGGGTTTCCGGCAGGACTCCCACAGGGACAGGTAGTACTGGTGGTCGGCCGTGACCCAGGCCGGGCTCAGCACGGCCCCCAGATCCAGACACAGCGCCAGAAAGATGCACACCAGCCCGACCAGCTTCAGCGGGGTTAGCACCGACACGCGCACCTCCTCCATGCCGCTGCCCGCCGAAGCCATGCCCCGGGCGCCGCAGTTAGCCGGCCCGCCGGGAGGCGAGGACGCCAGGCGGGTCCGGAGGGGCTGGGTTCCGGACCTTCCTCGAAGGGAAGCGGCGGCTCGGCCCGTGCGCGCGGGAACTCGCTCCTTTGGGGTTCCGCGCCTCCCGCCGCCGCGATCCTACCGATCCTACCGATCCCACCGCGAAGCTTCTCGCCACTGAACCCGCGCCTCGATCTGCCCGCGCCCGATCGGGTGCCCGCTCCGCCCTGGCGCAGCCCCGCTAGCTCCGCCCCGGCCCCGCCCCTGCTGCACGGGGGAGGCGGTGCCGAGCGGGGCGGGGCGGCGGGCCGCACTCGGGCGGGGTCCGGCTCTGGCTCTCAACTCCTGGCCCTAGATGGAAGCTTGCTCCCGCCCCGCCCCTGGCCGATGCCTGCGGAGCGGGTCCCCATTCTCTGCCCCTCGCACGCAGCTTGGGGAGAGCGATTCCTCTTCCCGGCAGAACCAGAAGAACCCCCCCACCCTACTCCCGCCAGGCTGCACGGGGCAATTTCTTGATGCCGCCTAGCCCCTGGCCCCCATCCCTGGCCAAGAGGGCTGCAGGGTCGCCTTGCTTCCCATCCCCACCCCCGCCATCACGTGGGTTTCCGTTTCTTAGCAAGTTGGGTGGGTCCTTTGCTAGAAGGCTTCAGCTGAGGAATCCTAGGTTGTCTGGGCTGTAGCCTTTAGACCTAGGAGAGGTTCTCTGGGTGATGTAGCAAAGCCATCACCATCCTCCTCCACAGCCCCGTCAGTGTCTTATCCTGGGGGATTCGGAGGAAGGAGGAGAAAGGTGATAAGTATTTTGTCCTCTCTTTTCAAATCCAGGAGGGACCCTGACTCAGAGCCAGTGATCCCCTAGTTTTTCCTCTTTCTTAACTTTCCCTCTAAAACCGCTGTGGCTTCTATTCTCTAGACTCGCTTTCTTTCACGCCCCCCGTGAAGGGCGATTGCTCTGGGGATGCAGGCGTTAAAATGGGATTGAAAGCTCCTGCAAAATGTGAAGTAAGCCTTACTTGCTTACCTGCTGCTCTGTTCTTTGGTTCGGTATTGACTGAAACCGTTATTCTTTGGACTTTGTACAATGCCAAGTTGGATCTAAATCCCTCCCCGGGCGTAAACCTATTCTTGACTTAACCCAAGGCCTGGCACAGAAAAAGTGGCATGTCTGTAAGTGCTCAATCTACACATATGTATTGAGTACCTACTGTGCTCTCCTGGCCAAGGATTCAGCCACATATGACCTTGCCCCTGTTCTTGGGAAAGGCTCTAGTTTTTTTTTAATCTACCTGAGGAAGAAACACCCCCTTGGACTTGAATTTGCAATTCTGTAATTAACTAGGTCAGCTTGTGATTGGGTGGGTCATCTGTCTTTTGCATCTCTTTGACTGCTTTCCATTTTTCCTATAACAATTTGTTGAATAGTGGATCACGGGGGGTGGAGATGTTCCCAGACCTTTCACCGTCTGGAAAATTTGGTAAGAAACCCAAAATAATGGTTAAGATCTGAAGAAGGGAATAAATGCCCTCTCTCTTTTCATAAAACACAGTCCTAGACACTATAAGAGTTTGTAGTTTTTGTTAATAAACATTTCCTTCCCACCACATCTTTCCATGGGGCTGACCACGTTTTGACCCAAGCAACATTTTATTTTTTGAAATATATTTTATTGATATTTTTACAGAGAGGAAGGGAGGGAGATAGAGAGCTAGAAATGTCGATGAGAGAGAAACATCAACCAGCTGCCTCTTGCACACCCCCCACCGGGGAATGTGCCCGCAACCAAGGTACATGCCCTTGACCGGAATCGAACCCAGGACCTTTCAGTCCGCAGACCGATGCTCTACCACTGAGCCAAACCGGTTTCAGCCCCAAGCAACATTTTAAATGTAAGGAACAATCATTGTCAAGTGACTTGAAAATAAGAACTAACCCAAAGTGAAACAAAAACCCATGGTTTTCTTATATTTAGAAATTAGAGAACTAGTAACTTTTCCCTACCTGCCAATCATCATATCTGTTGCCATTAATAAAGAATGCCTAGAGCACTCTGAGCTCCTTAACCTCTGACTTCTTGGCCTCCTACTCTCTCCCAAGGAGGAAGAAGCTTAAGTGCTTCTCCTTGAAAATGGTTCCTAATGGAACACTGAAAATGGGATTAAAATCCAAGATGATTAATAGGGATGGGCAGGCTTGAGATGGTTTTCTTTTTACCTGGAATGATGTTCATGGGTTTATAATGTACTTTTGAAAAGAATGTGTAAGGAAATTTCTTGACTGTGCCTCTAAATTATAATTTTTTTTCTTCAAGTTCTACCACCTGCCCTTTAATAAGTTCCATTTCTAGTCAGCCAATGTTTTTTTCTTTATCTTTGTTCCCTCTCATTTGGGCTTTCTTGCCATATCTGGTTTGGCTCAGTAGATAAGAGTGTCAACTTGGGGACTGAGGCGTCACAGGTTTGATTCCTAGGTTGCAGGCTCCATCCCATGCCCCAGTAGGGCCAGGTGTGGTGATGTGTCTCTCTCATATGGATGTTTCTCTCTGTCTCTCTCCATCCTTTCCACTCTCTCTAAAAATCAATGGGAAATAATATCCTTGGTAAGGATTTTAAAAACAAATAATTTGGGCTTTCTTCCTCCTCCACCCTCACTCTAGAAACCTCTGCACTTGTTTCACTTCATTTTTTCTGGCTTGTTCTCAACAGATTACTTGAGTGACTCCATCCTTCTTTGTACCACCTACAAAGTTGTATGTGTACTGACTCAAAAATTAGAAAAAATAAGCCATTTTAACAACAAAAAGTCTCATTCTCTTAAAAATTTCCATCCTTCTGTCAATTGTTTCTAGAATTTGCACAACATAATATAGATTAGCTATCCTTAATCCTAACTTTCAAAAAATGAAAAGCTGCCGAAGCCGGTTTGGCTCAGTGGTAGAGCGTCGGTCTGCGGACTGAAGGGTCCCAGGTTCAATTCCAGTCAAGGGCATGTGCGTTGGTTGCGGGCATATCCCAGTGGGGGGTGTGCAAGAAGCAACTGGTCAATGTTTCTCTCTTGTCGACATTTCTGGCTCTGTCTCTCTCCCTTCCTCTCTGTAAAATATCAATAAAATATATATTTAAAAAATAAAATAAAAAAATTTAAAAAATGAAAAGCTCTCAACACAAAAGGTTGTTTTTTTGTTTGTTTGTTGTTGTTGTTGTTGTTTTGCTTTTCATAAGTTCGGAACAAACCAATTTCAAATTTATCTGAGCCTATTTTTTTTATTTATCCCACTAAATAGTCACACATCCTGTTGGGTGTTGTCTCACAATATGTGTAACATAGCACTCTTCAAAAATCTGAAAAAGTCTAAATTCCTTAAAAACAACTGGCCCCAAATTTTGGAGATAAGAAATTGTGGACCTGCATTCATCCTAAAGATGGAAAAAGTAGGGGGGGGGGTCAACAATTACTAAACATTGAATGAAAATCTACAAAAAATTATCTGGCTGGAAGTGGAATGGGAGGTGACAAATAAGGTGTGTGTGTGTGTGTGTGTGTGTGTGTGTGTGTGTGTAGGAGAAATGTAGAAACAATGATTGAAATAGACCCATTTCTGAAAAATAGTAAGAGGAAAAAGAGTTCCTAGCTCAAGATAACTTATTTGAGATCTCTTAGAAAAATGACTTTGTTGGCCCTGCACTATAATGTCACACAAAGGCCAGACATCCCCTCTTTCACCTGAGCCTAGCATAGGGCAGCATGTCACAACGGTCACCCTTATCCATGCACCTCCAGGTATCATAGTCTAGGGGTCCTAACTCTATCCCACAATATAAGAGCTGCATGAAAATTGAAAATTTGAGTCACAGAACTCCGTGTGAATCTGTATGAGTTGTGTAGCCAAGGAGAGGCAGGAAGGAGTCATTCCCTAGACCCTGTAGCAAAGGAAGAAATCAGTCCTATTTGAATGAATCAAGCCAGAAAAAAGGGGGAAAGCAATGTGAAAATAGAGGCTTGAAAAGGTTGGATGGAAGTGACTGGGAACCTCATCAGAAAAGTACAAATGTATCATGATGGGAAGTAGAGGGTATAGCGGAGATGGAGATGGAGAGGAGGAGCATGTTCCAGACTTTAAAGGTGTCTTAAGAGAATAAAGAGGAGTAAATGCCACGTTGTCTGCTCACAGTCTGTCAGCAAGGGCACCATCTCTACATTTACATAGCAGTGGAGATGTACAACTACTAAAGTTCAGTGCTTTGGGATAAACCAGAGGGGACTTAATCAGTTAGGGACTAAACAGAAATAATTTACTGTTTCAGGAATAAGCCAAGCGATCTCATACATTGTTCAAGTCACCAATCTTGTCATTGTCACAGTAGCTTCTGGTCAATGTCAATCTTCTACCCATTATTTAGATACTCAGTGGGGGAGGTGTTCTCTAGTTATTCTGAATCCAGGTCACCATCCATATAGAGAAGGTTCCTTCCATCAGGGACAAGCCATTTTGTTTTGCTCTTTGAGTCTGGCTTCTCTTCCCAGATTCTTCAAAGGTCTTCCTACACTACAGACTTTCAGCACTGGGATGGCATCAGACATACACTGGTTAGAACCATTTACTCTTGGAGAAGAAATAAGAACGGATGGGAAAACATTGATGAAATAATCATTAAAAGATTATAAATACCCATCAACTTTTTTTCAATGCAACAGATAAGGTTGGCAAAATACATTGGAAGTTAGAAACAAAGAATACTTCAGTGGTTTGCTTTTTTTATTCCATTTTTTAGATCTATGCTAGAAAGATTCTGATGAGAGTAAAACCATGATATCATGAGGCTTGCCTGCTGTTTATGATAATTAATCATGTCCAAGAGAGATCCAGATTATGGTATATTATGAATTACATTATTGAGTTTTCTTGTTGCATTGCTCTTGGTTTAGCAATATAACAGATAATTGTGACTGATATTTGCTATTTCTGCTTTTTGTTAAGAAAAAAAAGAACATTGATGAAAATAAAGAATCCCACCTTCAAAAAACTAAATTCCATCATGTTTAATGTGTTTTCCAATTTAAAATGTATTATATTATTGAATCAGTTAGATTTAAGTCAGTAGTAGCACATTCACATTATGTGTTGATGTTTTGACTTCAAGGTAATTGTTTCACAGTAGTACCTATAATTTATTCACCCACAAAGAAAGAAAATAAATCATAAAAGTGAAAACCCAAGGGGCCAGTGGAGTTGAAGGATGATTACTTTTAAGTAAATATGTTTATTGTAATGAAAGAAGTATGAATCAGATGCCCAGGAGGTAGGAATATAGGGAAAATTAGAATATTCCCAGTTGGACTAAATTTAAATGCCTTTCCCATCTTTTTCAAGCCTCTATTTCCTTAATATTTATATTTTATTTGTATTCACTTATAGCTTTGTGGAGTATAAATATTTCAAGCACCTCATGATTGCATTTAAAATTTTCATTTCTTTGTTTCCACAAGCTTTTGGTTACTCTGAAGCAACTGCACACCTACCAACATATTCTCATCCTGATGGCATTTCAGTTATCCTTGACCATCATCAGCATGATACAACATTTTGACATCTCTCCTGGTGTGGGCCACAGTCGATGTCTGATTTGAAATGGGGGAGAGGGAAGCCTGAGAAATTGTATCCCTGAATAACTGAATCGTTAGGTGTGATGAGCAGGTTATCTTATGCTTGGAGGAGCTGGAAGCTGATTAGTGTTAAATCATGACTTAGCTCTTGAGTTCAACACAAGCCAATGGAAGTTAGAGCAGTGATTGTACCATGACCTGTGAAGAGCGGCTACAGTATTTGAACAGATTCAAGCCTCGGACTAATGAAAGGGCAGAGTCCTCTCATGGCCACGTTTAAGTCCCAGCTTGAAGGGCAGACCCCTCCCAGCACAATTATAGGCAACAGCTATAGTTGTAATCTTGAACCAATGGTCAGAACACAAGGCCCCACATGCCTAAGTGATATAGGTTGCAAGTAAATAAAGCTTGATCAGGTGCATGTAATTGAATAGGATCAAAACCCCAAGAATGTTGTAAACATCTTGACCATTGCCTTACTTTGCCTTGTGGAATCTGGCTATAAAATAAAAAGACACAGCTTGTAGTCCGTGGCTCTCCATCAGAAAGGACAGCGCCCCACTGATACCTAGCTTTCATTCTCTTGTCTGTCTTTTCTCAATCCTTCACCGCCCCCACCCAGATTCACCCTTGTCCATGCCGGGGCAGCACAATGGCCATCAGGAATCACCATGGATAATTGTTCACCCTTTCCATCACTCTCTTTGGAGCTCGGTAGCTAAGCCTTCTCTGTCACCTTAGATTTTATTCTAAACCCTTATTTGTTAACTTCTTGGTGAGTTTTCAAAGAGACCTTTACCCTTGGACATTTGAATGAAGACAATTGTGACTAAGCAGAAAAATTCTGATAAATGCCAAAGTAGAGAGCAACATGGTCAGTTTCTCATCTCAAAAATAGTTTCATCCATGATGATTGGCACTGCTATATTCTCTCCCATGTGTTCATTTTTGTTATATAGACAGTCTCAAACTTGTGGCTGGAAACCCTTCCCAGTGTTCTCCTGATAGGGGCTATGTCTGTAGTGTAAGAAACTTCTCTTTCATTAGCAAGTGTAGGACCCTCCTTTCTTTGTGGCCTAAAAGATTCACATTATCAGTGGGAAAAAGTGAACCCCAAATTTATACATCTCAAATATAGTGATGGCTCAAAGATAATTGAAGGAAATACTAACATTTTTTAAAAATGATTTCTATTAAGTAGAAAGGATACCTGGAGCAATTTATACTCACACTTTCAAGGAAAAGAATGCAGTTAAGCAATTTCTCTCTGGAATTTCCAAAAGGTGGTCTTAAATGTCAGCAATGCTAGGGGACTGAGGCTAGTGGAAAAAATGATCCTCTTAGGAACTGTATTTCAGTGTAGCTCTCACCTCTAGATTTCACCTTTTAAAATGTGTCTGTAAAGTGAGTCAGTAGTATTGTATGATTTGTCAGCAGTCTGTCAAATTTGAATGTCAGCTAATTTAGGTCCAAACAAATATAGGTGGAAATATCAGATCTATATGGGGATCAGTGTTGTTTATCATTTCCTGAATCTTTTTCTTTCAACTTTTTCTTATCCTACTGTTTCACATGCCCCCCCCCCAGAGATTACAATAATTCTATAATATGAGCAAAAAGGGTATTATATATGCCCCAAAATTAAAATGTCCTTTGTAAAAGTCAATCTAGGGAACTTGACAATTTTAGGAGATGTTAAAAGAAAATCATCATGAAGATCTTGAAATAAATTACACTTGGTTTTGTCTGGTTTATTACTTGAGAAAGTTTTGGTGCTAAGATCTCTTTGGTAAACAAGACTAGAGATCACTTTTGATTTGGCAGACCAGAGCTAAGATTCTCACTCTGGAACCTACTGACTATATGGATCTGGGCATGCCATTAACCTCAGTTCCCTCCTTTATAAAATGGGATTATAACTACATGTTTGAGTTGGTGTGAGGATTCATGAGGTAATTTCTATAATGTGCAATGTCTGGCATATGGTAAGCACTAATTATAATTATTATTTTTATTAAATCTTTATTGTTCAGATTATAACAGTTGTTCCTCTTTTTTCCCCCCGACAGCTCCCCTCTACCTGGTTCCCACCCCACTCCCTACCTTTACCCCCCCACACACACACACACACTGTCCTCATTCATAGGTGTATGATTTTTGTCCGGTCTCTTCCTGCACCCCCTAAACCCCTTTCCCCCCAAGGATTGTCAGTCTACTCCCTTTCTATGCCCCTGATTCTATTATATTCACCAGTTTATTCTGTTCATCAGATTTTTTATTCACTTGATTTTTAGATTCACTTGTTGATAAATATGTATTTGTTGTTCATAATTTTTACCTTTACCTTTTTCTTCATCTCTTTGAATATTTCTTGCCACTTGCTTCTGGCCTGCACAGTTTCTGTTGTGAAATCAGCTGACAATCATATGGATACTCCCTTGTAGGTAACACTGTTTTTCTCTTGCTGCTTTTAATATTCTCTCTTTGTCTTTTGCTCTTGGCATTTTAATTATGATGTGTCTTGGTGTGGTCCTCTTTGGATTCCTTTTGTTTGGGGTTCCCTGAGCTACTGGGCCCTATAGGATACCTAAGACTCAGGGGGCAGTGT
The DNA here is from genome assembly GCA_963924515.1 of Vespertilio murinus. NCBI lineage: Eukaryota > Metazoa > Chordata > Mammalia > Chiroptera > Vespertilionidae > Vespertilio > Vespertilio murinus. The sequence goes on from OZ004710.1 coordinate 21,808,059, forward strand.
TTCAACAGGTGGGGACAGTTTTCTGTCATTATTTCTTCAAATAGGTTTTCAATATCTTGTCTCCATCTTCTTCTGTCACCCCCATAGTTCACATGTCAGTACCCTTGAAGTTGTCCCAGAGGATTCTTACACTGTCCTCATATTTTCGGATTCTTTTTTTCTTTTTTTCATTTCCGGTTTGGTGCTTTTTACTTCTTTGAATTTCAAATCTTTGACTTGATTCTTGTGATCCTCTAGTCTGCTGTTGGATCTCTGTATATTATTCTCTATTTCATTCAGTGTATGCTTAATTTCTAGTTGGTCCTTTTTCATATCTTTGAGTATCTCACTAAATTTATTGGCCGTTTCTAGAAAATTATTTAAAAACCTTATAAATGTGGTTTTGAATTCTATATCCAGTAGTTTGCTTGAATTCTCTATCCAGTAGTTTGCTTCCCTCCATTTCTTTCATTTGTGACCTGTTTCTTTGTCTCCAAATTTTGGTTGCTTCCCTGTGTTGATAGAGTGACTTTGTGTGTTAGGTGTCCTATAGGGCCTAGTAACTCAGCCTCCCTAATTACCTAAGGTGGACACTCTTGGTGCACCCCTTTGTGGGCTGTGTACATAGTCTTATTATAGTTAAGCCTTGATTGTTGATGGTCTCACTGGGAGAAATTGACCTCCAGGCCAATTGGCTATGAGGATCAGCTGTGTGTATAATGGGAGAACTTCTGTGGTGGAGACACCTTTATGAGGCAAGACTTGCTTCAGTGGGGCTTTGGTACTTACTGAGTCTTGAGAATTGAACTCAAGGTCCTTCAGAGCACAGGAAAATGCTCTAAGCTCTGAGCTACACTGGCCAGGAGAGTGTTTTTAGTTAATTTTTTCAATGACTGAAATGATGTGTGTTTCTCAGGCTTTTCCCAGTACATTCTTTTTTTTTTTTTAGAAACAAGCTTTCTTTGAGGAGAAAACCTTAATCTGGTTTTCATTCTTTGCTTAAGTTTCTCAGTGCAGGATCAAATAATGTAAGAAAAACAAATACATTAAATTTGTACTTTAGAGTCAGCAAAACTAAAATAAAAATAATCTTAATGGGTGTAGTTTTATTGATAGAACTGCCATAAAATACTTTGTTATTCCATGCCTCTTAACTCAATTTTCATTTATTATATCCTTTTTAATTCAGTGTTTTCCCGATGATTTTCAATGTTTACTCCTCTTTCCTAGAGCCATTGAGAGAAACACAGAGAGATAAAAACAGTTAAGAAACATTTCTTAAATATGTATACATTTTCCCATTTAAAAAATCTTACTTTTGTTCTGTTTATGTTGTTGTCATATTCATTCTCTCACATGATCCACATTATGAACTTCTCAATTTTGGGAATAAGCAAGCCATGGATCAAATTATCTGAAAACTCACACACATACACAAACACAGTCCATACTGTATTATTTGTATGGCATAGAATCATCATGAATATCCTTGTTGCTCCTCAGGAAATATGTGAAACTGCTATTCCCTGAATATGAACAATTTCACCAAACTGAAAACTCTGCATATTTTGAGATAGAGCCCCTGCTGTCATTTTACTGACTATGGAACTGATTTTGCCATTACCAAGCTAGACTCATGCCAACCAGCTAGTTATCAAACCTAAATTTAGGACGCAGGTCTGATCAACTAAGTGTTCTAAGGGAACAAGGCCAATTATTAAAACTCTGAAGTGTCCTGCAAAATCCAGATAGAAATTAAAGGATCTGTATTGAAAAATGTTTACTCTGTCCTTAATATCTGTTCTCAGTAATACTTTTTTACTATTGAAGCTAAGCATTTACCGTATTTGCCGGCTTATAAGACGATTTTTTGGCCCTGAAAAATATGCCTCCAAGTGGGGGGTAGTCTTATACGGTGAGTATATAACAAACTCTGTATTTTTAGTGGAAATGTTAGGGGGTCGTCTTATATGCCCAGTCGTCTTATACGCCTGCAAATACGTATTTTTCAGGGCCAAAAAATCGTCTTATATGCCGGCAAATACAGTATGTCTTTATCACCATTCCATTTCTTCTTTCATTCTTCCAAATGGTTTTCCAACCATGCCTGAGTTTCTCAGCATACCTGCTAATGCTGTAACGTTTAGTCTTGTAAGATGTTTCTTACCCTCCAATCATCCCTTCTGGGAAGTATCAGAACAAATGTAAAATAGCAGATTATGTACCTAAATGAGGATAGCTTGGTGGTAATCATTAATAGCCCTTTAAATGGAAAGAGATCAACAGTAGAAAAATTGTTTTAGATCAAGTTAGAGTTGACTATATTTTGAATAATGTATTTAATAATGACTCCATAAGAATATAGAGTTTGGATATATATATATATATATATATATATATATATATATATAGCCTTCATGGAAACAACCAAGATATGTGGTTACTAAAGAATGAAGAATTGAAAATGATTCTACCATTTATGATAACTCATGTATTAAAGACACACACACATATATATTCAAAAAGCAACTCGAATAAAATAGAATGGTGATTTCCAGAGGCTGGGGTAAGGGAGAAATGGGAGTTATTGTTTAATGGGTTTAGAGTTTCAGTTTTAAAAGATGAAAAGAGTTCTGGAGATTGATGGTAGTGATGGTAGCATAACATTATAAAGGCATTTTAATTCCACTAAAAGGTAGTACATTTAAAAATGGTTAAAATGATAAATTTTGTGTGCATCTTATATAATAAAAGGCTAATATGCAAATTAACTGAACAGCTAAATGACTGGTCACTATGCCCTGCACTGATCATCAGGGGGCAGATGCTCAATGCAGAAGCTGCCCCCTGGTGGTTAGTGCACTTCCACAGGGGGAGTGCTGCTCACCCAGCTGGCGAGTGCAACGTTGGTGGCTGGATTCTTGCCTGCCTCCGTGATAGTGCTAAGGTTGTCCAACTGATGGCTTAGGCTTACGAGGAGCAGGACTAAGCCATCAGTCAGACATCCCTGGGGGCTTCTGGACTGCAAGAGGGCACAGGCTTGGCTGAGGGACCCCTTCCAGTGCACGAATTGTGTGCACTGGGCCTCTAGCTTTGCCATAATAAAGATGGAAGAAATAACAGGCAACATAATTTTTGTCCTTTCCCCAAGGTCTCTTTAAACATTTTTAGTATGGGGGTAATCTTTCTCCACTCTTCATTGAAATCTCTTACAGAGTTCATGGGTAGATACTCTCAGGTTAATAAAGAGTCCCATGGTCACTTTAGGTGGCAAATATAATCTCAATTCAGCAATCAGAATGTCTAGATGTTATATATATATATATATATATATATATATATATATATATATATTCCAAAGTTCATTTAGCATTACAACTTCTTTGTAGCCCAGGCTTGATTCAGGTTAGACATATATAGTTGTTTTTTTAAAGGTCTATATTTATATTGTTGATCAGGCTGTTGAACACATATTGAACTGGTCCTATATTGTATTTTTGAAATTTTAATAGTTGAAGGAAGGAGTCTCTGTCACCCTCACTCTGGCATCCCAATATCTGTTTTATTTGCTACTTTATTTAAATTTTAGGAAAGGCAACTTCCATTATAAGACTTTGTTACATGTACTGTCAAGTATGACCAAAAGGCTTGGAAAGAGAGAGAATACTGCGGACATCACTCAGATGTCTGGTCAAGGACTGTCAATCAAAGACTCACTATTATGACATTCATGTGTTAATGATATAGTGTGTGAGACATGTCAGTAGCTCCAAATCAGATTTCATTACACATAATTTTCTTAATATTATTATTAGCTACAATTTTTGAGTTCCTACTAACTGCTAGATTTTTCTAGGTGCTTAACAATGCTTTTAAAATTTATTAAATGAATATTTCTCACAAAGAGATAGGTGCCAGCACTGCTTTTCAGATGAGGTAACTGAGTTTTATAAAGTTGTCACTTATCTAAGGCCACACAAATTAAAAGGCTGAGATTTGTGTCTTATGACATCTGAAATTGATAGATCATCAAGATTGCTTCATTGTTGCCAACTAATGTTTTTTTTGTTTGTTTGTTTTTTGTTTGTTTTTTTACAATGGGGCCTAAAGCTATCTAATACCTAGAGAATCGGATGACAAGCATAGCTAATTGCCTTTTGTGTTATTTCTCCTAGTAGACTGCAACCCAGGACTGATCACTCATTCACCATTCCCCCCCATTGACATTGCTAATAGTCTTTCTCTCTATGTGAAGACCCAGTATTTCAGACTAAGCATTATTTATATTTTAAAAAACACACAAACACAACAAACTCATCTTGTGTAGAGTATAATTTTCATACTAATACAAACCAAAATTTTCTAAGACTACCCTATTAACCAGGGATGAATGAAGGCATTTTCACTAAAAGATAGTAAATGTAGGGACATCTGGGTTTCCTAATTCAGATTTCTTTTGTACTATCATATTTTATGTCATTTTAATGTATTATCATCTCATATAAGAAGCCTATTTCTATTCAACCAACTAATCAATCTAACTAGCACGTTTCACTCTCTCTGTAAAGCAAGCCAACTGATGTCCAGTGAATATTCAAGAATCGGGCTAGGAGGCTACTAAACTGTAAGCCTGCTCCTATGTGGAGATGAATATGTACCAAGAACTGTTTGTGTTTATTATGATATCTGTTAACGGTGCTTGTGCATATTCCAGTTATTGTCAAATTAAATTTGGGAGAAGCAATGGTAAAAAATTCAGAAATAATCATACAAAAACCTGGATGCAGTCCAAATCCAGAATGTCTCTTAAGTGTCTAAGTTCTCTTTGGTTTTCAAATGAAACCCCTCCCTCGGCCTGGCCTATGGGTATCGGGCTGAAACTGGCTCTCCAACATCCCCCAAATGGGTTCTGGATTGTGAGAGGGCAATTCTCAGGTGACACACCTCAGGAATTGGGGTCCCTCCTCTTTGGATCTGGGGTGCAAGTGAAGCAGATTTGGGACCAACAGTGCCCTAGCAGCAACCTAACCCATGGCTGACTCCCTGAGGAATCAGGCTCCCTCCTCTACTGGTTGGAGCATCTGCCCCCCTGGGGGTCATTGTGCATCATAGCTACCAGGCATAGTCAGACAGTCGCTTATATATATATATATATATATATATATATATATATATATATAATTAAGAAACTTCCATTAATGGACTCTTATTCAAAAGCATTATCTTGGGCTTATATCACAAGATTAGTAAAAATGTACTCAATCTCTAAGTCTCCTTTTACTTTGAAGAATAAAGACTAATAATGTGAATGTGAAGTTAAGAACACACACACACACACACACACACACAACCATAAAGTTAATAACCTAGATAAGGGTACCCCTGTATCCCATAAAGGATATAAATCACCAAAGGCAGTGGACAAACAACCATCCAACTGTGACTCCATATGGCAACAACATAATGGTGTTAGAACAAGACTCTCTAGCTCTCTGTGTAGATAGAGTTTGGAAGAATTGATTTCTTTATACCAAGTAAACTCTCCTTTTCTTGATTAGTGCAAGCTAAAGTACTTAAAAAAGGAGAAATTGGAATACTGCTAATAAGGATGTGGGGTTTTAAGAAATCAATTAAAGCTGAAACTGGTTTGGCTCAGTGGACAGAGCGTCAGCCTGCGGACTGAAGGGTTCCAAGTTTGATTCCACTCAAGGGCATGTACCTTGGATGCGGGTACATCCCCAGTAGGGGGTGTGCAAGAGGCAACTGATTGGTGATTCTCTCTCATCGATGTTTTTAACTCTCTATCCCTCTCTCATCCTTTCTGTAATAAATAAATAAATATTTTTTAAAAAATCAATTAAAAAAAGAAATATGACTCTGGTTACACCCCAATCTTTTGTTAAAGTTTATAAACATTAAATCCCACTTCAGGAAATATTGTTAGCTTGAAAATAAAATGATCTAGGTATCGTTCTAAGATCAGAAATAAAGTTATTTAATGTCTATTTATACAAATGCAAAAAATACTATGGGTTTAGAGAAACAATGTTTTGTATAAAAATGCATTATAGTATCTGCATTTAATGTAAGGTTATTTCCTTACTTTTTGTCATCCAATAATTCCACTTATATGTAAATATCCTGGAAAGAGTCTTTATAGTTTTAATATTAACTTTCTTATTTTGATATTGTAATTGAACCAATATTTGCTCTATCCAGGTTAATTGTTTTTTGCATCACAAAAATCAAAATTATTATGTTCCATTTTACTTAAAAAAGCTAAGCCAAAGCATGTGCATATTCCCCTTCCTCCCTTATGACAATGCAGGACAGGTTCTGAGTTTGAGCCAGAGCATTACTTGTCCATGGGCAGTGCAAAGATTCAGATAAAGGAAGACTATAAGAAGCTACCTTCTGGGGAGAAGCCAGGTAGACCATGTAAATACATTTTTAATCCTAAGGTTCCAGAACAAGAAGTAAAATCCATGTATATGGCAGCCAGATAGAGTTATGAGAATGAGATGATATTTAGGAGGTTCACAGAAGAGAGGGAAGAGGTAAAATGGAGAAAATATCTGAGGAGAAGCAGTAGTTCCATAGACCTTTATAAGGTATTCAAGGCCTCACCCCATTTAGGAGGGAACTTACTTTGGCTCTCCCCTGGTCTGAAAGGCTATGGATAATTTCTCAGCTGAAAACATACAGTTTCCATTGGGTTTGTGTAAATTATTCTAACTTTGTGAAAACACTCCTGGGCATGGGTGAGGTGGAAATAGATAAAGGACATGGGTAGGTGGGTCCTTAGAGGGTATTATGTCCAAGTCACCATAAATATTACAAATATTTACCTCTACTGTAGAGAAGCAAACCTGTACCTGACACAGTCCACCTCTGAGCAAACTGCCATCCTAAAACAATTTTCTTCACAATCACATTTTTATTATGAAATACTGCATATTTACAGAAGGAAAGCATATCAATTTAACCAATAACAATTAAATAAGCAATCATGTACTCAACACCAAATTTAAAATAGTATATTAATACCTCAGAGCCCCTATATCAACTGTTTTATTGATCTACTTATGTGATCATGGTTTTTTTTCTTCCTATAGATTCTTTTAAAAAATGTATTTTATTGATTTCAGAGAGAGGAAGGGAGAGGGAGAGGATAGAAACATCAATGATGAGAGAGAATCATTGATCAGCTGCCTCCTGCACACTCCCTATGAGGGATCAAACCCACAACCTAGGCATGTGCCCTAACCAAGAATCGAACCATGACCTCCTGATTCATAGGTCGACACTCAACCACTGAGCAACACTTGGCCAGGCTCCCTCCTATAAATTCTTAATCTAGTATGTTTATTAATATTTTATCAACACTAAAATATTTCCTGGAATAATACCAATTTGTTAATGTGTGTTTTTCTTTTCAAAAAGACTATGCTCAGGTTGTTGGTAGCTTGATTATGAGTAGTGCATCCATATTCATGAAATGTGCCTAGAAGGAAGTCACCGTACACAGTCCACAATTAAGGAGTGAAGATTTATGTTCCCCTTCCTTAAGGAAGAAGAATTTACATAAATTATTTGGACTTCTGCACAGGAGACTTGTTTCTTCTCCCTTAATTGTTTATGTGATCACTTATTTATATCACTGTGGACTGGAGGATATTTATTTTATACTTTGGGATACAGTTCAACTGTTGTCTTCTGTGTTCCTTTGGCATACCCAAATCATTGAACTATTTTGATGTGTGTGTGTGTGTGTGTGTGTGTGTGTGTGTGTGTGTGTGTCTGTGTGTGTGTGTTTCAAATACTTCCTTTATTTCTGACTTTACAAGATTCTCCAGGCTCACTGTATATATTTTCCACGCCAGTCCTAGAATCAGCCATTTCCCTATGGAACCCAGTCCTATAACTTTTAATACATTATTTTTAAAAAGTTACTATTAAAGTTATTATGTCATCATCACTTAAATTGAAGGAAGTATTCATTATTTTTCTCTACTAGAAAAGTTAATTTGGAATTCTTTGTTATTTCATGTTTACTTGAACTTCCCTCCAAAGCCACCTGATTCTAGCATTTTTTGTAGGATATTAACACTGCTGAATATGAATTTTAATTGTTCTCTATTCTTTCTAATTGAACCAACCAGTTTAGGCAGGTTGCATTCTAGATTTTTGTTTCTGTTTCATCTAACATTTTAAATTCATTAACAAAATTACTCATAACATCATTTTATCTTTTAATTACTATAGTATATGTAATTATATAATTTCTTTCATTCCTATTATTGCTTATTTTGACTTCTGTATTTTATTTGTTAATATTAGCAGAAATGTGTGCAAGTTATTAGTCTTTACAAATAATTGTTTAAGGGGCTTTGTTGGGCTCTTTTGATTCTATTTTATTTATTTATTATCTTTATTATTTGCTTCCTAATATTTTGAGGAGGTTTATTATACTGTGCTTTTTAATTTCTTAGGTTGGAGGACTGGTTAATTATTTTTAAATGACTCTTCTTTTCTAATAAACATACTGAGGGCTATAAAAGTTCCTCTAAGTACTACTTCAGTTATATCCTACACTTTTGATATGTAATTTAGTTTGAAATATTTTACAATTTCATTATGATTTTTTCCCTCTGACTCAAGGGTTATGTAAAAAGTGATTTTATATTTCCAATTCATTCATTCTCATTATATACAGAGGAAATACCAAGAACTAATCTAGTTACTAGTGATATGACAATAAATAAAGCGGAATAAAGACTATAGACCCTAGGAGATTACATTCCCATGAAGGGAGGCAGATGATGAAATCTGTAATATTTTGCTTTTTATTTAAAATTTATCTTTCTTGTGCCCCCTCCACCCAGTCCCCCCTGAGGCCTTTACTGCACTACTGTCTCTGTTCATGGGTTATTTATTTTTAATTGAATTTATTGTGTGACATAGATGAATAAAATTATACAGGTGTTAGGTATACATCTGTATATTGTATTGTTTATTTATCGCTCCATCAAGTCTCCTTTCATCACCATTTATCCCCGATTTTCCCTCTTCTACCTCCTCTACCTGCCTTTCCTTCTGGTAATCTCCATACTGTTATCTGTGCCATAAGTATTTAGATGGTATGAAATGATTTAGAGAAAAATCAAGTCAGAATAAGTGATAGAGAATGAGTTACGAATAGGGTGTTGAAGACCTCAGCAAAAAGTAATATTTGTAAAATGACCTAAGGGAGCTGAAGGAGTCAATGAGTGTTCAGATAACTGCATGAAGGATCCTGGCAGAAGAAACAGCAAGTGAATAGTTCAGAGGTTGAATCATTCTTCATGTGTTAATGGGACAGTAGAGGAAAGTGTACCTGGAGCACACTGAATGAGGGAAGGGAGAGAAGAGGAGATTGGAGACAAAGTTTGCTGGAGGGCTATGTGTGCAGGCTTTGTGGGTTATTGTAATGATATGGATTTAGACTTTCACTTGTGAAGCCATTGGAGAAATCGAAGAGAGGTATGACTTATCCAAGTTAGGTTTTTCCAGGATCACTCTGGTTGTAAAATTGAGCATTGAGACAAAAGGGAAGAAGAAAAAAAAGTATTGCCATTTACTTTGTAGATTAGAATATGGTTAGTTTTCATAATGTTCCTCAAGTTCTTACAGAAAACATATTCTCTAGTCATTGTATGCAAGGTTGGGTATACATTCATTAGACCAAACTTATTCATTGTGGTGTTCAAATCTTCTTCATTCTTGCTAATATTTTTTTTACCTGTTTGTCCCTTTAGTCACTATAGGTATGTGTTAAAGTCTCCCAATGTGATAGAATTTTTGTAATTCCCCATTAATTCTGTCAATTTGGGTTTTATATAGTTTGATGCTATATTATTAAGCCAATATGAGTTAAAAATCATTATTATCTTATGGCAAATTGAATTTTTGATCACTATGTAGAACTCTCTTTATCCTCATTAATGCAATACTAGAAAATGGGACAGATGCTATGGCACAGAGATGGATAAAACACAATCCCTGAACTATTTTCTAACTTATCCCCAGTCATTGCTTTCCATTCTGATAACATGGAAAATATAGTTAAAAGCTTATGGTATTTGATTATCAAAAATCAGATTTTAATAAAAATACTGATAATATAAGCTCCTTGATAAGAGACGTTTATTTTCTATTAGGAATTTAGATGAAAAGAAGAACAATATGTCCTCTCTATTCAAGGAATCTTTTGTTAATGTATAAAAATGCAACTCATTTGTTTGTGTTGACTTTGTGTCCTGCAACTTTGTTAATTCATATATTAGTTTTAACAGTTTTCTTTGTGAGTATGTGTAGAATCTTTAGAGTTTCCAACATATAAGATCATGTCATCTGATAACAGTGATTTAATGGTTTTGAAATGTCTAATTGTCGGGGAACCTGATACCACAACCTTCCTTGTAAAAGTTTATCTTGGATCAATTGAGAGTGATTTTTTTCTATTGTTCTATCCAGTGAAAGAAATACATTGAGCTTTAATTTTAATGAATTAGAAGAAGTCACATCAGACCTTATCTAAATAGAAATGATGATGTGTCATTTCTATTTACTGATTCTAATTACTGTGATTTCTATATTGATGTCTTTGCATCAATAAATAAAAGTGAAGTTCAAGTTTCAAATACCCAAAAGACTTTTACAGCACTCTACATAGATAGGCGTTGTATAGTATAAAGTATCACTGCCTCTTGAAGATATTTAAAGACTTTATAAATGAGATTAATAGTTAACCAAGAGCAATATCATCTCACACTTTTAAAAAGATTTGTCAAAACCATTCCTTTTATCCTCACACTACTGCCAGAGTTGGCTATTGTCATTTCTTTTTGCTGAGAAAATTTAAAATATATATTACATGTAAATTTTTTCTTTTAAGTTCATCTTTTCCACTTATAAAACAATCAAGAACGTCCTAGCTTGTGAATCTTTTGTAACTTCCATCACCTAGAATTTCAGGGGTCACTGGTTTCATGTAAAACTTAAGAAATTGTTTTAAACTATCCAGAAAGCAATCTAATGACTATAAACATAAATATGTAGGTAACAATTTGCAGATTATGAGCCATGCATCTTTTGAATTCCACAAGCATCCCATAAAGAAACACCTGCCTGAGAAGCACAGCAGGAAAACGGGCAGCTGGTATGATGCTCTTGGGATTTGCTTAGAGTAAAAACAATCCATGGTTTCATTGAGGCAGAAATAGGGTGTACTTTCTTGTAGCTGTTATTGTTCTGTTCCCTAGAAATACATAGTTACATTTATAGATTTTAAATAAATGGATTTAAAATATCTCCGCATTTCTTAACTGACACATTTTGAATACCTAGCAGTCTTTCACATTTGTTAAAATTGTTGCCTATTTATTTATTGGCTGGTTGCTTGTTAAACTACATTTTTCCCCCAGCCATTTAAGCTTGTAGTTTATTTTCAAAAATCATCATAAAATAAGGTAATAGTGAGTTACAGAACTTGAATTCAAAAGGGCCTTTTCGCTGGTGGGAATGCAGATTGGTGCAGCCACTATGGAAAACAGTATGGAGTTCTCTTTAAAAAATTAAAAATGGAACTTCCATTTCACCTAGTGATGCCACTTCTGGGAATATATGCTAAAAACCCCAAAACATCAATCAGAAAGAATATATGCACTCCTATGTTCATAGCAGTGTTATATACAATAGCTAAGATTTGGAAATAGCCCAAATGACTATCAGTAGATGAATGGATAAAAAAGCTATAGTACCTTTACACAATGGAATACCATGCAGCTCTAAGAAAGAAGGATCTCTTACCGTTTGGAACAGCATGGAGGGACCTGGAGAATAGTATGCTAAGTGAATAAGTCAATCTGAGAAAGATAAACATCACAGGATCTCTCTTGTTTGTGGAATCTAATGAACAAAATTAATTGACCAACAAAACAAGGCCCAAAGCAGGGAGGCATAGAACAGGCTGACATACCTTGGTGTGGGTATTTGGAGAATGAGAAGAGATAAATCAAAGAACTTATACACTGATATACATAGCCCATGGACATAGAAAATAAGGGGGTGAAGACCTGAGGGGAGGATAGGGGCTGAAAGGAGAGGGTAAAGTGGGGGGAGAGGGGAAGGATGGGAGACACCTGTAATACTATCAACAATAAATATGTATCTATTTAAAAAATCAAACAATAAATGAAAAAGACCCTTTCAAGCTATGACATTTCCACTAACTACTGGTAAGGTGTGTGTGTGTGTGTGTGTGTGTGTGTTTACTGGTAAGATCTTGAGTTAGAAATGTAGCCTCGCTGAAACTGGTCTGGCTCAGTGGATAGAGCATCGGCTTGTGGACTGAACGGTCCCAGGTTCGATTCTGGTCGAGGGCATGTACCATGGTTGCGGGCACATCCCCAGTAAGGGGTGTGCAGGAGGCAGCTAATTGATGTTTCTCTCTCATCGATGATTCTAACTCTCTATCCCTCTCCCTCTCTGTAAAAAATCAATAAATATATTTAAAAAAAGAAATGTATCCTCATAGTTTCATTGCTTGTCTGCAAAGTAGAGTTGGTATGATTATTAAATGGACATGCTTGAGATATAATTGCTGACAATATATTAGGTGCTATTTTATGCTAAACCACCATAGAAATACTGAGAGATGACTGAATGTGAAGGGTTCCTTAAGAATCACCTATCCCAAACCTATATTTAACTGGTGACAAAATTAAATGAATTGTTAGTGATTACAAAGTTACTTACTGGCAGAATTAAGGTTTAGATGTAGATTTCTTAATTGGTGTTCTAATCTTCATTGACATATTTTCATTCTAGCTTATGAAGAGAATTTTTCTTAGTGTAAAAGGGAAAATAAATAGTTAAAAGCAGTTGCTGACTACTCATAGCAATTTATAGTTGTAATATCACTTCCATGAATAAAGAATCCATTAAATAAATATTATAGTAACTGTGGATGTTAGATGTAGAAAAGGATAAAGTGGCCAGATGGTTCATTTCAATGTAAAAATATTTTTCTTGCCTATTTCAGGACTTTTCAAAATCTAAAAGAAAGCATTTTCTTCTCTGATTTAGGAGGAGAAAAACCAGCACAGCAAAAGTGCAACTGTTGAGAATGAGAAGGGTTGGGTTGGAATAAGGTTAAAATTACAACCTCACAAAAAAATTTATCCTGTAACAAAGAGGGATGAATCTATCCTGATTTTTCAATGCAGAAAAAATTCAAACAATTAAATGAGATAAATTATTTCAAGTTCTTTTGAAAAGTAATGATTTTTGCATTGCTATAAAGAGTATATATGGTATTTATGTTGATTACAAATTCAAAATACTGATTTCAATAGTTATGTATGTATGTCACTTTGCTTCGTTTAGCTCATAGATTGATTGCTCCAGTACCATCCTTAAACTAGGTCTCATTTATAATACTGAACATATTACACATACTGAATTCATTCACCTTTAGATTTATCCTAAGAACTATGTACCGTCTTCACTTTTTGGTGGAAGAAATTGAGGTTCAAGCTAATTTAGTTGTTTATTGAAATTATAGAATCAAAGTTGCATTCTAATTTTCTTTTTTAAAAATACTGGGTTATAATTCTGTGAGGTCACTGTGCTTCATTTAGGTCACAGGATAGTCCAGCAGAAGCCTCACTCACATTTACTCTCATAGACAGGCCTTGGGTTAGAGCTGAACTAGGGCTGATATTCAGCAGCAAAATCCATAAGTGATTATTAATCATTTCAAAATATTTAGAAATACTACCATCCTGCTTGATAATTTGCTGCTGCCATGAGCTTCCATGTGGATCCCTTAGCACCAGCCTGCTGATACCCCCTTATCTGGAAATTCCTAGATTTTTCCACATTCCAGGGCAGAAAACAGCTGGAATAGCAGAAGGTTCCTATACTCTGATTAGGGTTTTGCCCAGCAGCTTACAGCTGTGGGCTGGGAAACTGATTATCTCCTGCTTTCTCATTCCATTGATCAAACCAAAGAACAAAGGAGTTTAGGATATGAAGTCTGTAGACTCAGCCTCCTGAGGCACAGAACCAAGAAGGGAAGAGCTGGGCAAATGGAGCATAATCAGCATTGGAGTAAAATGGAAGATTATAATAAAAATTCAAATGAGCTCTAAGGCAGCAAGTAAATCTGCAATTCTGGCACAGTTTTGGAACCCTAAATTAAGAGAAGAAAAGCATATGGGTTTTAACTATTTCAAGGGCTAGTAGGTTTATGCGATAGTTGTTTCCACTTCAGATCTAGAGATTTCTCCAATGAACCTTTTGTGGTCTGTTTAGGTCTATTATCTATTTAGAGGCAGATCCCTGAATTTGTCTTTCATTCAACTGTAGAAAAATGTCGATTCTTACCTCCCATTTACCATACTAACAGTCACATTGTTGTAGTGGGAACATCTGCTGAAGAGATGTATTTATGATAATAATCTTGGGGTTGGACTTTGGGGCTACTGACATTCCAGAACCAGGGAGTGTTGGCATGGGTATTTTTTAGGGAGACCTGTTTAGGAAGGCCTTACTTTCTGTTGCTCAATAAGTAATGTACATGTTCTTGTTCAGTTTTTTTTTAAAGAGATAAAATGACCTACCGGTAGTATTTATAAACATCTTAAATAGAAACATAGATTCTTATGTTAAGTCTTCTAAAAGGATGAAGTGTAATATAAACAGCAGTAATATAGAAGCCCAAGTATAAAAGAGCTGGCATTTGAATGTTTTTCAACTCTGACAGGAATTTACTTGCATGAGAGTATCAGAAGCAACTGTGTGATGAAGGAATCCAGCGTCCAATGAAAAGCATGTAAATGTAATACCCCTGAATGAATTCTGTGTTCTTACTATTCTTCCTCTAAGTTCTATAAAGTTGACTAATAATTTGATAATACATTATCTCCATGTATTAGTTTTCTAAGGCTGCTATAACAAAATTCTAGACTGGCTGGCTGAAATGACAAACGTTTATTTCTCATGAAAGGTAGAATTGTTCAATGTGTAGGCAGGTTTAGTTTCTACTGAGACCTCTCTCTTTGGCTTGCAGATAGGCACCTTCTTGCTGTGAACTTGCATAGCCAACCCTGTCTGAGTTATTTGTGTCCTAATCTCCTCTTCTAATAAGGACACCAGTCATAACTGAATTACAGCCCACCCTAATGGCCCTTTTTAAACTTAATTACCTTTTAAAGACTATCTTTAAATGTATTCTGAGTTACTGGGGATTGGAGCTTCAACATACGATCTTTTTTTTGACGGGGGCACAATTCCAAACCTGTAGGTTTCTTTCTTTTACTGTGGTGAATATAGCCCCCCCCTGAATATGGACAAGAAAGCATGTAACCTTAGGAGTTTTTTTGGCAGTCATTTTGTGATCATGGAAGAGAGCCAGATCTAAGATAATGTTGCAGGAGGAAGTTGCAAAGGATCAGGGTTCTTGTAGGTCTATTGAATCAAACCAACCCCATGTCTGGACCGTCTAACTATGTAAACCAATAAGTTTACTTTATTGTTTGAGCTATATTCAGCTTGTTTTTTCTTAGCTGAATATATTCTGATACAAGGCAGTAATGCTTTATGCTTTCTAATCTTTCAGAGGTAACCTTCCATCAAATCAACAAATATGTGTTTATCTACCATGTATTTGCCAGTCACTCTAATAGGTTCAGGGAAGGTAACATCATACAAGATAGGCAATTCTTGATTTCTTAGCTTATAATCTAGTGTAGGAGAAATCTTACATTAAATAATCACACAAATAAATGTACAATTACAACCTATGATGAGAATAATGAAAGAAATATACTCAAGGTTGTAAAAAACTAAAAGGAGGAACTCACTCGATATTTTTTCCAGTTTAGGTTTCTCTAAGAAGGGGAAATTTACCCTGGGATTTTAAGATAAGTACTAACTGGGTAACAGAAATTAACAACATGGACAACATGTCTGAATCAAGAAATAAGATGCTATAGCATTTAAGGAGCTAAATGAATGCCAGGGTGGGTGGCTTGTGTAGATTAAGTAGGAGAGGTTATGGCATGTCCCTCTTTTCAAATAATACTTGTTACAGAATATGAGCTCTGGTACTTCTCTAATCCTATTTAAAAATAAAATAACTGCCATTAATTCATGTGCTTCTTATCTCCATGGCAAGACAAGAAACTTCTTGTTATGCATTTTATGCTAAAAACACCATGCACATTTTTCCATTTCACTTGGAAGATCTGACATATCGAACATATGTCAAGTTTAGTGCAGGATTTCTGGGTGTGCATGAATGTCTCTGTGTGTGTTTTAGATATGTGGGTGTTTATTAATGTGTATCTACTTATAAATGTGTATACATATGTATATTTATAAATATCCATGTATCTATGCACACATATATATGAATGTATGTATGTATTGGTTATAAATATCTATTTATGAATGTGTGCATGTATAGGAAAGGCATTCAGGAGAGGTTTGGCTCTGTCCATGTTATGAGGCCAGGCCTAAGCAAACATATATAATTAACTTCAAAAACCATTATTATAAAGGGATTTTCCTGTACTTGTCAAAAGGTTATCTTAGAATAAATGGAATATTTACCAAATTCTTTAAAGTTTATTGAAAACATCAGCAGTAGTCCTTTCTGGCTCCTTCTCTCTGGACTCCGGAAAGAACATTTTAGGCTTGTTATCCTTCTGCTAAGAGTTAAGTTCCAAAAGCAGAAAAAAGTTATGGTTTGAACACAAAATAAACTCTGAACTGACCCTTTGGGTACCAGACACATAATTTATTGTCTTAAAGAAATCAATTTATAGACTAAGTCTTCTTTACAGAACATATCTGCAATGACTGGCTCTAGGTTTATTATGCAGTAGGATGTTAGCAAGGCAGTCTGATGGATATGGCAGAAGATTCAACTAAAAGAACTATTTAAGAATACAGTATTAAATAACACCTTTACAGATTGCTACAATCTCCCAAATTTAATAACATATTGGACATGTTCTGATAAGATATGTTAGCTATTATATACTACTAGAGGCCTGATGCTCAAAATTCCCTCAGCCTGGCCTGTGCCCTTTCGCAGTCTGGGACCCCTCAGAGGATGTCTGCCTGCTGGCTTAGGCCTGATCCCTGCAGTCAGATATCCCTCTCACACTCGAGGATCCCTCTCCTAATCCGGGACTCCTTGCTTCTTACTGGCCACCTGCTTGCTGCTCCTGAGCACTTCCATGGAGGAGGGAGAGGCTCCCGCCACCACTGCTGTGCTTGCCAGCTGTGAGCCTGGCTTCTGGCTGAGCAGTGCTCCCCCTGTTGGACTGAACTGACCACCAGGGCACAGCTTCTGTACTTTGCTTCTGCGCCCTGGTGGTCAGTGCACATCATAGCAAAGGGTCATTTAGCTGGTTGTTCCGCTGTTTGTGGTCAACTTGCATATTAGGATTTTATTATATGGAATAAGATAAAGTAGAAGAAAATGTAAGAAAAACATACTTTCTCTTAAGTATGTAATGATATATTTGTGAGTCAAATAATGCAACTGTGTTATGTTTCATTATGTAGGAAAATGTGAAAACAGCTAAGTTTATAAGAATAAATAGCTAATAATATACTAGAAGAAATACTGCCTTGTAGGGAAGGATTAATTGATAAATGAATTCCAGGAATCAGTCATTACTTAGATTCGGAGAAGAAACCTTTTTTCAGCTATAGAAAGCAGTGTCTGATTATTGAGAACTGACAGAATTTGAATTTAATAAATGGAAGATGCTTATTAATCAGGATTACACTTGGCTGCTAACTGAAGAAAGCCTGCAAACAGTGGCTCTTGCACATAAAAAGCCTAGGAAGAGGCAACCCATGCCAGGAGAAAGCAGCACCTAAACTCCTGTTACCTTCCTGCTTTACCACATGTAGTATGTATAGCTTTCACCTTTATGGTCATAAAGTGGTTGCTACACTTTCAGCCATAAGGTCTCCCCATTTTCTAGGTAGGAAGTCAGGAAAAGTGTAAATAGGTTTTGTCCTAGCCAGTATGGCTCAGTTGGTTGGGGCATCATACCATACACTGAAATGTTGTATACCTTGGTTGTGGGTTCAATCCTTAGTCAGGGCATGTATAGAAGGCAACTGATCAATGTTCTCTCTTGCATCAGCATGTTTCTCTCTTTCTCTCCTCTCTCTCTCTCTCTCTCTCTCTCTCTCTCTCTCTCTCTCTCTCTCCCCCCTCTCTAAAAATACACATATCCTCAGGTGAAGATTAAATAAAGTTTCTTCTCCTCATGATGATGTGCATTTTCATTTTTTTATAACTTTCCCCAAGGACTTTTTTGTAGGACTTTTCACATGGCCACCCCTAGCTGCAAGGGTTGAAGTCAAGTATCTCCCTTTCTAGCTTCAATAGTAGAAGAAAGTGAGGGAAAGAGAGTTGATATAGTTGATGAGTGAGACAACACATAGGATAACTCATTCCAGGACGTAACATATAAGTATGAACTGTAGAGGAAGGGAAAATATGGTAGCTAAACTTTATTGGTTGAAATATAGAAAATGATAAAAAAAAGAATAGTGAAGTAAAATACTGCAAAGGTGGTTGGGGTGAGTATAAGGTTGAATAGTTTCTCTCCAAAATTTGTAGCCACTCATGACCTTAGAATGAAGACTTATTTGGAAATAGGGTCTTTTATTTATTTTTTATTTTTTTAATTTAATAAATCTTTATTGCTCAGATTATTACTTTTGTTTCTACACCCTCCCATAGCTCCCTTCTACTGGGTTCCCACCATACCCTCTGCCTTTACCCACCCCCCATTGTCCTCATCCATAGGTGTATGATTTCAG
The DNA here is from genome assembly GCA_963924515.1 of Vespertilio murinus. NCBI lineage: Eukaryota > Metazoa > Chordata > Mammalia > Chiroptera > Vespertilionidae > Vespertilio > Vespertilio murinus. The sequence goes on from OZ004710.1 coordinate 21,826,938, forward strand.
CCCAGTCTCTTCCTGCATCCCCCACACCCTTTACTCCCTGATAATTATCAATCCACTCCCTTTCTTTACCTCTGATTCTATTACATTCATCAGTTTATTCTGTTCCTCCCATTTTTAATTCACTTGATTTTTAGATTCGCTTGTTGATATATATGTATTTGTTGACCATAAATTTTATCTTTACTTTTTTCTCCTTTCTCCTCTTCTTAAAGAATACCTTTCAGCCTAAACCGGTTTGGCTCAGTGGTAGAGCGTCTGTCCGTGGACTGAAAGGTCCAGGGTTCGATTCCGGTCAAGGGCATGTACACTGGTTGCGGGCACATCCCCGGTAGGGGTTGTGCAAGAGGCAGCTGGTCTATGTTTCTCTCTCATTGACATTTCTAGCTCTCTATCTCTCTCCCTTCCTCTCCGTAAAATATCAATAAAGTATTTTTTTTTAAAAGAATACCTTTCAGCATTTCATATAATACTGGTTTGGTGGTGATGAACTCCTTTAGCTTTTTCTTATCTGTGAAGGTCTTTATCTTCTCTTCAATTCTGAATGATAACTTTGCTGGGTAGAGTAATTTTGGTTGTAGGTTCTTGCTATTCATCACTTTGAATATTTCTTGCCACTCCCTTCTGGCCTGCATGGTTTCTGTTGAAAAATCACCTGATAATCGTATGGGTTCTCCCTTATAGCTAACTGTTTTTTCTCTTGTTTATAAGATTCTCTCTTTGTCTTTTGCCCTTGGCATTTTAATTATGATGTCTCTTGGTGTGGTCTTCTTTGGATTCCTTTTGTTTGGAGTTCCTGGACTTGTAAGTCTATTTCTTTCACCAGGTAGGGGAAGTTTTCGGTCATTATTTCTTCAAATAGGTTTTCAATATCTTGCTCTCTCTTCTTCTTCTGGCACCCCCATAATTCTGATGTTGGTACACTTGAAGTTGTCCCAGAGGCTCCTTACACTATCTTCAACTTTCTGGATTATCTTCTCTTCTTGCTTCTCCAGAGGAGTGTCCTTTGCCTCTTTGTATTCCAAATCTTTTACTTGATTCTTGTGTTCCTCTAATCTGCTGTTGGGTCTCTGTATAATATTCTTTATTTCAGTCAGTGTATGTTTAATTTCTAGTTGGTCCTTTTTCATATTCTTGAGGGTCTCATTAAATTTATCGGCCTTTTCTAAGAAATTCTTGAAAAACCTTATAACCATGGTTTTGAACTCTACATCCAGTCATTTGTTCTCCTCCATTTATTTCATTTAAGATCTGTTTCCTTGTCTCCTCATTTTCACTGCTTCCCTGAGTTGGTCGGGTGGCTTTGTGTGCTTGGTGTCCTATATGGACTGATTTGTCAGCCTCCCCAGTTACCTGAGGTAGATACTCTTGGTGCTCCCCTTTGTGGACTGTGTGTATTAGCCTTGTTATAATTATGTCTTGATTTTTGTTGGTATCACTGGGAAAAATTGACTTCCAGGCCAATTAGATGTATCAGCTGTGTCTACACTGGGATACCTTCTGTACTGGAGACAGTATTATAGGATCAGACTTGCAAAATTGCAAAAGCCTCTGTGCTCACCTTGGATGGGGCAAAGCCTCAGGGCTGAGCTGACAGTCTTGGCTTCCCATCAGCCTTGCCCTTGTGCATGTGCCTCAGACCTCTGCCTTCCACAGATTCCCTGAGTTTCCGCCTGACAGTCCAGATTCCCCCTGTAAGAGCATGGGTGTCCCAGTGGCTCACCCAGAACTGGGTTGGGTCTCTGTATAATATTTTTAATCCCAGTGCAGTTGGAACTGGGATTCAGTGCAGTCAGGAACTTCCAACTTCTTCCATTACGGAGAGGCTGCAGCAACTTCCATTGTCAGACCTCTCTGTGCACACTCACTAGTGCACACCTCTAGACCCTGCTCACTGCGGCTCCCCTGAGTCTCCAAGTCTCTGAGTTTTCATGTGCCTTTCTCTACAGTCCAGATTCCACCTGTATGAGCCTGGCTCCATGGGGTTTCGACCGGGACTAGGATTCAGTGCAGTCGGAACTGGGGTTCAGTGTAGTTGGGGGCTCCCTTTCCCCTCCTGCCATCCAGGCACTGGGCCTCCTTTCCTCTCTGTGTGCGTCTCCCTACCTCAGCACTTTGTGGCTCCCTGATCCGTGAGCCTTTCTCCTTTCTAGTAGAGTTTCCACTCAGCCAGCTTTCCTGTGGTTTTAGATGATGTCCATTCTGTCTTTTAGTTGTTATTTTGAAATTTTTGTGTGAGGTGGCGGTTTAGATGCTTACCTAGGATGCCATCTTGGTTTCCCTCAAAATTAAGATTCTTGACTAATTCCCATCACCATCTGTAATATCTTTTCTTAACTCATTAATCCTCATGTAGCTACTATGAAAAATGAAGAAATTAGACATCTTTACTTCTAAAGTTTTACCTTGCAATATATTACTGTATTTCATAAATCCTATGATGTATACTTCTCACATTTAAAAATTTTCTAAAATCAGAATGTGTCTGTATCTTATAACAACCATCGTCTAGCTAGTGCTTATGATATACTTGCCATTGCCTGCCCATGTGTATTCTTGATAATAGCTTTTAATATAATTTCCATTGAGTTTTGTTACTAAACATATTGAGTTTCATTGCTTTATACTTTTATCAGTAGCTATGCACTGACCACCAGGGAAAGATTCTCAACACAGGAACTGCTCCCTGCACACAGGCTCCAGGCCAGCCAAGGTGGGTACCAGCAACATTTCCCCCTGATCACACTGCCAGTAACATTAAGGAGGGAGGCGGCCACTGGTGGTGGTAGGGAGCAGGGCTGGTGAGTGGGTGGTGCCAGGCCAACCAAGGTGGGTGCCAGTGAGGACCCCACCATCACCCTGCCGGTAACCCCACAGATCAGCCGTGATCACGGACCTGGCCTAGGGACCCACCCATGCACGAATTTCCTGCATTGGGTCTCTAGTATATTATAGTTTAATTTGTGACATATTTCTTCCTTAATTATTTTATTTTAAAAATATATTTTTCATTGACTTCAGAGAGGATGGGAGAGGGAGAGAGAGATAGAAACATAAGTGATGAGAGAGCAACATTATTGATTAGCAGCCTCCTGCACACTCCCCACAGGGGACTGAGCCCTCAATCCAGGCATGTGCCCCTGACCAGAATCAAACCCAGAACCCTTCAGTCCACAGGCCAATGCTCTATCTATTGAGCCAAAGAAGCTAGAGCCCTTAATTGTTTAAAAAAAGTCTTACAGTTGATGTTCTCTTAGATTGGAAGAAAAATCACTTTTAAGCAGCCAAAATTGATTTCCAAAATTTCAGGCATTAGCTAACATATTTTACTCACATATATGATTCTGGATCTCTTATGTAGTTGTCTCGAGTTAGAAAAATCTTAAAAAATTGTGTTAAGTTCACAACAGATTGGGAAAAAAACACATAATTTTTATAGGGAGGAGTATAAGTTTTAGATTGTACTTGACAATATCTAGATAGAAATAACTAGAGTCAACATTACATCAGATTTTATACTTGCAATAGCACAGTGAACTTACAAGCAAACTATAAATAAAGACTGAAACACCAGGGATTATTTCTTGAGCTGCACTGACAGTTGGGAATCATTAAAATAAAATATTGTCTGCTATGAATTCAGTTGTGATTATCATACCAGAAAATTATGATCAGAGGCAAATGTAATCCCTACATCAGCAATCTTGATAATTTTTATAACTTTCAATGAATTTTCAGATTCCTAACAAGAAATCCCAGGTTACTTTCAAATTATGAAGTGTTTGTTATCAAATGCTATAATAGCAGTAGAGAGTAGGCATAGTCCTTTCCCCACATATTAAAAGTAAGACTTGGTGTTAAATTGTAAAAAATAAATAAATAAATAAAAAATAAATAAAAAATAAAACCTGCCTCCTAACATGTATTCTTTTAAAATAGTCAACTCTGCAACATTTTCTCAAGAGTTGCTTTCCTGTGTTTGTGCATCAATTATTTTCCTTCATGTGTACACCACCGTTTTGCAATTATTGGCCATCTTTTACTCCTGATTTCCTTTGTAGAAGATTGATTAGCACAAGCAGTCACTGGAAAACAATTTTCATCTCCAAAGGCAGCTTCTTTTCTCTCTTGATTAGCAGCCCTGCTGCAAGTTATTCAGCAGAAATAGATAATCTGTAAGGACACTGCCAGACAAACATTCTGATAAGAGGATTGAACCTGAATATTACTGACCGTATCCCAGGTAGACAAGTGATCAATGAAGCCTCGCTGCCTCATGTTTCTGTGAGATTCCTCTTTTATGTAGGGAACTGGTCCTTCAGTGCTGGTTTTGTCTTTCTCATTTCTGTATGAACCTTTGGGTCTTTTGGAACACACATTTGTCTGTGATTTGTGTGAAAAGGAGAATGCCTATTATGTATCATTATCGCAAGCCACTGATTCCTTGTTTCTAAATGTATGTTCTGCCACACACACTAAAAGCAATGTCTAGCTGTAGAAGCAAGTCAAACAAAATTCATTTGAACCAGATAATTGTCAGCTTTTTCCTTTCAATTATGTACTATTATTTAATAGCACTCCTCTTTCAATTTAAAATAAGTTTAGGGAGGAAATATTTTTGTTGGCAGCAGAATGATAAAAGGGAAAGTTCCATAATTATTTCCTCCTAATGCTTGCTTTACTTTCTCTGCCCATGTGGAAGAATTCTTAGGGAAGCAGCGTGACAAAATGGAAAATAGATTTTTGATTCATACATATCAGGTTAAAATCTCCAGCAGGTATACTTGGTAACTGTGGGGCTTTGAACAAGCCAATTAACATTTCTGAACCCCAGTTTCCTCATCTATAAAGTGAGTACAATAGTAATTACTGTATCAGGATTAGAGATATGGCATACAAAATGTATACAGTGCTGCATTAGATTAAAAAACGAAACAAAACAAAACATCAACAGCAACCCAAACAATTGACCATCAAAACTAATTGGAAAACCATTTAATTTTCATGCCTTAGTCTCTGAAAAAATTACAATGAATGTTTATACTTTTTGACAATAGACATACTTTAAAACCCTCTTTCTTCTTACGCTCTATCACAGTATACTGTGCAAGGCAGCAGAAACAAAGTATTTCCCCTTCCATTGAAATGCTCCCAAACTCCTCAAACCCCAAACCTACTTATAGTCAAATCGATGCTCTCTGCATCATTTAATCTCTGCTGTTTCCTAGATAGCTCAAATGTATTAATCTTTTCTCATCCTTTATTTTGACCAGTTCTCCAATTCTTCCCAACTAAAGGCCCCAGAATTTCAGGTAAAGAGTTGAACAGGGGAGTTTCTTGTGAATACTTTTTATTTAACTACATCATCCAGCCCAAGCCATCTCCCTCCCCTTCAGGTATATGTTGAATACAAATCAAATTTAGAGGGTTCATTCCTTTGTTTTCTGTTATTCGTGTTATTAAGAAAGATTTCTTAGGCTATTTTAACCCCATTTATTTATAATTTTTATCAATGTGACAGCAGAAAGAAAAACCAAAATTTTATATATTGCAGAAAACTAAGAACTGGTTTAGGATTATAAGAATCCCTCTGAAAACAAATTCTAAAAATAGTATGAAGTATTTTTTGATTGGGCCCTATTTCATTGATTTACAGGGAAAGTTCCACTGAATGTAGTATGTCTGAATAGACTAAGACTATGGTTAAGAATGGGAAATAATCAAGGCTAGACTTTTTTATTTCATAGGAAACAAAGATGAAGTTTGTTGCTTTTCCTGGAAGATTAGGAATGGACGTGATGAAAAACTCCAGTGGGTCTGACCAATTATGCTTCACATTCATCTCTTTTATGCTCTGGGCTATTTCTAGCTAACACATTCCACTTCCAGAATAGAAAGGCACAATGTACTAGTCAATTTCCTAAAATACAAAATAAAGCCCATTTAATGTATCAACACATGTGAATAAGCTATTAAGAGCTGAGATTGGTTGCAGCACAACTTCATCTGAATTACCTTAATAATTCAAATTTAAAAGGATCCACAACAGTTTTGCAAGGAAGGAAATATATAGGGGGAATATACCAACATACACCAAATTTAAATTTATATACTTCCAGCTGTTAGAAAAATGCAAAGCTGTACCAAAATGGAGGCAAGAGCTGTAGGAAAGTTTCTAAATATTAGAATGAAGTCAATATTGCGTATTTTTGCTGTAATGTGTAAAACTAATTTTTAACAAATAGCAGCCTCTATCATTGTCTCTTTATTATAATACTAGAGGCCCAGTGCACAAATTCGTGCACCAGTGGGGTCCCTCAGCCTGGCTTTCAGGGATCAAGCTGAAACTGGCTCTCCAACATCCATTGAGGGGTCCTGGATTGTGAGAGGGCACAAGCTAGGCCAAGAGACCCCCATGAGTGCATGATCAGTGTCAAGAGGGACTGATGGAAGGCTCCAGGGCATGTCTAGCCCATCTTGCCTAGTTGCAATGGACCAGACCCCAGCAGCAAGCTAACCTACCAGTGGGAGTGTCTGCACCCTGGTGGTCAGTGCTTGTAGTGACTGGTTGAATGGTCGAATGAACGATTGGATACTTAGCATATTAGGCTTTTATTATATAGGATGTGTGTAACTAAATTCTTAAATTGTGTAAATTTAATTTAAAATAACCAATTAAAACTACAATATAGTTACTTACGCAGAGGTTGGCAAAAGTAGGTGTACAGTTGTTGGTATGGAAAATAATACAGAAATTAATAAAAATAATACAAGAATAAACTGTTTCAGGTACTCAAAACTGTTAACCTATTTTTAATTTCTTTTGTTTTTTATTTTAATATATTTTATTACTTGTATATTTATTCTTGTGATAATTACAGATATCCCCATTGTTTGTGTTTTTCCTGCATTGACTTCCTCCACTCAATACCCATCCCTCCCAGGCCTTTACCACTCTATTATCTGTGTTCTTGGGTTATGCATATAATGCATATAAGTTCCCCTGTTAATCACACACCTCCAAGTCCTCAACCTTGCATTAGATAAAAACAAAACAAAAAAAAACCCAAACACCTCAATTGACCATTGAAAACCATTTCATTTGCATACCTTAGTCTCTAAAGAAATTGCTATGGATGTTGATACTTTTTGACAATAAACACAACTTAAAACCCTCTTTCTTCTTACTCTCTATCACAATATGCTATGTAAGGCAGCAAAGACAAAGTCTTTCCCTTCCCATTGAAATGCTCCCAATACTACCTTCCCTCTGTAATTCATCATTCTGTATGATGCTTTGATATCTCTGGATTTATTTTATTCATCAATTTATTTTGTTCATTAGATTCCACATATGAGTGAGATCATGTGATACTTATATTTCTCTGACTGGTTTATTTAGTTTAGCATAGACTCTCCAGGTTTCTCAATGCTGTTGCAAATGGTACAAGTTCTTTCCTTTTAACAGCTGCATAATATTCCATTGTGCAAGTGTAAGCTTTTTTTATCCACTCATCTACTGATGGGCACTTGACCTATTTCCAAATATTAGCTATTGTAAATTGCACTGCTATGAACATAGGGGTGCATATATTCTTTCTGATTGCTTAACTAAGTCAAAGGGCAGTTTCATTTTTAAGCTTTTGAGGAAACTCTACTCTTTTCCATAGTGGCTGCACCAGTCTGCATTCCCACCAGCAGTGTACTAGAGTTCTCTTTTCTCCATATCTTCACCAACACTTGTCATTTGTTGATTTGTTGATGATAACCATTCTGACAGGTGTGAGGCAATACCTCATTGTCATTTTACTTTGGATCTCTCTGATGATTAGTGACTTTGATGATTTCTTTCATGTCTCTTGGTCATCTGTGTGTCCACTTTATTCTTGAACTTCTTTATGTCTTCCTCTATCATTTTATATATCTTCCTCTATCACATCCTGTAGTGTTACGAGTACAGGTCTTTTACCTCCTTACTTAAGTTTACTCCTAAGTATCTTAATTTTTTTGTGGTCAATGGGATTCTGTTTTCATTTCTCTTTCTGAGAGTTCATTATTGGTGTATAAAAATGCCACAGATTTCTGGTAGTTAATTTTCTATCCTGCTACAAGGCAAAATTCATGTATTAAATCTAGTAATTATTTTTGGTTTTTATTGTTTGATTCTTTTTAATTTAAGTTCTTTATTGTTTAATATGTTAGATAAGTTCCCCCCCCGCCCCCACATTGACCTTCCATGGCTTTCCCCAACCCCCAGCACATGCCCTCACACCTCTCCCCTAGTCTGTGTCCATTTGTTATGCTCATTTGCATGCAAATAAGACATTTGGTTGATCTGTTACTCCCTCAGCCCCGCCTTCCCTCATGGGTTGGACAGTCTATTTGATGCATCTATAACTCTGGTTCTGTTTTTCCTCATCAGTTTATGTTGTTCATTATATTCCACAAATGAGTGAGATCATGTGATACTAGTATTTATCTTTCTCTGACTGGCTTATTTAACTTAGCATAATGCTCTCCAGTTCCATCCATGCTTTTGCAAATGGTAAGAATTCCTTCCTTTTTACAGCAGCATAGTATTCCACTGTGTAGATGTACCAGTTTTCTAATCCACTCAGCTGCTGATGGGCATTTAGGCTGTTTCCAAATCTTAGCAATTGTAAATTGTGCTGCTATGATCATAGGGGTGCATGTATCCTTTCTGACTGGTGTTTCTGTTTTCTTGGGATATATTCCAAGAAGTGGGATTACTGGGTCAAATGGAAGTTCCATTTGTAATTTTTTGAGGAAACACCAGACTGTTTTCCACAGTCTGCATTCCCACCAGTAGTGCAAGAGTGTTCCTTTCTCTCCGCATCCTCCCGAGCACTTATTTGTTGATGTGTTGATGACAGCCATTCTGACAGCTGTGAGATGGTACCTCATTGTTGTTTTTATTTGCATCTCTGGGTTGATTAGTGACTTTGAGCATGTTTTCACATGTCTCTTGACCTTCTGTATGTCCTCTTTCAAAAGGTGTCTATTTATGTTCTTTGCCCATCTTTTGTTGGATTGTTTACCTTCCTTTTGTTAAGTTGTGTGACTTCTCTGTAAATGTTAGATATTAAACCCTTATTGGAGATAACATTGGCAAATATTTTCTCCCCTGCAGTGGGCTTTCTTGTTATTTAGTCGATGGTTTCCTTTGCTGTGCAGAAGTTTTTATTTTTATGTAGTCCCATTTGTTTATTTTCTCCTTAGTTTTCATTGCTCTAGGAGCTGTATCTGTAAAGATATTGCTATGACAAATGTCTGCTATTTTGCTGCCTATGGCTTCTTCTAAGCTTTTTATGGTTTCCCATCTGATGTTTAAGTCCTTTATCCATTTTGAGTTTATTATTGTGTATGGTAGAATTTGGTGGTCTAGTTTCATTTTGTTTTGCATGTACCGATCCAATTTTCCCAACATAATTTTTTGAAGAGAATGTCTTGACTCCATTGTATGCTCTTGCCTCCTTTGTCAAATATTAATTGAGCATAATGGTTTATGTAGATTTCTGGGTTCTCTATCCTGTTTCATTGGTCTATATGTCTAGTACTTGTGCCAGTATCAGACAGTTTTGAGAAGAGTGGCTTTGTAATATAGCTTGATATCTGGTATTGTGATCCCTCCAAGTTGGTTCCTCTTTTTCAAGATTGCTGTAGCTATTCAGAGGTGTTTTTTTTTTTAATTCCAGATGAATTTTTAGTTTGTTCTACATCTTTGAAGTATGCCATTGGTATTTTAACTAGGAATTCATTGTATTTATAGATTGCTTTGTGTAGGGTAGAAATTTTAATGATGATGATTCTAATAATCCATGAACATAGAATGTTATTCTATTTGTTTATATGTTCCTCTATCTCTTTTTTCAGTGTTCTGTAATTTTCTGAGTTCAGGTCCTTTACCACATTGGTTAAATTTATTCCTAGGTACCTTAATTTTTGTATTGCTGTGCTAAATGGGATTTTTAAAAAATTCTCTTTCTGTGAGTTTATTATTGGTGTATAAAAAAATCCATACATTTTTGGGTGTTAATTTTGTATTCTGCTACATTGCCAAATGCATTTATTAAGTCTAGTAGTTTTATGATGGAGTCTTTTGGGTTTTCTAAGTACAATATCATGTTATCTGCAAATAATGAAATTTTCTCTTCTTCTTTTCCAATTTGGATGCCTTTTATTTATTCTTGTCTGATCACTATGGCTAGCACTTTCAGTACTATGTCAAAGAAGAGTGGTGAAAGTGGGCATCCCTGTTTCATTCCTGTTCTTAGGGGAAATGGTTTTAGTTTTTGCCCATTGATTATGCTATTTGCTGTAGGTTTGCCATGTAATGCTTTTATTATGTTGAGGTATGATCCCTCTATTCCCACCTTGCTGAGAGGTTCTATGAGGAAAGGATGTTGGATTTTGTCAAATGCCTTTTTTTGCATCAATTGATATAATTATGTGATTTTTGTGTTTCAGTTTGTTTATGTGATGCATCATGTTTATTGATTTGCAAATATTGTACCAGCTTTGTATCCCTGGGATAAATCACACTTGGTCATGGTGTATGATCTTTCTAATTTAATTCTGGATCTGATTTGCTAGAAGTTTGTGGAAGATTTTAGCATCTGTGTCATCAGGGATATTGGCCTACAATTCTCTTTTTTTGTAGTATCTTTATCTGGTTTTTGGTATTAGGGTAATGCTGGCTTCCTAGAAAGAGCTTGGAAGTGTGCCTTCCTCTCGAATTTTTTGGAATATTCTGAGAATGATAGGTTTTAGTTCTTTGAATGTTTGGTAAAATTCCCCCTGTGAAGTCATCTGGTACAGGGATTTTGTTTGCTGGAAGTTGTTTTGATGACTGCTTCAATTTTTCCCTTCATTATCAGCCAATTAGATATTTTTTATTGTTCCTGATTGAGTTTTGGAAGGTAGTATTTTTCTAGGAATATGTCCATTTTCTCTAGGTTGTCAAGGCAATTGGAATAGAGTTGTTTGTATTATTATTTTTTACAATCCCTTATATTTCTATAGGGTCTGTTGTTATTTAGCCTCTTTGTTTCTGATTTTGTTTATTTGGGTCCTCTCTTTTTGCTTCTTGTTGAGCCTGGCTAGAGGTTCATCAATCTTGTTTATCCTTTCGAAGAACCAGCTCTTGGTTTCATTGATCTTTTGTATTTTTTTGTCACTATGTCATTTATTTATGCTCTGATCTTTATTATCTCCTTCCTTCTGCTCACTCTGGGCTTTTCTTGCTATCTTTCTAACTCTTTAAGTTGTAGTATTAGATTACATATTAAGAGTTTCATTTTTTGAGGTAGACCTGTAATTCTATGAATATCCTCCCCAGGACTGCTTTTACTGTGTTCCATAGGTTTTGGATTGTTGTGTTTTCATTTTCATTTTTCACTTCTTCTTTGTTATTTTTCGTAACTCATTCATTGTTTAATAGCATGCTATTCAACCTCCATGTGTTTTATTTAAAAAAAATTTTTTTTCATTGTAGTTGATTTCTAATTTCATGCCATTGTGATCTGAGAAGATGCTTTATATGATTTCCACTTTCTTGAACTTGTAGAGACTTGTTTTGTGTCCTAACATCTGATCTATCTTTGAAAATGTTCCATGGGCACTTCAGAAGAATGTATATTCCATTGCTTTGGGGTGAAATGTCCTGAAAATGTCAATTAATTCCATCTGAACTAGTGTTTCATTTAAGATCAGTTTTTTTTTGCTGAATTTTTGTCTAGAGGATTTATCCAGTGATGTCAGTGGGGTATTAAATTCTCCTACTGTGATTTTATTATTGTTGATCTCTTCCTTATAGTCCTCCAGAATGTTTTTATGTATGTGGGTGCTCCTGTATTGGGTGCATATATGTTTACCAGAGTTATATCCTCTTGTTGTATGGCTGTCATTAGTTATTGTTATGGCCTTCACTTTGAAGTCTATTTCTTTCAGATATGAGTATTGCTACCTCAGATTTTATTTTAAATTTCCATTTGCTTGGAAAATTCTTTCAATCCCTTCACTTTCACTCTGTGTGAGTCCTTTGTTCTGAGGTAGGTCTCTTGTAGACAGCATAAATATGGGTCAGTTTTTCTTATCCATTCAGTTACCCCATGTCTTTTGACTGTGGCATTTAAGCCATTTATGTTTAAGGTTATTATTGATAGGTACTTATTTATTGCCATTATTACTCTTTATGCCTATGTAATTCTCTTTATATTTCTTTTTCTTGCAACAGTCCATTTATCCTTTCTTGCAGTTTTGGTTTGGCAGTAATAAACTCTCTTAGCCTTTTTTGCCTGATGAGCTCTTTATTTTACCTTTGATTTTGAAAGATAGATTTGCTGGATAATCTTGGGCTCAGTCCCCTGGTTTTTATTACTTTGTTTACTTCATGTCATTCCCTTCTGGCCTGAAGTGTTTCTATTGAGAAGTCAGTTGTCAGTCTAATGGAAGTTCCCTTGTAGGTAACTTTTTTATTTCTTTCTTACAACCTTAAAATTCTCATTGTCTTTAATATTTGCCATTTTAATTAAAGATGCCTCACTGTGGGTCTTTTGGGGTTCATCTTGACTCAGACTCTCTGTGTTTTCTGACCTTGAGTGACTTTTTCCTTACCAGATTAGGGAAATTTTCTGCCTTTATTTCTTCAAATAGTTATCTGTTTATTTCTTATATTCTGAACTTTGTAGTATCCTATAATGCAAATTTTGTTACAGTTCATATTGTCCCAAAGCTCTCTTAGACTCTCCTCCTGATTTTTAGTATTTTTTGTTCATTTGCTGCTCTTAATGGGTGTTTTTCTTTTTTCTTGTCTTCTAATTTACTGATTCGGTCCTCAGCTTCTACTCTCCTGTTGAATCCTTCCAGGTGTTCTTTATTTCAGCTATGTCATCCTTCATTTCCAATTGATTCTTATTTATATTTTAAGCTTTTTTTCATGTTGATGTGGCTCTCATTAAGAGGCTTATAATTCTCATTGAGTTTCTTGCAGTCCCCACTGAATTGTTTGAATACCTTTATTATCATTACTCTGAATTCTTTATCTGACAAATTTACTGCCATTATATTTATTTCCTTTTCTGGCAATTTGTCCTTTTATTGCATTTAGAGGTTGTTTATATTTCTTCCAATTTTTGCTGTCACTTTGTTTTTGTTTCTATGTATTATATCAAACTTTTATGCCACCCATATTTTGTGGGGTGCTTTAATGTATCTGGTGTTTTGTGGGACTTAGTGGTATAGCCTCTTAGATCTCCGGAGCTGGGTGCTCTGGGAAAGCCCCTTATTTGAGTTGTTTGGGTTCTCCTGTTGTATTTGTGTCTTGATTTTTATTGTCCCATTCATTCATGGGATCTCCTCTCAGGTTGGCTGACTATATGGGTCACCCCAGACTATATCCAGAAAGAAAGGAAACAACAAAAAAGACATACACAAGACCCCTAAAGCACCAAAAAAGCAACCACCAGAGAAGAGAGGATTAGGAAAGAGAAAATAGAGCAAGGATAATTGAAAAAAAAGAAAGAAAATATACAAGGAGAACAGAAAACAAACAAACAAACAAAAACTCAAACAAACAAAACAACAAAAAGTTGGGAAGGAATATGTAGATGAAGATCTAAAATAAAGAAAATGAAAATAAATAATTGGGGGAACAGCGGAAGGAATGTGGTTTAAAATATAGGAGGGAGAAAATAAATGAAAACAAAATAAAAATTTTTGAAAAGAAAAATAGAGAAAACAGATAGACCAAAAATAAGAAGAAAAAAAAAGACAAGAAAGCAGGAGAAAAAGAAAAGAGAAAGAAAAAATGAGTAGTGAAAAAAATTTAAAAATTGAGTAGAAAATGGGAGAGGATAGTTAAATATATGAATTAAACAATAAAGACTAGAATAATAACAAGTTAATAAAGAAGATAGATATAGCAGATAAATTTAAGAAGGGAAAAAAGAAAGGAAACAAGAAATAAAAAAATTAAAAATGGAAGAAAAAGAGAAAAAAGAAAAGAAAAAAATGGAAGTGGTGTTCATTTAAGCAGAGTTTAGTGCCTCATGGGTACTACCTCTGGATCCTATTCTTTATTTCTTTCTGCCAATTCTGGCAGATATATTTTCTTCCTGTGATTTATTTAGGTGCTAACCACTGTCATGAACTGTCTTCCTTTGGCTCTCAGTAACCTGCTTGAAGCTCCAAGTGATCCATGGATCCACCATTTGTGTTTGTCTCTCCACAGGACTTGGCTGCAAGCAGGAGGGGCCAATCTGCCCTCTAAAGTAGGTTTGTTAGCAGCATGGGGCCCAAAGCTGGGTTAGAAAACTCCCCCTGTTCCCCAAGCTCCACTTCTGCCTGCCTTTCCCTGCTAGCCAGCTGTAGATCTTAATCACTCAAATGTGTGTTTCTATAAAGCCTTTATGCTGAATCTAGATATCTGGATCTCCCATGATGGGGAGCTGCTGTTTGGCTTTCAGGGAATGTGGTGGGTGTGTTTTCCTGTCCCAGAGCTACTCCTCTTTGAGTGGCCCAAATGTTACTCTGCCCTCAGTTGAACAGAGATCCTTGTATGGAGGCCAACGTGGCTGGCAGGAAACCTGGAGTTTCTAACAGCTCTCTTATGTGGGGAAAGTACCAGTTTGTTTCTTAAAAATAACCAGCTTAAAATAATTAATATTCTAAAGAGTCATATTTGGAATTGAAAAACTCTGCTCTCCTTTACCAGTTAGGGAAGTCACCAAATAAAAAAAAATATTTTGTAGTCATGTCTAATCTTGCACTCAGTATTTTCCTTTTTTATAGCATTTGAAGACAAGAGATTGAGTTGGCAGATGTTGTTCATAACCCCTGATGTTGTTTTGAACAGTTAGGTCTCAGTTTTATTGAATCCTTGATTACAGGAGCAGGATTTTCTTTTCTTTTAAAAAATATATTTTATTGATTTTTTTACAGAGAAAAAGAGAGAGGGATAGAGAGTTAGAAACATCGATGAGAGAGAATCATCGATCAGCTGCCTCTTGCACACCCCTACTGGGGATGTGCCCGCAACCAAGGTACATGCCCTTGACCGGAATCGAACCTGGAACCCTTCAGTTCACAGGCTGATGCTCTATCAACTGAGCCAAATCAATTTTGGTAACAGGAGTAGGATTTTCATTGGGGATATTGAAAAGATCTGTACTAGATATTTTCTGAGAGACAGACAGTGAAGCTTTTTAGTTTTTTTGATGAGTCTTGTTTTTCTTTATATAAAGTTGTTTCTCTACTTTTGTTTTATCATGCCCATTCAAAATAAAACCATTAGCATCTTCATGTGTGTGTGTTTTTCTTCTGCCTTGGTTTTCTTGGAATGTTGTGTTGTGTGTGTGTGTGTGTGTGTGTGTGTGTGTGTGTGTGTGTGTGTTTTCTATAAGGGGAGGATGTTCTCCTGACTCCTATTATAGGATTAGGTTATTTTGTTGCTACAGTACCTGAAGGTCTAGGTGGTTGATCTAGTAGATATGTTGAAGAATGGACTGTAGGCTTCAGTGGTGGCACATTGAGGAATGCTTACACTTGATGTGTGCTCTGAACTTTCACTGGAATTTACTTGAAGCACAAAAGCTTCAGTAGTCTATATGTTGGTCACCCGTGTTACTATTACAATTGGAGCACGATTGTTTCTGTGCCAGGGGCTGTCTGAACAGTGTGATGGAAATGTGTTCAAAGCTCTACCGTTACCTCAGAGGCATGCAGTTGTCACTGTCCATTGGTAAGTAGAGGCAACCTACACTCATAAGTATCAGACTGGCACTTTCTAGCATATAGGTTAGCCTTTTCTGAAGCACATGATTAGGTAGTAGTTGAAGCTGATTTGTTTTTACATGCACTGTAGCAATTTTCACATTAACTTCAAGCATCTTGCCACTTAGTGCTTGCCTATAAACTGTATCTGTCAGGGATTGATTACCATAGGGGAAATTAACTTTGGGGTTATCAGACTATTTTTTAAACATTAAGTCAGCCGAAACCGGTTTGGTTCAGTGGATAGAGCGTCTGTCGGTCTGTGAACTGAAAGGTCCCAGGTTTGATTCCAGTCAAGGGCATGTACATTGGTTGTGGGCATGTCCCCGGTACAGGGTGTGCAGGAGGCAGGTGGTAGATGTTTCTGTCTCATCGACGTTTCTAGCTTTCTATCCTTCTTTCTTCCTCTCTGTGGAAAATCAATATAATATATTTAAAAAAAACATTAAGTCAATCACCTATATTGTATGGAATTCTTCCTTATGCCTTCTCATCCTCCTCCTTTTTATTGCTGAAGATCAATCCTCTCATGCTCAAGTATTAAATTGTTTTTCTCCCATTAATACTGTCTTGTTTCTATTTTATTAATTACTGGTCTAGCCATAAAAACAAAAGAAGGATAGGTGGGGGAATTCTCCATATCCCCAACATATTCATAGAATTCATAGGCAGGAGTGAGATGTTCTATTGTTCTTCAAGTTCTTACACACACATTTTAAGGTTTTCTTGTAGATCCCAAAGCTTCTCTCACTTGAGTTTAGGGGAAGTGAAGCACAGCGCAATTAAAATAAATCCTCTCACTACTGTTTACCCACCCCATACACCAACCAGAGTGGCTAAAAAATGAAAACAAAAATACTGAGTGTTAGTGAGGATGTGGAACAACTGGAATTATCATATACTACTGGTAGGAGTGTAAATTGGTATAATTACTGGAATATATTTATTCTCTATGATATAGCAATTGTATTCTTTAGGAGTATATCTAACAGACATGCACACATATGTTCAACAAAAATGTTTGTAGAAGTTGTATTTGTAATATCCTCAAATTGAAAATTGTTCAATTGCTCATCAATAATAGGATGAAAAGATAAATGGTGGTATATTCACCCAATGGAATGCTATACAGCATTGAGGATGATCATTCTACAGTTGCACACACTAAACTATCAAAAACACAATATTGAGTAGATGAAGCCAGGCATAAGAGGATCTTCAGTATGATGCCATTTACACAAAATCATTAACCTAGATCAAATTATTATGTTATATTGGAGGTCAAGAATAGTGGAGTGGCTGGCTAGAAGAAGCTTGAAGGAGGAATCTGTGGTGCTGGTAACGTTCTGTTTCCCGATTTGGTGCTAGTGTTATGGGTAAAATTAGTTCATACAATTTTATTGAGCTACACACTTATTAATTAATACGTGCCCTTCTCTTTTGGATGTAATATTTCAGTAGGAATTATGAAACAAAATATAAAAATACAGCAAAAAATGATATTAACTGTATTGACTTTTAATCTAACCCTCTTACCTGAGCTGGAGACTGGTGATCTGTTAATGCTATAAGACCCAGCTTTGGGCTACCACCTTTGAAAATCCTGAATAGATGAACCAGCTCCTTGTTTAGTGTGGTTACCAGGCAACTGCTGTTCTCTTTTCAGCCTTTGTTGTCTCATTCTGATTCTATAGGAAGAGTTCCATCTCCCAACCTGCTACATAAATGATATGCTTGGTACAAAGCTATAAGAATCTCAGGGATTTAAATGAGGACTCTGCATGTGCTCATTGGCAGATACTGTAGGTCACAAGGTACCAAAAGCATTATAAACAGTAAAACCTTACCAATTGGGATCTGAAGTGACAACTGTTTCTACATTAGCCTCGAAGGTCACAATTCCAGATTCAGTCTGCCAAGATCTTTTGGTCATATCTCTAATAATTTACGTGGGATATGGATTGATGTGGCAATAAAGCTGAATTTGGAGGGCTTTGTAGAAAATGTCAGAGAATAGAGATTCAATTTACATTAGTCTTTGTTAAATTTTTTTCATTATGCAGACAGATACTCTGAAATTAGCAAATATTTAACATTCTTTGAGTCAGATTGTTCTTTCTCATAAATCCAGGATATCCTACACATATCCTGACCCCAAAGAGGCTGCACCTGTTGAAGTAATACCCAAGTAGCAGGATATTTGATCAAGCTCTCTAAAAAAGAATTACTAGTCATAGGCATGAAGATTTTTATGTTTCAAGATAAACATGGACACATTATTTTCCATTTGGTAATGTCACCAGCAACATATGGGTATTGTCAAATTTCCTACATCCTTATTAACATTATGTAATATAATTTACTTAAATATATGCATATATGTTACATATGTATCTATATGCATACATGTGTATAAACATATGTATTATATAAATTTCATATGTAGAAATGGTCCTTCTAACATTTTAAATTTAAGGATAGAGAAAGCATATTGTCAATCACTTTATCTATTACTTTTTAGGAAAAAACTTTTCAGCACAAAATGACTATTTTCTTGAGTTGCTGTTTTTCTGACAAAATATGAAATTGAGCTTCTGATCAATCTCTAGCAAAGAAACTCTGTAAGGGAGCATAAGAAAATGGTCTTAGGTTTTTTATTTAGTTTAAAAATTTACAATTACATCAATCTCAGAAGATCATGGTAGATACTATCTGTAATGGTATTTACTCTTTTATTCAGTGCACTGCATTATCTGAAGCCATGCTAATGCTGAAACAAATTACAAACAATAATTTTTCTCTCTTTCAATTAGCGTAACATGAGGTAATTCTTAAGTTTTTTCTTGTATGTAGTTTATTAGAACACATGTAATTTCAGAATAGATTGCCCTATAATTATCTGAAAATATTATCATGATATATGAGGCCATTTTCAAATTGGAAATTGTTAAGATACACCAGGGAAAGTAATAGGACTCTTAGAAATTTTTATTTTAATATATTATGAAGCAATAAGAGATGTGCTTTGTAGAAATTATTTTCAATGCTATTTCATGATGCTTCACATGTTAAGAGAAGTTAGGGTATTATAATAGAGCTAATACTTATTCTGTGTTAGTGCTAGTATTCTTATATCTTCATACACTGTTATATGTATACTGATTTTAACAGCTTTATTCAGAGATATTTATATACCATACAATTCACCCATTTTAAGTATACAACTAAAGGTTATTTAGTAAATTATAGAGTTGTGTAACCATAACCATAATCTGAAATGTTCCCACTTTCTCACTTCAATTCACTCCAAAGTCTTAACCCCAGTTTTTGGCAATTATTAATCTGTTATTTGTCTCTATAGGTTTGCCTTTTTCTGGACATTCCATATAAGTGAAATCATACAATATGTGATATTTGATTTTGGCATCTTTCACCTACCTATTTTTTGAAGTTTCATTTATGTTGTAGCATGTAGCAGTAGCTCATTTTTTTCATTGCTGAATATTATTTGATTTATGTATATATCACATTTTTCTATCTATTCTTCAATTGAAAGACATTTGGGTTATTTTGAGTTTTGTGGGTGTTTTTTTTTACTATTATACATATATAATGCTGCTTTGAACATTTGTGTACAATTCTCTTTGGGGTAAATGCTTTGAAATTAAACTGCTGGTTTGTATGGTAAATTGCTCTGTTCAGTATCACAATTCAGACAGCTATGATGGTGGCCTTCCTAGATGGTTAGCCACCAAGATAGCTACTGTTTCAGGCAAAGTCTCTGCATGTGGATTATAAGATCAGGTCAGCCTCCACTGGTGATGAAATTCCTGAATATTTTGACTTGCCTACCATAGAATTATTATCCAAAATGAGCTCAGCAAGGGACAGGAGAAGAAAGGGAACAAATACAGATGAAAATGCCATAGACTTACACTGTTTGTACCTGAAGCACAAATTTCAGCAGTGTTTTGAACATAAATAAATGGTTCTATGACAGTTGTATGCTTTTGGTTGATTTTTCAAATAATATTTATATATTTTTTGACCATTACATCCAGTTGTATCATTGTATGTTAGGTATAGGATTTGCCAGTCTCTTCACTCTATCATTCTGGAAGTCTTGTCTCTTCCAAATGCCAGTTTTTAAACTTATTTTTTAAATGAAGATAGCAAGGCATCTTCTTCATTGTACAAATAGGGTAAGTAATATTATCTCATAAAAATATACTAAGTTGATAATACAATAAAATACAGAGAACTTCCCACATGTCATGCTACCTTCATGTAAAGGAATAAACATAAATCTTACCTTGCACCAATGATGGAGCAGCACAATGTACTTACATTAGTTTAGAATTCTTATCCTATTCCCAAGATCTATATCTGTGTGTGTGTGTGTGTGTGTTTTCATAGTACTTCATTTGCATAGTACTTGCCCATTTCTTCTAATAGGAGAAAATAAGAATAGGAATAGTTTGGGCTTCATTGCTCAGCTCCCAAAAGCCATTTAAAGACAGATAACTAATGTTCTATTGGAAATCTCTCATAAGTCTCTCTCTCTCTCTCTCTCTCTCTCTCTCTCTCTCTCTCTCTCTCTCTCTCACTCTGTCTCTTACTTTTTCTCTCTCTCTTTCTTTCTCACACACACACACACACACACACAACATAATCAGTTTGTCAGTTAATTAGTTAATTACTTGTGGCAAAAGTAAATGTTCTAGTAAACTAGTCATTAACTGATATAATGAGTGGTATCATATAGTTTATTGCTATTATAAAGCATACTAAAAGTTTAGAAAATCAATAACATATTAAACAAAGGTTAGGCTTCTGGGAGAGTTTATTGGAAAATGGTTGTTTTCTGAAAGAATATGACTGATTCTTCTGATTTTTGAAAGTAGAACATGTTCTGCTGCCTCAGTGACTATGAAGAGTTTGTGTATATGGCAAAATCATATACACACACAGACATCAATGAGCCATAGAACCATATCTCATCTTCTATCAATGTTACTGGTCATTTATAAATCTACCATATTTGCCGGCATATAAGACGACCCTTTGGCCCTGAAAAATATGCCTCCAAGTGGGGGGTAGTCTTATAAGGCGAGTATATAACAAACTGTATTTTTTAGTGGAAATGTTAGGGGGTCGTCTTATAGGCCCAGTCGTCTTATACGCCAGCAAATACGTATTTTTCAGGGCCAAAAAAATCGTCTTATACGCCAGCAAATACGGTATATATTGGGGAGGAATCAGGGGGCAAGGGGCCAGAGAAGGTAAACTATTGTCTTAATTATTCAGCCCACAAAGTTCATGGGATTGGCCTGCAAATAACATATTCATCAGGTCCACAGACCTCTCTGCACAGTTGGTTTCACTTGAACTTCAATTCCCCATACTCATTTCTGGGAAGTTTATATGGATTTTTTTTGGCATGCATGCCTACTATGTGCACCTTCACACCACATAGGCAATGGCATATACAGTTCAGGTTCACTCTTCCCACTGCCATGTCGGAGGATAATTGCTAAGAAGACAGTTTCATGGAAACAATTTTATTTTATATTTCTAGAATTGCCTTTTAATTATTATCTTATGTTGGTGATTGCAATCAAACTACAACATAAATTCTCAAAGTAAGTAGGCTTATGAAAAACACAGATTATACTATATCAGCTAAACTCATAAAGAGCAATAATAAGTATTATCGTGGTAATTTCTGATATTAAGGAACATTGGTTCAATATTGTAAAAACCTGTACTTATAAACACTCTAAGATACTGAGCAGTACCATCCAGCCCTTCCTCTCCTTCAGGAAACTGCTTCACGGTAGCCTCTGCTATGTTGACAGACAGGTTTTGTAACCTAAACTCATGTCCAGGTTATGGTGGGGTACTGAGAAGAGGACATCTGACTGAAGACTCATTAATCCATGTAATTATGTGTTTTGGTAGGCAAGTTATGCCCATCTGATTTTTTTTCTTAAGAAATTTTTGTTCTTAATTTGAACAGAGAGCCACAAAGAATTTATAAATTAGAACTGGAGGCAGGAGCTAAAGGGATATGGTGAGACTATAAAAGCTAATGTTTACTGAGTCCTTACCATGTGCCCGATACTATCTAGCACACTACATGGACTAATTTTTAAATCCCTTTAATAACTCCATAACCAAGACACTGTTCTTAATGTGAAGGCACAGGAAAGGCAAGTGACTTGACTATGTGATAACTGGTGGGGCAATGATTCAAATTGAGGTATATGTGATTCCAGAGTTTCTTCTCTTAATCACTGCATGTCATTAACTACAGACGAGAGTGAATTAGTAAAGGTCATGTTAAAGCTAAGAGGGGGAAAAACTCATGAACAAATAGAGAGCACCAATTCTTTGGGAACAGAAAATAGAATGGAATGGACCAAAGGAAACAAGGATAACTTGTGGAAAAACACATTTCCCATGTAAAAGGAAACAGTGACTGGTCTCAAGAACTGCCTTAAGTTAGTATGTTGTTCCTCTGTCAGGTCCAATTCAAACCACCTATAACTTCTTCATATTACTCAAAAATTCTCTATATTTTGCCAATAAGAGAATCTTTTTAAAAAGTTGTATGCACTGCCCTGACCAGTTTGGTTCAATGTGAGGAGTCCAGGGTGGTCTTAAACTCTTAATGCTTAGCATCCATGAATCAGACCCTGCAGACTGAAGGGTCCGGATTTAATGTACCTCGGTTGCAAGTTCCCCAGCCCCAGACAGGGTATGTGTGGTAAGCAAGAGATCCATATGTCTCTCTCATCTATTTCTCTCTCTCCCATCTCTCTCTCTCTCTCTCTCTCTCTCTCTCTCTCTCTCTCTCTCTCTTCCCCCCTTTTCCCTTCCTTCCACTCTTTCTATAAATCTATGGGAAAATATCCTTGGGAAAGGATTTAAAAATAAAGTCATGCAGAAACCGGTTTGGCTCAGTGGATAGAGCGTCGGCCTGTGGACTGAAAGGTCCTGGGTTCGATTCCGGTCAAAGGCATGTACTTTGGTTTCGGGCACATCCCCAGTGGGGAGTGTGCAAGAGGCAGCTGATCAATGATTCTCTCTCATCAATGTTTCTAACTCTCTATCCCTCTCTCTTCCTCTCTGTAAAAAATCAATAAAAATATATATTTTTAAAAAGTCATATGTGCTAATTAACACTATAAAAGTTTATTTTGGAGGGAGAGCAAACACAATAATAACACAGGTGCTGCAAATGTCCAGTTCTTTCCTCCTGTTTCTATGCTCGGTTTCCAGCCTGGCTCTCTTGGCAAGACTGACAGATTGCTGGGCCCCAGGGAGTCAGGGCAAGAAGACCTGATGCTCATTTCTTGTTTGGATATCCCTTCACTGGATGGGCTCTTGACAATGAAGAAGACTGTAGCCCCAATAATGCATGTAGAAAACAATGCCAGCTTCTTTCTTCCTATGCCAGGGGACTTCCTTCAGTGCCTCATTTTGATGACAAGCACTTCCTAGAAAAACCAACCTTTGAGGTGATCCCAAGGCTATAGAAAACTATAGTTCTGGTCATAAGGAGTCCTATATACCCTGACCTAGCAAGGAAAATCAATAACATATGCATATATGCAATGCACTTCTGGAGGGTCATGCAACTGAGAACCTGAGAACGTGTGCTTCTTCACCTGGGCAGCTCTCCCTTATAACCGCAACTGCTGGACCCTAGAATGTGAGGAAATCAGTAAGGTCTTAGATGAACTGTGAATGCCTACCATCTATGAATCTAAAAGCCTTCGCTATTCATGGAATAAGATTTTCTTTTTTTAAAAAAATATATATTTTGTTGATTTTTCACAGAGAGGAAGGAAGAGGGATAGATAGCTAGAAACATCGATGAGAGAGAATCATCGACCAGCTGCCTCCTGCACACCCCCCACCGGGGATGTGCCTGCAGCCAATGTACATGCTCTTGACCAGAATCGAACCTGAGACTTTTCAGTCCGAAGACCGACGCTCTATCCACTGAGCCAAACCAGTTTCTGCTGGAATAAGATTTCCATCTCCTATATTGGAGTTCCCTATGAATTCCTTTACGTCATCTTTGGATCCCTTCACTTTGTTCATTGCCTTCACTTTGCACTTTTGACAAATCTAGGTCAAATTTTAAACTTATTATCTAGAGAACCTTAGAATCCTATTCCTTTGAAAATTGTAGATGAAGAAATGTTCTATAAAGGAAAGATCAGAATGACTTAATCAGTGATTGAATTGATTATTTTCATTTTACAAGGTTCCAGTAACCTCACATTGATTAAATGGCAACGCACTTAGTGTTGGGAATGTGTTATGATGACTTAGATATCTAAATGTCATATGAAACCATGGCTTTCTAGAATTTCCCGAGATGATCCCTGTGCTTGTGTGTGTGTGTGTGTGTGTGTGTGTGTGTGTGTGTGTGTGTGTGGTGGGA
Organism: Vespertilio murinus; assembly: GCA_963924515.1. Classification (NCBI taxonomy): domain Eukaryota; kingdom Metazoa; phylum Chordata; class Mammalia; order Chiroptera; family Vespertilionidae; genus Vespertilio; species Vespertilio murinus. The sequence goes on from OZ004710.1 coordinate 21,851,185, forward strand.
CTATATGCATGCTGGATTTTCATAGAAAAGAACAAAACTGCGATGTTTTCATCCAGTATTTAGGTATCCTATATAATAAAGAGGTAATAGGCAAAATTACCATCACTCCAACACATAAGATGGCCACCCCCATGTGGTCAAAGATGGTCGTCCCAATGTGGACACAAGATGGCTGCTAGAAGGAGAGGGCAGTTGGGGGCAATCAAGCCTGCAGGGGAGGGCAGTTAGGGGTAATGGGGCCTACATGGGAGGGCAGTTAGGGGTGACCAGGCCATCAGCAGAGGGCAGTTAGCGGTGATCATGCTGGCAGGGGAAGGCAGTTAGAAGCAATCAGGATGACAGGGGAGCAGTTAGGTGTCAATCAGGCTGGCAGGGGAGTGGTTAGGAGGTGATCAGGCTAGCAGGCAGAAGTGTTTAGGAGCAATCAGTCAGGCAGGAAGGTGATCGGTTGGGAGCCAGCAGTCCTAGATTGTGAGAGGGGCATTCCAGATTGGAGATGATGCAGACTGAGCTGAGGGACACACATATCCCCATGCATGAATTTCATGCACCAGGCCTCTAGTATTACTATATAAGTAAAACTTATTCTTGTGACTTTAAAGAGTAGCACATTTGTGTGTGGCATTTATTATGTACCATGAGTATATATTCTTGTTATTTTTTAAAGTCAAGTTTATTGAGATATAATTTAGATATAGTATAATTCATCATTATGGATTACATAGTTTGATGAATTTTGACAAACATAAAGTCATGTACCCACAACTCTCTCTCTCTCTCTCTCTCTCTCTCTCTCTCTCTCTCTCTCTCTCTCTCCCTAATATACAAATAGACTGAATGGCAGAACAACTGAAAAAAAACAAACAACTGAACAACCTGTTGCTATGACATGTGTTGGCCACCAATGGGTGCAAACGGAGCATGGTGGGCATCAGCCATGGCAAGATGGTGGAGCAGGTGAGTGGGGGCATCAGACCAAGGCAGGGTGCCAGTCGCTATCATTGGGGGAGAGCCTCTTGTGGTTACTGAAAATTCTTTGATCCGAAGCACCTAGGTCCCGCACAGTGCTTGCACTTGCCAGCACAAGCCCTGCTCACACCTGCTGCTCGTGCCCAGTGCTGGCACCAATTGCTCGATGCTGTCAGTGGGTGAGAGCAGCATCTGCCTGCCCTGATCGCCCCTCAGGGCTTCTGTACCTCCCCCTGCTCCTGAGGGATGGTCAGGGTAGCAGCTGCCACTCACACTCGCTGATGGCGCAAGTCCTGCTTGCACCCACTGCTGGTGCAGGTACAAATTGCTCTGTGCTGGCAGCGGATGTGAGTGTGGTCAATGCCATCAACATGTGGGAGTGGTGGCAGTGGGAGTGGAGCTGCTGGCAGAAAGGGGGTTGGAGGCCGCAGCAGGAGGGGTCAGGCAGGGATGTGGAAGATAGGCCAAGACCTGCCCCTGTGCTCACCACAGCCTCACGGCCCACAGTTCCTTTCAAGATGCATGAGTTCACCTTAAAATAATCATAGAAAGCATTTCCAAAAAAAAAATGTTTATGACCCTTTGTAGTCAATCCCCTCCCCCAATAACCAGCACTGATTTGATTTCTATTCTTATAGTTTTGCCTTTTCCAGCATGATGTCCTATACTAGATTCACACAACAGGTTAGCTCTGGAAAAGGGACTGAGCTAAGTCTCCTAGTGTGGGCTTGTTTGAGTCATTATGTTTGGGGACTATGAGACAACTATTTTTTCATCATTTAACTGAGAAGCAGATAAGGCTCATCTGCCTTGGGGTATGAAGCTGATGTTCAGAGGAACCAAGAAGTGAGATAAATGCTCCCAGTTACTTTCTTAGCTCTGGTTTTAGTCTGCAGATTAGAATGGTCCCTGTGGCCCAGACAGTCTTTTTCTTGTGATCTGTGAAACATTCAAACTAAAGTTGATATGGTTTCTGTCTGTATCTGTATTTTCATTTTTTTTTCTTGTAGCATCCTTACTGTAATCATTTTTGCTGAAACATTTTTGCAGCATAACTAATTGGATGCAAGGCAATTTTGCCTTTTAAAAGACAACATACAACAGTATGGTAACTACTATAGGGAAAGAAGGGTAGGGAGAGATAGAGAGGGTAAAAAGGTGATAAATGGTGATGGAAGGAAATGACTTGAAGTGGTGAACACACAATAAAATATACATACATATGATGCATTATAGATTGTATACCTGCTACTTATGTAATTTAATTAATCAATGTCACACCAATAAATTCAATTTAAAAAGATAAAATAATTGGTTTACATTTTTTATTTGTTTGGTTTCATCTCTTCATTGACAAATCAATCAACCACCTTACAAAAGATAAAACAACTGGTTGACTGTTTATCTTGTTTGCTTGTCTGGTTTAATTTCTCCATTTACAAATTAATTGCCCAGCAGACTAAATATACTAAAGCTAGTTGTAACTTTCGTTTTTCCATTTATAAAGTTCTTGCAACTATATTATGTTATATTAATCAATAGAAGTTGTGAAGGAGGCAGCCAATCAATGATTCTCTCTCAGTATTGATGTCTCTATCTCTCTTCCTCTCCCTTCCTCTTTGAAATCAATAAAATATATTTAAAATATAAATGGTGACAATTTTTGTTATTAGTTATAATTCTGTAATTCTTTCCTTCCCTCCCTCTTTTTCATCCTTCTTTTGATACGTAGTTTACTTTTTAATGTGAGAAGTCTGGTGTTGAGAATATTTCATCTTAATAAATGTTATACACACATTCCCCTAAAGAATGAGAATTGTCACTGGGAAGATGGACTCATAAAAAGAGTCCTGGTGTCACTTACACCAGCTGCAATAACAGGCATGTGTACAGGAGAGCACTCATCCACAAGGCAAGCTGAGGACAGATGCAGCCAGAGTCCATACAGCCCTTTCAAAATTTCATGGCCAATGAAAAACTAGAGGTGGCACACAAGGGATGCAGTTGACAACAACACTTCCTGACTTGAAGTCCTGCAGGTGAGCTCTTTATGAAGTGCATCTTGAGACCTGGTGATGTCAATTTAGGCCTTGAGGTCAGATATATCCTGATGGTGTCAAGCTCCTGGGAAGAATTAGTCCAGGTGGTCCGCTGCTCAAGTTTATGACCCAGGCCTTCTAAAAATGACAAAAGGTTACCATAAGGTCGACAGGCAAATGGCCAAATGGTCTCTGATAGGTTTCCTCTAACAGCCTATAAAATTCAATTGATCTTTGTTGATTAAAAGACAAATATTTTCTTAACTTGCAACCTAAGGCCTGCATTCTGATGCTTAAAGCCTGTTTCCCAACTTCAGAGAACTCTCTTAGGCAGCATTTGATTGTACCAGCAACACAAGATAAACCAAGATGGACTCTCTTTAAAGTCCACCTTTGAACTAAACTGTTCCATTCCCTATTTAAGTCAGAATCAGTGCTGATTTTGGTGGTCTTTTAAGTAAAAATAAATTATTCTTTTTGTCCCTTCTAAGTCAGAAGTATCTTCCTGCTATATCCAAACATGCCAACACTGGTGCAGATTTATGTATATGAAATAAAAACAGGGTTGTCCACATGGGTCACGGTGAGTGTGTCTGTTTGACCAATTGCTTGTAAGCACTGTGCACACATGGTGGCCACCTTAGGTTGCCCATAGTAACTACAACTCCAGTATTGTCTCTATGTACTCTAACAGAGTTCTCTCTGTAGAAAAGCACTGGGATGTTTCTGTTGATAGCGGCAGGTACTTGAGGGAAATAAATTTGTCTTTCATGTTTCTGTTTCCTTGAGAGCACCTTGCAGATGGTTCTGTTTCTACTCACTGCTCAGTGAATACCAACTGGCAGAATTTCCTCAGGGCAAAATGGGGATAACAAGTTAGCTGCCTCTGCAGCCTGTATTTCTTCTTGAGTCTCCAAAGAAGATATTGAACTTCATTGAACCTGAAGCTTCATTCTTTTACCATTCAGGCAGTTTCTTCAAGTTGTCTCAGTATCCACAGCTCAGAGGGAAATGTGGATGCCTGCCTGTTGGTGACTGCTAGGGTTTTATTGGTTTGAGAGATCCTGCCATCTCTACCAGGCTTTGGAAGATATGTGCTCTTATTGAAGCTGAGTTTCAAAGTATTCTCTGGCTTATTTACCAGTATATGAAGTATAGTTCAGAAAGAGATATTTTCCTTCTCAGAGCTTATTATCAGTTCTGAGTCAAGTGATTCCTTTGAAAAGGATAACTCGCTACTGCAGACAGTGATCCAGATGTATAAGCCCAGAAAAAACAGGCATTACATCCCAAATTCTGATAACAAGCTAAGCTAATTTAAGTTTTTTTTTTTTTTACTCATTCTTCACTGAGCCATCATTTGAACCCTATGAAGAAAGTTGAGAATATTAATTACAGGTTAAGATAGTAGCATCTTCTTCATGATTCCTTTCATGTCAAAACAGACACTGTATGTAAATCGATCCCTTCCTATAGTATTTCAATATGCATTATCTCACTTTATCTTCAGAGCAACATTACCAGCAATAAATTCAATGGGGATTTAATGTTGTTTGGTGGTTTCAGTTCCAGGAAGGCTTCAAAGAGAAGGTGGAATTCGAGTTGGCCCTTGCGGGAGGAGGCATGAAATGTGCTTTGCAGTGAGAGGATTGCCTCTCTCTACATCTAAGGGGTGTTGCCCCAAACACAGTGCAAGTGCATGGACCATGCCTCCCTCTTCCTGCCCTTGTTCACTATGGATGTGCCATGGCCTTTTCTCTGACTACAAAAGCCCTGTCCCCCGGCCTCTCTCCACAGTGAACAAGGCAGAGGGTTATGTGGGGCACTGCCTAGACTGGGAGGCCAGAGACTTAAAAATCCAACCCTAATTTGCCATAGGTGTATGAAATTTGAGTCTTTTATCCATTAAAAGAAGGAGAATGGTTGACAAGTTGATCTCTTAGGTGACTTCTTTTAGTGTAGAACTGCTTACAGAGATGAGGACAGGATTAGGGAAGGATGTTGATGCACCCAGGGACCTGCAATAACAGAGGCCTGTACCACACCTGAAGGGGAAAGGCATTCTGACAGCTGGATGAGAGGGAGCCTTGTAGGAAGGGTCACCGGCAGGAGCTGTAACCCTGTGGAGGGGGGGGGGCAGCCATTACCATAACTGCCCCAGTCAGGAAGAGGTGAGAGGAATGAATTCCATGACCTTGCTTCCCTTCCTGTGCTCCAAGCTCCCACTAACACCTCTCACTTGCCAAACTCAACAGAAGCCAGAGTACAGAGAGCCCAGGTGATGCACATGGCAGGGCTCAACCTCCCGGGAAACAGAGCAGAATGACTTTCAGTGGGTTCAGGGGCAGATGGAGCATATCCCCCAGGCTTGTTGACTCATCCCACCCCTTTTATCCCTGCATAAAAGTGTAGTTCATAAAAGTGAATTTGAAGAATATGTGTAGCAAGGGACTTATCATGAAGCATGGTGGAGAATGGGGTTGGATGGATAAGCCTCAGATCCCTTGTTCTGTTCCCCACTCCTCACAAGAGACTATGTCTGCCTTGCAAAGCTACAATTTATGACCTTGAGCAAGAAGTATGTGAGAGAGTCCATGGTGTTCACATCTGTGAATCACTTGTCAGTGAAAACAGAAAAGGGAAAAGGCAGATACCTTCTATTCAAGTCTTTAGAGCTCATGATGCAGTGGCTGCTGAAATCTGATTTAATCCCACTCTAATCATGGTAGGAAGTGGTGGTCTATGAGGTATTATCTGGGTGATTCTAGGATGGATGTCGCTCTTCTCAAACACCTACAACATACAACACTCCCCATCTACTTCCACCTCTTTTTCTCCCTCCCCTCTACCTCTATAAAGTCCCATATTAGTATCCCCCTTAAGCAAGTGCACCTGAAGGTTCCTATTAACATGCATAGATGCTAGGTCACATTGGGTCACAGATTAGCAAGTGTTCAGATCTGGAGTATGAGGAGTATTGATTAGTGAGGCACTACCTCATGTGCTGTGGAGAGAAAAGGACACAGGCAGGGACACCACAATTGATAAGGAGAGGCAGATATTAATTATCCTTCCGACTCAGGGGAGCCAGGACAATAAGGCACTTAACTCTTTTTTTAAAAAAAATATATACTTTTTATTGATTTTCTACAGAGAGGAAGAGAGAGATAGAGTCAGAAACATCGATGAGAGAGAAACATGGATCAGCTACCTCCTGCACACCTCCGACTGGGGATGTGCCCAAAACTAATGTACATGACCTTGACCGGAATCGAACCTGGGACCTTTCAGTCCATAGGCCAATGCTCTATCCACTGAGCCAAACCGGTTTGGGCAAGGCACTTGACTCTTAAGGGACAACGGGACAAGGAGATCAGGGACAGAGAAGAGCTTTGACAGGATGAATCTCCTGAAACTCCACTGGGCCCAGCTATTCCATGGCCATGTAACTCACAGGGACACAGTCCAGCAGGGGGGTGTCTGAAACTGAGCCCAAAGGAGCAACCACATGTCTGTTCACCCTCATCTCTGAGTCAGCAACCTGTCAGGTTTCCTAACTCCATGTTCTCCAGTGTTCCTTGAATCTACCTCACTCATGTTATTTTGTGATAAGCATCTTCCCTCTCCTTTCAGGACACATTTGAGGATAAATAAACAGGAGGTCTATGAGCATCCCTTAAACTCATGTACTTCAGTGTCACTTACTCATGTAGTTTGTATAAAGTGACCACGTGGGGCTTGGGAAACTTGCCCCTCAAATAGCATGTGCTCATCTCAGGGTTCCACTGTGAGGTGAAATTAGGAAGCAAAGCAACACAGGAGAACCTTGTGCTTTCCTGGGATTGGCTGTACATGCTTGTGTGTGTGTGTGTGTATCTGAAGGGAAAACAAAGATCTTTTGACTTCACACATATAACTAGTGTCTTTTCAGGTTACAATTTGACATATAACCATTTTTTAATTCTTTTTTTTGTTGTTAGAGCAAAAAATATTGTAATGTCAATACCATATTTAAAAAAAGGATTTTTCAAAATTATTTTTTGGGAGATGAAGGGAGGAAGGGAGGGAGAGAGGAGAGAGAGAGAAAGAGAGAGCAAGAGAGAGAGAGAGAGAGATGAGTTTGGAACATCGATTGGCTGCTTCCTGCACAGGAATTGAGTCCACAACCCAGGCATGTGCCCTGGCCAGGAATTTAACCAGCAACCCCTTGTACCTGAGATAATGCCCAGGCAACCGAGTGACCCAAGCCAGGGCTCAATATCATATTAAAAAAATTGTAACCTATTAAAATTAACAGAATAGTAAGAGCTAATTACACTGAAGTTGCTAAGTGTTGGCATTCTGCTCTATACATCCCTGTTGTGGTCTTATGAAATACAGAATTCTAGAATCCTTTGAATTGGTAGTGCTAAACTTTTTATTTACAACTGTGATTTATAAATGCTAACCATTACCTGAGTTTAAATGCAGTTTATTTTTCTGCTTATTTATATGTGTAATTCTTGAGATAACATTTATAACCCAAAAGCTACAAATTTTTAATTTAGTGTCTGGATTTACAGATCTCTGACTTCATTAACTTCTTGATTTATAAACAATCGACCAAAAGTCCCAGTTGATAAATGTAAAATCTTCTGCTGGATTTATGCATCTAACCAAGAGCCCTACTATAAATCACTGTCATGTTTGCAAATGTCCCCATTAGTTAGTGCTTTGGCTGTCTGATTTGAAAACACCTTCTCTCTTTACTATTTAATCCTGATTTATCTTTTTAATATATGGCACATTCTGATAATTTGTTACTACCAAGTGCTGATTTATAAGTCACTGTAATAAATTTTATAACATAAATTTTAAAAGCTTGGAGTTAGGTACACTATATTTTTGAAAGCTTTATGGCTGAAAAACAATTCTCAGAAGCAAGAAGTAAATTTTGCATCCTACAAAACAAAACATGGAGTGTTGGTCATAAAGTGTTTGTCTTTTCTCTATGTACTGCCTCTCCACCCCCTGCATTAAGACTTCCCTTTTTAACCAAGTGTGTACAGTTGTTGGCTGGACCTAAGCAGAAATATGAGTGTCTGAGCTGAACATATTTATATGATTACAGTGTACTAACCCCCTTTTCGAACGGGGGAGGGTCTATAGGTGTTATCTTGGTTGTCTCTTATGTCTGAGCTTTCCATCTGCTGGGGACACACTGGTGCACCTTTGGTCTTAAATCCCTGCTTGGGGAGCTCAGATACTTGCTGAGCAGACTGTTAATTACATATCTGTTGAAGTTATTTATTGTTTCCCTGGCTAAGGGCTGAGGGACTGATGTTTATCAGTTTTATGCCCTTGCCTACTGGGGACTGAACTACTGTCCACAGTGAGAGAGAATTGTTCCCACAGGGGATCAGGGCAAGGCCTGAGGGCACTGAGTAAGGATTAGCATTTTAAAATGATAATATTCTCAGAGATGTTATGCCCAATAAAGAAAATGGATGACTTTCCTCCTGTTTATATAAAAGCTAGCATATCTATGTGGTTTAATTTGTTCCTTGGGTTCACGTGGTTTACTTTTATACTTTTATGAAGTGGTATGGGATACCTTATCACATCCTACATGGTTCAGAGTTCCTCTTCAGGGTTCTGTATTCTGGGGAAGGCAGCACACAAATGAAAAGGGACTGGAAAAGAGTTAATTTGGGAAAATGGGGGGCCAGGCAGGAGTCTACCTGTAGGGGGAGGACTACTTTCTTCTGACCTTTTGCCATCTCTTTAATTGAGGTTCTGGATACATCCATAGCCTTTAGGCAGGAAATTCGAACAATAGAAAATCAGCAGGAATTTACATATGATTAACAGGTTAAAGTTTCTTTAACTACCAAAGTCTTAACTAAACAATAAGTTAATAGCTCCAACCATTCAGAGCCATTAAGGTTGGCCAGCCTTCCAGGATTTCCTTTTCACATTTTACTACTAGTGACAATGTTTGGTTTCCAGCAAAGGGGGTGGGTTTACTACAAAGGTTCTTTTATCTTCCCAAATTTTCAAGAGCTGAAAACCATCTAAAATGGGCAATTAATAGCATTTTAGATCAACTATCAAACAGAAGACGGAAATTGTACTGTGTAGTTTTTATGTTACCCTGATATTTATAGGTATCTGGGCAATTTTTTGTAAGAAAAAACTCATGGATGGAAAATTTATAATATAGCAGTTATGTTTGACCATAAAGTGTTTTTAACAATACAATTTTAGTATAAATTAGTAAATAAATATATTTTTATTAAAGACCTCCTTTGGAGAGATCTCTGAGCCAGGCATTTGGACTGGAATGGGGCAAGTGAAGGAACAAAGACAATGTTCTAGATCAGCTGTGGGCAAACTATGGCCCAAGGGCCAGATCCGGCCCATTAGGCTGTTCTATTTGGCCGCTGAGCCGAAAGAGCGGAGGGTTCTCTTGCTCTCCCCTCCTCTTTTCACCAGCAGCAGTGTTAACATGGCAATGTCAGGAAACACGGCCATAGCTCCTTCTTCTGAGTGGGCGAATTTATATCGGTCCATTCAGTAGAAGGAACAACCTCTCAATCTTCCAGAGGCTCCTTATAATGCCCTGGGATGCATCTCCTGACATCACCCTGGAAATGCGTAGACACATTATCATGGTGATGTAGGGAGGCACGCCCCTGGAGAGCACAGTATCAGAGCCTTTCTGAGGTAAGATTAAGAGCTCTACTCAAACATAATTTTTTCCTGTTCCCACATTCTGTACATCACAATGACTTCTTAATAAAAAAACAAAGACTCCCAGCTTTTAGGGCTTGTATCCACTGCAGTTTTTTTTTTCCCCACTGCAGATGTGCACAGCAGGGAAAAAGACACACAGAGGACATGTCACACTAGCCATGCTGCAGCTGCATTTTATTTATTTATTTATTTATTTATTTATTTATTTATTTTGCTGATACGGATGCAGTATCAGTAACGCTACTGTGGCCACTAACCACATGTGTTAGTGGCAAAACAAATACATTTTGCGCTGCGTTTGCTTCTCCCCCTTGCGCCTGTATAAATGTGTGCTACAGGGCATTTGTGTTAACATGCACCACTGCACATTAGCATCAACGCAAACATGATGGAAACATGTGTACCCTGCATTAACCCTAGCTGTGCTGCATTGCAGTACTGCACCACACTGTAACGGCAGCATGGCTACTGTGAACTCAAATAAGAGATTGGTGCATTTTTGAAATTAAATGGGAAGTCTGACGAATTTACTGAGCTGAGTGACAAGAATTGGCTATGTGACTTTGCATTTGCTGTAGATTTATTTTCACATTTGAATGAGCTAAATGTGAAGCTACATGGAAAAGATCAGTAGGTACATGACATGTACACTAATGTGAAAGCCTTTAAGTTGAAGCTGATTTTCTTTTCTAGACAAATTTCAGACAAAGTCTTCACTCATTTTGCCACACTATCCACACAGAAGGAGACCATCCAAAACGTGAAGAAATACAACAAATCACTGGATGACCTACAAGCAGAATTCTGTCGTCGGTTTTCTGATGTTGAAAAAATTGACCAGTCACTTCAACTGGTGGCCTGTCCTTTGTCACAAAACCCTGAAACAGCACCAGAAGAGGTGCAACTGGGACGCATCTATCTTCAGTCTGATTTTGTCCTAAAGGAGAAATTCAGCTCTCTTGAACTAAGAGACTTTTGTGCTTCACTTAATGAAGCCACTTTTCCAAACATCCGGAGGATGGCACAGAAGATACTGATGCTGTTTGGGTCAACCTATGTTTCTGAGCAGACATTTAGCATCATGAACATAAACAAAGCCCCTCACAGATCCAGCTTAACTGACGAACACCTCAGATCTATCCTGAGAATAGCCAGAACAAAACTAACTCCAGACTTTGATGCATTAGCTAAAAAAGGAGACCAACAACACTGTTACCACTGAAGTTGATGTTTTAAAGACCAAAAACCTTTCAACCCAGTCTACACTGCCATCTACATCTATGTCCCGGGCATAATTTGGAAGTTGCACTAAAGAAAATGTTTAATTTACTGTTTATACATTTTGTTCTTTTCTATTTGTTTTAGTTTTAAATTATTTTATTATATTTGTTTAATTTGAAAGGCTTTTGTAGCTTTCCTTTGTTAGGCAATTTTATTTTGCCTTTGCCATCTTCAATATAAGGGATGTTATTGTGCTACAATTCCTCCATTTTTTGAACTTTCAAATTATAATAATTAGTGTAACATTCTTCTTGTAAAAATGTTTGAAATGAATAAAACTATTGAAAAAAAAGACCATACCCTTTTATGTAATGATGTTTACTTTGAATTTATATTAGTTTACACAGACACTCCATCCATGCTATTGTTCCGGCCCTCTGGTCCAGTTTAAGAACCCATTGTGGCCCTCGAGTCAAAAAGTTTGCTCACCCCTGTTCTAGATATTCAATACATGGCTTGTGTCTTCAAGAGCAAGTCAAGGAAGAAAGGCAAAATTCAAATATAAAATAGTCAATAAGCCAAAACAGGTTTGGCTCAGTGGATAGAGCGTTGGTTTGATTCCAATCAAGGGCATGTACATTGGTTGCGAGCACATCCCCGGTGGGGGGTGTGCAGGAGACAGCTGGTCCATGTTTCTCATCAATATTTTTAGCTCTCTATCTCTTTACCTTACTCTCTGTAAAAAATCAATAAAATATATTTAAAAATAGTTAATAAATGACACAAGATTTCTACTGGGAGATCCAGGGCTTACCTAGGCTTACCTACTCAGTAGCTGTTTGCGTCACTACAAATCACATCAGCCTTTCAGTTCTTATTTCCTCTATCGCACATAGAGAAGAGTTAACAAATATTCATTGAGTACCTATTATTAGCCAGGCACTGTCAAAACTATTGGAGAATGAATAATCAATTAAACAAAAATCAACTTAATAGAATTAAAATCTAAAAGAGAAGGGAGGAATTTCTATAATATAAAAAATATAACTGAGTACATTTTGAGATCTAAATGGCTTTATTAAGTGATTCATGAATCAGGCAGCATCCTATATAGCAAATTGAAGGGCACTCCTAGGTGTTACACAAAATGAAAGACTTTTTAAAATTAATTTAAATTCTTTATTGCTTAAAGTATTACATGAGTCTCTCTCCCCCGCCCCCTTTTCTCCCTGGCCACCCCCATCTTCCAGCAAAAGCCCTCACCCCACTTCTGTCTGTGTCCATTGGTTATGCTCATATCCATGCATACAAATCCTTTGGTTGATCTCTTAACCCCCTACTTGCTCAGCAAATAGTTGAGCTCCCTGACTTCCCTCAAAGGTTGTACAGTCTGTTCGATGCTTCTATGTCTCTGGGTCTATTTTTTGTTCATCAGTTTATGTTTTTCATTATATTACACAAATGAGTGAAATCATGTGATATTTATCTTTCTCTAACTGTCTTATTTTGCTTACAATAATGCCTTCTAATTCCATCCATGCTGTTGCAAATGGTAAGAATTCCTTTTTTACAGCAGCGTAGACTTCCACAGAGTAGATGTACCAGTAGATGTACCATAGTTTTCTAATCCACTTGTCTGCTGATGGGCACTTAGGCTATTTCCAAATCTTAGCTAATGTAAATTGTATCACTATAAACATAGGGGTGCATATTTCCTTTCTGATTGATGTTTCTGTTTTCTTGGGATATATTCCAAGAAGTGGGATTACTGGGTCAAATGAAAGTTCCATGTGTCATTTTTTTCAGGAAACACCATATTGTTTTTAATGCTGGCTGCATTCCCACCAGCAGTACAAGAGGGTTCCTTTTTCTCTGCATCCTTACCAGTACTTGTCCTTTATTGATTTGTCGATGAGATGGTACCTCATTGTTGTTTTCATTTGCATATCTCAGATGATTAGTGACTTTGAGCATGTTTTCATATGTCTCTTGACCTGTATTTCCTTTTTCGAAAGGTATATACACTGAGTGGCCAGATTATTATGATTTCTGAATGCATAATAATCTGGCCACTCAATATATATATATATATATATATATATATATATATATATATATATAGCCTGGTGCATGGATGAAGTTCAGAGATCATAATAATCTGGCCACTGAGTGTATTTAGGTCCTTTGCCCATTTTTTTTTGATTGGGTTGTTTGTCTTCCTTTTGTTGAGTTCTATGAGTTCACTGTAAATTTTGGAAATCAGGCCCTTATCAGATATAACATTGGCAAAGATATTCTCCCATGCAGTGGGCTTTTTTGTTCTTTTATTGATAGTTTCTTTTTCTGTGCAGAAGCTTTTTATTTTGGTGTGGTCCCATTTGTTTATTTTCTCTTTAGTTTCCATTGCCCTAGAAACTGTATTTTACTTGCTTCAATTTCATTTAACTTCCTTTCTTATGATTCCTCTTTTTCTTTCCTTTGGGATTGCTTTTTTATCTTCCCATGTTTTGTTGTAATTTTTAAATTTTAGATTAAATTGCTTTGCTACCCATGTTCTTTTGGGGATGGTGCTATTGATGTGGTCTCTCAGGTCTCCTGAGCTTGGTATTCTAGCACAGCTCCCTACTTGAGCTATTTGGGTTCTCTTGATGTAGGCCTGCGAGCTGGAAAGGTGGAACTGTGGTGTCTAAAAGTCAGAAGCTGTGGAGGGGGCTATCCCAGTTTTTAATGCCTTTTGCTCTTAGATGGAATTGTGCATGCCCAGTTGGGACTCACAGTGGCACCCAGGAGCTATCTTTTGGGGTGGTAGGTCTCAGGAAGCCTGCACTCTGGACTGTGGTGTCCAGAGTTCTGTAACTGTTGGGTGGGCAGACTCAGCATTTGCTGTTGTTTTCATGATTGGATATATGCACCCCAGTGGTGCCTCAGAGGGGCACCTGTAGTGTGTTTGCTCACAGGGTGTACTGAGGCACTCTGAAGGGCCCTGGCACTGAAGTTGCTCAATATAAGTGACTGTGGGCAGGTATAAGGAATGAGTGAATTCTACTGGGGGAATGCATTCCTATTTGTCCAACATTGCACACAGTGGGGGCTTACAGCAGCTCCCAAGTGTGCCCTGTGGATTTATAGTCTCAGGGGGCCTGTGAGCTGGAAATGCATGCCTGTGGCAGTGCCTTTGCTGGCATGGAGCTCTGATGTAATCTGAGGGAGCCTAGTGCTGACGTTGCACATCTGGGGTGTCTGTGGCAGTTATTGGGGTAGAGGGGATTCAGAATTTCTACTGTGAGGCGGCATGCCCTTGTCTGTACAAAATCACACAGCAGCATCCAAGAGCTGGTGGTGGAGTGGTGTGTCCAGGAGGCCCACGTACTGGAAACACGCACATGTGGTATCCAGAGGTCTGTTGCTGTGGAGGGGGGAAGTTGCACTTACTGCTGTGGAAGTGGTGCACCTTTGGAGGTGGAGGTATCAGGGTATCCAGGTCTGCAGGTGGGGTAGAAGGATCTTGGCTGGTATGGTTTCCAGGTCGCAGGTAGTGCCCAAGGCTTGTCTGAGTGGTGGTGCTAATGAGTTCCTAGAAGAGGCCACTTTCCCCTTCAATATGGCATGGACTCCGTGCCTGAGTCCTGTAATCTTGGGAGTGCCTACAGCAGTGGTAGTCTCTCCTTGTCCAAGAGAGCCTGGTCTTCCAGCCCCTGCTGCTTCTGCCAGATTTAACTGTCCCTCCCTCACTCACACACACACCACACACATCCACACTCTCTTCTTTCATTCCCTCACTCACTCAATCCTTTCCCTCACCTCCCTCCTGCAAGCCGCCATCTTCTTCTAAGGAGACTTTCAATGAAATTCAAGAACATGTATTTTAAAATGTATTTTGTTATCTCCATGTTTTACAAATCAAATTACCAGTGAATCCTATGTGTCAAGGAAGTCAGAGAAGATAATTATCAGACAAATTTAAAGTATGTTTCAACATTATTTCGCCAAAAGAATAACAGCCTAGTGTTCACTGCAGTACACAATACATTAATTTATTCCATTCCTGTGATTTTTCCATTCTTCCCTTTTTCCATGTAAAAAGCAGCCAGGCATGTTTCTTAGAGTAATTTTTTTTAGAGTTTTCTAACCTTTACCATTGGTATCTTTATCTTCCTCTTGGCATGTTTCCATTTTTATAGAGACATCATGCTATCAAAATCTCCACACAGGTAAGATGGGGGGCTGACTTATCCTTCTACAGCAATGCTAACAAAATCTTAATACATTTTTGTTAACCTTTAGGAAATGCCAAGTAATGATTTATAAGTCCCCACCCCTGTAGAGCATTTGTAAAGGAGTCACCCAGGTGGTTTGAAACATTCTTGAACAGTGCATTGCAAGATGAAGGGCTATGGATCTCAGGAATGTCTTACAGGCTTTGTGCACTTAAGACAATGCATGAAATACACATAAAAATGGGGATGAAAGAAAAAAATAATGGAACCCAAACTTGAAGCCTATACCTTAGAATTCTCAAGGGTAAAGTTGTGCAAAAGAAACTTACAATGTATTTTTGGAATGTGATGTTTAATTGGAATGGAATGGATAGGATATCAAATAGGTATATTAAAGAAAAATAGTATTATAGATACATACACATATAGGAACACATACATTCCACATACTAAATATAATATACTAGAGGCCTGATGCACAAAATATGTGAACCAGGGGGGTGTCCCTCAGCCCAGCCTGCACCCTCTTGCAATCTGGGGCCCCTCAGGGGATGTCTGACTGCCGGTTTAGGCCCCCGAGGAGAAAGATGTCTGACTATGGGGATCAGGCCTAAACCATCAGTCAGACACCCCCCCCCAAGGGATGTAGCAATGTGCCAAGTGGCAAGCAGCCAGGGAGGAGCCAGAACTAGGGCCAGGCACTGTGCCATTCACACTTATACTCATCCTGGCCCACTGCACCTGCTGCCACCATTTGGTAGTGCTGCCATGGAGTTGGGAGAGGCTCCCACCACCACAGCTGCACTTGCCAGTGGTGAGTCCAGCTTCTGGATAAGCAGTGCTCCCCCTGGGGAAGTGCACTGACCACCAGAGGACAGCTCCTGCCTTGAGCATCTGCCCCCTGGTGATCATTGTTCATCTTAATGACTGGTCAACTGGTCGCTCCTGTCATTCCAGTTATTCCATCATAACAGTTGCTTATATATATATAAAGATTTTCTTTTGGGGTTATTTTCAAAAAACAGCATATTTTATAAAAAGGATCAGCAAACATTTTATAAAAAGTGATAGATAGCATATATTTTAAGTTTTGCAGGCTAAATCTAATCTGTCTCAGCTCTTCATCTCTGATAATGTAGCTGGAAAGGAGCCATAAACAATATATAAATGAATACATGCGGCTGGGTTCCAATAACTATTAACACTGACATTTGAATATCACAACTTTTATGTCACTAGATATTATTCTTCTTTTAATTTTGTTCAACTGTTTAAAAATTTAAAAACTGACCATGCCATCTAGAAGGGGAAAGTGGATGTTACCAGAAGCCTGAAAAGCCTGGGGAATCTACAACTATGGCACCCACCAAACAGCTGCAAACACAAGAACACCGGTCCCCAAGTGCCACAAGCACACAAATTCAGATGAGCTCTACACTCCCTCACAAAAAGGTCAGAATCACCTGGGAGAAGGTGAGGTCTGTGGGCCGGGCAGGAGAGAGAAATGCGCACGCGGGAGCTGGAGGACCAGTCTGCACCTAGAAAAATCCATAGCTGTTGGGGCTGGCATGATCCATGAATTTGGAAGGGGGTCCTCAGAGCTGCTGAAAATTTAAAAGCCATTTTTAAATTGGTGACTGCAAAAATAAGTGGTGAGTTGGATTTGGCCCACAGGTTTGCTGATCCCTGCTTCTAGAGGGTCAAGTTCTGTGAGATAAAATGAATTTTATGACATCTAAAATTTGCCAATATTTTAGATTTGAGAAGACCTCCTAATTCTTAGTATAATTCACTAATCTTAAAGGATGCAGCTATTTTAAAATGTTAAAATAATAGCAGATTAGTTCTGTATCTTATGTTTCTTCTATAGTTTGATATACAGCATGCATCTCATCCTCTGCAAATTACCAGCAATACATATTATTGTGCACCTTTTAAAACAATTCAACACTCTCTCAGGGACATCCCTTCAAATCAATACATCCGAATCTACCACATTCACTATTAAGTGTGATATTTCAAAGCATCAACATGAAGTTATCAATTTAGTCACTTATCTATTGATACATATGCATGTAGTTTTCAATTTGTTATAAGCAATTCTTTAATGATAAACATTTTATATTGACATATTCAAGCAACTGTGTTTTTTTATATTTAAGATGTTGTTATACTGGGGATACCTCTCCTATTCTCCCTGATCTAGCTATTCGTTCTTCTTTCACTTTCTGGGACCACCACTTTTTTAATTGGCTTCTGAGTAGATTTTATAATCCCTTAGATCAATTATATACCAATCATAGCAGGGTTAAGTTTCAGAATTAGACATATTTTGGAATTATTTGTTGCTAATATCCTGTCATTTAACCTTTTCTCTGTGTTTTGGTATCTCTTGACTTGCCAGGAGCTTATAGTGCCATTAGTTGTGTGTAGGGCCGAGGCAACCAGGATTTTTCAATCTCTAGCACCTAAAACTGGTATGTGCTCAGTGTTCCTAGTGTTAATGTCAAACCTGGTAATGGATAGTGTAATGGAAACAACTAAGACAAAATAAAAGTGATCCCTTTGACTCATCTTAGCTATCAGTCACTCTTTATGGAATGCTTTTGAATAATAGGAGCACTTGGCTAATGTTCTATTCTGTTATAATATTCTTCAACTACTTTTTACCTTTTAAAAATTATTTCTTTCTTATTCTTCATCATATTTTAGCGTGAGCCTAACTAAGATTATTTGAGATTAGAATACCCAAAAAATAAGGACCTAGAAAACTGTGAAAATTACTTAAAAGAAATTCTACTTAGAACAAATGTTCCCTGTTTCCCTCTTTGAATCCACTTTTAGTGTATGAAATTCCTTGATGTGGTAAATTATTCAAATTTAGAAACTCTATAGGAAATTTCAGTGAGACAAATACCATTAATTCCTATTCATTCTATTGTATTCCACAAAATTGCTAAGAACAACTGGTTCCTAATACATTTTAAACATTAGATTTTGTGTGGAACATAGGAAGAACTGAATTATATACTCTTTTTTTTCTCTTCAATTATTGTTCTATGTAAAAAGATCACGGGCTCAGACTTGGGCTTTAGTCAGAGCTATTTAATAGCCATGGTAAAATAATTTAACATCTTTTAGGCCTTGGTTTCTTAATATATAAATCGAAGAGGAGGGGAATAGATTCTCTAGAGAATTACCCAACTTCTAATTGTATACCCTTTAATTCTTTTGAGGATAGAATCTCATTAAACTTGGGCCAATAGAATTCCCTTAACAATAAAAACGTTTTAGTATGATTGCCATCGTAATGTGCAAATGTTCTCAAATTAAATCAATAAAGTGAAATCATTGCTGCTCTTTCATATGCACAGTTATATTGTGTGATGTTAAACAGTTACTGTATCCTATCCTGTCTGTAGCCCTTCAATTCTGCTTGAAATGACTCCTGTGTGTATACTGAAAAATAGGGCTAATGCATGATTCAGCACGCTTATAAATGAAAGATTATATTACAGGTAGAAAATAGTTCAATAATAGTAATTCTACACTTCAATGGCATTAGAAAAGAAGAAATACATCAAGTGTAGAACATAGGTCCTCCCTTTTAATTCTGCAATATAATAAAAAAGCTATGTAGGTTTTAGTAGTTTTTCTCTGTCTAGTGGTTAATGTATTAACACCTATGTTGAATGATACTATACAAGATATACCTCTTTTTTTTCAGAATATCACTTATTTTTTATGCTGTGATAAAGAAACTGACTCTACTACTATTACAGAGTACAGAGGACCATTTTTTAAACCTAGCTCAATTGGAATTTTACTTTTTGATGCCTAATAAGGAACAACTGCACACTATATACATATATGCCTTTTTGTACTTGCATATAAACTTAGCTGATTTGAAATATGAATTTTATTTAATACTAGGGGCCCAGTGCACAAAGATTTGTGCATGGTGAGTGGGTCCCTCAGCCCAACCTGCACCCTTACAATCTGGGATCCCTCAGGAGATCCCTCTTCAATCTGAGAGTTTCTGTCTGTCTTTGTAGTCATATGAGCACATTGTCTGAGACCCCAACCCAGTTTGGTTTGTTGCTCACAGAATAATAGAGGCATTTATTTTTCTTTGCTTCATTGGGGAGATTTCCTGGAAGTTTTATGATATCTTCCCTTTAATTTTTCCTAGACACTCTGATTTTACTTAAGTCTCTCACATTTGCTTTCCCTCTATCCCCAATTGCAACAGTAATTTGCTCCAGGCTCAGAATCTTCATTTGTTATTAATCTTTTAAAAATATATATTTTATTGATTTTTTACAGAGAAGAAGAGATAGGGATAGAGTTAGAAACATCGATGAGAGAGAATCATCAATCAGCTGCCTCTTGCACACCCCATACTGGAGATGTGCCTGCAACCAAGGTACATACCCTTGGCTGGAATCAAACCTGGGACTTTTCAGTCTGCAGGCTGATGAAATATCCACTGAGCAGAACCAGATTCAGCATCATTAACATTTTTAAACATGCCAGGTAATTTGGAAAACGTATATCATTTGGACAGACTTTCCCTTTGCTACAACATTGAGTAAATTTCCCATCAGACGGTTTTTCATCAGAGAAATTTAGTGACAGACAAAATTCACATCTAACAGTCATTCCACCACAACTATGTTCAAGAATTGCATCCTCATGTACTCCATTTTCGCTGAGAAGGCAGTTCCTACCAGTACTGATAGTACTTGTTGATGACTGTTCTCTAAACATACTCTGTCATTGCCACCACCTTCTTTCAACTTCAAAGGCACATTGGTCTTTAGACATTTTCTGTCGGTGACGCCGGAGTTTTTCGGATAGCTGCTCTTCAGATACATTCTGTTGCAAGCACTGCCTTTTTTCAGGATCAGACACACGTGCTCTTCAGACATTTTCTGTTGATAATGCCAGCATCTTTCAGCTGCAGAGCTAAATGCTATCAACAGTTGTTCTTTAGATATAGCCTACCTCTCTACTGTCAGGGTCTGAGATGCAGGTGAATGAGAGTCCTGGCTGTCAGGCTGCTGAGAGCTGTCTGACTAACAGCTGATTCTGGCTGATTCTGTGAGGGTGGGACTTCCTCCTCTCTGCTGTCATTTTCCACAGCTGTGATGAGGAAGCTGCAAGTGACCAAGGGAGCCATGCCCTCCAAGTCACCCACTCTCCAACTGCTCTCCTGTTCTCTCCAGGCCTGTAGGCTTGGCCTCATGCTGTCAGAACCACTGCCCTGGCCTCCTGGGCCCCACTATGGTCCTTGGAGCCTTCGGTCATGGGTATGCAAATTAAGCAACCATCTTTGCTGGATTAATTTGCATACTTACTCCTGATTGGCTGGTGGGTGTCACAGAGGTCTGGTCAATTTGCATATTTCTCTTTTATTAGTGTAGATAAATTATAGGTACAAAATGATCCTAAAGGCATTATTGTTGTATAATGTAGTCCCACTCTTCCGGTCATACCATAAGGCCCTAGCCCAGCCGTGGGCAAACTACAGCCTACAGGCCGGATCTGGCCTGTTTGGCTGTTCTATCCGGCCAGCAGAGCCCAAAGAGTGGAGGGTTCTCTTGTTCTCCCCTCTGTTCCTTCACCAGCAGCCCAAGATGAGAGTAACAGCATGGTCAGGTTGCTTTTGTTCTGGCCCTCTGGCTCAGTTTAAGAACCCATTGTGACCCTCGAGTCAAAAAGTTTGCCCACCTCTGCCCTAACCCCATGTTTTATCATATGGAGATAAGTTAGACATTTATTCTTAATGTTTCCTCCACCATTTTAAGACAACAAGCTTAAAACTGTCATTAAAGCTGCTAACAGTTTCAAAACCAACAATTTTAGGCTATGTATATAATAAGTTGAATAATTCACTTCACCCAGTCCTTTTTTTCTCATAATTTCTAACTTACAAAATTTATTTGGTATAGGCAATCAATTAATTTTTACAAGAGGTATGATTTTTGTTTTCAGAGAGGAAGGGAGAAAGAGAGAGATAAAAACATCAGAGATGAGAGAAAATCATTGATTGGCTGCCTTCTGCATGCCCCACACTAGGGATCGAGCTCACAGCTGGGCATGTGGCCTGATCAGGAATTGAACTGTGACCTCCTGGTTCATAAGTAGATGTTCAACCACTGAGCCATGCTGGCTGGGCAAGGGGTCATGATATCAATAAATTATTTAATAAATTAAACCAGTTCATCACAGATTAGAACATCACATACTAGATGGCAGCAACTATAAAAAATATGAGTCCAACACTATACAATTTTAAAATTCATATGGTAAAAGTAGAAAAGATAGGACTAAGGCTAATTTTTAGAAAATTTTATGAGACAAGATGGTTTGAGAATCACGTAGTGAATGATGAAGAAGGAAAGAGGGATAAAAATGAGTATTCTCAAAATATAGCCCCCAGCAGGCCCTAAATCTGGCTGTTAGCTTGATTGTTTCATTAGAATCATTGTTTTGAATGTCTACATTAAAATCATTCCATTTTAAATGTACACATTCACAACACTTAATGAGAAAATTATGTTTCCTTGATAATTGGTAAAATATATCTACCCTCTAAATATATAAATTGATGTATGTTATGGTTTTTTTTTCTCTTTTGCAATTAATATTCATGAATATATAAACTATTTTTTATTTTTCCTGGACAGCAACATATTTAACTTCTGTTCTTATTGTGAGAAGGCTAAATAAAGTTTTAATGTCAACTTAGAAAGTGGAATTTACACATGTATCCTATTACCACAAGAACATTCTTGTATAATAATATATTAAAGTAATGCACTTGGCCAATAGATATTATACTCTTAGGAGCTACATAAAATTAACCTGATACATTAAAGTAGTGCTCATGTATCTAATCCTAAACAATATTTCATAAAATAGATAGACATGCAATCATTTAGTAATTTAAAACTACAGTTGACTTCACTGTTTTATTTTTATAGTGGAATAAATCTGTTATTACTACAACCCAAAGAAATGACATATTGATACACCCTTAGTGAAGTAAAATCAATCCTACAGGTCATTGCTTGACTTTGTGGGTTAAAATTGCTTTCAAAATCTTATTATTAGCACTGTTGCACTGGAGGCTTCTAACTCCATTACCACAGAGGTGAGATTTCCCTTTTTATAATGATTTACTACCTTTTAAAATGCAGTTTTAAGTACAGGTCATTTTGAATAGACTTGATTTTTACTAAATTAAAAGAGATTGAAGCCATTGCCAGTAACTTATCCAAAAGGCAAACTTCCAGAATTTACAAGTTGTGGGAAAAATCCTGAAAAAAAATATAGGCAAATGAATCACTGGCACATTTAAGGATGAGATGCTTTTGAAATAGGTTGCTATGTTTATGGTTGCCTCATATTACCTTCCTTACCACCTTCTTAATTTAGAGCTCCCTCAAGATTGAGAATAGAAGAGGAAATCCACTTTTGTCATTTTATTTTATTGCCAAATCCATACTGTAATTTCTTTTGTGCATGCTGTTTTCCAAATATCCTGAGATTAGAAAGCTGTTAGTTTTTACACAATTTTAAGTGTTTCAGCCCACAAGAAATGAAGTAGATTATGTATGTGCATACTTGGTGCATTTCCAATGGAAAAAATAGCTCACCAATCAACAGGTTTAAAATCATAGTAATGTTTTCCATGTAAACATACCTTGAAATTAAGCAAAACATGTTTATTACCTCTATTTCTTCATTTCTTTTTCATTTCCATATGAAACATGAGTTTTGCTTTTATCTGTTTTTTTATTTATGTGTGCATTAAATCAAGAAATTACACAATAGAATTTATGCATTTTAGGACTGATAGAATATGGTTATCAACTCAAAACAATACATATATAAATATATATGTATATATATATTGTCAAAACTATCAAGAGGATAATTAAAGATATACATATTATTCTTGAAGTATCATCTTTTAACAAGGGTAGGTTTGTTTTGCATCTAAAATAAGTGACGAAGTTATTTTAGGTGCAAAATAAACCCTATCATTTTTTAACTAAATATGTTTTTTGAATAGGAGAATTAAAGAAATTATTTTGTTTAATAATAAGACATCTTGTTTCATTAATGAAACTAATTTCTGCTCCTCAGAAATCTTCAACTGAACCTTAGGGGGTAGTACATACAAAATTTAAAAAAGAAAGAAGGATGTGTCTGCCTGATATTTAATTTTCTTATTTTAATTGTATTTTTCCAATTTAGGAAATTTACATTAAACTATATCTGCACAGCATAAAGTTGAAAAATTAGTTGAAATTATTTAATGGATTTGTTTTTAAATAGATAATTTAAGAGAAAAAGTTAAATCTCAATGTTCCCTATTGGAAAGAGATTATAGCCTAGACCAAATTATGGTCCCCACACAGAAATCTAGGTAGTTGAAGAACTGAGATAAGGTGAGGAGAGCAGAGTTTGCCACTCCAAAATATGCCTCTTTAGGATATCAATTATTTTCAGCTGATTATTTTTTAAGAAACAAAAGACTCGAGAAGAGCCCTTTATCTCTACCTTACTTGCCTAAAGGAATTCAGATAGAAAAACCTACTTAATGGAAGCGAGCTATCACTTTAGCATAATATAAATTAAGTCTGACAGACAGGGGGCATCTAGCAAAGTCTGTTTGTTAGACTTTCATCTGTATCCTGTTGTGTCTGGGTGGTCCAACAAGAATTTGTTTACCATATGTTTGCTCTTTCTCATCTATGAATCTCTTACTTTCCTTTTGAAGTCCCAGACCCCTGCCTCCTTCTCCTTAGTCTAGAATGGCATACACGTTTCAACTTCCCAATAGGACATACAACATAATAAAAAGCTAAGAGAGATAAAAAATAGTCATATCAACTGATGCATAAAAAGTATTTTACAAAATCCAATACCCTTTATTGGTTAAAAACAACAACAAACAAAACAAAAAATAAAATAAAAAAACACAAACTCAGCAAAATGGGGATAGAGGGATAATACCTCAACATAATAGAAGCCTTATATGACAAACCTACAGACAACATCATAGTCAATAGGCAAAAAATAAAACAATTTCCCCTAAGAATAGGAACGAGACAGGGATGTCCACTTTCACTATTCCTGTGCTCTATACGGCTGGAAGTGCTAGCCATAACAATCAGACAAGAAGAAGAAATAAAAGGCATGTGAATTGGAAAGGAGGACATAAAACTGTCATTATTTACAGATAACATGATACTGTACATAGACAACCCTAAAGATTCCACCAAAAATTATTAGACTTAATAAATGAATTTGGCAATGTATCAGGATACAAAATTAACACCCATAAAACTATATAACTTTTTTTTAATATACCAATAGTGAATTTACATAAAGAGAGATTAAAAAATAATCCCATTTACCACTGCACCAGAAAAATTAAGATACCCAGGAATAATCTTAACTAAGGAAGTAAACAGACCTGTACTCAGAAAACTAAAGAACACTGCCGAAACTAGTTTGGCTCACTGGATAGAGTGTAGGCCTGCAGACTGAAAGGCTCCAGGTTTGATTCCGGTCAAGGGCACATACCTTGGTTGTGGGCACATCCCCAGGGGGGATGTGCAAGAGGCAGCTGATCAATGATTCTCTCTCATCGATGTTTCTAACTCTCTATCCCTCTCTCTTCCTCTTTGTAAAGAATCAATAAAATATATTTTTTTTAAAAAGAAAACTAAAGAACACTGAAAAAAGAGATAGAGGAACACATAAATAGATGGAAGAACATACTATGTTCATAGATTGGTAGAATAAACATCATTAAAATATCCATACTACACAAAGCAATCTATAGGTTCAATGTACTCCCTGTTAAAATACAAAAAGCATATTTCACAGACCTAGAAGAAACTCTCCAAAAATTCATCTGGAATAAAAAAAGACCCCGAATAACTGCAGCAATCCTGAGAAAGAAGAACAAAAGTAAGAGGGATGCCGAAACCGGTTTGGCTCAGTGGTAGAGCGTAGGTCTGCGGACTGAAAGGTCCCAGGTTAGATTCCAGTCAAGGGCATGTACCTTGGCTGCGGCACATCCCCGGTAGGGGGTGTGGAAGAGGCAGCTGGCCGATGTTTCTCTCTCATCGATGTCTCTATCTCTCTCCCTTCCTCTCTGTAAAATATCAATAAAAATATTTTTTAAAAGTAAGAGGGTTCTCAATACCAGATATCAAGTGATATTACAAAGCCACTGTTCTCAATGCTACCTGTTACTGGCACAAGAACAGATATATAGATCAATGGAATAGAATAGTGAACTCAGAAATCGACCCAAACCACTGCGCTCAATTAATATTTAACAAAGGAGGCAAGAGCATACCATGGTATCAAGAGAGTCTCTTTAATAAATGGTGTTGGGAAAATTGGATGGGTACATGCAAAAAATGAAACTATACCACCAACTAACACCATACACAAAAATAAACTCAAGATGGATAAAGGACTTAAATGTAAGACGGGAAACCATAAAAATATTAGAGAAGGCAGCAAAATCTCGCATATATGCTGAAGCAATATCTTCACTGATATAGCTCCTAGGGCAATGGGAACTAAAAAGAAAATAAACAAATTGGACTACATTAAAATAAAAAGCTTTTGCACAGCAAAGGAAACCATCAACAAAACAATAAGAAAGCCCACTGCATGGGAGAACATATTTGCCCATGTTATCTCCAATAAAGATTTAAGCTCCAAAATTTATAGATTTTTTTGTTTTAAATTTAAAGACTTTTTTTTTGTTTTAAAAAGCTTTAATTTTACTAGCCAAAAGTTAGAAATGGCCTAAATGTTCATCAGCAACTGAAGGATAAGTAATTGTATTATATCCATACACAGTAAAATATTATTAGCAACAAAAAGGAATAACCTATTGATATTCTCAATAGTAATTAATCTAAAAAGAAATATGCTTACTGTAAGAAGGTTGGAAAAAAAAGTAAGCCCATATGTATTACATTTATATAACATTCTAGAAAATTCAAACTAACATACAGTAAATCCTCATTTAATGTCATGAATAGATTCTTGGAAGCTGCAGCTTTAAGCAAAATGACATATAGCTAAATGAATTTTACTATACACTAGTCGACAAAAACAAAACTTAAGTTCCTTTGGCATTTTTCTCATCACACAAACATCATCAAACTTCTAAACAAAAGCCACAAAAACTTCTAATATTAAACACTAAAAATAAATGTGAACTATACACACATTCAGGAAAGATTAACAGAAACAAGTAAAATATTTTTTTCCATCCCACTTATTCCAGTTTAGGGTTGCAAGTGGCTTAAATGTATCCAAGCAGTTCAGGGTGCAAGGTGTGAACTAACACTGGACAGGACAGCCTTCCATCGCAGGGTATACCCTCATTATACTCAACCGGACTGACTGTGACAATTTATACACTTTAATTCAACTAAAATCCATATCTTTGGGACGTGGGAGGAAAGTGGAGTACCAGGAGAAAACCTACACAGACATGGGAAGAACATGCAAACTCAACAGTCAGTGGCCCTAGTTTGGGAATCAATTTTTCTGTCTCAACAATGTTATATCAAAATGATATTGAACAAAATAACATTGTTGAGTACCTACTATATTGTGAAATAAAGAAAATCAATGGTGGCATGCGGATGAATGATCAGAGAAGGACAAAATTAGGTTATTAATAGGCATGGGAAAATGTGTTGCAGTAATGATATATTCATTACCTTAATTGTGGTGATGGTATTACAGGTGTATATATACCATACATATATATGTCAAAACATATAAAATTTTACAATTTAAATAAGTGCAGTTTACTGAACTTCAATTATAGACAGATAAAACTGTTAAGAGATAAAATAGCTACACATAAAAGTCTAGATTTCCCATTTCTCTAGGAAAATCAACTGTATGGTATATTGACTCAACCATCTCCCACTTCCCATATTTTGGTATGGTCAGCTCTCCAGAAAAAACTGGAGAACAATTAAAACCATGTTTACTTGAACACTGGATGGGTCACAAGACCCACCCGAGACTACAAGGCCCCTCTGCCCTGGGCTTCCTGCTTGTGCAATGATGACCATAAGGGCAACAGCTCAAGTAAGTGCTGAAATACAGAAAACATTTAGAATATTTATTCTGATGCTGATCTCAGCCACAGGAGACAAAAAGCTTGATAGGTTCTGAGAATTTCTATATACTTCTAACCCACAGAGCCATGCAACATGAAATTTGTGTATGTCCTTCTGAGCAGACGTATAATCTCTATGCTAATCTTCTCTGTATTTTTCCTATTTTAGTATACAGTATGTGCTGCTGAAGTGAACACAGCATATGAGCTCTAGTTTGCCACAATCTCCACCATTCCCTACTATTAATGTTTCTATACATGGTTTTTATATATCTGAGAGGTATATTTTATTAATTTTATTTTTGAAATATTTTCCTCTAAATAAGATATATAACTATATAATCAAACTACTTTAGGATTTTGAAGTAAAATAATATTTAACAGTGTTAGTCTTACTAAGTGTGAAGCTTTACAATTTTAGAAAGTAGAGAAATAGAATTTGTATCTCCATAAATTTGAACATCAAGAAAGATGACAACATTTTATGCATAGAAAAAGAAATATGCCAATTATGTTTTTCATGTAGCCCTGTAAGTCTTATCTGCCTTCCATATTTAGACTTCACAAGGGTCATGATTTCTGGGTAGGTCTTGGGAAGCAGCTACACTTCAACAGTGTTTGGACATGTGATACATCCTCTGGAAAAAGGGACTTAACTCATTTTGTTTGAAGCCCTGGAGGATGCCAGACTAATTACTCACTCAATGGGTGAGCATAGGACTCAAAGGAGAACCTGATATCTCAGTCATAAGATCATTTCCACAAAACCAGACAGTTTTTCCTAAGAGTACTTCACCAGCATTATCAATTAGGCCAAATTAGATTGAGAGCTATTCTCAGAAATCTGCTATTTTTTTTCCAAGGCACACAAGTTGGGGACCCCCACAAAAGAGTTTTAACCTTTATGTTGGCAAAACTCATTTTTAAAATTTTGATTTTAATAACATTTTCTTTACTCAATATATCAAAATATTTATCATTTTTAATGTACAGGCAATATAAATATCATAAAATGTTCCATATTCTTCTCTCTCCTTTTTGAAAGTACTGTCTTGGGAATCCAGTGTGCATTTTATACTTATAATATATCTAAACTCAGACCAGCTACATTTCAAGTGCTTATATTTATATGTGGCCAGAGCCAACCATATCAGACAGCACAATTCTTCTAGATATTTAACTCAGCCCACAGTCCTAGTTTTCTTCTTAACCGTGGAAAGCAATCAACACCATTATAGGGGTGAAGGGAAGAAATGAGCTCAGTGAGTGATTACCTGTTTCCCAAAAGCAATTTATTTCTTTAATCAACCCCACACAATACACAGAGCAGAGTAAAGGCTTTATTAGTAAGTCTTTTTCCACTGCACAGTCAGATCAGTGTGAGGTAAGCAGTTCAAGGTTGAGTGATTTGGAAGCTATCTCATGTAGAGTCAATATTGTCTATGGAAAACATAAACCTCTGGAAAATTGTAGCAGATTCCAGCTCTTCTTTTTGTCAGGAGCTAGGTTATGTCTGAAACTATCAGGGTGAGGGGAGAGAATGAGGAACCCCAGTGAGTTCAGATCACTCATGATTCTCTCCAAATAACAGGAGGGATAGTGGAGGTCCTTTGAGTAAACTGGAGTAACTGACAGTGCAGGGTCCTGACTACTGGTAGAAGTGGGATGGTCTGTGCAACAAACACATGCAATAACATAAATCAGGCCAAGAAAAGGCCCTTGGAAGGTTAGGAAACATAAAGTTGATCCCGATAGCTTTCCACATACCTGGCACTTGTAGTTATCTCTGCAGTGTTGATACCTAGATTTACAAAGTTCAGTTCAGAGTTGTGCTATGTTGAGCAAGGAGAAAGCATTTCCCCAGCATTCTCAGGACCTCTCTTGAATGTGAAGGTTCTGGTGCTAAATGAAAAGATGGAGCTGAAGGATCACCAAAACAGTTACACTCATGAGGTCTTTCTCTGATGGGAACTACTCATGTACCCAAGGTAGGAGGATCTTCTGTAGACTGTCCCACATTTGCTGAACACATAAGATCTTGCTCCAGTGTTTTGTTCTTTGTGAATAATGAGGCTGAAGTTGCCACCAAATAATTTCCCACATTCATTTCACCCTTAGGCCTTGCGTTGGTATGAACTTCCTACTGTTGACTAAAGTGAGTACTAGTGTTGAATGTTTCCCCATACTCATTGCACACATAAGGCCTCGCTCCACTGTGAAGTCTCTTATGTGTTCTAAGGAAAGTACTGTAAAGTAAGAATTTCCCACATTCATCACACTTAAAAATATTTTCTCCTGTGTGCATCCTCTGGTGATCAAGAAAAACAAATTTATGGCAAAAGTCTTTTCCACATCTGTCAAAAGAATAAGGCTTTACTCCACTGTGAATTTTCTGGTGCTACATGCCTTTTTTTTTGCAGACCAAGGTTTTCTTACATTCATTGCACTCATGAGGCTTTACTCTATTGTGAATTTTCTGGTGCTGAATAAAATAGTAATTTCTGCAAAATATCTTCCCACAGTCTGCACTGATAAGGCATGAATACTCCCTTGTGACATTTCAGGTGTATTTCCAGGCTGGTGCTATATTAAAAGCATTTCCCACAATTAGTGTATCAATAAATTATGTTCCTGTGAAAGTTTTTGTATCACATAAAGTCAGAGTGATTGCTGATGGATTTCCCACATTTGCTACACTGATGAGGCTATTTTGCCATCTGGCTAGTCTTGCTTCTGACCACGTGTGTCTTTGTGGCTAAAAATTTGCCTGCATTCACTGCACCTGTAACCAATTTATTCAGTGTGAAAGGGTTCCTCACACTCAGTCCTCAAGTATGGCTTTTCCCCATGATATTGGCCAAGATCAGAGCTGGCAGAGAAAAATGAAGGCATTCTCTGACACTTGGCATCTACTGCTCATAACAAACTGATCCTGGCCTTGGGATTTTCTCAAGGTTTACACTGAAGGCTTCCCCATGACTTTCATAGATATGATTGCTGCCCAGGGGATGTTCCCTGCTGCCCAGCCAAATGCAAAATGTCTTTCAAGATTGGATCACAGGTAACATTGGTGGTTCTTTCGGATGGAAGGACCCACAATGAGAGTTCTAACCTGTAACACTCAAACAGAAACACTTCCCTTAGAAGATCCATTTTTATCCCCTACTCTATTCCCACATCCAGGGCTAATCCATTGTATCATCTTTGTCTTGGCTGGAGCTATGTCTACCTTGTCAGGAACACTGGGTTATCTCTGAGGCCCAGGCTGCGTAATCACAAGGTGTCTGCAAATTGCAAGTCCCATAGTGGTTGTACCAGTCTACTTTACCAGCTGTGAATGAGGGTTCCCTTTTTTCCATAACATTTCCAACACTTGTTATTGCACATCTTGTTGATGATGGCCACTCTAACAAGTGTGAGGTATAACTCATTATAGTTTTGATTTGCATTTCCTTAATTGTTAGTGAGGTTGAAAATCTTTTCACTTATCTATTGTCTGTTTCTATGTCTTCTTGGGAGAGATGTATTTTCAGGTCCTATGCCCACTTTTTGATTGGGTTGTTTGTTTGGTATTGAGTTTAATGAGCTTTTTAAAATATATTTTGAAAATTAAATCTTTGTAAGAGTGACTGTTTGCAAATATCATCTCCCATCTGGTTGGCTGCCTCTTCGTTTTGTTGTCAATTTCTTTTGCTGTGCAGAAGCATTTTAATTGAATATAGTCCCATTCGTTTATTTTTGCCTTTACTTCTCTTTCCTTTGAGGTCAAGTCCATAAAATGTTCTCTATGACCAAGGTATACAAGTTTGGTACCTATATTTTCTTCTATGTAACTTATTGTTTAGAGTCTTATATTTAGGTATTTGATTCATTTTGAATTAATTTTTATACATGGGGATAAACTGGCATCTAGTTTCATTCATTTGCATGTGACTTTCCAGTTTTCCCAGCACCATTTATTAGAGACTATCTTTAGTCCACTATGTGTTTCTGGCTCCTTTGTAAAAATTATTTGTCCATATACATGTGGATTTATAGCTGAGCTGTATATTCTGTTCCATTGATCTTTTTGTCTGTTTCTCTGCCAATAACATGCTGTTTTGATTATTATAGCTCTGTAATATAATTTGAAGTCAGTCACTGTGATACCTCCAGCTTTGTTATTTTTCTCAGGATTGCTTTGGCTATTTGGGGTCTTTTGTGGTTCCATACAAATCTGATGATTTCTCATTCTATTTCTTTTTTTAAAAAATGACACTGCAATTTTGATGGGGATTGCATTAAATCTCTATATTGATTTGGGTAATATGGCCTTATTAACTATGCTGATTCTTCCAATCCATGAGCATGGGATATATTTTTTATTTTATTGTGTTTTTAATCTCTTTTAATAATATTTTTTGATTTTCAGAATATTGACATTTAATGTTCTTTGTTAAGTTTATTCCTAGGTATTTTATTCTTTTAATTGCAGTTGCAAAAGGAATTGTGAGAGTGCAATTGTTTTTTGTTTTGTTTTGTTTTGTTTTATCCTGCAACTAGCTTATATTTATTTTTTTCTAATGATTTTGTGTACATACTCTTTAGGGGTTTCTATATTTAGAATCATGTCATTTGCAAAAAGTGACAGTTTGTCTTCTTGCTTCCCTATTTGGATGCCTTTTATTTCTTTTCTTGCCTTATTGTTCTGGTTAGGACTTTTAGCACGATGTTGGATAAGTGGTGGGAGTGGATACTGTTGTTTTGTTCCCAATCTTAGAGGAAAAACTTTCAGTTTTTCACCATTGAGTATGATATTAGCTGTGGGTTTATCTTATAATACCTTTATTATGTTTAGGTACTTTCCTTCTATTCATGTTTTATTGAGTGTTTTAATCATAAATGGATATTATATGTTATCAAATGCTTTTTCTGTGTCTATTGATAATATCATATGATTTTAATCCTTTCTTTTATTAATGTGGTATTTTACATTGATGGATTTGTATATGTTGAACTATATTTGTATCCCTGAAATGAAACCCAGCTTGATTGTGATGTATTATTTTATGGATGTACTGTTGTATTAGATTTGCTAGTATTTTGTTTAGGATTTTTGTATCTGTATTCACCAGAGATATTGGTCTATAGTTTTCTTTTTCGTGTAATCATTGCCAGGTTTTGGTATCAGGGTAATATTGGCCTCCTAGAATGTGTTAGGAATCATTGACTCTTCAATTTTTTGGAAAGAATTTGAGGACAGGTTTTAAATCTTCTTTGAACTTTTGGTAGAATTCACTAGTGAAGCCATCTTGTCCTTGACTTTTGTTTTATGGGAAGTTTCTGATGGTTGTTTCAATTTCCTAACTGCTAATTGGTCTATATTTTGCAATTCTTCTTGATTTAGTCTAGGAAGGTTATATATTTCTAGGAACTTATCCATTTCTTCTAATTTATTGAATTCTGTGACATACAATCTTTTGTAATATTCTGGTATGATCCATTGTGTATCTGTGATGTGTATGGTGACTTCTCTGATTTGTGATTTTGTTTATATGGATCTTTTTTCCTGTTTTCTTTAGTGAGTCTAGCCAGGGGTTTGTCAATTTTATTAATATTTTCAAAGGTTCAGCTTTTTGTTTTATGAATTTTGGTATAGAATTTTTTTTGTTCTCTATTTCATTTAAGTCTGCTCTAATTTTTATTATTTCCTTTATTTGGCTGACTTTGGGTTGCTTTTGTTCTTCCTTTTCTGGTTCTTTAAGATGTGATGTTAGGTTGTTTGCTTGAAATTTCTCATGTTTCTTGAGCTAGGTCTGTAATTATATAAACTTTTCCTTTATTACTGCTTTTGTTGTATCCCAGACATTTTGATATGTTGTATTTTCATTCTCACTTGTTTTTATATCTTTTGATCTCATCTTTTATTTCTTTTTTTGTTCAGTCATATTTAGTAGTGTGTTGTTTAATCTCCACATATTTGTGGGTTTCTTTATTTCCTTTTTGCAGTTGATTTCTAATTTCAAGACATCATGGTTAAAGAATATGGGTGTTATAATTTCAACCTTCTTGAATTTGTTGATGCCAGTTTTGTGCCCCAACATATGGTCTATCCTTGAGAATGTTCCATGTGCACTGGAGAAGAATGTATAATTAGATGTTCTGGGCTGAAATGTGCTATAAATGTCAATTATGTCCATTTGGTCTTGTGTTTTATTTAAAACTGACATTTCTTTATCAATTTTATGTTTGGTTAATCCATCTAGAGCTGTCAATGGATTATTAAATTCCCCAACTATAATTGTGCTTTGATCTGTTAATCCCTTTACTTGTATAAGTAGTTGCTTGATATGTGAAAAATGTGAAAGCCGTGACCTTCATGGCTAGGGTTCAGGACCTGGAGAATGGCTGTGCACAAATTAGGAAACTAGACAAGAAATATGAATTTGTAAAACACAGGGGGCAAGGAATAGAGTCTTTAGCAGAAAGGCTTCACTGGAGCCCAGGCCCTGTTAGTTTTGTATTCAATTTTAGATACACAACTTACCCTTAGTTAGGCAGGCAATCTGGTAGCAAACAGACTATCTTAAAGGTCAGTAAATATTAGCAAATATTTACTTTGAGACTATTAGGTCAGGAAATTGCTTGAGCCATCATTGTCTCAACAGAACAATCAGTGCATAGCTTTAGTCCTTGCCAAAACTTAAGATCCATCAGCCTTACGGGTTCCCTATTTGCACTTTCATGATAGTATAGACAATGAATAGCTTCCAGCATTAATGTATTTTGGTGCTCCCTGGTTGGGTGCATATATATTAAGTATTATTATATTTTCTTGCTCATTATAAAGTGTCCATCTTTGTCTCTTGAAATCTATTTTGTCAGATATAAGTATGGCTACACCTGCTTTTCTGTGAACTTAATATGCTTGGAAAATCATTTCCCACATCCTTTTATTTTGAATCTACCTTTGTATTTAACGCTTAAATGTGTCTCTTATAGGCAGCATATTTTTGTAAGTCACTTCCTTCTTTTTCCTGGCTGCTTTAAAAATTTTTTTTCTTTGTCAGTAATTTTTGACAGTTATAGTAACAAGTGCCTAGGAGAGGGCCTCTTTAGATTGAGGTAATTAAGTGTTCTGTTTGCTTCTTGGATTCGAAAATCAAGTTCTTTCCATATGTTTGGGAAGTTCTTATCTACTATTTGTTTGAATATGCTCTCCATTCCCTTGTTCCCTCTCTTGCTCCTCTGGATTACCTATATTTGTAATATTGCCCTTTTCTGATGGAGTCTGATAGTTCTCATAGGGCTCTTTAATTTTTCTTTATGCTCAGGCCTCTCTCTTCTTCCCTCAGTGTCATTTCTAGATTCCTATATTGGATACAATAAGTCTTTCCTCCATCTGGTTGGTTCTGTTTTCTATGCTAAGTAGTTCACTCTTAAATTCCTTATTTGCATTCTTCATTTCCAGGATTTCTGATTGGTTATTTTTTTAAAGTTTCAATCTTTTTGGTAGAGGACTTTTTTGTTCAGTGATTTGTTTTCTGAGTGCATTGAATTGCCTGTTGGTATTTTCTCTAATCTTGTTGAGTATTTTCAGAACTGCATTCTTGAAATCTCTGTCATTTATGTCACACATTCCATGTGTTTCAGCTTGATTTCTTGGAATATTTCATTTTGTTTGTGGTCATCCTCATTACTGTGGTTATTCATGGATTTTCTGTTCTCCCTTGCCTACTCATTTATCACCCTATAAGTATGATCAATAGAAGCTTTGTCTGAAGAGGTCTTTTTACTGTTTTCCAGTATATGGCACTGAATTTTTTTTAACATTGTGGTCTCCCAGTCTTGAACCTCCACCGCTTCTATAAATCAATACAGCCATGCTGCTTGGGGGTGGGGTTTGCTTTGCCCTCCTCATTATAGCAACCCTTGACCTCCATGGGGTCCTGCCATGAGAACCCCTTTTGGGGTTCACTCACAGAGGGAAACAGTGGTTCTACTGCAATAGCTCATGGTTTACACATTATATGTTCCTGGACCCAACTCCAAGGGCAACATGAGGCAAGTTTTAGGAGTCCAATTGGTGACAGGCTTCCATGGTTCCATTTCTTTGAAACACCACTGGTCCAACAGTGGAGTTCTGCACAGTAGGACCCCATATTCTGTCAGGCATCTGCTGACTCAGACACTGTTTACTCCCTTGCTGCTCACCCTCCTGGGCTGTTCCCTCCCCCACTCCCCAACTCTATGTTCCTCTTAGCCAAAGGAAGCACCTGCTACCACTAGATTTCACCCCCCTCCCAGTGGAGCTGCAAGCTCCCATTTGCAGAGCTGTGTCTGCGGGCCATCTGTATTTTCTTCTTCTTATCTCTTCATTTATTCACCATTGCCTGCCTTTAGATATTTCAATGCCCTGGTTTCTCCAGCCATGCATCTGTGTTGGCCAGGGATTTTTTTGCTTAATTATAGTTGATTAACTTGATGACATTTCAGGAGAAGAGGACAAGGTGTGCTCTCATGCTGCCATTCCTCTGACATCACTAAAAAATAAAATTTTATATAAATAAAATGTAACTTAACTTATTGGCCAAATTTGATGTATGTATTAACAATCTAGATTCTTACTTCACTCTTTCCCCCAAATAGAATATGAAATAAAGCTAGATTTATATAAAATAGATACACTGATAGATTATTATCATTTTTAGACTGTTAAATGTTATATAGAGCTTTTATTTTAAACCTAAAACCTATTTTCTTTACACTGATACCTAAATTTTGGAACAGTCAATGATTCAAACTAATGTTTCTAAGTCCTAAATATAAGCTTTCCAAATAGTTGTCTATAGTGAAAGTATTTTAAAATTATCATATTAAAATAAATACATATTCTTGTTTTTTGGTTTCTTTCCTTTTGAGTTGTTCTGAGTATGTAATTTTACCAAGTTTCATGTAGTCTTTCAGCTAGTGTTCCCTTTTGTTTTTGTTACAAAGGATCAGTGAAAATATGCCTTGAGACAGAGCTAGGAAAAGAAAGGGTACATTTCAAGAATGAATTTTTTAGTTCAGTGGTTGTAGATTTTTCTAGTTCACCATCATATCCTTTTCTTGATGTTATGTTAAAAGAAAATTTCTACTCTATTATTTTTCAAATTGTATTATGGCAGCAAAGATATACATTTTTGGACATTTCTTCTAGAGGTCTGATTTAGATTTTTCCCAAAACAATAAAATACACTCTCTGGGAGACTTATAATGCAATACAGAGAGAAAAGTTTAAACTCTGGAGGAGTTAAGTTGTATTAGGTCATAGAGCAGTCCTAGAAGATGTATATAATCAGAATATGTTTTCAAATTGAAATAAGAAAGGGCTATCATTTTATTTGTGAATACTGAGTACTTATAATATGTAATGTACTATAGTATTGTCAGTGAGGCATACAGAATTGAGATATATGTGGTTCCTGCACTTTAGGAGTTTGTGGTCTTTTGGAGATGTGCATACTTATAAATATAAATAATTCTGATACATAGGAAATAATGAGGGTGCAGAAAGTGATTGGCTGAATGTGCATTATTTTAAAAAATATTTTTATTGATTTCAGAAAGGAAGAGCGAGGGAGAGAGAGAGATAGAAATATCAGTGATGAGAAGGAATCATTGATTGACTGCCTCCTGTACACCCAGTGCTGGAGGTCATAATGCAAAAAGTTCATCAAAAGGTTGATGAACCTTGGGGCTTCAGCAGTGATGAAGATCTACATATTATTGTTTGCTGCCAGATAGTTGAGGGCAGTTCCCCAAACCTGATAATCTTTTACTGTTTACCAGACCTTACCTTTGATATGTATATCTGCTTTGCTTTAAGGAAAAATGAGTTAATAAAAAACTAGGGGTCCAGACATTGGAGGAGTTTAGTTACTAGAACTGAGTTTCTGTCTGGCTTTCCCCCATGCCTTCCAAATTCATATTTCTTCTCTAGTCTAAATTACTATATGAACAGCCCTATCTCCATATTCCTTGAACCCTAGTAGATGCTGAGAAAGACCCCATAATTTATGGTGCCCAAGATAAGGACATCTGGAGAAGATTTTGCCTGAGTGAAGAAAGAAGAATTCACCAGTAAAGGTGAGTGGGTCACCAAAAATTCTGTGAGGAGATTAACTGTGCATAAAGCCTGGACCTTCTTTGTAAGGCAGGAATCCAAATTGGGCGGGGACATCTTTTGTTTCAAGCCAATCTATAATGGGAAAGAATTTGGTTCAAAGGTAAAAATATCATTGTAAATTTTTAACTTGTATGCTCAAGGATAAAGAAATTGAAATGTCAAAAGGCACTTTCTTAAATAAAGCTCAAGAAAAAAAAAAAAGACTGCCATTGTCATATTTAACTATGTGGCTTCTTGTTCAAATTGCAAAATGCCTACTTTGTATTTAGGATTGAAAATCTGTAATTTTCCAAAAAGCCACCAGATACTTTGCTTCTGGTGTCAAGAGATTCAAGGGCAGCTAGACAGGGTGGAGCCATTAGGTCTCTTTCAGAGGAAATCTCTGATGCTTTGTTTACCTGGGCATCCAGACCACTTACTAAATTTCCCCAAAGGAAGCAGTATGTGGGGGTGGAGAGACACGTGGTAATCCTGTAAAATGGACACCCACTTCTGAGAGTGCTATTTAAAAAGTCTCATTCTTCCCATTATTTTTATTTCCCAGTTTGTCATTTAAAATTTTACAGAATTTAGGTATGCATCTGAAATTTCTGTACTCATAAAGAGAGAAAGATAGCTAAAAGCCAAGGAGCATTATGTCAGATGTTGGGTAAGGGTTTGGGCTACAATTAATCTCTTTACCAATGCTATAGAATGAACCAAACACTTTTTTCCCCCATCAAAAATGGCAGAGATAACCTACTGAAAAGATACAGGTAGGTTCTAAGCAACAAGATTGGTATTTCCACAATAAAGGGTAGTTTTTAAATAATAATGAACCGCATTCCAAAGTTAACATTAAGGCCACTAGAAAGTCAGTAAAGTATCTCTATTATAGAATTTACCAAAGTAAATGCCTTGGATAATAATAATTGGCTTTAAAATATCAAAATTGTTAAAACACAGATGTACCTAAAATGAAGGATTTTTGGTAAAGCTTTTCAGTTATAATTATAGATATATTCATAGTGGAGGGTTCACTCCTTGTTGGAGGAAGGGGCTGTTCACCCTTCCTCCAACAGAAAGATCATAGTGATTTTACATTTAAATAGAGAAGGCTAGGTCAAACCTTTTTCACCAGCCAGAAATATAGTTTTCCAAAATCTTTGGCAACTTAAAATTTTGGAGTTTATTAAATTAAATAATAAAAACTTATTAAATATCTAGGTATCCTATATAAAAAAAGGCTAATATGCAAATTGACCAAATGGCAGAATGACTGTTTGCTATGACTGCATTGAATTTGGCAGACATTCAATGTAGGAGTTGCCCCTTAGTGGTCAGTGTGTTCCCACAGGGAGGAGCAGGCCTAAGCCATCAGTCAGACATCCCCTGAGGACTCCTAAACTGTGAGAGGGTGCTGGCGGGGCTGAGAGACACCCTCCCTCAGTGCATGATTTCATGCACAAGGCCTTCTCTATTTTTTAAATAAAAAATACTGAAATGTTAATCTGAGTTTGCCATATATGAAAAAATCTAGAGAATATATTTGAATCTATTAATTAAATATGTCTTATATTCTTAAAAACAAGAAGTTATTATTAATCTGAGAAATGATAAGTATTTAACTTGCCACCTAAAATTTGAGACTTCTAAGAGTTTAAATTGATTTGGAGAAATTATAGTTATCATAAAAAATGCATAAATTCTAGAAATTTATTTTTGAGAAAATAATTCTTTTATTTTCTGCAGAGAAATTAGTAATTCAAAATATATTGTAGTACATGTGGTAAAATTTCAAACTTAGATATAACATTTTATATGGTCTAATTAAACAAAGAGGATTAATCCTGTGGTCTGAACCAAATTTTTAATATAAAAACCAGTTTAGCCGAAACCGGTTTGGCTCAGTGGTAGAGCGTAGGTATGCGGACTGAAAGGTCCCGGGTTCGATTCCAGTCAAGGGCATGTACCGTGGCTGTGGGCACATTCCCTGGTAGGGGATGTGCAAGAGGCAGCTGGTTGATGTTTCTCTCTCATCGATGTTTCTAGCTCTCTATCTCTCTCCCTTCTTCTCTGTAAAATATCAATAAAATATATTTTAAAAAACCAGTTTAAAACTGGCTTAAATTTAATTGATATCTTAAAAGTATATAATATAATATTTGGGATGGATATATACGTATATTTGATAGTATTTCCAAGTTAAATTACAAGACTTTAACTGGGAGATAATTTTATAGCATCACAAGAGCCATGGAGAGATTCAAAGAATTTATTCTCTTGTCTTAAAGAAATATTTTTTAATTAAGCAGATTTAATATACTTGAAATCATGTGGAAAGCTTTAGCAAATAAAAATTACTTTAATTACTTTAAATTAGATTTTCAAAATATAATCAAGGTCTCTATAATTTCAGTGAAATAAGAAGCCAATGTTTTTATAAGCAGTTGGCTTTAACAAAGACCAACATAAAATTTCATATTCCTGAGACCTCCCATGATCTCTCTGTGTATGCAAATGAATACTAGCCAAAAAGAATGCTGTTTAAAACATAAATTTTAAGCTTAATAAAAAGAAGAATTTTTAAATATCTTCCACTACTATTTACAGGGTAAACTATTATTCAAGCATTAAATCTGATCATTTGTAGTCACCATTACTATAAAGAGAGTCACTTAATATGTAGGCATCACAGAATTGATGGGAATTTGAAGGATAACAGTGTAGGGTTGATCTCTCCCTCTACTACCTTCCCTCTGAGTTTAGACAGTCTTATTAATGCTTCCCTGTTTCTGGGTCTGTTTTTATTCATCAGTTTATGTTGTTCATTATTTCCCCTAGATGAGCGAGATCATGTGATACCAGAAATACACCTATAAGAACCAAAAATGAGATAAACAATAATGGTTATGCTGGGAAGCAAATGAATCAGTCTGTAGTGAGTTTCATTCTGTCTGGCTCAACAGTTCTTTTGAGTCCCAATATCAATGTCTAACAGTTCCTTATGTGTACATGTAAGCAATGATATTTCAGTTCTGATTGGTGGACAAATGGTAGAAATGCAGGTCTGAACTTCTCTGGTTCATATAGGACGACCTACAGTGAAGCACAGCTGCTGACTGCTAGTATGGCAAGGCATCATCAGCGTCTTTCATCTCTGTACTGTTTCTCTTCTGTCTTCATGGCTGGAGCAGTTCTTTCAATTCCTCTCTGTTTCAGGAATCCACATGGTCTTGGAGTTGTTTTCTGAAAATATACAAACATATTCTCGACCAAAAGTTAATAAAGGAATCTTTTCTATAAATTTTACTTGCAATCCTTTTTCATTTTTTGCCCAAACGATTTTCCATTGGCTTGTTTTGACATCATGAATATTTTTTATGGGTGTCTTGTTGTTAGCATTACAAATGAAAGTAAATTTTCTAAAGTAAAAATTTTTCTAGATGTAATTTACTTACAGGATATTTTTTCTTACATGTTATTCTTCTACTATCCCTACTTTTTTATTTAAATATTAGGAGGCTTTTGGAAATTTTATAATGTAGTCTTAATAGATTTTTAATTATTTGCATTAAAATATGACTGCTTTAGATTCATTACATGTTACTACCAATGAGATGAACTATGAATAAAAATTGTAGTTAACACTTTAGGAATAGATTTTTGTCCAATACAATTAATTTTTCTAGAATATTCACTTATTTCAATTAGCCAATTTAAATTAGCCTGAAAACTGGACTACTATTTTACTGTAAAATGTAATACTCTAACATCAATCTTATTTTACCCTGAAAATATTAGTGGAAAGGATTATTTGCCATCTTGAGTAGGCCCTGAGAATTCCTGGTGCTAGGCTAAGTTAAATATCAAAAATCCACTTCCCCACTGAAACTGGTTTGGCTCAGTGGATAGAGCGTCAGCCTGCAGACTGAAAGGTCCCAGGTTCGATTCTGGTCAAGGGGATGTACACTGGTTGTGGGCATATCCCTGGTAGGGGGTGTGCAGGAGGCAGCTGGTTGATGTTTCTCTCTCATCGATGTTTCTAGCTCTCTATCCATCTCCCTTCCTCTCTGTAAAAAATCAATAAAATATATATATTAAAAAAAAACTCACCCCACACAATGGTTATAAGACAACTCAAGTCTTATTTCAGTGAGAGGGCAGCTGCTGTTGGCCAAGTCTCTATCTGTTACCCGGGTCATGATTTGAGCTGGGCATCAGAAGCTAAGTATCCATGGGGGCAGGAAACCTTCCTCAGAAGGGTTCAGGCCCCTGCAAAGTTGGGGGAGTGAAAGTCTGTGCCCCACCTCTGTCGACCCCTAAGTTTTCTCCTTATGGCCCCTCTGCAACTATGCCTGACTTAGATTGTTCCTTCCCTGAGGAATCTTACCCATCTCTGGCTAACCAGTCATCCTCCAGGGCCAAGCAGGGTGAGGTAAGGTTCAGTTCTGTCTCCTTGGTAGCCTATGCCCCATGCCCTCCATTCCCAGCACCTGCCTTTGGATCCCCTTGCCTGCTGGCGGGGCCCCAGCACGGATCACATATTTGGGGAACCCGGGTTTCTTCTCCAGGGAGGGCCCAACTAGCCCCACTGCGGGAGAGACAGATCCATGGTACCAGCCACCACAAGACTTAAATCTCAGCATGAACAGAAAGCTCAGGCAAGAGCTGTGGGTAATTTGGATTGTGAGAAGAGGGGCCAATATAGAATGCTTAGGTGCCTTCCCAGGGAGTCCTCTACACAGTGGATTAAATCCTTTCATGTCCTTTTTAAATTGCTGTCAGACATTCAAAGAATTAGTTTGTAAATTTGTTTGCGGTAATTGTACATTATGCTGTTGTAATTCTAAAATATCAAGAGATGTGTTACCTTTGTCTCCAAGCACAAAAAGATGATTTTTTATTGATTCTCAAGGGTGCGAGGTACTATTATAGGTAATGGGGTAACACAAATCTGGGGAAAATAATAATAATATTGTAGAATAATATCATGTAAGGATATTTTCTGTTCTAGGCCAAGGCAATTCCATTGCAAACTGGCTGTCAATTTCTTTTTGTATAGGCAAGGTCTTTGTTACATTTTCTGCACCTCTCCCAGGAGGAAGTAGTGATAGTCCCTTCCTTTGGTGTCCACGCAAGCCAGTAACCTCTATTTAATTTTAGACACAAAGGAGCAACTAGAAAAATCCAGATTATGGGGTATCCTAGAGGTCAACTTATACAGGTTTTGATCCACATCAATTTGTGAAGAAAAAAGAGTGGAGCAGGCACTGCTTTTGATTAAACATGTTTAAGAAATATACCAACAAAATGAGAAGTGGAGATACTATTTAGATTCTGACTCAACCAAAACAACTATTGAGAAAAATGTGACATTTGGATATTTAATAATAGGAAGGGTATTCTATGATATTAAGGAATTATTGTTTCCATTTTAATGGTTGTGATATTATCATTTTGTTTATATAAAAATGCTCATAATTTTTAAAGACCCACACTGAAATAATTAGGGATAAATTATGTTTGACTTCTTGAATATATCCTTCCAGTCACTCTAAGTATAGGTACCACTTACCTCTTGAATCTCTCTCCTTCTTTTGCTTGGTCCACTTCAACCACATTCCTGTATTCACTATGACCATACTTCCTCAA
Source organism: Vespertilio murinus (assembly GCA_963924515.1). Taxonomy (NCBI): domain Eukaryota; kingdom Metazoa; phylum Chordata; class Mammalia; order Chiroptera; family Vespertilionidae; genus Vespertilio; species Vespertilio murinus. The sequence continues at coordinate 21,894,337 of OZ004710.1, forward strand.
TGGTTTGGGAATACTACTCCTCAATTGAAGTTCTCTGTCTCCACCATTTGTACTTTCACACAACACTCACATAGTCATCTGAGTCCATCTCAAACCTACTTTCTCTATACACCCATGCATGACCATCCTTGTCCATGCAATTATCTTTTTCTCAACACTTTACTATACATTTTCTATATTATTAATTCAATATTTATCACACTCTGTATTTACTGTTACTATTTATCCACTTAAATATTTATGGAATGTTCGCTATGTGTCAGACACTATTCTAGGAGATGGCTATATAACAGTGAACAAAACAGATCCCTGCCTTCTGTGATCTAATATTAAAATAATGTGAGAGGGGAGAATTCTATCTAACAAAGAGGGAATATTATAATTGACTCTCATGATGTTGCAAAGATGGTGGTGTGCACAGCCAATGAGGAGGGACTACACTAATTGCTGCCATGCCCTCAAATATGGCAGCGCCCACAGTTACAAGATAGTGGTGCCCAGTCCCCTCAACCCCGTTGGAGTGGCAGATGCGCAGTAAGGCTGGACCCACCCCTAGGTGGGACTGGCCACTCTGTGCACCTGCCTCTGAAGTCCTCTAGTCCCTCTAGTCCCCCAGCCCCCAGAGATGACCCAAGATAAAGGCAAGCTGGGGGGAATCAGGCTGGCAGGGGAGAACAGTTAGGGGTGACCAGGTCAGCAGGGGAGGGCAGTTAGGGGTGACCAGACTGGTAGGGGAGGGCAGTTGGGGGCAATCAGGCTGACAGTGAAGCAGTTAGGCATCAATCAGGCTGGCAGGGGAGTGGTCAGGGGGTGATCAGGATGGCAGGCAGAAGCAGTTAGGGGCAATCAAATAGGCAGACAGTCAAGCATTTGGGATCCAGCAGTCCTGGATTGTGAGAGGGATCCCAGATTGTAGAAGGTGCAGACTGGGTTGAGGGACAAGCACCTTGCATGAATTTCGTGCACCAGACCTCTAATCCTATATAATAAAGAGGGAATATGCTAAGTGGCCCTCACAACATCACAAAGATGGTGGCACCCACAGCCAATACTGATGGAATATGATAATTGACTGCTCCACCCACAAAGATGGCAGCACGCAGTCCCCTTAACCATACCAGGTGGTAAGCAGTTGCCCAGCTGCGCAGGGCCAGTCTGATTTGCAGGTAAGCCTCAGATGGTGGCTACCCAGCTGCCCAGGGCTACCCAAGGCTCAGGTAATCAGGGCCGGCCTAGGCTTGTGCTGCCAGCAGTGGCAGCAGCAGTGGTGTGATGGGGTGTTGCCTTCCCCTGATCACTGGATTGCCTCCCACCCCTGAGGGGTCCCTGATTGTGAGAGGGGGCACGCCTGGTTGAGGGACCCCAGTCTCTAGTATGATAATAGAATTGTATATAATTTACATGAATCATTTAATACAAATGATATGGGCATGTAATATTATGTACACATACATGTATAAATTATGTATTTATTTTTAATTCTCAGTTCTATACTTTACCTTCATATCTATGTATTTAAAAACTCTCTGCCATATAGTAGGCATTTGTTAAGTGTTAGTTCCACAAATGTATAACCTTGAACCTATAGTTATTATAGCAAATATGGTTTATTTTTGTAACATAGTGTAATATAAAAATTGTAAGTATACAAATTTATGAATATTTTGACAATTATAGGTATAAATTATCATGGTGGATATGTTTAAATCAACATAGTATATTAAAACTTCAATGTACCTAATATTTATAAATTATTATCATCTTTGTTACTATGTTTATCTTTAGCTCAACATTTTTGTCAAGTTTTGGAGAAAAGATTAAGGAAGGTTACTTTATTTCAATATGTACCGTTACAGTGTAGGTCATATTTATTTTTTCATATTAAAATTAGAAGTCAAATTTTCACTTTCAAGTCTAAATGAAAAATATATGAAGCTCTCAGGGAACCATACTCAGTACAGTTTATAAATCAAGGTCTTTATGTTTGGTTCACAATAAACTGTGACAGGATGTATTAGAGTATGCATAATAGGCAGTGTACATAAATAATTTTAACCTTGGAATATCAACATATGCAGGAAAAGTGACAAGCCATTTCATGGGATACAATTTTGGGCTATGGACTCAGAACAAATTGGTTTTAATTCCTAATTCTACTTGTCTTCTTGGTGGCAGGTTAAGCAAATTACTTAACCTTCCTGGATCTCACTTATTCTTTCTGAAAATAAGATGACAACAATTAGCCCCAGGCTTTTTACTGAGTTATTATAACTATAGTACAGGACACTACGCTTGGCACTTAGCAATCAACAAATGATGCCTAAACTTCTAACTACTTAGAAAATATTAGAAATCAAACTGGATAACCAAGTCATTTATAAACAAGAGTTTTATAACCAAGCAACTAATTTCAAATATCTTCTTTCTCCTGGAAATCATCTAGGGGAAAAATTAGAACTTAAAAAAAAAACCCACAAAAACCTTTAAGCTATATTTTCAGCGAACTAAGATACAGAAAACTCATAGATTCGAAGTTGCATAAAACTGACATCAAAGGTGAAGCCTCACAGGAAACAGGTGATTGTGGGAGGACCTAAGGGAAGAACAGGGTGGGCAGAGGGGTTCAAAGGGATGGAGGACCTCAGACATCCAGCAAATAGTTGCCTCCCAAATGAGAGCATCTTATAGGGGAGGGGACTACTGTGAGGATAACTGAGATTGAGACTTCAAGGGTGCTGGGGAAGAAGAGAAAGACAAGGCTCAGAAAGTGTTTAGGAGCCCAGAGGTGGCAGATAGCAGAATATGACAGAAGAAACAGTTTCTAAGAGTGAGTCATGGTGGAAGAAAGGGTTGTAGAGGGAATTAGGAAACCCAAGATGGGCTCTCAGTCAGAGCAGCACTGGCTACAGTGATGACCATATTGTAAGACATTCACTGTAGCTGAAACCGGTTTGGCTCAGTGGTAGAGCGTCGGTCTGCGGACTGAAAGGTCCCTGGTTTGATTCCTGTCAAGGGCATGTACATTGGTTGCGGGCACATCCCCGGTAGGGGGTGTGCAAGAGGCAGCTGGTCAATGTTTCTCTCTTATCCATGTTTCTAGCTATCTCTCCCTTCCTCTCTGTAAAATATCAATAAAATATATTTAAAAATAAATAAATAAAAATAATTAAATATATTCTTTTTTTAAAAAAAAGACATTCACTGTAATTACAGAGGAGGAAAGCTTGGAATGATGTCCTAGCACATCTCTGCATCCCATCTTCCTACTAGAAGTCTAGGAAAGTCCATCCCCTTTCAATTTTTATTTCTGCAAGCAACAGGAAAGAAAGAAGGGGAAGCCTGCACATGAGAAATAACACATGAATGATAGCTACATGGGTTCCTATAGATAACAGAAAAACTCATCTATAAATGCTTTCCAAAGGCAGATGAAAATTCCAAATTAAAATTACAATAAGAACTAAAAGCCAATCAACAGAAACAAATAGAAACAAATCCTTGAAAGAGCAATTATAGATTTGTAGGAACACTACAAAGCACAAATGGAAAAACTAAAAAAAAAAAAAAAAAGCTGGCCAGAAACTAGGAAATGGTGACCTGAAAATAGGAGGATATGAAAGGTGAAACAACATAACTTGCTAAATAGAAAAATAAAATCCTAAATGAAGATTAAATTACAAGTGGCACAATGAAGAATAGCCATCGCAGAAAGCCCAGCAAGGGATAGAAAGAGACTAAATGAAAAGCAAAGTCTATGGAAACAAGTGAAATAAGAGAATAAAAAGATGAAAACCAGGGCTTCTTATAGAAATAGTTGATTATATATCTGGGGATGGAAACGCAGAGAGTGAGCCTTAAACATTTGTTCACACTAGAAAGAAAGGACATTCTTAAATAATATTAGATCCATAGTAGCAATGTGACCAGCTAAAATACTTGCTTCTTCAGGCTTTGTTACAACAAGAGGTGCCTTTTGTAAATAGTTCTGGTCAATGAGATATTAGCTGTAGCTTACTGGGAAAGCTTTACTTTTCCAATGTAGCTGTCACACTTTTGCTTCAATCTCTCCTCTTCCTGTCTATCAAATGAATACAAGGCTAGCATGAAATAATCATTTCATACTCTTGAGACAAGCACTGTGGGTGAAGAAACTGTTGGTGATGGGAAAGTTTTACCCTTCCTTTCTTGGTCTTTGTGATTGGTCACAAGACAGTTTAACAGGGAGAAAAATCCAATATAATTTTGTATGTATGGGAGCCTCACAGAGACATGAAAGGGTCAAAGAATTGAGCAAAACAGAGGGCTTTTATACCTTTTAGACAAAGAAAAACAAATTTGTGAAGAAGTGACAAGATAAAGAAACATATGTTGTGTGCTATATTAGTAAAGAAATAACAAGGTTAATTTATACAGTCTCCTTGGCCCTGAATGCCCTATCTCTTAAGATGACATTGTCTCTCTACCTCCTGGTGTAGGGAGGGTACCTTTCACATGGTGATTTTATTTCCTGCTTTAGAGGAGACAGAGAGGAGGACCAGAGTGTCCTTGTATTAGCTGTTTCTCAATTAACTTTAATTCAAAATAATCACTATGTGATTTTGGCAAATTTAGGGCAACCTGCCCTGAGCCTTGCCAAAGCCAACATACTAGGGGAAAGTCAACAAAATAACAGCGAGACTTGATTTTCTGTAAGGCTTGAGTATTTTACTGACAATGTTAAAGTATTGTTGTCAGAATTGGAGAATGTAGCACATGGTAAACATCTTGGGGAGTCTCTGGTGCTTATTAAATTGCACCACTAATGTTAGTTTCTCTTTATAACCTTTCCTATTTGTATACCTACAGCTGAGCATTAACAATTACTTTCCTTTTTGTGTTTTATTATTTCAAAAGTAGGAATTTTTTGAAACTGAAAACAGTCACATATAAGGGCCACTAGAGGAAGTTGTACAATGAGGCACAGTGACATAGTAAAAAGAGCATAGGATTCTGCATTAGAAAACTGGGACTTTGAATCCCAGTTTGGACTCTAAAGGCTGTGTTTTCACTCAGAGCTTTTTTAAGTTAATTGCCTTTAGCATCAGTGTCTTCAAGGTGATTAACGTAAAGTCTTCACATTATGGTCTAGTAATAATTAATGACAACAATGACAGCCAGCTTGATGTACTCTAGGAGTCTTAAGATTTACTGCCTTAATAACACAGGTACTTTTGGGGGAAAGTACTTAAACACCCTGTACCTCAGGTTCCTTATTTGTGAAAGAGGATGTTAATAATAGTACTTTATGAACTGAATTTAGGATTAAATAATATAATCCATACGCGCATAGGGGAAATATCTGATGAATGCTAATACTTATGACTTCTTATTTTTCCAAAGGACTGACCTGGCTTCTGTTTTTGTTTTTGTTGCTGTTGCTGTTTGTTTATTTATTTTTGAGTCATTTAAGAGTTCAGTGAATCCACCCTTTAAAGAAAGAAGAAGCAGGCCTCAAACTTCCTGACAAATGTGACTGTCAGTTAGAGTGGCGTTTCCCATGACCTGTTCCTGCTTTAGCTTCAATACTGAGAGTTTGGAGGCCTCCTAATGGGTTTTTGTGATATGGCTTGTGCATGCACATACTTCTCTATAGAGAGGTGTAGTGAGCCTGCATCACCCTTTCCACTGGGGAAAACCATCAGTCATGTTCTGCCTCCGAGAGCATTCTAAATGTCCAGATGCCCCAAACACAACAAACAATGTTAGGAGCAGAAACATGTTAATATTAAAGTAATATACATATTCAAAGATTCCAATATATTTAGAAAACTATATAGAAAAGATTCAGCATCTAGGCTTCTTGAAATTGTGGGAAGATTTAGAATTCCAAGTTTGTATGACCAACTTCTACATTGTCTTTTTTTTTTTTTTTTGAGCATTTCTTGCATATACATTGCTGGTTCTCAATCAATCTCTGTCTAACTGAAATTGTAAAATGGATAGAAGTCTTTAACAGAAACACGTTTCTAAGAGCTTAAGGCACTTGGATTTAAAGCCATGCTCTTAAACTGGATTTTTTGTTGTTGTTCATTATCACTCCAGTGCCTGAGTACTTATTGACCTGGTAATGGCGAGATCAAGGAGGAGAAAGCAGCAAAATATCCATTCAACATAGAAACACACTCTCCTTTCTAATTCCCTTTCAACTGAGTTCAGAGATTGTCTCTGTGAACAGCACTCCATCTATCTATAGTACCTGAAGTCTGATCTCCAGTTTTGGCTAATTCTCAGAGATATAAGTGTGGAAGGCATAGGGCCAATATTGTTTTTACCTCATAAGGAGGCGATGGGTTTCCACACCTGTTAATCTCAGTCTTAATGTTCTCTCTTAAAAGCTAAAAATATCTGAAGCTACACAAGAATCTAGAGCTTCTATGGGACCAAACCTGTCCCAAGTTCCTTCCAAATCTAATCATCCTCTGTGAGGGTGTCCACATTTGTTTTTTTTGTTTGTTTGGTGGTTTTGTTGTGTTGTTCTCTGGGTTTGTTTTTGTCAGAGAAGAGATGGCAAGGACCTTCACGCATTAGGACCAACTCTATACCAATAAAAACTCTTTACTTTTCATCTTACATGCCATTAACAGTAGATAAGAGATGGTTTAATTGACTTAAGATACATGATTAAGAAGATTTGTTCTAAAAGATTTTGCAATCTCAGTGTCTATTAGGAAAGCTTAATGCTGATGACAGGGGAGATAAGGAATTCTTTGGGAGATGGGCTAGAAAGCTAGATGATCTTTATTTTGAGTTTTATTTGGATATGGCTGATCCTGAGAAAGTAGAAAGCCACCTATCTCAATATGAACAGCAATGACTTTGGGAATGCATATCATTCAAATAAACTCCAATAAGTGTCAACATTTCTTTTCATTGTAGCAAAATTCATCAAAGTAACTTTTATTGAGATTGTATGTTCAGTTGACCAATGTACAAAAATCTTTGCATTTTCTTTTTTTAAAACACATTTTTAATTCATTTTTTACAGAGAGGAAGAGAGAGGGACAGAGAGTCAGAAACATCGATGAGAGAGAGACATCGATCAGCTGCCTCCTGCACACCCCCCACCGGGGATGTGCCCACAACCAAGGTACATGCCCCTGACCGGAATCGAACCAGGGACCTTAGAGTCCACAGGCCGATGCTCTATCCACTGAGCCAAACCAGTCTCGGCAATCTTTGCATTTTCATTTTATTAGTTTCAGTGATATCTTCACTGTTTTAGGATCTGTCTTTGACCTTCTATAACCCATGTCTGTATGAGCCAGAAAAAAGAGGCTTGGCCTTAACCATAGGCCAAGGTTTGTATTTTATTATATGACTAGAGGCCTGGTGCATGAAATTTTTGCACTGAGAGGGGGATTGGTCACTCAGCCCAGCCTGTGTCCTCTCAGAATCCTGGAGCCCTGCAAGTTATCACTCCAAAGAGGTAGGCCCCACCAGCTGGCCGGGGCTCCTCAATGGATTGCCCCCACAGGTGAAGCCCCTGCCTACTTGCTGCAGCACACCAGTCAGTGCCCTAGGCCACCCTCTTTGTGGCAATTATGGAGCCCTACAATTGATCGATCGCCCCACCTTTCAGTGGTCTGGGCCTCCCTCGGTAGGGCAATCATGCAATCGATCATGCCACAAGAGGGAGGCCCCCAGCCACCTGCTGCAGCCTGCAGGTTCCCTCTTTGGGTTGATTGTGGAGACCCCTAAATGATCAATTGCCTCACTGGCTGGTGGCCTTGGCCTCCCTCTGCAGGGCAATCATGGGGTGATGGCCGGGCCCCCGACCAATTGCATTGCACCACATTGGCTGGCCTGGCACCAGTGGGTATCATAGCATGGTCATCTGGAAGGTCATCTGGTCAGTAGTCTGCTGTTCGGTCATTTGGTTGATTTGCATATTACACCTTTATTATTATAGATATTATGAAGAGCAGTGATTGTTATGGAAGAAAAAAAATTTTCTCCTGCCCTTCAAAGTTCTGGTTGGTCTAAGAATTAAATTGACATGAGACAGATTAATTGGAAAAAAATTTATGTACATTCAGGGGACCCCCATAAATGTGAAAGATTACAAAGACAGGCAAAATGAGATTCATATGGTATTTTGAGTTAAGAAGAAGTGGGTAGCGATCCAGGACTTCAAAAGGAAAGAAGGCAATTCACAGGGAGAGGGAAAGAGCAGATGTTTGGTATACAGATAGTTGCTGGGCCAAACAGAAACAATGGAACACAGAGATGAATTTTAACACACTTGCTAAGTTTCTCTCTGTCTACCACATCTAGTTCATATCCTATATAATAAAAGCCTAATATGCTAAGTGTCTGACAATTCAACAGTTCAACCAGTCACAATGACATGCACTGCACTGACCATCAGGGGCAGACACTCAAAATGGTAAGTTACCTTGCTGCTGGGGTCCAGCCAATCAGGACTGACATGCCCTGAAGCCCTCTCTCAGGCCCTCCCAGGCCCAGATAGTGCATTGGCGGGGTCTTTCAGCCTGTCCTGCATCCTCTCACAATCCACGACACCTCAGGGGATGTTGGAAAGCCAGTTTTGGCCTGATCCCAGCAGGCTGGTCCAAGGGACCCCACTGGTGCATGAATCCACGCACTAGGCCTCTAGTTATACTATAATTATCTATGATCATAGCTTCCTTCCTAAAATAAGTTCTGTATATACATTCTTTTAGATAGGTGAAAGGGCAAAGATTCTTCTTGAGTCTTCTGTTGCCTAAAAATAATCAGCCTAAAGTAATCCTCATGACAAAGAGATACATCTTTGAGGTGGTAAAATTTGCTCCTTTTCATGATGAAATATGTCTTTTCCTAGGAGATGTATTATTAAACATTTTCACAGTTTCACCAGCCATAAAATTTGCTTAATTTTATTTAGCCAAGAAAACTAATATTACAAGAATTATGCAAGTAATTAGATCCATGTTCCATATACTTTTTTAAATTTTTTTATTAAATTATTATCTGTGTATATATATTACCCTTGCCCCCCCCACCATTCCCTCCCTCCCCAGAGTTTTGTGTCCATTGGTTATACTTATATGCATGTGTACAAGTCCTTCGGTTGATCTCTTATATCCCCCGTATTTCCCTCCCCTCCCCGCTGTAATTAGACAGTCTGCTTGTTGCTTTACTGTCGCTGTATTTAACTTATGGTTCATCAGTTTATAATGTTCTTTATTATTCATAAATGAGTGAGGTCATGTGGTGTTTCTCTTTCATTGACTGGCTTATTTCACTCCATGTTCCATATACTTTAAGTATGGCCTCTGTAAATTGAATATTAATTTCATTAATTGATCCAGGTTATATTTCTGTAGATCAAATTTGAGAACCATTGTGATAATAAGCCATATCAAAAGACCCTTTCTATGGGAGGGTGTCTGAAAATGAATGTATCTAAATATAAGGGAAAAGCTAATATATAAAATGAAGTTAAAAAACAACACAAAAGATTTTGGAATGCCAATTTTTATATACCTTGTTATGTACTAGGAATAATTTTTAAATTTTTAAGTTAGCAATTATTTAAATGATGGGTCGCCTACAATTCTTTAAAAAATAAAAACCATCATAGGGTATTTTTAAGTAATTTAAAGAACAATCTCTGTCTTTCCACTTCCTCGCCATGACATAGCACTTTTACCTCCTCTCAGTTATTTTTGCATTTGCCATATATTTACTGATAGTTTGTGATATTGAAAGCAGGAATCATGTCTTTTACATTTTATGTGGTCTACAATTCCTAGCACAGTGTCTGATCCATAGCAGAACATGATGGTTCTAGATTAGTAATATGTCATGTCAATAGTGTGGAGACAAATAACGATGAGTAAAAAGTTGGATATTTGACAGGATATTGGCCTGAAGAGGACAGAAAGTTGAGAAAGTGAAGGTTGTTAGAGTTTGGAAAGTCAAAGAGTTAGAGAAGTCCAGGCTGAATCCCTTAAGCAACTGGCAACCATTGTAAGTGTGAGGGAACATCTTGCCCCTTGATGGGAGGGTCTTAGGGCTGAGAGGCCAGAAAAGACATAATGAATTTTAAACAATATGGGCTGCATGGTCTCTTTAAAATGAGTCCATAGGAATAGGAAAAACATAATGTTTCTTCATGTCTTTCTCCTCATTCTGGGCCCTGGGGCATCATTGAGGCAGTGGACCAGGTTTGGAGGCTAAAAACTCTGAGTATATTGGGAAAACGTGAACTAGCCCTAAGGGTCTACTTCTTTAGAAACTGATGTTTTCTTCTTCCAAATTCCCACAATTGCAATTCTCTGTGGACAGAGACTTCTGCAAAGAATGATTTTAAAGTGAAACAAAACATTTCTTTTTATTACAGGAGAAACATAGAGATTCTTTTTTGTCCAAATAATAGCTCTATTTTATTTTAATGCAATGAGTGAAATGTGGCACAGAGTAAAGTAGCAGTGTTCGAATCATGGTATTTTTCCCCCTCCATAAGTCCAAATGTATGAGTAATGTTAGCTAAATGGAAAACACATTCTCTTTCTAGAGAAGACCATGAGTGTCACACATCTTGAACATGAGTACAAGATGTAGAGCAAGATATGCCATAGTGGGTGTGGGTGACATTACGGAAATAGAAAGTAATTTATGGAGTGGGTTTGCCACCCCAGCAAGATGTGACTGCCTTCTTTCTGTCATGCCTCCTGTTTCCAGCACACTCACCAAGCAGAGCTCCCGAGTCAGGCTAATTGTGTTCTAGTCCTAAACTGTTTTCAGAGCAGGCAGCACAACCCACCCGCACGCTACACACATGCCTGACTGATGAGAGTCAATAAACGTACACCACAGCTGTGTTTTCAGGGTAGAGGGAAGAGAATGTCACTATTGCCTAAGGAAAGAGAATGAAGGTAACTATGTCACCAAGTCAAACTCTAGGCAAGGTTACATCCAGGAAGGGAGCAATCTGGGGTTGGGTGGAGACTAACCACTTGATATCTGGGAGCACAGAAATCCTCTCATCCCAATTCACAGGGCTTCCTGGTGACAGAAGTTTCTCCGCATTCCAGCAGTTTAGGGAACAATCAGCCAGACAATATGGGAGTGCTCACAAAGAGATGCCTGCTGCTGAGATAACGCCCAGCTGTGATTTTATTTCTCTCTGTTTAGATAATATAATTCAATCTGACTGCAATAACTGAAAAAGACTGCCAAAGAAATGGCCAGTTTGAAAGCACACACACTGAAAAATCAACATCTCCAACTGCTCTTGAGATCACGGGCAGAAACAGGAACACATTTCCTAAGAGCCAGAATAAAACAGCAGTGAGTCAAGGGGAAAGGATTTGATCCTGCCAGATTGTGGCATCATCTCACATGAACACACAGAACTGTGAGGATGAGGGCGGAAATGAGATGGCCACTGCAAAATCATGGATGCCTTGGAAACATCAAATGTCAAGCAAAATACACTGCCTACTACAACCACCCATCTTTCAATAGCTTTCAATTATTTGTGCCCACTCCCAAGTTCATTTTCTGCTTGTACAAAATAATAAAATAAAAAACAGATTGGGTTCATTTTATTTTTTGAGAGCCATTTTATTTATTTTTAAATTACTTTAAAAAATCTTCATTGTTGAACATATTACATATGTCTCCCTTTTTCCCCCATTGACCCCTTCTAGCCAGCCCCTGCCCTCCACCCAAGGCCTTCACTATCCTATTGTCTGTGTCCATGGGTTATGCATATATGCATACAAGTTCTTTGGTTGATTTCTTCCCACCCACCCATTCACCCCTGCCTTTCCTCTGAAGTTCTACAGTCTGTCCTATATTTCTATGTATCTGGATATATTTTGTTCATTATTTTATTTTATTCATTAGATTCCACATATGAGTGTGATCATATGAGACATCTTTCTCTGGCTGGCTTATTTCACTTACAGGTGTCTCCATGCTGCCTCAAAGGGTAAGAGCTCCTTTTTTACAGCTGCACAGTATTCCATGGTGTAATGTACCACAGCTTTTTTTATCCACTCATCTACTGATGTGCACTTGGGCTGTTTCCAGATCTTAGCTATTGTAAATTATACTGCTATGAACATATGGGTGCATATATTCTCTCTGATTGATGTTTCGGGTTTCTTAGGATATATTCCTAGAAGCGAGATCACTGGGTCAGATGGTAATTCCATATTTAATATTTTGAGGAAACTCCATACTGTTTCCACAGTGGTTGCACCAGTCTTCATCCCCACCCTGTTTATTGGAATTCCGACTTAGGGGAGTGCTGAAGGCGGCACCCCTAATTATTCTTTGACCTTTCCAAACAAGTCTGTGCATACGCAGACCCCCAAATGTTTACTGGAATCTTTATGCTTAGTCTTTGGGTGTCCTTGCTTAAACACATGTGTCCCCCAATATTACTAACCCTACTGAATTTATCTAAAAAATAAACTTTATCTCAAACTGCTACTACAATAAAAGTCTAATGAGGCAGGCAATTGAGGCTGTCTGGTTCCTTTAACCATGCAGTTTCTTAGCCTTCTCTTTCACAGTAAACACTGTGTTGGAGTAATCCATTCATCCATTGCTCAACGTCTGTGGTCATCTCCGGAAACTTTGAGCATGTTTTCATATGTCTCTTGGCCATCTGTATGTCCACTTTAGAGTGTTTATTTAGGTCTTTTGCTTAATTTTTAACTGGATTGTCTTCCTTTGGTTAAGTTGTATGAGTCCCTTATATAATTTGGATATTAATCCCTTATTGGGTGTATTATTGGGAAATATGCTCCCTTACAGTAGACACCCTTTGCATTTTATTGATGGTTTCTTTTGCTGTGCAGAAGCTTTTTATTTTGATGTAGTTCCATTTGTTTATTTCCTCCTTAGTTTCCCTTGCCTTAGGAGATGTATTGCTAAACATATTGCTACAAGTGTTGTCTGAGATTTTGCTGTCTGTGGTTTCTTCTAGGATTTTATTGGTTTCATGACTTACATTTATGTCTTTTATCCATTTTGAATATATTCTTTTATCCCTGATTCTTTATTGTTTAAAGTATTATATATAGAATTACATAAGTCTTCTCCCATTGACCTCTCCCTAGCCACTCCCACTCCCTAGCACGTGCCCTCATCCCTCCTAGTGTCTCTGTCCTGTGGTTATGCTTATATGCATGGATACTAGTCTTTTGGTTGGTCTTTTACCTCCACTTTGCCTCTGAAGTTTGACAGTCTTTTCAATGCTTCTCTGTCTCTGGATGAATTTATTCTTGTGTATGGAGTAAGTTGGTGGTCTAGTTTCAATTTTTTCTATATTCCTGTCTAATTTTCCCAACACCACTTATTGAAGAAATTTTCTTTACTCTATTTCATGTTCTTGCCGCCTTTGTCAAGTATTAATTGTGTATAATGGCTTGAGTCGAAATCTGGGATTTCTGTCCTGTTCCATGCCTGTTCTTGTGCTAATATCAGGCTGTTTTGGAACAGTGGCTTTGTAGTATAATTTGATGTCTGGTATAGTGATCCCTCCAACTTTGTTTTACTTTCTCAAGTTTGCTGTGGCTATTAGGGGTCATATAAATTTTTGGAGTTCTTGTACTAGATCTGTGAAATATGTCATTGGTATTTTCATAGGGATTGCATTTAATATTATATTACTTTGGGTAGTATGGAGATTTTACTTACGGTATGTTAATTCTACCAGTCCATGAACATGGTATATTCTTCCACTTTTTTATATCTTCCTCTGTCACTTTTTCCAATGTCTCATTGTTTTCCAAGTACAGATCTTTTACCTCCTTGGTTAAGATTGTTCTTAGTATCTTAATTTTTTTGTTGCAATGGTAAACATGATTGTTTAGTATTACTGAGAATTCATTATTGGTGTATAAAAATGTCAATGATTTATGGGTGTTCATTTTGTATCCTGCTATATTGTTGAATACATTTATTAAATATTGCAGTATTTTAATAGAGTCTTTAGGTTTTTCTTTGTACAACATAATGTCATCTGCAAATAATGACAGTTTTACTTCCTCCTTTCCAATTTGGATTCCTTTTATTTCATCTTCTTATTTGCTATTGGTAGGACTTCCAGTAGTATTTTGAAAGGAAACATCACTGACTTGTTCTGCTTGTTAGGGAAAATAGTTTTAGTTTTTGCCCATTGAGTATGATGTTGGCTGTAGGTTTCAGATATATGGCCTTTATCATATTGAGATAAAATCCTCACTTTGCTGAGAGTTTTTATAAAAAATGGGTATTGGATCCTGTAGATGGCTTTTTCTGCATATATTGTTATGATCATGTGATCTTTGTCTTTCAATTTATTTATGTGATGTATCACATTTATTGATTTGCAAATATTGTGCCAGTCTTGCATCCCTGAAAACATCCTACTTGGTCATGATGTATGGTCTTTTTAATACATTGCTGGATCCTTTTTACTAGTATTTTGTTGAGGATTTTAGCATCTATGTTCATCTGGGATATTGGCCACTAATTTGCTTTGTTTGTAGTGTCTTTATTTGTTTTTGGAATTAGGATAATGTTGGCTTCATAAAAAGATCTTAGAAGTGTTTCTTCCTCTTTTTTATTTTGGGGTAGTCTGAGGACTATAGGTGTTAGTTCTGGTTTGGATGTTTAGTAAAATTCCCCTGTGAAGCCATCCTGGTTTTAGTTTGTTGGGCTTTTTTTATTACTGCTTCTAGAATCTTATAAGCTATTGTTGGCCTATTAAGGTTTTCTGATTCTTCTTTTATTTTATTTTTTTTGGACATTTTATTTTTTGAGGAATTTTTCCATTTCAACCACATTTTCCTGTTTATTGGCATATAGTTGTTCATAGTATTTTTTTACAATAATTTGTATTTCTGTGGTGTCAATTGTTGCTTTTCTGCTTTTTTTCTGATTTTATCTACTTGAGTCCTCTCTCTCTCTCTCTCTCTCTCTCTCTCTCTCTCTTATGAGTATGGTTAAATGTTCATCAATCTTATTTCTCTTTTCAATAAACAAGCTCTTGGTTTCATTAATTTTTCTTTTTTTTAGTTTCTATGTCATTTATTTCTGCTCTAATTTTGATTATTCTGACTATGACCATTTCTTATTGTTCTCTTTATAATATTTTAAGTTGGAGGGTTAAATATTTTATGACTAATTGCCTTTTGTTTTGTTTTGTTTTGTTTTGTTTTGAGGTAGGCCTATAATGCTATGAACTTCCCTCTCAGGACAGTTTTTGCTGTGTTCCAGATATTTTGGATTGTTGTGTATTCGTTTTCATTTGTCACCATGAAGTTTTGATTTCTTTCTTGATCTCATTGGTAATCTATTCATTGTTTATTACACACTATTTAGATCCCATGCATTTGAATGGATTTTTATTTTTTTAAAATAGATCTTTATTGTTCAGATTATTACAGGTGTTCCTCCCCCCCTTAGCTCCCCTCCACCTGATTCCCAACCCCACCCCACACCCTTACCCTCACCACTGTCTTCACCAATAGATGTAAGATTATCATCCAATCTCTTCCTGAACCCCTCAGACTCCTTTCCCCTGTGAATTGTAAATCCAATCCCTTTCTATGTCCCTGATTTTATTATATTCACCAGTCCATTTTGTTCTTCAGATTTTTTTTTTATTCTCTTGATTTTTAGATTCACTTGTTGGTAGGTATGTATTTGATGCCTTTTTGCTGTTCATAATTTTTACCTTTACCTTTTTCTTTTTCTTCCTCTTCTTAAAGAATATCCTTCAACATTTCATGTAATCCTGGTTTGGTGTTGATGAACTCCTTTAACTTTTTCTTGTCTGTGAAGCTCTTTATCTGACCTTCAATTCTGAATGATAGCTTTGCTAGGCCGAATAATCTTATAGGTTGTAGGTTTTTGTTGTTCATCATTTTGAATATTTCTTGCCACTCCCTTCTGGCAATAGTTTCTGTTGAGAAATCAGCTGACAGTTGTATGGGTACTCCCTTGTAGGTAAACTGTTTTTCTCTTGCTGATTTTAATATTCTCTTTGTTTTTTGCTCTTGGCAATTTAATTATGATGTTTCTTGGTGTATTCCTCTTTGGATTCCTCCTGTTTGGGGTCCTGTGCTCTTTCTGAACTTGTAGGTCTATTTCTTTCACCAGGTATGGAAAGTTTTCTGTCATTATTTCTTCCATTAAGCCTTCAATCTTCTGCTTGCTCTCTTCTTCTGGCACCCCCAAAATCCGGGTCTTTGTACGTTTTAAGCTGTCCTGGAGGCTGCTTACACTATCCTCACACTTTGGATTCTTCTTTCGTTTTGCCTCTCTGGTTGGGTGATTTTTGCCTTCTTATATTCCAATTCTTTGGTTTGATTCTTGGGGCATGTTGATCTACAGTTGGGTTTCTGTATATTCTTCATTTCAGACTTTGTATGCTTAATTTCTGGCTGGTCCTTTTCCATTTTTTGGTATTCTCATTAAGGTCCTTGAAGGTCTCAACAAGCTTCTTGGAGGCCTCATCAAGTTTCTCAAAGATTTTTGGAAGATTCTTGAGTAAACTTAGAAATGTGATTCTGAACTGTGTGTCGTCCAGTAGCTTACTCTCCTCCATCTCTCCCATTCGTGTCATATTTCTGGGTTTCCTCATTTTGGCTATCTCCCTGGAGTGGCTTTGTGTGGTTGGTGACCTATAGGGGTCAGTAGCTCAGCTTCACCAATCATCTGAGGCGGTAGCTTTTGCTATATCCCTTTGTGGGCTTAGTGCAAAGTCTTAGTGTAATTAAGCCTTGATTGCTGTTGGTACACTGGGAGGAATTGACCTCCAGGCCAATTGTCTGTGAGGATTTGCTGTGTCTATAAAGGAAGAACTGCTGCGCTGGAGAGACACCTTGTTTCAGTGGGGCTTTGGTGCTCACTGAGACTGTCTCCCGAATGTGTCACTTATGGGTGTGAGGGATTGAAACTGAGCACTAGAACTCTGGTTTCTGGGTCTCAATGAGGTACAGTTCAGCTACTGTTTGAGGCCAGTACTATCACAGAAGCTACAGTGTGAACCACAGTCCTGTCCTCCTTGGATCTGTTTGCCCCAGGTTGCAATTTTTGTTAAACTGCAACAGAGAGGGCCATTCATATGCAAAGTCCAATGCTTGTAGCTAGGATGTGTTGTGAGGGGCGGAGTCTCAGGGAGTCACTAGGCTGGGGCGTGGCCAACAGCAATGGCTGCTGGTCCGCAGCCTCTCTGATGGTGTCCCCGCCTCTCCCTGTGTCTGGCACCACAGCACAGCAAACAATCCCAGTTCTGCAAGCAACCTGCCTCACTTTCTGACCAATGGCAGAGAGTCTAGCGGCTATAGCCTCTCCCTAGAAAATGGATTTCAGAAAGATTGGGCGGTCGTCTCTCCTTGGGTTGAAGAAAGCACTGCCCTTCACCAGCCTGGATCAACACCAGCCCTTATCACGTCCTTGCCCTCCCTACCTTAGTTTTTCAGCACTTGTGTCCTGGATTCTCCTCTTTCATTTCAGTCTAGATGTAGGGCTTCCTCTCAGCCAGCTTTAGTTTGGTTCTTGGGAGATAGATGTTTGTATTATAGTTGTTTTCCCTTTGATTTGTTGTGCCTGGCAGCTGTTTAGGAGTGTTTACCTAACACTGCCATCTTCTTGTCTCTGAATGGCATTTTAATATTTTTACTGTGGTTGATTTCTAATTTCATTCCATTGAATCTGAGAAGATTCTAGATATGATTTCAATATTCTTGAACTTTCAGAAACTTGTTTTGTGTCCTAATATGTGGTCTATCTTTGAGAATGTACCATGTGCACTTGAGAAGAATGTATAACCTTCAGATTTGGGGTGAAGTGTTCTATAAAAGTCAATTAAATCCATCTGATCCAGTGTGTCCTTTAGAGTCACTATTTCCTTCTTAAGTTGCTGTCTGGAAGATCTAGCCAGTGAAGTCAATGAGGTGTTAAAGTCCTTACTGTGATTGTAAATATTTAGGATGGCCTATAATGAATGGGTTCATATGACCAGGGTTTTATCCTCTTATTGGATAGATTACTTTAGTATTTTTTTCTGCTTTAAACAAGTCTTTTTTATTAATTTATTTTTATTGATTATGGTATCACATAATTGTCCTCATCCCCCCATTCCCATCCCAAACCCCTCCCTACATGTTCCCCCATCCCCCTGTTGTCCATGGCCACTGGCTAGGCCCATATGCATGCACACAAGTCCTTTGGTTGATCTCTTCCCCTTACCTCCACCCTCCTCTTCTTTCCCTCTGAGGTTTGAGAGTCTGATTGCTGCTTCTCTTTCTCTGGGTCTGTTTTTGTCCACCAGTCTATGTTGTTCATTATTTCCTCTAGATGTGTGAGATCATGTGATCCAAGAAATACCCTTGTAAGAACCTAAACTGCAACAAGCCTTAATGGTTATGCTGAAAGGCAAATGAATCAGTCTGCAGTGAGTTCCTTTCTGGACCAACAGGTTTTTTTAGTCCCAATTTCTATGTCAAATAGTTCCTTATGTGTACATGTCAGCCATGATACTTCAGATCTGGTTGGTGGACAAATGGTGGTAATGCAGGTTCGACCGTCTCTGGTTTGGTCCTGGGCATCCTTTAGCACCACGCAGCTGCTGTCTGCTGGTATGGTGAGTCGTCGTCAGCATCTTCCATCTCTGAATTGTGTCTCTTCTGTCTTCATGGCTGGAGCACTTCTGTCTCTTACTCTGTTACAGGATTCCAGATGGTCTCGGAGTTGTTTTCTGAAAATATACAAACATATTCTCTACCAAAAGTTAATAAAGGGATATTTTCTTTAAATTTGACTTGGGATTCTTTTTCATTACCCCCCCCCCTCAATAATTTTCCTCTGGCTTGTTTTGACACCATGTGTGTACTTTTATGGGTATCTTGCTATTAACGTTTCAAATAAAGGTTAGTTTTCTAAAGCAAAAAAAATTTTTTAGATGTAAATTATTCTCAGGATACTTTTCCTTACATGATATTCTTCCACTGTCACCCTCTTTTTTACTTTAAATAATAGGAGACTTTTGGAAATTTTATAAAGTGTAGTCTTGATAGCTTTTATATTTTAATTATTTACGCTACACTTATGCAGTGATTTTATTGTCTCTTATCATGGCATTCATTTTGAAGTCTATTTTGTCAGATATGAATATTGCTTCCCCAGGTTTTAAAATCTCAATTTGCATGGAATATGTTTCCATCCCTTCACTCTCATCCTGTGTGAGTCTTTTGTTCTGAGGTTGGTCTCTTATAAACAGCTTATAATTGGGTCAATTCAACTACCCTACTACATCTTTTGATTGGAGTATTTAATCCATTTCCATTTGAAGTCATTACTGATAGGGACTTATTTATTTCCATTTAATTGTTTATGCCTATGTCTCTCTCTCCCTCTATTTCTTCTTCTCATTATAGTAGTCCTTTTAGCACTCCCTGAAGTGCTGGTTTGGTAGTGATAAGCTCCTTTTTCCTTTTTTGCCTGGGAAGATCTTAATTTCACTTTCTATCTTGAATGATATCCTTGCTGGATATAGTAATCTTGGTTTCAGATACTTGTTTTTCATTACCTTGGAAACTGTAGGCCATTCCTTTCTGACCTATAGAATTTATGATTTAAAAGAGTGAACTGACAGCCTTATGGGAGGTTCTTTGCATCTAATAAATCCCTTTTCTCTTGCTGCCTTTAACATTCCCTCTTTATCTTTAATTTTTGGCATTTTAAAAATATATATATTTTATTGATTTTTTACAGAGCGAAAGAGAGAGGGATAGAGTTAGAAACATCGATGAATGAGAGAGAATCATCGACTAGCTGCCTCTTGCACACCCCCTACTGGGGATGTGCCCGCAACCCAGGTACATGCCCTTGACCGGAATTGAACCTGGGACCTTTCAGTCCTCAGGCCAATGCTCTATCCACTGAGCCAAACCGGTTTCAGCACTTTTTGGCATTTAAAAAAAATATATTTATTGTTCAGATTATTACAGTTGTTCCTCTCTCCCCCCCCCCACATAGCTCTCCTTCAACAGGTTCCCACCCCATACTCTGCCCTTATCCCCCCCGACACACACTGTCCTTGTCCACAGGTGTACAATTTTATCCTAGTCTCTTCCTGCACCCCTTATACTCCCTTCCCCTGAGAATTGCCAAGCCACTCCATTTCTATGCCCCTGATTCTATTATATGCACTAGTTTATTCTGTTTGTCATATTTTTTATATTTTTTATTCATTTATTTTTAGTTTCACTTGTTGATAGATATGTATTTGTTGTCACTTTGTTGATCATAATTTTTATCTTTGCCTTTTTCTTCTTCTTACTCTTTTTAAAGAATACCCTTCAGCATTTCATATAATCCTGGTTTGCTGATGATGATCTCCTTTAGCTTTTTCTTACCTGTGAAGCTCTTTATCTGACCTTCAATTCTAAAATATAGCTTTGCTGGGTAGAGTAATCTTGGTTGTAGGCTCTTGCTATTCATAACTTTGAATATTTCTTGGCACTCCTTTATGGCCTGCATAGTTTCTGTTGAGAAATCAGTTCAGAGTTTCCAATCATATTTTGTCATATGAGTTACATCTAATTCTTTTAAAAAATATATTTTTATCCATATCAGAAAGAAAACAAAAGGGAGAGAAAGATATAAACATCAATGATGACAGAGAATCATTGATCAGCTGCCTCCTGCATGCCCCACACTGGGGATCAAGCCTGAAAACTGTGCATATGCCTGACTGGGAATCAAACCATGGCTTCCTGCATCGACACTCAACAAGCAGCCTGAGGTATTGCCTCAGCATATCCAACATAATTACTGTAGGAGAGAGAACCCTAAACCAAAGCCTGGCTACTTGTATATTTATTATCTTCAATAAAAGAAAAATGATGAAAGAAACTTAGCTTGGGACACTCTTCATTACTTCCTGGCACAAACCCCTGCAACCTTCCCTCCCTCAGTATTCATGTTTCAGCTATGATTTTGCAGATGAGACACAACTTTTAAGTGCTCCAAATATGTCAACAGTGTCATGCTTTTTAACCATGGAAAGCCTTCTTCCCTGATTTTTTCTAAGGAAAATGTGTGAAAGAGGAAACATTAAATGTGAATAATAAGCAGAAATATTTATCATATCTATGCTAGCACTCAAGTGTTATTTACTTAGTCTAAGCTAACTCTGTACTTCATGTTTTCTGTCAGAAAGTAATAAATGTACTATGTAAACAGATAGAAAATAAGCTTAGCATTTCACTGAACTGAATTTGAGGATATATATAATTTATATTTATAAAGTGATAGAGTCTACTTACAAAGAAGTGATTAACAGGTTCATCAAAAGACAAACATGAAAATCAACCTGCACTGTGATTTACTTCTTACTCTTTTGAAGTAGGACTAAAATGTTTCTCAGAGCCCTGTACTGTGTTCCACAGAGCTGTTACTCTGTGAGTTAACATTCAATTATTCCTGGAGTTAACATTCAATAAGAATCTGAGGCTGAAAGGAAGAGGGTAAACATGTGACAGGTACAGGGCCATTTCTTCTCTTATAACAGCACTGAGTTCCTACTGGACAGTTAACAGATCACAGTTGCCTCATTGCACTCTTGTCATTTAGGCAGTGGGTACAGATAGTGACCAGCAGAAAGAAGGAATCTGTTCAAATAATCTTGGACAAGCATTGATTGGACCCTTAGTGTCTTTTTTGTCTATCATATTTAAGCACAATGATATTTTAGAATCACTAAGTCAATTTTAAAGCAACATTTATGTGCATTTGGTCATTGAAGATAACATTTTTCCCCATTAAAAATATGACTGTCTCTTTTGTTATTCAATTCCTTTGATGCTTGAGTTGGTGCTTTCAGTCTCTGTCCACTGCTTCAGTGAAGGAGCGCTGATTTGTAATCCAAGACTTCATGCTCCAGCTGTTGAGGTTACCAGAGGAGGGTACAGGGATCAAAACAATCTACTCATGCCTATTAGACGGTAAGGAACAGCTGATTCCCACAGTTATGGTTGGGCTACCTCAAGCTGGAGCCACTCATTGGAAGAAAGAACTAAAGTGTCATCCAGGATAAGGATAATAGTAAAGATAAAAGGAATTCTCATGGCTAAGCAGAACAACAAAGCGGGTACCTATTCAGAACTGGGGGAACTCAAAAGACAGATTGGAAACAGAAGGGGCTATAGCTTCACAATGCACAAGTGGGTCTCTCCCCATTATGTATTGCTGAAACAATGCTGGAGTAAAAAGAACTCCCCACAATGAAATAGGGCTGAAAGAAGACATTAGGAGAACACTAGTCATACATTCAACTCCCATATTTCTTCCTTCCCCACCCCCTCTTTGAAACTAGCATGAAGACATAATAATTCTCTCTTTTTGTTTTGTTTTGCTTAATTTAGTTAGGGGAGGTCTTGTCTTCAATTGGCCCCATAAGACAGATCAAATACT
The DNA here is from genome assembly GCA_963924515.1 of Vespertilio murinus. Taxonomy (NCBI): domain Eukaryota; kingdom Metazoa; phylum Chordata; class Mammalia; order Chiroptera; family Vespertilionidae; genus Vespertilio; species Vespertilio murinus. The sequence goes on from OZ004710.1 coordinate 21,916,807, forward strand.
AATAAAATTAATTTGAAAGGCTTTTAGACATATAACTTTCAAATATATTTGGAACATATATCTATATCTATATCATCTATATCTATATCTACACACATTTTATTCACTTTTTAAATTTATAGATAGTAGAAATCATACTTGTACATTTCTAGGATTTTGACAAGTAAATACAGTTTTATATCAGTCCCTAGAAATAAAATACAAGTTGCATAAGCGTAGTGCTGCTCATTTAAAATCAGCTCCCCTCAGCCCCTGGAAATTATGAATTTTTAATGTTTTTAGGCACTTATGTTTTCCAGAATGTTATGTAAATGAATTTATACAGGATATAGCTCATTTCAGCCTGGTTCATCAAAAGCAAAAGACTAACATGAAAAGGAACTGAAGTGTGATTCAGCCGTTATTGTGTATATCAAGTTGAATATATCAGAAGCTAATTCTTTTTACGGATGAGTAGTATTCCATGTTATAGATGTATCAGTTAGTTTATCCATTTGTTAGTAGAAGGGTATTGGGACTATTTTCAGTTTCTGGTGATTATGAATAAAACTATTATTCATTCCATTAAAATATTTTCTAGTTTTACTTGTGGCTTCCTCTCTGAATCATTATTTTTAAGGTTCTAAATATTTAGTGATTTTTTTCTATATAAGTTTCTGTTACTTATTTTTAGTTAATATTATTATGATTACAAGACATATTTTCTGTGATATCAACCCTTTTAAAATTATTAAGGTCTGTTTTATGACTTAAGACATGATTTATCTTGGTGTTTATTCCATGTGGATATGAAAAGAATGTGTATTCTGCTGATTCTGTTTGGTTTATTCTATAAATGGTAATTGGGTTAGGTTGAGCAGTAGAGTTTATTATGTTTTCTCTATTCTTACACTTTATTGTATACTTGCTACAAATTATTATATTGAATAGATTGGAGTGTTGAAATCTCCAATGTTAATTGTGATTCATTTATCTCTCTTTTCAGTTCTATCAATATTTTCTTAATGTACTTTTAAGTTCAATTTTTAGGTTCATTCACTTTCATGTTACATCCTTTTTAGACATACATTTTGTCTTTAAGTCACTCACATTTAACAGAAGCCATACCTGCATAGATATCATTACCAATGAGAATGTTATAACATGTTTAAAAAACCCACAACCATCTCACCTGTAACATTATGGAAGTATAGAAAAGGAACATAAAAAAGGGGAAGCTGAGAAAATGTCACAGAGGTAATAGCATTTAGGCTGGGCCTTAAAAGAAGAATAGATTTAAGATATATTCAAATAGCTTAGAAAAGCACTCTAAGCTGAAAACAAAAATTACAAAAAACTAACACTAACAGCACATGATCAAAGTGGAAACTTGCAGCTTACATATGTCTTTGTTTAAACCTATAATACATCTATGGTTAATAAAGCATTTCTAACAAACTAAGAAAACTTAAGTAGAAAAAGTGATATTCCTAGATACAATGTTATATATTTTTGGATGCCTCGCCAGCTTTTAGAAATTTGGTTAACAAACAAAATACACCTTAGAGATATTGATTTAGGATTCATCAAGATAGAGATAACTTCTGTCATTTATAACACTGGTAAGGATGTAAATACTTTTACTTTGCCTTCTATTTTCTGGATATAAATGAAGATGATACAGACTATGGACAATCATTATTTTTATAGGTAGCTGCTTTGTAGTTGTATAAAAAACTTTTAATTAGAGTTTGGTAAGAGCTACAAAAGAAATGTACAGGGTTATAGCAATGTAAGTTGTATTAAAAAGGATGGTAAGGAAAGTTGTTCAGACTATAGGGAAATTATACGAGAGGGAAATATGGAAACTCAGGAATAAAGGAAGTGCAACAGAACTGGTACATATTAGGAAAAATAAAAATACTATTTTCAATATAAATTCTTTAAAATATATATGACAAAATACAATTCAGGGAAAGAAATATTGTCAGGATTGTTGTAAGGATTAAATGAGTAAGGTCAGTCAATAAGCCCTCAATGATTATTGATAATTGCCATTTTTCTCTTCTATCTCTTGATTCTTTTTTATTTTTACCTTTAGTAGCAAAATTTTAAAGTTTTATTCAAAAGAATATGATTGTATTAGAAAATTTGGGAAATATTACAAAGATGCAAAAGTAAAAGATAAGAAAAAATGAGAAAGCATATTTAAGTAAATCTCTTAGGCAGAGAAACTATTGCCTTCAGTGTGGAAAGTAAACTTCTAGTAATATATAGAATGTACACACAGTTGCTATACAAATATATTTTTTAAAAATAAAGATTATTCTGAAAATACCATTTTATAGTTTACTTTATAAAACTAATCAATATATTTTGAATATTTTAATCTAATGGTAATTAGTTTATAATACTTTTTAATATTGTTTAATAATATTGATAATCCATCATTTATGGCAGGAGACAGGATAATAATTATATAATCTTGAAGTAATGACAAGAGAGTAATCATAGTAGCAATGATTCAAGAGTCTAAATAATACTATTTAATTATGCCCTTAAAATAGTTAAAATAACAAAGTTTATGTAATATACATTTTACCACAGTAAAAATAGAAATAGTTAGAAAGTTAAATCCATAGGACTTGGTGAGATTTTGGCTATGAGAAATATGGGACTAATTGAGAGGGACCTAAGTCCTGAGGAGGTAGGTGGTTGGTTGGATCATTCTTTGAAATAAAGAAAATCAAGAGGAGAAGCAAAGTCCAAATTTTGAAAACAGCTAAAGTTTGAGCATAATTTTCTAAAGTATAAATATTTTAAAAGGTCAAAGTTGTATACATAACTTTATTTTAAGACTGCATAAGTCATGTTGATGAGAATCATGGTGCCCATTTTTTTTTTACTGTAAAATAAAACTATCAATAAAACTAAGTGTAGTTATAAATAATTAAATGTAAGGTTAGAAATGAAGGTGAGTGAGACTTTAAAAATAACTCAAATTTCATGGTAGCATAGAGACTACAGATTCAAAGTATTATAAAATATGCCAACATTGGAGATTAGATCATTATGGCAAGCTGACTGTACTTATGCACTTTCCCACCCATGTGGTATTCCTTAAAATTATAGAAAAAAGCAAACACTATACGACGCTGGTAAAAACAAACAAAAAAAGCCCCACAAAATTGGTGGGATGGGTGGCTAATACATTTAGAGAATTTTATAGAAGTTGGTGAAAAGGAAGAAATTGATTAACAAAGAGGACCTTCCATATGTATTGAAAAAAAACCAAACACCTTAGTGAAATAAGAACACATACTAAAAAATATTAAAATAGAATTAAAAATAAAATAATAGAGACACTTCTCCAGGATAACTAATTAAAGAACTGCATTGTAAATAGAGAAAGAATGAAAAGTTCCTATTCCATGCTATATTGCATGCAATTCAGTTAATATTTTGAACCTTGTTTCTCATTAGAAATATTTAGATAGTCTCAAAAAATACTAATGCCTGGGATCCTCTCCTAAAGACTGAATTATGACTTGTGTGCATGCACATGGGCCTAGCCAGTGGCCATGGACAGCGGGGGTGGGGTGGGGTGGGGGCATGTATGAGGGGTTTGGAATGGAAATGGGGGGATGAGGACAATTATGTGATACCATAATCAATAAAAAAATTTAAATTAAAAAATAAAGACTGAATTAGTTGTTCTGGATTGAAGTCTGGGCATTGGGATTTTCTTAAAGTTTTTTTAGGCTATTCCCATGTGCAACCAAAATTGAGATCCGCTGCACTAAAGGGAGTGAATTATACTCTGGGCAAGACTCTTATTAATGCAGAGTTTGAGAGAGAAGAGCAAAGCAAGAGATAATTCAGAATATCCAAAACACATGCAGAGGATGAGTGAATGAAAAGGCTAGTCTTCTCAGGAGGTAAACACACTACATACCTCATGTGGCAAATAAGATGCTCCTTCTGTTAGCAAATAAGACCATGCATGCTGTTCCCTATCTCGAACATTTGCCTGACTGTTGACTCTTCCTGCCTCTGGACAGTTATTGCTGCAGATGGGATAGGCTACAAATAAAACCTGCATCGGTTGTCTCCTATCACCAACATAATCTTTAATTCATAAAAATTATTAAAAATAAAGAATCATGGGGTAGGGAGTAAAACTGACAGCATTAAAAAGAAAGATCTTAATAGAAAAAGAAAAAAACAAATCTTGACTCTGAAAAAGAGAATTTAGAATTAGAATGGAAATTCTAAGCTGCTAACCAGTACTCCCAGGGAGATTCTAAGATATTAGATACAAAAATAAGCTGCAAAAATGAACAAAGACAAAAAAAGAGGGTTCTCATTAAAAATACATAAGCATGTATTGAAAATAAGTTTTAAAATCTGATCAATAGAATGGACAGAGCTGGACAAAACAAGTTAGGAATATGAAGGTAAAAACAAAATACTCATGAGCAAAAAGGAAGAGACATATAAATATGGAATAAAGCCCTAAAAGTAAGTAGATATGGAGAATCAGCCTTGGACTTACAGAATATATCTAAAATAAATTTCAGAAGGCAAAAATGAAATAAAATTTAGATAAAACAAGAGATACTCTATTAATAAATAAGAGAAAAACATTTATATGAACTAGAAACAGGTAAAATCCGGGGTTTAAGAGCTAACCAAATTAGGGTGAATGTAAAAAGTCCCACTGCTAATGGCATAATCTAGAAAAACTTTAGAACTTTATGAAATGAAGAGAAATTCTAACGGTATGGGAAAGGGCAGTCAGAAAAAAAACCACTATAAAATCGTGGTAATCCTTTTGGTATCAGATTTATCATCATTGACAGTGGAAGCTAGAAGACAATTATTAAACTTCAAACTTTGAGATGCAATGATTTGCCACCTCTTATTCTATACCAAAACCAACTAAGCACAATAATGGCATTTTTATCTAATGAATAATCAAAACTGTTCATTCCTGTACACTTTACATGGAAGAACTTCCCAACACATGTAAAATTCAGCAAAAGAACAAAAATATGCAAAACAAGACACAGTAGTGAGATATATACCAGTAATGAAGTGTTAATTAAATTAAATAATTGCTGATGCATAATATTAAAAAATGCCAATCGGGAAACAAAGAACCTTGAATGAAAAATAATAGAACTTGTTGGTGAGGAAATTAAAGGAATGATAATATACCATGACTATGGTGGTTTTCAGAAGGAAAAAATAGCTATTGATTTTATCTTGATAGTAATAGTAAAATGGAAGTTTAAATATTTGTTGAAACTAATAGCATAACATATTTTTTTAAAAGTTAATATATGTTTTATCTAATTGGTGGATAAATAGCAATATGTTGTATACTTTCATGTTAATTGAACTGCTTGCATAACTTAAAATGAAACAAGTTAATTTTTAAAAAATGAGACAAATGTGCCCTAGCTGGTTTGGCTCAGGGGATGGAGCATCAGCTTGTGGAATAAAGGGTCCCAGGTTTGATTCTGGTCAAGGACACATGCTGGGTTGCAGGCTTGATCCCCAGCAAGGGTCATGAAGGAGGCAGCTAATTGATGATTCTCTTTCATCATTGATTTTTTAATCTATCTCTCCCTCTCCCTTCCTCTCTGAAGTCAATACAAATATATTTTTAAAAATGAGACAAACTGAAGTACAATGCAATATTAATTACTAGAAGAAAATAAGATGAAAAATTTCAACATAAAGAGCTTAAAATGGAATAAAATTTATAAATATTTAAAAATCATAAGATATTTACCTTTGCTTACAAAATAAAAATGGATAGTGCAGTGTTGAACTCAGATAAGATAGAACTCATGATGAATGCATTAGGTGGACATAATAGTTTATTTCATAGTGATAAAAAATTCAGTCTAGGAAAAACTATTCTTAAATGTTTTTACTTATAAGCTGTCTTTAAAATACTTAAAGCAAAATATGAATAATAATTTTAAGAAGAACTTAACCAATCTACCATCTTAATGGGACATCAATGTGTGCTAAAAAAATTAACTCTGTAAAATAAATTAATCTAAAAAAAAACTAGAAAAAGAAAAAAGAAAAAAAAAGAGAACCTCTAAAAGTTACATTCACTTATTATTTCCAGTACGACATGATCTCACTCATCTGAGGGAAATGGTGAACAACATAGACTAATGAACAAGAACAGACCCAGAGATAAGGAGCCATGGGTCAGACTGTTGGACCTCAAAGGGAGGGTGGGGATAAAAGGGAGAGAGCAACGAAAGGACTTATGTGCATATGAGCCTAACCAGTGGTCAAGGACAATATGGGGGTGGAGGCATGAGTGGGGAAGGGTGGGGAATTGGAGTGGGGGGTTGAGGACAAATATGTGATATCTTAATCAATAAATTTAAAAAAAGAAGTAGCGTAAACATTAAAGAGTAAACTATCACTCTTTATAGATTATATGATTTTCTAGTCACAATATCCCAAAGAATTAAATTTAAAAATAGTAACAACTCATAAAAATTTTAGATTCCTATATATAATAAAAATATACATACCACCCTTTTTATATACTAACACCAATAATTATTTAAAAATGAAATAGGATTAAATAAAAAATGTGATACACATAAGAATAAATTTTTCAAAAACTGTGTGAAATCTTTACAGATACATGAATAAATCTCTAGTGATGGGTTGAAAGTAAAGAGCTAAAAACAAAGCGAGAGTCCCAGCCTGCCCGCCATGCTAGCAAGGAGCTAGCGCGGTGCCTCCAATATGCGACCCCAACACCCTAGAGGGGCCGTGTGCCCCGGGCGAGCCATGTGTCCCAGGGGAAGCAGTGGGACCCAGGGGAAGGGGCGGTGAAAACCAGAGGAGGAGCGGACTCTATCCATATGGTCCTGAGATAGTCACCATAAAACAAGCAGACTGCCAAATGAGGAGCAGATTCTATCCATGGGGTCCTGAGATGGTCACCATAAAACAAGCAGATTGTCAAATGACAGCGTGGAGGGGAAGGAGACCTGGGGGGAGATAGGAGAACAACCGAGGGACTGGTATGCATGAACATAAGTACAACCAATGAACACAGAACTCTGGGGAGGGAGGGCATAAATGGGAGGTGGGGGGGGGGGCAATGGTAAGCTATGTACACAGATAATACCTTAATAAAATAAAAAATAAAAAAAGAAACAAAAAATCAATAAAATATATTTAAAAAAAAAAACAAAGAGAGAAAGCAGCTCTATATGGGAGACCTTCTGAAATAAGCTTACAGCATTGTCAAAACTATGGCAAAATTCAAACTCCTTGGCTAAAATGTGCTGCAAAATAATAATTCTTTTTCTTATTGTTTGAAGGATTACAAATAGTAGTACATATGTCTCCTTTTTTCCCCCTTGACCTCCCCCCAGCTTCCCCCACCCCCCCGCATATGCCTTCACCTACCCCATGTCTTTATCCATTGGTTATGTTTATATGCATGCATACAAGTCCTTCAGTTGATCTCTTACAGCCCCTTCCCCACCCCATCAACCTCCCTTGCTTCCCACTATAGTTTGACAGTCTGTTCAATGGTTCTTTATAAGTATTTTTCCCCATTTCTTTTCTTTGAAAAATCTTGCAATTGCAGACTAGAAATAAACATATAATAATAATAATAAAATGTTTAAGTCCCAATTTCAGTGTCCAACAGTTCTGAGACACAGTTTCAATATCAAATAGTTCCTTATGTGTACATGTCAACAATGATATCTGGATGATGGCCAGATGGTGACAATACAGGTCCAACCCTCTCTGGTTTGGTCCTGGGCAACCTAGCAGCAATGCACAGCTGCTAATTGCTAGTGTGGCCAGGTGTCATTAGCATCTTCCATCTCTGGGTTGTTTCTCCTCTTGTCTTCATGGTTGGAGCAGACCTGACAACTCCTCTCTGTTGCAGGAATCCCCATGGTCTTAGAGTAGTTTTCTGAAAATATACAAACATATTCTTGACCAAAAGTTAATAAAGGAATTTTTTCTATCAAATTGAAGTGGATCCTTTTTATTTTTGCCCAAACGATTTTCCTTTGGTTTATTTGATACCATGTGTGATTTTCATGGGTTTCTTGCTGTTAGCATTACAAATGAAAATTAATTTTCTACAGTATAATTTTTCTAGATATAATTTACTTACAGGATATTTTTCCTTACATGATATTACCCTACTATCCCTCCTTTTTTTTAATGGATGCTTTTGTAAATTTTGTAATTCAGTATTGATAACTTTAAATTTTAAGTTTTTGCACAAAAATAAGACTGCTTTAGGTTCATTTCATGTTAAGCATTTTTACTGTGAGATGCACTACCAATAGAAATTTTAGTTATTACTTTAGTTACAGCTTTTTGTCCAATACAATTAAATTTTCTTGAATATTCACTTATTTCAATTAGCCTATTTAAATTAATCTGAAAACTTAATTACTATTTTACTGTCAAATTTAATACTCTACCAACAATCTTAGTTTAACCTGTAAATGTTAGTGGAAAGGATTATTTGCATTCTTGAGTAAACCCTAAGCATTCCTGGTACTAGGCTGGATTTAGATATAGGGCAGCTGCTATTTGCCAAGACTCCATTTGTTACCTGGTCTCCATCTGAGCTAGGCCAAGTCTCTGTCTGTTACCTGGGTCTCGATCTAAGCTGGGCATGGGAAGTGAAGCAGCCATGAGAGCAGGAGACCTCCCTCTGAGGGGTGAGGGTTCAGGTCTCTGCAAGGTTGGGGGGGTGAGGGTCTGTGCCCCATCTCTGTTGATCTCCACGTTCTCTCCTGAGGGCCCCTCTGTGACTGTGATTGTCTTAGGTTGTTCCTTCCCTGAGGAATCTTACCCATCTCTGGCTAACAAGCCATCCTCTGGGGCCAAGCAGGGTGATTTAAGATTCAGTTCTGTTTCCTTGGCATCCTATTCCCCATGGCCTCCTCGCCCAGCTCCTGTCTTGGGATCCCCTCGCCTGTTGGTGGGCCCCAGCACTGATCACATATCTTGGAGGACTCAGGTTTCTTCTCCAGGGAGGGACCAGCTGACACCATTGGGCAAGAGACAGATCCATGGTACCAGATACCAAGAGGTTTCAACCTCAGCATGAACAGAAAGCTCAGGTAACAGCTGTGGACAATTGGATTGTAAAAGGAAGGTCCCTCTTGGCCAAAAGGGCAAGAGGGGACAATATAGAATGCTCCAGTGCCTTCCCAGTGCCTTAATTCCTTCAGAAAGGGATTAAATCCTTTCATGTCCTTTCTTAAATTGCTGCCAAACATTCAGAGAATTAGTTTTTAAGTTTTTGTTTTTGTTTTTGTTTTTTATTGGGGGGGGTAATAATATGCTGTTGTGAAATATCAAAAATTATAAAATAATAATTGTTAGTAAAAAGGAATGGAAATGAAACTACTGTTATACAAATGCAATTTAATAAAAGGATGTTGTTTACAACTTGATAGGATTCTCAAATGATTATGAAGAAAGGCTAGCAAAGCTAATACACCATACATATATATTTTTTAATGAAAAATAGTTTTCCACTATGTATAGAGATTATTTGAACAGTGTGATAGTATTAAAAGCATAAAAAACAATAAAGTAGAGTAGAAAGTGCAAACAGAAATTCATATATGTTTGTAAACATATTTATATGTATGTGTACATATATAAATTTTAATAAATGGCTAAGATGCTATTTTATATTGAGTGGGCAACAAAGGGTAGGGGTAGGATTTACAATAGTATTGTAACAATTTGTCCATATTCTTAAAAAGAAAATCTTAATTACCTACTTTACCCCATATATGACAATAACTTTTAGGTCAGAGAAATTCAACCAGTATTCCCCAATAATTTTTATACATGCGATACCTGACTATTTAGTCATGGGAAATGATTTATTTTCCCTTAGATTATCAAATGAAATATGAGAATAGGCAACACAACAATAGCCGTTCAATGTGAATGAATCAAAATTATACCTATTTTTTGTCAAATCAGTAAGACATATATTTGCTGGTATACCACAGAACTTTAATAATTATGTGTATAATGAGATGAAAAAGGTTGAAAATTGCTGTTGATTCTATGTTTAAATAATTTTCATTATGATTAGATGATAATATGAGAGAATATTTTACTCCCCTTGATTTTGATTTCTTAAATGGCAATCCAAATCTCAAAGACATAAGAAAATAGTTCAATTGTATTATATAAAAAGGAACTATTTTTGTCTGATCAAAGCCAACACAAAATTATGAGTAAAGTAGAGGAAAATATTTACAAAATATTCAGCAAATAATAAAAAATTTATAATATTATTGATACATTATTGATTTACAGTAAGGAAAATAGTATGATTCAATTCAAGTCCATAAATAAAAACATTAGATATTCAATCAAAGAACATGACCAGAAAGAGATCAACAGGAGTTTTCAAAGGGCCAGTATGTCTCTGAAAAGGTGTTTAGCATCTCAGTTAAGACCATATATGCACATTTATCTTTGTCTGTTACTCAGTAAAAAGTTTTTAAAAATTGTGCAGGCAAGGAGGTGATGATATATGGATTCCCACATACTTAAATTGAATATATCTTGGTATAAACTCTACGGAAGACTTTGGCTAAATTTCCTAAAGTTTGAAGTGTGTATATGTTTATCCATCAATTTCAGTTCTGGATATTTAACTTAAAAATCACTAACAGGAATAAGATGGTGGTATAGGTAAACACTGGTACTTGCTGCCTCCCACAACCAAATAAAAATTAAAACTAGAATACAGAACAACCATCATTCAGAACTGCCTGAAATCTGGATGATTGGAAACCATACAATTAGAGAAATAAAGAAGACAACACATTGAGACTGGTAGGAGGAGTGGAGTCATGGCCTGGGTTGGACCGACACCCATGTTTGTCAATATTTTAATTGGGAGGGATATCTCTGTTGCAGAGGCCTCCTGTGAGCAGCAACCATTCCTTGCCACACACCATATATTCAGCTTAGGGTTCCAGAGACAGGAAGAGAAGTCCCTGTAACTCTGGACTGTAAAAACTACAGGGGATTTTGGCTGAGTGACATGGTGGCTACTGGAGTCCCAGACAGTTCCTCTTAAAGGGTCTGCACACAGACTTACTAGTACACTGTCTTGCTTCCTCTGAGCTCAGCCAGGCAGAGACTTTGGGGGAATCAGGAACATAGAAGGAGGAACTGGATTGTCTGCTATAAGAGCAAGAAGTTGATAGTGGCTTTCTCTCAGACAGGGATGCTTCCAGAGATCATTGTTCCTATACACTGAGACCTAGCCCATTACAAAGCTAACTGGCAGCTGGATTTTAGTCTCCATCAGCCTGGCTCACACTGTTCTCCCTTGATGATTCCCTAAGACTCAGCCCCACCCAATCTGTTTTCAGAGTCTTTTTCATAAGAATAACCTGTCCTGGCTCAGGCATCAGACTTCCCTAAAACATCATAAAGAAGTAGCAGGTGGTGTCAACATGCCCTCTACCTATAAATAAAAGGCCCAAGGAATCCTGGCCTTCTATGGTCACTTCCTGGCCCAACACAAGTGGCAGGTCACTCTATAACTCCTATTGGGTGGCCCAAGGCAGTGGCTGACTTTGTACTTCCCAGGAGGCTCCCGAGCCAGTGAACCCAGTGGACATCTTCAAACCACACCAAATTATAACTATATACATATATGAGCAACACATTCAAGAGGCAGACAAAGAAACATGTGAATGAAAAAGCAGAAGAAATCTCCAGAAAAAGAACTAAATCAAATGGAAGCAAACAAATAACTAGATATAGAGTTCAAACAATGGCTATATGGATGTTCAAGTATCTTAATGAGAACTTTAAGGGACTTAAAGAGAGCTTCAAGGATCTTAGAGAAAATTTCAAAGACATGAAAAAGGACCAGTTAAAAATTAAGCATACACTAACTGAAATAAATTATAATTTAAAGGGAGGGATTCAAAAGTACAGAAGAGGATTCTGGAAATCATATGAACAATTTGTAATATAAGGAAGCACAAAACACCGAATCAGAAGAGAAAAAGAAAAAAAGAATCGAATAATATGAAGATAGTGTAAGGAGCCTCTGGGACAACTTCAAACATACCAACATTTGCACCATGGGGTGCCAAAAGGATAAGAGAAAGAACAATATATTAAAAACCTATTTGAAGAAATAATGACAGAAAACTTCCCCTACCAGGTGAAATAAATAGACTTACAAGTCTGGAAAGTGTGTAGAGTCCGAAACAAAAGAAATTCAAAGAGGCCCACACCAAGACACATATATGCCAAATGTTAAAGATAAAGAGTGAATCTTAAAAGCAGCAAGAGAAAAGCAGTTAGTCACCTACAAGATAGTGTCCATACAACTATTAGCTGATTTTTTAGCAGAAACTTTGTAGGCCGGAAGGGAGTGGCAAGAAATAGTAAAAGTGGCCGAAACTGGTTTGGCTCAGTGGATAGAGCGTCAGCCTGTGGACTGAAAGGTCCTGGGCTCGATTCTGGTCAAGGGCATGTACCTTAGTTGCAGGCACATCCCCAGTGGGGGATGTGCAAGAGGCAGCTGGTCGATGTTTCTCTCTCATCGATGTTTCCAACTCTATATCCCTCTCAATTCCTCTCTGTGTAAAATCAATAAAATATATTTTTTAAAAAGAAATAGTAAAAGTGATGGATAGCAAGAAACTAGCTTCACAGACAAGAAAAAGCAAAAGGAGTTGATCACCATCAAACCAGTATGACAAGAAATGCTGAAGGGAATACACAAAGAAGAAGAAGAAGATTAAAAATATGAACAATAAAATGGCAATAATTACAATTGAATCTAAAATAAATGAACAAGGAATCTAATGATCAAAATAAACTGATGAATAAAATAGAATCAGAGGCATGAAAACATGGAACAGGTGGCAGGAAGCTATTCACCAAATAATTCATTTGCATTACCTATGGAAGCAGACAATAGGATGATGAAAGTTTGGGGTGGGGCAGGAAACACATGGAGGAGGGAAATGGGGAAAAAGAGGGACATATATAATACTTTCAACAAAGAATATTTTAAAAACTATATATATATATATATATATATATATATATATATATATATACCAATAAAAATCACTAACAGTGGGCTTAGTGATGCATAAGTTATTTTAATGATGTTCATTGCAAGATGGTTACAGTAAACATTTTAACTGAAATGTTGAGTTGTTACTGCAAAGGAAAGGTGATTTTACAGTTTTACTCCATCTTCATCTGTTCTGTTTGAAGTTTTTGAAAGGCGTTCAAAACAATTTGATATCTCAAAATATATCTGAAAGCATCATATTGTCTTGAGAATTTGTTCAAACTGATTAAGGGAAATACAGTGGATTTCATTGATTTTCTGTAATGTGTTGTTGGGTCTAGGGAAATAAAACTATTGGAAACACTATCTAGAGTGCTACATATTGACATTTATTAAAATGGTTATTTACATGATGCTATTTATGGAGGATTATTACAATTTTTGGAAATGCTTTCTTTTCCTGGGAGACCTTTTCTTTTGTCAAGTTTGAGACTTTTAACTTCTATTAATATTAGACGCTGTACAAATGGAAGTCCTGCTAGGGTATCACACACAGACAATGGCTTTTAAGATAGAAATATACCTTATTTTATTATTTTGGGGTAATAGGCACACAATGCAATATACAGATGATGTATCATATAATTTTATTAACCAATGTCACCCCCCAATAAATTTAACGAAAAATAAAAAAAATAAATGGCTCACCTGATGAGGTTAGGATGACCTAAATTTTTTCTTATGATTATTATTTTTTTCTTGTTAATCAGATACTAGAATAATTTTTAAGAGTATACAAAGAAATTTGTTTGCGAGAGCCATAATTTGAGCCATTAAAATGTTCTGGAAATATGATTTGGGGAAAAGTGTGGTAAGAGGTCAAGATTCTGCAAAATCCATGTTAAAAGATGTACATGAATCTCTTGGATGAACTATCCTCTGGCTTCAGGCCAAAATTGCTTGCCTGTCAACCCCCTGAGTGGTTGGAAGATCCTGGCTCGGGAGAATTTATTTGGAACATTTCTTCTTCTTCTTCTTCTTCTTCTTCTTCTTCTTCTTCTTCTTCTTCTTCTTCTTCTTCTTCTTCTTCTTCTTCTTCTTCTTCTTCCTCTTCCTCCTCCTCCTCCTCCTCCTCTTCTTCTCCTTTTCCTCCTTCTCCTCCTCCTTCTCCTCCTCCTCTTCCTTCTTCTCCTCCTCCTCTTCCTTATCTTCCTTCTTCTTTTTCACTGGTGTTTCATCTAGCATAGCACCTACTGCTGCTTTAACTTGCTTTTGTAGTGTTTTATTTTCTCTTTTTTTTTTGGGGGGGGGGCTTTGATTGTAAGTCATGGACATCATATGACCACATACAACCCCCTCCATCCTCAGAAGAACTGTCAGGATTTTCATCTTAACTACAGTGTCCATGCTGCTCCTTGACTTGGTCTCTCTTTTTCTTGGTCTTTGGTTGGGTATAATTCTCCACATTTTTATCTTCTGCATTTTTCTTACATTTCTTTTCTATTTTCCTTTCTATTTGGATCTCTGGAAGGTCAGGCTCTGCAACCAGGGCTATGGCTTATTGTTTATTTCTGCCATCAGCATGACAAAATACTCCTGGATAGTGAAGGCACTGGTGATCACATTAGAGGTTTCATTCCATCTGGAGTGGCAAGGATGAAATAATCCTAAGGAGTCTTTTTACTGTCTTTTCCCAAAAATTCAGTCAAGGTTTTGTTTTTGTTTTTTGTTTTGTTTTGTTCTGAGATGATAAGATCCTTTCCTTTTGCGAATATGGTTCTTGGAGATTTAGACTTTTCTTTAAGGCTGGAAGATTAATTTTCCTTTTGTCCTAGGGGAGAGATTGTTGATTCTGACCCATAGAAACTGTTCAGTTCAGCCAGAAGCTGGATGAAATCATCCTGATGACCAACCCAGCTATCTTCATTATTGATCATAGCTCCAAGTCCCAGGCTGTGATTTAAAAAATATTTATTTTATTTATTTTTTACAGAGAGGGATAGAGAGTTAGAAACATCGATGAGAGAGAAACATCAATCAGCTGTCTCCTGCACATCTTGTATTGGGGATGTTCCGGCAACCAAGATACATGCCCTTGACTGGAATTGAACCTGGGACTCCTCAGTCCAAAGGCTGGCACTCAATCAACTGAGCCAAATCTGTTAGGGCCAGGCTGTGATTTTTAACTTGAACTTTAATGTGATCTATGGCTCCATTCTCTTCACTTCAATGGTCTTTTTAAATTTCCATATGCATTTTAATTAAATTTATTGTAGTAAAATTGGTTAATAACATAAATTTCAGTTGTACAGCTTTATAATGCAACATCAATGTAGTATCTTGTGTGGTCACCATATGAAGTCTAGTCTACTTACATAGGCATTTTTGAATTAGCTTCTCTATTCCTGCTTTTTATTATATTCATAGATTAATTAGAAAAGTTTAGATCTTTACAATATATAGTCTTCTTATCCATGCACATAATCTGCCTATCTAAAAATATTAGCCCTTCCTTTGCTATATCAATAAGCTTCTATTATTTTCTTTATTATGTCTGACATCTTTCATTAGATTTATTCCTAGGTGCCTTGTTAATAGTATCAATGCTATTTTTTAACATCAGGTCTAATTGGTTGTCTACATTTTCTAATATTATGGAATGGCAATTTATCACTTTCAAAGTTATGAATATGCTTTAGGCAGAACAACCTATGATGGTGCAGTACCTCTGGGCTAGACACAGTAGAGAACTCATGCTACCACATGTCTGAAGGAGATGGCTACAGCTCTTTGAGAGGATCTGTGGATTCCCATAGAGCAGTGTTTCCCAAACTTTTGACATATGTGTACCCCTTCTATAATTTTCATAACGCTGAGTACCTCTCGTAAAAAAAAAAAGGATGTATTTTAATAACAATCAAAATATATTTATTTTTTATTTTTTGGTACATGCACAAAATAATAATAAAAGAAAATAAAAGTATTCATAATAAAATATAAATAAAAGTTATGTTATAAATAACATTTATTTGCATTCGGACCATCTCATGCCTCACAAGACTGTCTTGACTTGACTCATGAGAACTTAGAATTAGGCGCAGCTAAGCACAGTGCAGTGCCTATCCCCACCAAACTCCGGTGCAATGTGTACCCCCACCAAACTCTTCCTGTACCCTTGGGGGTATGCGTACCACACTTTGGGGAACACTGCCATAGAGGGAAGCAGGCAATCCTCTGCGGAAGGTTAGGAGGTGATCCAGGCAAATCAGTATTCTGCATTCACTATTTTTGTCCTCCAGTTTCTTGCTAGTATCTCTCCTTGGCTGAACCCAACTCAAAGATTTATTCCAAGGTGCCTTTTAGATATAATGAATGCTATTTTTTAAAACTGGGTCTAATTGGTTGTCTACTTTACTGAGTCCATCAATCCAGATGCTAACCACTTCCAGAAGCACCTTCACAGACACATCCATAAATAATATTTAACCAACTATTTGGTCATCCCTTGGCCCAGTCAAGTTGCCATAAAATTAATCATCACAGTAATTTACACATACTAACTCAATCATATGAGATACATATTTTTATATTTATTTTATAAATGAAGAAATTGAGATACAGACAGGTAAAGTAAATTTACTGAAGTCTCATCATTAGTAAGTAGGGGAACTGGGCTTTTAACCTTGGCTAACTGATTTCCAAATCTATTCTCCTAAACATATTCCCCTTATATTTTATCTGGTGATTGTGAAAAAAAAAACATTAATAACATCAATAAATATTACACTACTCTTTCATGCCAGATAAAATTTTTATTGAAACTATAAAATAATGTGGGGATAACTTACATATTTATGTCATTGTATCTTCCAAATGGCAGTCTATCTATTCATTTAATTGTTCTTTAATAAGAAGCTTTACAATTGCTTCTAAAAAGGCCTTGCAAAACTTTGTTAGATTTATTTTTAGCTATCTTTTGTTGCTATTGTAAACTGTCTTCTTAAATAATTATAGAATTTACATGTATATAAATGAGATTGTACTTGATTTTTGTATATGCCTCAGGATATTTGCTAAACATTCATATTCATTATGTAAATGTAACTATAGTTACTTTTGGGTTTAGACAATTATCTTCAGCGAATACAGATAATTTTGTGTATTCCTTTCCAATCATTCTATTTTTTATTTGCTTTTTCTTTTATGTGATACCAGATGAGTTCTCCATTACAATACTCAACAGAAGTTGTGATAACAGGTATTCTTGTCCTAGTAATTATCTTTAAAAGTAATATTTCTTTTTCCATTTCACCATTGAGTTGGATGTTTGTTTTTTAAAGTTCCCTTATATATATATACCAAATTTTCTGGTAGATTCTTTTTTTATAAAATGTATTTAAATTTTACTGGAATTCATTCTTTTTTTTTCCTTAATTCTGTCACTGAGGTGAATTATATATCTGGACAAACCTCATTTTAGTATATTTTATGATTTTTTCCACATTGCTTGATTCAATTTCTGTCTTAATTTAGTAAACTACAAGTGGACAGATGTTCAGTTGCAAATTATTGAGAGAGTAGTTTATAGGAGGGAATGGAGCAGAACCAAGCGAGGATGTGCTATTGGCATACCAGTGCACAGATTTCTTACTTTAAGACAGGTGGGCTGAGTTTTTGTAATTTAATCAGTGGCTGTTCCCAGTAGGGTAGCACATGTTCAGGGCATATAAATGGCAGGGCATGGCCACAACTTGTTTTTGTAAATAAAGTTTCATTAAAACAAACACAGCAGTGCTCATTCATTTACATATTGTCTATGGCTTCATTTTGTACTATAAGGGCATAAGCTAGTAGTTACAATGGAGACTATCTGGCCCAGAAAGCCTAAATTATTTGCCAACTGGCTCTTTATAGAAAAATATTGTAAACCCTTTTTCTAGATTCATGTTGAGATTGCTTTTTTTCTTTATGGTACCAAGTTATAATAATATTGATTTTAGACAGGAAGGGAGAAGGAGAGAGAAATAGAAACATCAATGATGAGAAAATCATTGATTGCCTGCATCCTCCAGGCCCCACACTGAGGATCAAGCGCACAACTCCGGCATGTGCCCTGACTGGAATTGAACCATGACCTGTTGGTTCATAGGTCAATGCTCAACAACTGAGCCACATTGGTTGGGCATAATTTTGATTTTTGTATTAGTATAATCAAGTGGCCTATTCTGTATTCTTCTAGACTTTGGAATGTTTTGAATAAGTTGGTAAATTTTTTTCTTAGAGCTTATGAGTAAAACTTGGAGTCTTGAATTTGTGGGAAAAATTTAAAGCTCTAATATAAATTTGTAAACTATTTAAATATTTTAAAATATTATGTTTTCCATATACTTTTGTGACAATATGATTTAATGATATTTTTATAAATGTGTTTGCCTGAGCAAAGTTTTATAGTTATTGGCAGGTATTTATTTCATCTTCTCCACTTTTTATTTTTTTAACATTTTTAAGGCCCCTCTTCCTTTTTTAATGTTTTATTTTGGCTTCCCTGCTGTTTTGTCAATTTTATTAATCTTTTCAAATTATTAATGTTGTTGATTTTCTATATATAATTTTGATTTTCTAATTGCATCATTTTCTTATTTGTTTCTAATTTATTAAGTTGTCTTTATTCCTGTAGTATGTCTTCATCTTACTTTCCTAACTTTTTCAAACTTTTTCTGTTATATGCTTGAATCATAAAGTTCAATCTTTCTGTTTCCCAATATATAGTATTTTAGTACTCTTTTTAAAATATGTTTTTATTGATTTAGAGGAAGAGGAAGGGAGGGGGAGAAAGAAACATCTATGTGGGAAACATTGATTAGTTGGCTCCTGCACACCCCCTACAACCCAGCTATTGCCCTGAATGGGAATCACACCAGGGAACTCCATATGCATGAGAAGATACTCAACCAACTGAGCAACACAGGCAAAGGCTTATGTACTTTTAAAAATGTATTTATTATCTAACTAAATTTCCAGTATAATTAATTCATTTACCAATGAGGTTTTTGAAATATGTTTATAATTTATAAATACCGTATTTGCTGGCGTATAAGACGATTTTTTGGCCCTGAAAATACCGTATTTGCCGGCGTATAAGACGACTGGGCGTATAAGAGGACCCCCTAACATTTCCACTCAAAATACAGAGTTTGTTATATACTCGCCGTATAAGACTACCCCCCACTTGGAGGCATATTTTTCAGGGTCAAAAAATCGTCTTATACGCCGGCAAATACGGTATACAAGGCTTCTCTAATTATCATTTATTATTTATTTTAATTTAATTGCTTTGTATCAGAACATATTGTGTATGATTACAATTTATTAAAATTTGTATTTTTATTCACAATAAAATGTCTGGACATTATAAAGCGTTTCATGTATAATTGAATCACTGAGGTTTGTTATATTTCAATAATTCTGGAAAATTCTCTACTAATATGTCTCTAATTGGATTTCCAGAAAGAGAGGGCAAAGATATAAAAACATTATTCAAACATATTAAACCTTCTTATTCTGTCTTTAACTTCTCCTAATAATAGTATGTTTGCTTCCTTTTGTATCTATTATATATTCTGGATAATTTTTTCATATGTATCAATTATTTTTACCTCTATTGACTCTATTGTTTAGCTGATCTTATGCATAGAAGTTCAAATTTTATAGTATTTAAATTTTGAGACAGTCTATTTGATTTTTTTTTTTGGTAATTTATTTAATTATTTTTATAGGTTCTTGCAGGTAATTTAAATTTCTTCTCTTATTTATTTATTTATTAAATATATTTTATTGTTTTTTACAGAGAGCATGAGAGAGGGATAGAGAGTTAGAAACATTGATTAGAGAGAATAATAGATCAGCTGCCTCTTGCACACACCCCAACTGGGGATGTGCCCGCAACCAAGATGCATACCCTTGACTGGAATCGAACCCGGGACCCTTCAGTCCGCAGGCTGATGTTCTATCCACTGAGCCAAACCGGTTTCAGCAATTTTATTGACTTTTTACAGAGAGAAAGGAAGAGGGATAGAGAGCTAGAAACATCGATGAGAGAGAAACATTGACCATATGCCTCCTGCACACCCCCTACTGGGGATGTGCCTGCAACCAACGTATATTCCCTTGACCGGAATCTAACCTGGGACCTTTCAGTCCACAGATCGATGCTCTATCCACTGAGCCAAACTGATTTTGGCTTCTTTTATTTCTTTAGATATTTTAGATAATTTTAATGTGTTTGATGGTTCCTACATATGAATTTTTCTGTATTTCTACATTTTTTCAGACTTAATATTAGGGCCTCATTTCCTTATATACCTTATGGAGTTTTATCTATATTATAAACTCCTTGCAGTACTGTATTTGTGTGGATATTCCTTGGGGCGAATAGTATTCCTCCAGGAGGATTCATATTTCCTTGCAAGTAGTGTGACAATGAGCTTCAGATCCTTCTGTTTCAGAACAGTATATGTTTAGAAATGTCAAGCGCGGGGAGGGGGATATTTTCCCCTCCTTCTCCAAGCAAAAGTTGAGTGCATGGCCTCCACTTAAAAGCTGCCTTCTAAAGTTGCTCACTTTAAAAAAATATTTATTGTTCAGATTATTAGAGATGTTCTTCTCCCCCCCACCATAGTTACCCTCCACCTAATCTCCCCCACCCCATTCCCTTACCCCCTGCCATAGGTGTAAGGTTTTTGTCCAAACCCTTCCTACACCCCTCATGTTCCCCGCCCAATAATTGTTAGTCCACTTCCTTTCTATGCCCCTGATTCTATTATATTCACCAGTTTATTCTGTTCATTAGATTTTTCATTGACTTGATTTTTAGATTCACTTATTGATAGATATGTATCTGTTGTCACTTTGTTGTTCATAATTTTTTATCTTTACCTTTTTCTTCTTCTTCCTCTTCTTAAAGAATACCCTTTAGTATTTCATATATTTCTGGTTTGGTGCTCATGAACTTCTTTAGCTTTTTCACGTCTGTAAATCTCTTTATCTGACCTTCAATTCTAAATGATAGCTTTTCTGGGTAGAATAATCTTGGTTGTAGGTTCTTGCTGTTCAATACTTTAAATATTTCTTGCCACTTTCTTCTTGCCTGCATAGTTTATGTTGAGAAATCAGCTGATAGTCATGTGGGTACTCCCTTATAAGTAACTTTTTCTCATGCTGTTGTCAAGATTCTTTCTTTGTCTTTTGCCCTTGGCATTTTAATTATGATCTTTCTTCATGTGGTCCTCTTTGGATTCCTTTTGTTTGTGGTTCTGTGTGCTACTTGAACTTTTAAGTCCATTTCTATCACCAGAGAGAGAAAATTTTCAGTCATTATTTCTTCTAATAGGTTTTCAGTATCTTTGTCTCTCTCTTCTTCTGGCACCCCCATAATTCAGATGTTCGCATGCTTGAAGTTGTCCCAGAGGCTCCTTACACTATTTTCATGTTTTTGGATTCTTTTTTTGTTTGTTTGTTTTTCTAGTTGGGTGTTTTTTGCTTCCTCATATTTTAAATCTTTGTGACTTGATTCTTGAGGTCCTCTAGTCTACTGTTGGATTTCTATATATTATTCTTTATTTCAGACAGTGTATGCTTAATTTCTAACTAGTCCTTTTCCATTTTTTGGCATTCTCATTAAGATTCTTGAAGGTCTCACTAAGTTGCTCAGAGGTCTCACTAAGTTTCTTAGCAGTTTCTAGAAGATTCTTGAGTAACCTTATAACTGTGGTTTTGAACTCTATATCCAGTACTTTGCTTTCCTCCATTTCTTTCATTTGTGACCTGTTTCTTTGTTTCAGCATTTTGGCTGATTCTCTGTGTTGATGGAGTGGCTTTGTGTGATAGGTGACTTATAGGGCCTGGTGGCTCAGCCTCCCAAATCACCTGAGGTGGACACTCTTGGTGCACCCCTTTGTGGGCTGCGTGCACAGTCTTGTTGCAGTTGAATCTTAATTTCTCTTAATACACTGGGAGGAATTGACCTCCAGGCCAATTTGCTGTGAGGATCACCTGTATCTATAATGGGAGAACTGCTGTGCTGGACACACCCTTATGGGGAAAGACTTGCTTCAGTGGGGCTTTGCTGCTCACTGAGTCTGACTCTTGAGTGTGTCACTTATGTATATGAGGAGTTGAAATCTGTTGTCATCCCACACTTACCTCTAGGTACACTGGTTCCTGAATCTCCATGGAGATGCAAGTCATTTACTGTCTTCGGCCACCCAGCAGGAGCTACAGGGAGATCTGCAGATTTATCCTCTTTGCTTGGGGTTTGAAAGTTTTGGAGCTGTCTTTCCCAGCTACAATTTGTTAGGTTAAGCTGGGGAAGGGCAGGCTATTCATATGCAAATGCAACTTCGCACAGCTTCAGTGGGTTTGTAAATTGGGCAGGGTGGGGTCTCAGGGAATCACTAGGGCATGGCAAACAGTGATGGCTGCCAGTCAGCCAACTCTGTGTCTCAACCTTTCTGCTTCTGTGTTTTTGCGTTCCTCATCCCACACCCCAGCACAGTAAACAATAATTCCTGCATGCACCTTTGCAAGAAAGCCACCCTCACTTTCAAGCCTGATGCTAGATTGTCCAGTTTCTCCCCATATGCATC
The DNA here is from genome assembly GCA_963924515.1 of Vespertilio murinus. Lineage (NCBI taxonomy): Eukaryota > Metazoa > Chordata > Mammalia > Chiroptera > Vespertilionidae > Vespertilio > Vespertilio murinus. The sequence continues at coordinate 21,939,547 of OZ004710.1, forward strand.
TGGGGAGTTGCATATTCCAGAGTCTCACTGGAAACTGGAGTTCAGAGTAGTCTGGAGCTTGTATCTCCTTTCCAATTGTAAAAACCAGTGCACCCAGTCACCAGCCCAATTCCCACACGCCTCCATACCTCTGCTTTTCTGAGCCTCTGCACCTCCTATACAGTCTCAATGAGCTTCTTTCTTTACTTCTAGTTGTAGGACTTCTGCTCTGCCAGCTTTCCCATGGTTCTGGGTGATAGTAGTTTTGTCTTTTAGCTGTAGTTTTGGTGTGGTAGTGAGAGGGAGCATGTACAGGTGTATATACCTTATGCAGCCATCTTGGTTTCTTCAGCTCACTTCTCTATAGTTCATCTTTCTATTTCTTTTTGGCATTTGAGAATTCATTACTTTTTTTTAACTGAATTATGACTAAAAAAATCTTATGCATTGTTGTGGTTTCCCATGATAGGATTGTTTAGCATACTAATAGAAATGGATTCCTTGATTTTTTTATACAATGATATATTCAGTTTCCAAATGTACCATTTCATATTTAATATTATATTTCTAAATGAGATGGGCATATTATTTTGTTTCCCTATTATTTTTTAAATGTTGGATTATCAAAATCAGGTTGGGGATGGGGATATAATAAAATAATAAATTATTAACAACAGAAAAATATTAAGAATAATCCTATAAAAACCCTTCCTCTATGATTTGCCAATGAAAATTAATGTAAAAAATAAATGTAGTAAAAAAAATTAAAAAGCACAATGTACCCTTTTTAATCATGTTATTTTTTTTAGTTGGAGCCTGGACTATAAATTGATTGCATGAGCCAAAATTATTATGCTCTTTTCCAGAAGATTCTGAAGACAATACATATTGGTAAACAGAAGAACCCTAGAATTCTACACCCTAGGCTCCCTGCTTTCTTCCTGGAGTTATCTTATTAAAACCTATGACAATCTATGTACTAGTAATAGTAATCATTTTATTGATACCTCATACGATCCCATCACAGCTCATTATTTTGTATCCATTCAATTCAATTAATTTTTTGAGGACTGACTATGTAGCATGTTTTATTCTGGATGCTGGGGATGCAACAGTGGGGAATAAAAAGGCATGCATCCCTGTTCTCATATCATTTAATTTCTAGGTGGAACAAAACAGACAATAAAGTAAATTGCATAGTACATTAAGATAAGTGGAATGGTAAAAATAATGCAGAAGGTTCAGGGAGAGATTAGTTTTTGAAAGTTTTATCAAGGAAGAAATCAAGCCATCTTACAAGGCAGGAGGAATGAAGTTCAGAGAGGTGAGTGATGCCCAAAGTCACAAGGCAATTATGGCAAAAAATGGGATTGGGACCCAAGCTCAGGTTCTTTCTATCTCAGTCTTAATATTTTTATGGCTTTTATATTGGCATTCACAAACATCTCTAAGTATTAACCAGGCCAAACCCTGCTTAATTTTCAGAGTTCAAATGACATTAGCCATATTGAACCCAAGAATAAAGAGTATACAGATATGACATGCTAATAAATTGTGGATCTAGTTAATAGTCACACAATTTAGAAGCAAAACTAGGACCATTGAGGCCTGAGACCTCCAGACCCTTTCATGGATCATGACACTTCTTCATAGTGGTCTTCTTATCCAGAAGCTAGTTGTGGGAGGTGTGTCCTCTCAATGTTTCCCACAGAAGGTTGACTATTCTACCCAGGTTGACTCATATTTGACAACCTAAAAAAATCGATCACATGCACCCTAACCAGTAACACCCCCGATATTACCCCCTTCCTGTTCTTCATCATCTTCAGCAATTCCCTGTCTCTAGGCACCATAGTCATCCTCTGAACTGACCTGGGCACTGGCATGGTAAGGGCCAAACTGTTTTTTTAGTTACCGTAACCTTGGGAAATATTTTGAGGAAATTTCCCTCTTTTATGTTTTTAAGAATGATTTTTTTCTAGGAAGGGTTTCTAGGTTTGTGGAGGTGTTCTCCTTGTGGTTTGATACCCACCACAGGTCTGTTTCATATTAGATGAGAGTTTGACATTAATGTTGAACTGTGGGATCCTTCTGTCTCACTAGAGGTAGGAATTTGGATCTCCAATCTTGTGTGGTAGAGTGTAATTTCTCAGAGACCTCTTAATTATTTCCCAGACTGGGCAGGTGACAATTGTCCTTGCTGCCTCCCTGCCCCAGAAAGTGTAGTTTTCCAATCCCCTTTAATATCTGCTTGCTGGCATTTCAGTCCCATTTCCTCACATGCAATTTCATACAGGCATAAGACCACATCCTCGGCGGGCATTACCACTCCACCCTGTGCAACCAGAGCCTATTTTCAGGCTTGATAACATCCTGAAGCACCATGGGATAAGCATGCAAAATTAACACTGTGGCACTGACTTGCCTTTCTACTTCTGGAAAATAGGGATATTTTTTTCTATGTATAGCTAAGCTGTGAATGAACAATTTTGTCCAGGACTTTCATGTTCCAAGGGTTTGAGGGGCATCAATACCATTCATTAGGCTGTGCTACCAGAAGCATCCGACCTTATATTTTCTGCTGGTTGAAGGGAGGCTATTGAAATGCTGCTCAAATCTATCAGAAAACGGGGGAGGGGGATAATGTCATTTTACCTAATGGTATCATATGGGAGAATGACCTAAATCATTATAAAGTCACATCATTCTATGAAAAGTGTTCTAAATGGATGCCACAGGCATTGATACTTTAATTTTCTCTTTTATGTTTCTCTCCCTATAATGTCTACTTTCAAAACCCTGGCTTAATGCCCACAAATATAATGGTTTTCACTTATGTCATCTTCTGATTATTGCATTTCATGTTTCTAAGTCCAGAGGAAATTTTAACACGAGATTTCACTTCAATACTATCCTCAAATATGTGCTTGAAAAGTAATGTGATTTCTATTATAATTGTTCTGCCACTGTAGATGATAGTCCCAAAGGAATTTTGAGGTTTTCTTCACTTATAAATTCATTTGTTATATATACACATTCCATATATAAATATTTATCTGTCTTCTAACTAATTAAATGGATATATACTAATAGTGATAAAATGAAACTAATACAAAATTTTATGCATTATGATGAAAGCATAATGTGCTTCCTACTCCCTTAAGGACACTTAATCTCATTGTTGTTGATAGAAGCTCTGCCTGCTCACAAAAGAAATTCACATGGTAGGACTCATATATTCACTGACTTTTAATAGATCTTACTATTTTTTAAAATCCACTATTTACCCAAAGCAAATACATTGAGATTATTACATGAGATCAAATATTGGTACTTGAAATCTGCTGAGAGTAGATCTGAAATGTTCTCAATACACACACTACAGTGGTTACTATGTAAGATAATGGATATGTGTGGAAGCCCCTTTCATGTCCCACATGATTCAGGGTTCCGGTTCATGGTTCGAGTTCTGGAGAAGGCTGCACACAAATGAAAAAGGGACTTTAGAAAATATTTAATTTGGGAAATGGGGGCCCAGGTGGTAGTCCAACTCTAGTGGGAGAACTACTACTTACTCTGGCTTTTCCATCCCTTTTATTAAGATTAAAATTATAGAATACACCCTTATCCCCTAGGCAGGAAACTCCAATAAAAGCCAATGAGTGAATTTAGGACTAACAGGTGGGGGCTGCTGCAACTACCAATATCTGACCCTTTAGAGTAGTGTATCCCAAACATATAGGTACCTATATGTTCCCCAAAATTCTAGTTTAGCACTTCTTAGTTGGGGTTCCGGAATCTGTAGTTTAACAACTCCACCAGGTGATTCTCGTCATGAGAGAAGTTTGGGAAACACTGCTTTAGAGTAATTAAGGTTGACCAGCCCTCCAAATTCCCTGTCCACAGCTCTCTATTATTAAAACAATGATTGGCTTCTGGGAGATAAGTTAACTAACTTGATTGTGATAATCATTTCATAATATATAATATTATGTTGTACGCCTTAAATATATCTTAAATATATACAATTTATTTATCTATTATACCCCAGAAAAGTTGAAAAAAATAAAGAAATAAATAAACAATCCTTAACATGGTTGATTATATCTTGTTGTATATACTCATGAGCTGATGTTATTATCCATTTCTTTTCAGTACAGATTCTATAATCTATTGTCCATGTATATTTACTGGCAGAAAACATAGCTTCATAACAGAGGTTAAATTCATACTTTTAGATACTTTAGTAGTTATTCATGACTATGAATCTGTAGGTGACCTCAGGAAGGTGAATCAGAAGCATGTAGGTATTTAAATATCAAGTCAATCTTAGTCCTTCATAAAACACAAATATATTCATTATATTTTGAGTATGGATGATACATGGTTTTCATATGAAATACATCTGTTAGGAAAACACATTAATGGTGTAGTGGTGCAATACTAATACATCAGCTATTCTTCGGAATGCATTTATTACATGTTGCATTTATAGAAAAATAATGTCCACTTTAGGGAACTGATGAATCTATAATATTAGTATTTGTCAAGCCACATGTACCACATTGGGATCAGTTCTGGCTGCCACATTTTACAAGAAACTTTGAAAGACTGGAATATGTTGAAAGGAAATTGAGTGGGAGATGAAATGATGACATATGAAGAATTAGTGAAAAATTTAGAACTGTTTACCTTAAAGATCAGTACACTTAGAAATCAGATAGACTGTCCTTTAAACGTAGGTAGCATTGCCAGTCATTCAGCACATAGATATTGAGCAAATACTCACATCAGATATTGAGTATGGGGCCCTGAAGGGAGCATTTATGAATAAGAAGGGCATGATCTTTTAAAGAAATATACAGTTTGAATCCAGACAGCCTGGCTCCAGAAAACATGTTCTTAACCACCGAGCTATACTACCTCTGTGATAGGTCATTGGTCTCCATCACAGGACATTTTCTGGCACAGTCTCCATGGTTATGTGTTAAAAGTGATCATGCCCAGACAGAGAGGATGTTCTAAGTGACCTTTGAGAACTTTATAATTATTATGAGTATGTGATGCTACTGAGATAAGCTTATGGGAAACCAATAGTCATTAGTTTACAAACTAAGGTTAATGCTTTGGACCTTTATTTGAGCCAGATCAAGAAATTCTATCTTATTTGTTGCTGAGATAGATATCCATATATTCTTATTGCTTGCCATTTAGTCTTTTTATTTTCTAGACAGCATAGCCTTTTCTTTGCTCAATGAAAATCTCACTATACTTCTCCATGAGGGTGTGTGTGTATAAAATCTTCCCAACCACCCACCCCCACCTTCCCTCTGAGATTCATCAGTCTGTCCCATACTTTTCTGTCTCTAGATTTATTTTGTTCATCAGTTTATTGTGTTCATTAGATTACACATATGAGTAAGGTCATGTGATGGTTCTGTTTCTCTGACTGGCTTATTTTGCTTAGAATAATACTCTCCAGGTCCCTCTATGCTTCCTCAGGGGGTAACATATTCTTTTTTACTGCTGCATAGTATTCCATTGTGTAGATGTACCACAGCTTTTTATCCACTCATTTGCTGATAGGCACTTAGGCTGTTTCCAAATCTTAGCTATTCTAAATTTCACACCTATGAACATAGGAGTGCATACATTCTTTCTGATTGGTGTTTCAAGTTTCTTAGAATATATTCCTCAAAGTGGGATCACTGGGTCAAATGACAGTTCGATATTTAATTTATGAAGGAACCTCCATACTGTTTTACATAATGATTGCAACAGTCTACTTTCCTGCCAGCAGTATACTAGGGTTCCCTTTTCCCCACACCCTCGGCAGCACCTGTAACTTGTAGATTTGTTGACGATAGCCATTTTGACAGGTGTGTTGTGATACCTCATTCTTTTTTTAATTTGCACCTCTCTGATAATTAGTGACTTACAATATTTTTTTTCTTATGTCTCTTGGCCATCTGTATGACCACTTTGGAGAGGTATCTATTTAGGTACTTTGCCCATTTTTAAATTGGGTTGTTTTCCTTTAGTTAAGTTGTATGAGTTCCTTATATATTTTGGAAATTAACCCCTTATCAGATGTATAATTAGAAAATATGTTTTCCCATGCAATGAGCTTTCTTGTTGTTTTGTTGATGGTTTCTTTTGCTGTGCAGAAGCTTTTTAGTTTGATATAGTCCAATTTGTGTATTTTATTCTTAGTTTCTCTTGGCTTAGGAAATGTATGGGCAAATATATTGCTATGAAATATGTCAGAGATTTTGCTGACTGGTTTTTTCTAGGCTCTTTATGGTTTCAAGACTTACATTAAAGTCCTTTATTTATTTTGAGTTTATTGTGTACTGTGTAAGTTGATGGTCTAGTTTCTTTTTTTTTTTTTGCATGTATCTCTTCAAGTTTCCCAGCACCGTTATTGAAGAGATTGTCTTTACTCCTTTGTATGCTCTTGTTTTCTTTGCCAAATATTAATTGAGCATAATGGCTTGGGTAAATTTATGGATTCACTATTCTGTTTCATTGGTTTACATGCTTGTTCTTGTGCCAGTATCAGGCCGTTTTGGTTATAGTGGCTTTGTAGTATAATTTGATATCTGTTTTCTTAATCCCTTCAATTTTGTTATTTTTTTTATCAAGATCACTGTGGCTATTTGGGGTCTTTTTTGTTTCTATATAAATTTTCGTAGTGTTCATTCTAGATTTGTGAAATATGTCATGAGTATTTTAATAGGAGTTGTATTACATCTATAAATTGCTTTGGGTAGCATGGAAATTTTAATGATGTTGATTCTACCAGTCTATGAACACAGTATAATCTTCCACTTGTTTATATCTTCTTCTATCTCATTTTTCAACAGCCTGTAGTTTCTGAGTACAGGTCTTTTACCTCCTTGGTTAAGTTTATTTCTAAGTATCTTAATTTTTTTGTTGTTGTAGTGGTAAATGTGGTTGTTTTCTTTTTTTCAGTTTCTCTTTCTGAGAATTCATTATTGGTGCATAAAAATGTCATTAACTTCTAGGTCTTAATTTTGTATCCTGCTATGTCACTGAATTCATTTATTAAGTCTAGTGTGTTTTTGGTGTAGCATGCCATCTACAAATAGTTTTACTTCCTCTTTTCAAATTTGGATGCCTTCATGGTTTCTTCTTTTCAGATCACTGTGGCCAGGACATTGAGTATTTTATATATATAAAAGCTTACCATGCAAATTGTCCCCACAGGAGTTTGACCCAGACCAAATGTTTGCTATGATGTGCGCTGACCACCAGGGAGCAGTGTGGAATGAAGGAAGGCCCCAGCTGGCAGCTGGCAGCTGGGGAAGGGAAGCCCTGGCTGGCAAACAGAAGGCCCCATTTGGCCCTGATTGCTGGTCACACCTAGGAACCCTACCTGTGCCCAAAGGGCCTCTAGTTTTTTAATAAGAATGGTGAAAGTGGTCATCCCTATCTTGCTCCTATTCTTAGGGGAGATGATTTTAGGTTTTGCTTATTGGTTATGATGTACCTGAATATCTAATAACTCATGAAATTTATGCAGCAATTTAAAAAAACACTAGCAAATGAAAGCCCTAATCTGGACAGCATAACACAGGAATTTTAGCAAACATTCAAAGAAGAACTAACACCTATCCTTCTAAAATATTTTTTTTTAAATCCAAGAGAAAGGAACACTGCCAGTCTCTTTTTATGAGGAAAGCATTATCCTAATTCTAAAACCTAATAAATACACTACAAAGAAAGAGAATTATAAGCCAATATTCCTGGTGAACATTGATGCTAAAATCCTCAACAAAATATTAGCAAATCAGATTCACCAATACATTAAATTATCATATACCATGACTAAGTGAGATTTATTCCAGGGATGCAAGGCTGGTACACTATTCCCAAATCAATAAATGTGGTACATCACACAAACAAATTGAAATACAAAAATCACATGATTATATCAATAGATGCAGAAAAAGCATTTGACAAAATCCAGCAGCTATTTTTTAATAAAAACTCTCAGCAAGGTGGGAATAGAGAGATCATGCCTAAATATAATAAAGGCAATATAGGATATTCAGTATTATTAATGCCCCTAAAATTTATTTTAGCACACTTCTTAATAAGAAATGTTATGTCTTTTAATTTAACTTTAGGCTAAAATATATAACTTCATAGATCAGACATTTACTTCCAAAGTTTTAAGAAATATTTCACTGGGAGTTTAACATGAAAAATTCATAGGATAGATTTTCTACCACTATTTTCTTTAATGGAACCCCAAATACTGATAATGAAGTAAAACTCCCCCTGGTCCATACGTTTGACTACAAAAATTACAGTCATCACCCCAAAGTACTTAGGTTACTGTTTCCCTTTTCAATTCTACATGTAATTATTTGCTGATGAAAAACTTTCCTTGCTTCATAGGTATAAATTAATGCCATATCAAACATCATGGGGAAAATTAAGATTCAGTAGATTTTAAAGAGGCGAAAAAGTTAATTTTAACCTAATATGTTTTAAATGTTGATATAATAATCAGGAATTTACACCATTTCTATAATTAATTAAAATGATTAAAAAACAAGATGGTGATGGCGAAGATGATGATTGTGTGTAGAACTCTTCTTGGTTCATAATATATGAACAATAAAGATCTGTTGTTTTATTTTAGAATGAATACTTAGAGCTCATGTTGAGACATTTGCTGTTTACTTATTAGGAAGCACTGTACTTTGTTGCATATTAGACCTCTCTAAAGAGTGAGCTATTTGAGCTAACCTAAATATTAGGAAACATTTGTCTGGAGTGTACAAGAGGTAGGGTGAAACTTATTTTTTCCTCATACTTGGAGAGACAACGGTAAGTTGGGTGTAAATTGAATAGTGAACAATGAAATTTGGTTATAAAAGTGAGGTAGCTATAGAAATATAACAGTCTCTGAATTATAGTAATTCTGATCTTCCTTTTTATCCTCTATTTTTATTATCCATAAAGTCACCCTACCTAGAAAGTAACAGTGCCATTGTGAGTCCCTTGCCCTTCCCTCTAGTCTCCTATACTCACTTAAATGGGTAAGAGACCCATTTAAGAAACACAAATTACAGCAGAATTTCTAGGAATGTATGCAATTTCATATGCATCTGTGGGCTTAAAAAATGCATATCTTGGAGATGGCTATAATTTCTCCTAAACACATTCATTTCAGGAGAAAGTTGTCCATCTGTTAAGGCAATATTAACCATCACAGTGAGTTCTATCTGTTTATACTTCTTTTTTAACAGTGATGTGATAGCAAGTGAGTATACTTGCAAATAATTTGTAATATATTGATGACAGGAAGACATACGATTACAAAATTACCTTAAGCCTTTTCCAGTTTCATCCGGGAAGGAGAAAATTGAGTGATACATTTTCATATTAATACAAGTAATTCCACTCAAAGCTCTGTAGCCTGACATTGATCATTGGATCAAATATCAAACAGTAGTTTATTTGTTATTTTTTCTCATTTTTCATGTGTGTACTTTGGGAAAGTTGTGACACTTCTCTAACCTTCAGTTGCCCCATCTACAAAAGGGAGATGGCATATCTGTTTTAACATATATCAGAGTTATTCTAAGGCTCAAACAAGTTAATTTATGAAAATGTAATATATAATTGATAAATCATTAAAAACATACGGTCCTATTTTATTAATACTAGATAGGTTTAGCTTTTCCTTAATTCTACAAATTGCTTTAAGATGTTCTTATAAAAGATGAACATAAGCTAGTTTAGCCCAGCTTTTATAATCATTTATTTATTTTGACATCCTAAAGAAAATACATTTTATAAAAGGAAAAACACATTATAGAAGCATCATAAATAATAAACAACTATATAAGATATTTGGAGGTATTTATTTAAATGCTTTGCTGTGTCTCTGAATCACCCTTGAGCTTACTTTGAATAATTAATGGATGTTTTCTTTAAAAATAGTGGCAATAATGTGAAGTTCATTCATGTCTTTCAAAGCCCTTGAAGTTCCTGAGGATAAATGAATACTTCTAAACAGGTATTCTTTTTCTTAGAAAAAGAAAGTAATTCATCCAATTTTGAGTAAGTCATCACTTTGTAAGTTAGAACATTTCATTTTTTGCCCCAAGGTAAAGTTAATAGGGATATGGTATGCAGAAAAATAAAAAGCAACAATGACCCACTTATACACGATACCACATTTGAGTGCTAGTTCACTGGGACAAGTTATCTTCTCAAAAAAAGGTTGCTCACTACTAGACATGAGGATGACATTGATGCTTAACATAAAAGATAGATTTGATTTTCTTTGAAAAAAAAGTCTTCTTGGTTTCAAAATGCAGAGGAATAAGTGGAAGTTACACTGACACTCTCCCAGACTCAAACTAGAAATACAACTAGAATACAGAAATACCACACTGAAAAATCAATGAAAACTAGCTGGAGAGAACTCTGATAACCAAGGAAACTGGAGATCACATAGAGACTAGTAAAAAGTGAGGTGTCGAAGGACTAGCTGGATTCCCACAGACAGCAACTGAATTTCTGGAAGGATATCTGAGTTGTGAGGGGCTCCGACTGAGAACTCTGGGATATAAGCCCCAATTTGGGTTCCCCAGCCTAGAGCACCTGAACTTAGATAGGGGCCCACATAACATCTGGCTGTGAAAAGCAATGGGGTTGCTGCCTGCAAGGGAGACAGCTAAAAATGCAGGCTCCCTCTTAAAGGGCCGATGCACAAAATTTCATGTGCAGCCACTCACCTCGGGCTCCAGCAGCAGGAGGGCAGAGTGGTATAGAGCTATGTGAAAGAACCAGATGTGTAAGCTCTGGAGTTAGAGCTCAAAAGGCAGACCCTGATTTCCTGCACTGAAGCATTCCCTCATACTGCAGAGGACACCTTTCTCCACCCAACCTTTACCATCCAGTCAGTTTTTGCCTAGGGACAGGGAAGCAATTGTCCCATTCAGTTGGAAAACATCCAGCTCCACCCTGTTGAGTCCATGACTTGCTATGGTCCATAGGCCTAGGCTAATTAAGACTGAGAATAACAACCAGACTATAAGCAGAGGTGGATCTTTGGAGGTTTTGAGTCTCTGCCTGATGTCCTTCTAAACTCAGGGCTAGGAAAAACAGACCATTGTAGACATCTTGGTCCTTTCCAAAGGCACTCAGGCCCAGCAGAGGGAGTCACAAGCTATGAATTGCTGATAGCTCCAAACAGGATACTCAGGGCCAGTCACAAACCAAAGTCATGAAACCATAAAAATCTAACGGGAAACCAAAATCTCAGACATCTCTCATAGTAATATGTTTACAGATACATCTCCCAAGGCAAAAGAAACTAAGTAGAAAATAAACAAATGGAACTACATGAAAATAAAAAGCATCTGCACAGCAAAAGAAACTATCAACAAAACCAAAAGGGAGCCCACTGTATGGAGCACATATTTCCCAACAATACATGTGATAAAGGGTTAATTTCCCAAATATATAAGGAACTCATACAAGTTGTCAAAAGAAAGACAATCCAATTAAAAACTGGGCAAAGAACTTAAATAGACACCATTCCAAAGTGGATATACAGACGGGCAAAGACAAATAAAAAATGCTCAAAGTCACAAATCATACAAGAGACACAAAATAAAACTATAATGAGGTATCATCTCAAATTGTCAGAATGGCTATTGATTTCAGAGATGAATGGAGAGGGAGAGAAATGGAAACTTCCATGGTGAGAGAGAAACATGGACTTGCTGCCTCTTACATGCCCCCTACTGTAAGGGATGGAGCCTGCAATCCAAGCATGTTCCCTGACTGGAAATCGAAACAGTGACCTCCTGGTTTATAGGTCAACACTGAACCACTGAGTCATTTAGGTTTAGCTGTTAACTTTTTTGTAATGTCTTTTGTCTGTTCCATGATCACATCAAGTATACTGCATTATATTCAGTCATGTCTCCTTAACCTTCTCTAATGTATAACAATTCCTCAGAATTTCTGTTTTCTTATGGCTTTGGAAGTTTTGAGAAATGCTCATCATATTTTGTAGATCTCTCCTCAGTTTTGGTTTATGATATATTTCTCTTGGTTAGACAGGGGTTATGTAGCTAGGGTAGAAATACTACAGATGCAAAGTGCCATTTTTTTTACATCAGATTAAGGGAAAATACTCTTGAAATGACTTATCACTGTTGATGTTGACCTTGACCAGCTGGCTGAGGTAGTATTGAAATCATTTTTCCACTGCAAAGTTACTCATTTTAATACAAGATGTATTTTATACTTTGGGTTATAATCCAGTGCTGCTTTATTACTTTTGTTTCCATTGCTACTGGGATGTATTTGCTTACAGACCCTCTATTGAGCAGAACTAAGAATATATGTATTTATATTTTTCATCACATTTTGTAGTTTTCCACACATAGGTCTTACATATATTTTGTTAATTTTATAACTACTTTATTTTTAATGTTATTATAAATTGTATATATATAGTGGTAGATACTATGATCTCTGAACACATAATAATCTGGCCACTCAATAACTCAATATATATATTAGAGGCCTGATGCTTGAAGATTCTTGCAAGAAAGGGCCTTTCTTATCCTGGCTGCTGGCACTGCCTTTGCTCTGGCCCGGAGTTGCCTTTCTGCCTTCATGCTGCCTAGACCCCGGGAACTGCTAGGACGGTGCTAAAAGCTTACATGGTCACCATGGTGATGATGCAAGCATCCTTTCCTGCCCCAGCTGTTGGGTGCCTGCATATGCAAATTAAGCCACCATATTTGTTGGGATAATTTGCATACTTGCTTCTGATTGGCTGGTAGGCTTTGTGAAGGTACAATCAGTTTGCATCTTACTAGTTTATTAGTGTAGATTAGAGGCCCAGTGCATGAATTCATGCATGGGTGGGGGCCGGCCAGCCTGGCCAGAGGGAGGGGACATGGGTGGTTGGCCAGCCTGCCTGCTGGTTGAACTCCTGGTCAAGGGGACAATTTGCATTATTAGCTTTTCATTATATAGGATATACACTGACTGACCAGATTATTATGCATTCAGAGATCTGGCCACTCAGTGTGTGTGTGTGTGTGTGTGTGTGTGTGTGTGTGTGTGTGTGTATATATATATATATATATATATATATATATATATATTTCTATTTGTTCATTGCTGGTATATGGGAAAGCTCTTGATGTTTGCATATTCATCTTGGGTCCTATAACCCTCCTAAGCTTGAACACTAGTTTTTCTTAGGTGCTCTGTTTTATTTTTGTTTTTTGTAGGTTCTTTCATGTTTTCTCAGTAGACTTTCATGTCATCTGCAAATAAAGGCAATAATATACTCACCTTTTATTATTTATCTTGCCTTATTTCACTTGGTTGTACTTCTATTATAATGTTGAGTAAGAGTTGTAAGGGACGATATCCTTGCCTTGTCTTTGACCCAAGGGAGAAAGCATTTATTCTCTCATCACTCACTATTATGTTAGCTGAAAGGTTTTCATACCTACCTTTTATTAGGTTAAGAACTTTTCCTTCTATTCCTAAGGTTTTGAGAATTTTTATCATGAATATGTATTACATGCTATTTATGACTTTTATGCATCTATTGATACGATCATGTATCTTGTTTCCTTAGTCTATTAATATGGTGGAATGAATTGATTGATGTGAAACCCACTAGACCAGCCGTGGGCAAACTATGGCCCGTGGGCCAGATTCGGCCCTTTTGGCTGTTCTATCTGGCCAGCAGAGGTGAAAGAGCGGAGGCTTCTCTTGCTCTCCCCTCCGCTCCTTCACCAGCAGCCCAAGATGAGAGTGCCAGAATGGTCAGGTTGCTTTTGTTCTGGCCCTCCGGTCCAGTTTAAGAACCCATTGTGGCCCTCGAGTCAAAAAGTTTGCCCACCCCTGCACTAAACCATGGTGTGTAATTCCTTTGGTAAATTGTTGAATTTAGTTTTCTAATATTTTATTGAAGACTTGAGCTCCGGTGCACGAAATTTGTGCACTCAGGGGCATTCCTCAGCCCAGCTGTGCCCTCTCACAGTCTGGGAGCCCTTGGGAGGTGTTAGACTGCCTGCTTAGTCCAGCTCCCTGTGGAGGTGGGAGAGGCTCCTGCCATAGCCACTGTACTCACCAGCCATGAGCCTAGCTTCTGGCTGAGCAGTGCTCCAGCTGTGGAAGCACAGTGACTACCGGGGGGAAGCTCTTGTGTTGAGTATCTGCCTCCTGGTGGTCATTGTACATCATAGCAACTGTTTGTTCTGCCATTTGATTGATTTGTATATTAGCCTTTTATTATATAGGATTTTACTTTTATGTTCATGAGATATAATAGTCTGCTCTTTCCTTTTCTTGCATGTCTTTGTTTTCAGTATGAAGATACTTCATAAAATGATTTGGGGAATCTTCCCTCCTTTTCTACTTTATGAAAATGATGTGTATTATTTTAATTATTTATTCTTTAAATGTTTGGTAGAGTTTACTAGTAATATAATCTAGGCCTAGCATTTTTGGGTGGTAGATTTTTAGCTACTAATTCAATTTGTTTAGTAAATATAGGTTTATTTAGGCTATCTATTTCTTTTTATGTGAAATTTGGTTGGTTGTATATTTTAAGTAATTGATATATTTCACCCAAATTACTAGATTTATGGGTATAAAATTGGTCATAGTATTCTCTACTTATCCTAATTATCCTTTTAATGTTCTGTGATCAGTAGTGATTTGATTGACCCTTATTTTTTCACTGATATTGGCACATTGTATCTTTTTAATTTTCTTTGGCCTTGATTGATAGAGTTTTATAAATGTTATTGTTTTTTTTTCCTTTGGTTGCTTTAAATTTGTTTCTCTTTTTTCTTTAGTTTTCTGAGTGTGTGTGTGTGTGTGTGTGTGTGTGTGTGTGTGTGTTTTGAATGTATCCTGTTTGGTGTTCTGTGTCACAATTTTTACAAAAATTTTAGCCATTAGTTTTTCAAATATTGATTTTGTTCTGTTCTCTCTTCTATCATTCCAATTTTGCATATGTTACACTGTTTTCTATTGTCTCACAATTCTTGGATGTCTGTTACTATTATTATTATTATTTTACCTTTTATTCTATCTATTTGAGTTTGGGAAATTTGCATTGACCTTTATTCAAGGTTACAGATTTTATCCTCAGCCTTATCAAGTCTTCTTAAAAAAATTCTAAAATATGTTTTTTCTTTTGTGCTACTGTGGGGGTTTTGTGGGGTTTTTTTTAGAATTTCTTTTGATACTTTCTCATAGTTACCATCTTCTGTTTTGCTTAAAGTCTATCTTTTCTTTTAGATCCTAAACATATTAAACATAGTTATTTTAAATCATCTCTCTTATAATTCTAACATTGATGTCATATCTGAGTTAAGTTCAGTTGATTACTTTGTGTCTTAAGATTATTTTTTGTTTTGTTAGTCTTTGGCATGATTTGTAATATTTTTCTAGAAGTCAGACATGTTCTATATGTCATAAAATAACAAGTTAGATACTGAGACCCATAATGTGAGCTTTTATTTTAACCTGGCCAGGAGTTAGGTTGCATTTGGTGTTTGTTGTATTACAGGTACCATTTTTTTTTTCTGTTGCAAGGACAAGAATGATGGTTTCCAAGCTCTTCATATGTCTGAGCTGAAATCAAAGTCCCTGTAATGAAGTTTTAATAAATGATGGTATCTCATTTTTAATATATCAGTCAGTGGTTACTTGTCTTCTTTTTATTATATTAATTTATATTTTTTGTTATTTTGTTGTATATCTATGGGCATAGTGATTACACAATCGTATAATTTACAAAGTGGTCTCTCTGCTATTTGTAGTACCCAACAGGCATCGTAAATAGTTACTACAATATTATTGAATATATTTTCTAAGCTGTTCTTTACATCCCTGTGACTATTTTGTAACTGCCAATCTGTACTTCTCAATCCCTTCACCTTTTTCACCCAGTCCCTCAACCACTCTCCACTCTGGTTACTTGTCATCTAATTCAGATTCTACTGTCCATTGAGATTTAAACATTCATTATTTAAAACCATAGTATATGGCATCCTCAAAACATTTACCCATCATTGTATTAGCTATTTATTATAATTTAACTTGAGAAATTAAATGAATTGAGATTATTTCTCCCATCCCTTTTATGTTATATTATTTCTCCCATTCCTTTTATGTTAGAGAATTTCAAATTGATTTCGGCTGTATGATCCATTGAAGATCATTCAGAGATCATGAAATAGATGAAAGTCTTTCTCACTTCCTAATCTAACTGTAGAACTAACTATAAAGCACATTACAAGCAATTCCTATTTATAGAAGTTGTAATTTTAAGTATGTTCAATTCCTTTATTGTACTCAGTACTAGTTATTTTAATAATCATCTTACATTCAGATAAAACAATTTTATTATGCAATATATGTAATATTTTTATCACTTTTATGATCTAGACATAAAGATTTATTTTCAGTTACTTTGGAATTCCCACTGGAATTCCAAGATGGTAAATGATTTGCTCAAGCACATGAGAATGAACCGAAGAAACATCAGGACTATCACTTAGTTCTCATAGTTTTAAATCTCATACAGACTCTTCTTCATTTGAGAAAACAGCTGCCTTTAGCATCATGCTAACAATTTGATGTAACTGCCTGGACTATTCTTAGTACAGAAAAATGCACACCTGCTTCTAAGTTTTGCAAAGTGAGCTTCCCAGGGCAGCCTCCTGCACAAAGTGAGTTCTCAGAACTGCTGCCCATCAATCAACTGCACCCTTTATATGCAGGTAATTCTAAATACTGCACTGCTAAGCATAATAGGAACAAGCAAGAACATATCTTGTAATATTTTTTTATTATTGGGTGTTTTTTGACTAGTAGGTGAATAGTTATTGGAGTTAACTATGTGTACCAAGTTTTTTAAAAATTATTTATGGTTTAAAGTATTACATATCAATCCTTTTTCACCCATTGACCTCTCCCTGCTTGTCTGCCCCCCAGCACATGCCCTCCCCCTCCGCCTACTGAGTATATCCTTGGGGTATGCTTATATGCAAGCATGCAAATCCTTTGGTTGATCTCTCACCTCCTACACCCCACACCACCACCTTCCCCCTGAGGTTGGATGGTCTGTTTGATGCTTCTATGTATCTGGATCTATTTTAGTTTTATCAGTTTATGTTGTTCATTATATTCCATATATGAGTGAGATCATGTGATATTTATCTTTCTCTGACTGGCTTATTTTGCTTAGCATAATGCTTTCCAGTTTCATGGGTGCTATTGCAAATGGTAACACTTCCTTCTTTTTATAGCAGCATAGTATGAGTGGATTAAAACCTGTAACAAGATTTTGTTACCCAGTTTGGACATTCTTCCTCTTCCTCTTGTTCTAATACATTATTTATTTTTTTACTATAACTTTTTTAAATCTCTATTTTGAATTTTGGTAAATTATAGGCATAGACAGTTAGTTACTTTCCAGGACTGCTAATACTTTAAGGAAAGGTATCACATCATATTCAACATTGTATGCATAAGGTTTAGTAAAGTGGCTTACTCAGCATGGATATTCACTATTGTGGTTTGGGGGGAAATGTCTTGGTTTGTATTATATTTAGTATGTTATATTAGTATTTAATTCTCAGAAAGTTGCTTCTGCCAGTGCAGGACCCTTTTAACCTTAATGCTGCAGTTACTTTTCTGCCTAGGTAAATTCTGGGGCAGTATTGGGGGAAAGTATGAAAATATTAAAAGTCCAGTTTCTTGCATATACAGCCTAAAAAATACTTAAGAAACTCACCAAAGTGAATTCACCAAAACACATATTCAAAGAACACCGATTGGGTTTTCTTTATTCTGCTTCTAATTTTTTTTCTCTCTCTAGCTCACACTATATCTTCCCGATCTGCTGTCATCTGATTAAACATTGGAACTAAGTAGTATTATTAATCTTATCCCTCTTCTACCTCTAAAAACATGTGACTATTTTAACCTCACACTCTACTTATAGGCATGGCATAGAGTAAGATATTGTAGAACTGAGGTTCTTATACTAATTCAGTGGGAAAAATGTCCGGAAATCACAGTGCTATCTGTGGGATACCATGGAATATTTTTCCACTAAATTCCATTATAGAAATTAAAATAATTTCACTTTCTTAAAATATTACTTTGCACAAATAGCACATGTAAAAAGTATTATGGTATACTTACTTTAAAAAATGATATTTTCCAAAGTATTTCCATTAATAAGCATTCATTACTTGTTTACTCAATTTTGTCACCCACCTTTGTACTATGTTCCACATCTTGACCAAATTATATATGGAAATATAATTACCTGGATTTCCCCTTCTAAGAGTCATCCAAGTTTATTAATTTTAGGAATATTTATGTAAGAATACCTATAATAGTTCTTTAACTATTTGTTTATTTAACCCTGGAGTGTGAGTGTTTGCACACACACACACACACACACACATACACACACACACACAAAACTATATACAGATATGAATAATACATGTTCTTGCAATGTATTCTTTTTCCTTTTGATTTTTTAAAATATATTTTTATTGATTTCAGAGAGGAAGAGGGAGAGAGAGATAGAAACATCAATGATGAGAGAGATTCATTGATTGGCTCCCTCCTGCATGCCCCCTACTGGTGATTGAGCTCACAAACCAGGCATATGCCCTTGATCTGATCAAACAGAGACCCTCCAGTCTGCAGGTTGATGCTCTATCCACTGATCCAAGAGGATAGGGCTTTCCTTTTGATATCTATTTACTGCTTCCTTTTTCTTATATTTCTTACCCACATTGTATTTCCCCAAGAAAATAACCCATGTTAACAGCTTTGAATGCTTTATTTTTCTCCACAGTAACATTAGCATATACACTATTAAATTGTATATACTTCTATAGGAATTCTACTTCATTGTTTTACAAAATTATGATCGTGAAAAGTTTTCTGTATCTTGCATTTCTTACTCATTATCATTTACCCTGTAGAATACCCTACATGTCAACTGGTCAAATGGTCCAACTCTAATTTATTATTTTATAATATTTTAAATCTCTATGTGTGGTGCATAGATATGCCACCATTCCTCAATTCATTAAATGCAATTTGTTTTCAAAATTAAAATTAATTAAACATTAATCAATACACACACACACACACACACACACACACATATTCTCTTATATTCTAAAAATAGGGCTTTTGTTTCGATGGGGTAGATTTCCAGAAGTAGGATTGGTTGCTGAGCCAAAGTTACCTATATATTTTAACTTTTGATAGATTGCTATACATTGAATTGTGTCCTCTAAAAGATATGTGAACTTATTCCCTGCTTTTGCAGATTTAATCAAAATAAGATTAAAGATTAGGTCATCCTGGGTTAAGGTGGGCCCTATTCCAATGACTTTTCTCCTAATAAGAAATAAAAGAGATATTTAGATACAGACACACAGAATAGAATGACATGTGAAGATAAAGTCAGAAATTGGAATGATCCACCTATAAGCCAGGGAACATCGAGGATTGGCAGAAAACACTAGAAGCAAGGAGGTTTTGTGAGAGGGCATGGCCACCTTGATTTGGGATTTCTAGCCTCTATAACTATGAGAAAATAATTTCTCTTGTTTGAAGCTTGTTATGTTATTTATTTCCCTGGCTGCCGGGAAGTCACTTGGGCAGTCTGTCCTCCTCCCCACAGCTTCATGAAAAAATATTTTTAAATGTTCCTTCTGCAGCCAGGGTTGTGCCTTGTTGACCGGGAGGTCCCCAGTGGACACCTTAGGCCATGCTGGACACTTTCCACCACTCAGAGCTGGATAAGAGATTAACAATACCAAGTTGGGGATCCTGGGGTCGGGGGGCTCTATTGCCCTTGCCTCCACCCTTCCGATCCATCTCTCTTTGACTTTCACCCCGATTACCAGTCACCACCTTGTTTCCACTGTCATATTGTTGCCTTCCTCTGTAGCTTCAGGGCAATCAGTAAGGAATGAGATTTGATCTTGATGCCTAAGGTGCCAGAGGCGATATAAGGCTTGTCCTGGTTCCATGAGTGTCCGCGCTTCACCCTTTCTCTGGAGATTGTAACTGCTGGCTTATGAGGTATGAGGGATGTAGCAGCGCGCTAAGCAGCAGGTACCTCTCTCACTCATCCTGGCCCCACTGAGCCTGCTGCCACCACTGCTCAGTAGTGCTGTTGTGGAAACAGGAGAGGCTTGTGCTGTTACAACTGCACTTGCCAGCAGTGAGCCCAGGTTCTGGCTGAGCAGCACTCTTGTGGGAGCACACTGACCACCAGGGGCCAATTCCTGCATTAAGCATCTGCCCCCTGGTGGTCAGTGTGTGTCATGCAACTGGTTGACTGGTCATTCCAATCATTCAGGTCCTTTGCTCTTAACAGTCGCTTAGGCTCATATATAGGGGGGTGTTCCTCAGTCCCGCCTGCACCCTCACCAATCTGAGATCCCTTGAAGGATGTCCTATTGCCGGTTTACAGGTATTGATCCTAAACTGGCATTCGGAGATCCCTCTCACAATCTGGGACTGCTGGCTCCAGCCACTCACCTGCCTGTCTGCCTGCCTGATTGCCCCCAACCATTCTGCCTGCCGGCCTGCTCGCCCTCAACTGCCCCTCTTCTGGCCTACTCACTCCATACTCCCCCCCCACTGTCATGATCACCTCTAAATGACCCCCTCTGATGGCCTGCTCACCCCCAACTGGCCCCTCTACTCATCTGCTTACCACCAATGGCCCTTCCCCCCACCAGTCTGATCATCCACAACTGTCATCCCATCTTGGCTTGATCACCTCCCAGCGACCCAAGCTCCCAGCCTATCCTTTTTTTCTTTTTCTTTTTCTTTTTTAACGCCTCCTTGAGTGGAGGCCAGGGCCAGCTGGAAGCAAGTATCTGGGATTTATTTATCTTCTATGATTGAAATTTCATAGCCTTGAGCGGAGGCCAGGGCCAGCCAGGATGGGCAGGAAGCTTGGCTTCCTCCATTTCCAGGGCAACCCAAATTCCTGCTAGCTACAGCTCCTTGGCCACCGCCACCTTGGTTGGATTAATTTGCATATCCGCTACGGATTAGCTGGTAGGCGTAGCATGTGAGTGTGGTGGAGGTACTCTCTCTCTCTCTCTCTCTCTCTCTCTCTCTCTCTCTCTCCCTTCCACTCTCTAAAAATTAACGGAAAAAATCCTCAGGTGAGGATTAACAAATAAATAAAAATAAAGTTGGTGTTGGAGAACTCTTGTTTGAGAGAAGCAACTCCCTCCTTAGACCAGTAGGCCCCATTTAGAGTACCAGATGGGAAAGTTTCTTAGTTGGGAATATCAGATTTTACTAGGAAAATTTAAGGTTGGGATGACAGGAGCACAGGGAAATACAATTGTGCTTTTCACCTTCAAAGACTATTGCATGTCGATTTTGGGATCCAGATGAGGACATTTGGTTGCCTTTTATATAATCTCTTAAGGATTCTGAAATTTAAACTTTTCATCAAAGAAGAGCCTTTTTTCAGTTTTGATTCCTGATCAGGACACCTGCCCAGGTTGTTGGCTTGTCCCCCAGTGGGGGTTTGGGGGGGGGGATGTGCAGGAGGCAGCTTATCGATAGATGTTTCTCTCTCATTAATGCTTCTATATCTTTCTCCCTCTCTCTCTAAAAAAAAATCAATGAAAATATTTTTTAAAAGGAAGAGCCTTTTTATTGTTCTTCACCTTTGTACACCAAGCTGGAGTGGTCAACTATCTTACCGTAACGAAGTCTTCGATTTGTTTACGGCACTTTTCTGGTGTGAATTCACCATGTGTGAGTCAGTTAATGTTTTTGATGGT
Source organism: Vespertilio murinus (assembly GCA_963924515.1). Lineage (NCBI taxonomy): Eukaryota > Metazoa > Chordata > Mammalia > Chiroptera > Vespertilionidae > Vespertilio > Vespertilio murinus. The sequence continues at coordinate 21,961,425 of OZ004710.1, forward strand.
GTATTCATCATCTTCTGCAAAAAAATATGTGAATTTGTTAGTTGTCTGGTAGTGTGACATTATATAACAAGACAGTCCTTTAGGCAACCAAACAAGATCATTACCTTCCACAATATTAAGAGCAGCAGTGATGACATTCTCAGCTAAATCTAGTGCTATTTCATTCACATGCTCATCTTCTGCATCTGTTATTGGTTCAAGCATATTGCTGTCTATAACTACTGCTGGTCCAGTCACAATGCTGCCGCTACCTATTGCTGATGGTTGGGTCACATAGCTATATGTATGCATTGCTGGTTCAGTCACATGGCTATCTTTATACATTGCTGATTCAGTCACATTGCTGTGTGTATGCATTGCTGATTCAGTCACATTGATATCTGTATCCATTGCTGGTTCAGTTACTTTGCTCTCTATTTCCATTGCTGGTTCAATCTCATTGCTCTCTGTTTCCATTGCTGGTTCAGTGACATTGCTGTCTTTTTTATCCATTGTTGGTTCAGTCACCTTGCTCTCTTCTTTATCCATTGCTTCTTCAGTCTTATTGATGTCTTCTTCATCCATTGCTGGTTCAGTCACCTTGCTCTCTTCTTTACCCATTGCTTCTTCAGTCACTTCGGTGTGTTCTTCAATCTTTGCTGGTTCAGTGACATCACTGTCTTCTTCATCCGTTGCTGGTTCAATCACATCAATGTCTTCTTTATCAATCAATGGTATTGGAACTTCTTTATATACATCTACCATATTATTAAATCTGATACTTCTAGTCTTCTTCATTTTCTTTTTCTAGAAAAAGAAACTCAAGAAATTACCTTTTTGTGTACATGCATACACACTTGTAAAGTACAGACTATCTCTTGAAGAATCACAAGAGACAGAAAACGATTATTTCCTCAGGGGAGGGGATTAAGGGATGAGGAAGAAGTGAGGACTTACTATTTATTCTTTGTGCCTGGCCACTGAGATGTACTTTTCCTAAAAAACAATGATTTTCAGATTCACATAACTATGAAGAGTTAAGATGTAGTAGAATGATTCTTAACTTCTTTGGAGTTCTAACAATACTGATTTCTACTTGAGTCTTTAATAGAACCTCAAACCCTGCTTTAGGCAATTGAGAGCCCGTGACTCCTAAAAGATAAAGTAAATTTAAATGAAAATTAGAAAAAATACAGTATAGGAGGGGTTGGTTTTTCAGGTTTTTCTCTTGGATTTTCCAGGTATACAATAATGTCATCTGCCAGAAATTCATTTCTTCCTGAAATATATATTAGCGTTGGTAAATACCTCCAGAAAAATGTGAAGTGAATGTGGAGATAAAAACATCCTTCTGCCCTGATCGGTTTGGCTCAGTTGATGGAGCATTGACCTTCGGACTCAAGGGTCCCAGGTTCGATTCCAGTCAAGGGCATGTACCTTGGTTGGGGACACATGCCCAGTAGAGAGTGTACATGAGGCAGCTGATCAATGTTTCTCTCTCATTGATGTTTCTAACTCTCTATCCCTCTTCCTTCCACTCTGTAAAAAATCAATAAAAAATAAACATCCTTCCATAGAAGCATCAAACAGAGGGAAGGCGGTGGGGGGTGTTGAAGGGGTAAGAGAACAACAAAAGTACTTGTATGTATGCATATAAACAAAACCAATGGACACAGACAGAAGGGGGCTGAGGGCTTGTGGGAGGTGATGGCTGGGGAGAGGTCATTGGAGGGGGGGAGGAAGGAGACTTGTGTAATATTTTAAATAAAGAATTTTAAAAATCCTTCCAGCCTGACTAGCTTGGCTCCGCAGTTGAGCAGCAACCTAAGAACCAGGAGTTCACGGTTCGATTCCGGGTCAAGGCACATCCCTGATTGTAAGCTTGATCCCCTGTGGGAGGAGGGGGTGCAGAAGGCAGCCAATGAGTGATTCTCATCATTGATATTTCTGTCTTTTCCTCTCCCTTCCTCTCTGTGAAAAATCAATTATATATATATATATATATATATATATATATATATATATATATATTTTAAATCCTTCCTTTGTGTCTGACTTTAACAGGCATGCTTTCTGGCCTTACACCAGTAAGTGTAATGCTGGTTTATGGCTTGAGATTTATCACATCAAGAAAATATTTGTTGCCCTATAGTCAGTTTGGCTTGGTGGATAGAGCATTGGCCTGCAAAATGAAGGGTCCCAGGTTTGATTCCAGTTAAGGCCACATGCCTGGGTTGCGGGCTCGATCCCCAGTGCAGCCAATCAATGTTTCTCTATCATCATTGATGTTTCTATCTCTCTCTCTCTCTCTCTTCCTTCCTCTCTGAAATCAATAAAAATATATTTTATAAAAGAAAAAGTATTTGTTGCCCAGTCATCATGGCTTAGTGGTTGGGTGTTGAAGTATGAACCAGGAGGTTACAGTTCAATTCCTGGTCAGACCACATGCCCGGGTTGCAGGTTCAATCCCCAGTGGGGGGTGTGCAGGAGGCAGCTGATCAATGATTCTCTTTCAACAATGATGTTTCTATCTTTCCCTCTCCCTTCCCCTCTGAAATCAATAAACATAGTTTTTAAAAGAAAATATTTGTCGGAACCTCTCATGTATTTTGGATTTTTAACTCTCATATGTGCAAGATTCCCATATATATATATATATATATATATATATATATATATATATATACATGTAATTAAAATTTTTCTTGTTAAAAAATATTTGTCAGCTCCTGTTTTAGTAAAATGTTCATCATAAATGATAGCTAATATTTTCCCTTGCAGGCAGTACTTGCATTGGGAGTGCTGCAGGAAAGTGGGTATATCTCTCTCCAAAGGGAGCTATTTATTTTTCTATAGATAGCAACTCCCAATTTGGAATGTTTAATGGGTCTCAACTCTCACCACAAGCCCTGTGAGATCTTGCACATTTCACTGGCCTTTCCAGATCCACTCCCCCCATCTCCCCTGCTCTCTCCCCTGGAAGACTGACCTGGATGGACTATTATCAATGGGCTCTCCCATGACCTCTATCTTCCAGGAGGTTCCACACAATGGGGAGATGAGGCTGAATGGAGGAGAGTGAGGTTGAAGGTCTTAAATCCCCAGAGGGCTGTCTCCTTACAGGGTCACCAGTAGCTGGTATATGGAGAAGGCAGCTTCTCCAGGGCAGCTCTCTCACAACTTCCCAGTCTGGTAAGAGTAATCATTCTCTCCCCTCAGCCCTATGGCCCCACCATTTCTAGCCCTGGGTGACTGCCCTTGCCCTTGTTTCCCCACTGTCAGCCCCAAAGATGCCCTTAACCTTTCCCTACCTATCCTACTTTTAGTGTGCCTATTTTTGTTACCATGTGAAACAAGGAAGCCAAGCTCACACCCAGACTGTCTGACTCCACAGCCCCTGCTCTTAACTACACTGTCCTCCTCCCTCCAAGATTCACAGAGAGTTCTGGGGATCTGTTAACCACCACCACCAATGCCGCCGCCACCACCACCACCCCGCTGTAGCATTAGGGAACGGAGGCAGAGGCAAACAGAGCTTAAAATGCTCCTATGAAAGACCCAAAATGAAGGGTGAAGAGTGAGGGAGTCTAAAGACCCTTAACCTTGGAGAACTGGCTCTCCCCAGCCCAGTTTGACCAAAGTAATTTGCTGTAAACTCCGTAATTAAAGACAATAGAATGTTTTTGGTAAACTGGTAAATTCGGTAGGCTTTGGTGAGTCCATACAATAACTCAGTCCTTCAAAAAATGGCTCATTTGGTGACTTGATCATTCATTGACCTAGCTTCGGCAAATTGTCTCTTGATGAAGTGACTGGAAGCCAAATGTGTGACTCCCAACACAAAGCAGTGAGATGGGGGCTTTATCCATAGAAGCACCTCCTTAAGAACTGCCCCTGGGAGCCCTGTGCTACAACAGGAGGAGGAAAAGGGGGAGGAGGGCTCAGGAAGCAGTTCACATTTTATCCTCATACATCTGTGGGCACAATCAATTCTTAAGCAACCCTGTGACTGGCCTTTTCTATTACTTTTTCTCCCCTTCTCTCTCTAAGAGGTTAGCAGAATGAAAGGTATGATGAATCAGGAGAACCACTGCAAGTCCTTTTTGTGGAGCCCTCCCACCTAACAACCCCCAATACCTGAGTGAACAGAGTCTTGTATGGAAAAGTAGTAGCCAGGGAAGCCTCAGAAAGTCAACAGCTTTTCCCCAGGATTCCAAGAAGGAATGTTTACATGTGCTACCAGGGCAACACCAGTTTCAAACAATGGGAAGCAGAGTCCAAATGAAAACTCTGACTAGTTTTGTTAGTAAAGGAGGGAGCTAGTCAGTCACAACAACCTGTTGTGAGAACTTCAGCTGCTGTCTGTGGGAACCTGGCTAGCCTTTTCATGCTCCCCACTTCCTATCAGTCTTTATGCATTCCTTACATTTTGTCCTTGGTTATCAGGATTCTCTCTAGCTTGCATTAAATTGATTATTCGGGATTTTTTTTCTTTTGTATTTTAGTTGTAATTTCATTTTGGTTTTGGGGGCATGTCCATGCAGCATCCACTTACTCCACTGGCCTTATTCTTTTTATATATTGCAGATTAAGTAAACTTTTATTATGTCTAGAATTTTTGCATCTATGTTCATAAGTGAGATTGACTTAGAAGTTGGCCTCCTTGTACCTTTATCCTTAGCTTTTTGTGTCCAGGGGTCTGGTAATATGAAACTAAGTTGAGAACTGTTCCTTTTTTCCTGTCCTATGGAAAAGTGTGTGTGTGAGATTAGAATCATTTGCTCTCTATCATTTGAGAGCACTAAAGAGCCATCTTTTGCTTATAATCCAGGCAGCGACATCTCTTGTAGTACCAGGTAGCTTTATCTCTGCTTATCCCTTACCTAGGGCTCCCAGATTTAGCAAATAAAAATGCACGCACCTAAATTTGAATTATTTTAACTGTCTGTATTAGTTTTCTAGGGCTACCATAAAAAAGTACCACAATCTGGGTGGCTTAAGCAACATATATTTATTTGTTTACAATTTTGGAGGCTAAGATCAACGTTTCAATAGGGTTGGTTTCTTCTTAGGTGTCTCTGACTTTAGATAGATTTCTCCTTGTGTTTTTGTGTTGTTGTTATTTACTTTGTTTTCCTTCTAGTGAATGAATTTATCTTCCTCTTATGAGGACACAAGTTACATTGAATTAGGGCCTACTTTAAAGATCTTATTTTAATATACCTTGCTTCCCCGAAAATAAGATATCCTCCGAAAATAAGACCTACTTACAGGTTTCTTTCTGAGTGAAATATAAGGCATTCCCCAGAAAATAAGGCCCCCAGGCTCTGTCTCAGAATGAAAATTAATTTACCGTAAACTGGTCACCAGGGCCATCCAGACTGGCCTCTAGCAACCAGTGATGTTACGTGGAGTCCTGACCTCACTGCTGTGTGAATGGAGAGAAATCAGCGTGGAAACTTTGTGAAACCTAAACTGCAAGAAGTTGTGACTTGGATAAAGAATTCATGGGAGAAAATCACTGACAGTTGCATTGCAAATGCACTGCGAGCAGGCTACCTTGACAAGTACTCATTTAAAGACAGTGCTATTGCTAAGCATGAGAGATTTGGTCTGCTGATTCTGAAAGACATGGAGTCACAAGAAATTCACCAGGAAATTCAGGAATTGGATTGTTATGATGATGTTCCAGAAGATGATGACATGATTGTCATTGAATAAATGAGTAAATTCAAGATACTGTAGGATTCACAGTTTGTCTGGTTTGTGTTGAGGATAATTTAAATTTCTAAAAGGAAAAATTAGTTGGATATATTATTTTAAAATACTCCACTTGTCCCTGACATAGTAGTTTTATTTCATGAATAGTGTGAATGAGGCCTGGAGATACAATAGAATTATCTCCATTGGTAGCTTTCCTTGAAATGTGATTATTACAATGATACCCCAGTATGGGCACCTTCGAATGAGTAAGGAGTCAAGAGGATAGAATTAGAAGAAAGTTGGGGAGTGAAACCCAATGGTTTTAGACACTGTTTGACTAGTAAGTACAATTAATCTCAAGGCTCGGAAGTTCTTTCAAAATATACTATGGTATGTGCCAAACTCGAAATTAGAGAATCAAGTGTGATGTCCTCTGTGTGTCCTTTCTGTTCTTTGAAACCAGAGCTATAAAAATATTGGAACTGCTACATCAGGCAGAGAACTAGAAGGTGTAAGATGATTCAGAATCCTCCCATGGGCAGTTCAATATTAGGCTTCAGAATTTTATCCAGGTATACATCCCTTTCTGATTTTATTCAACATAGTCTGAAAATTTTAAATTATAATTCAGGTACATGTTCTTCAAAAAAATTAGATAGATCCTGGTAAGAGTGACAGATATAGAATTACAAGTCAGCAAATATTCAATAATCACTGTTACGAATAGGGAGGAGGTAAAAATATAATATTGGGCCTATTCTTATAAATTCTATACATAGCATATTAATTACTTCTCACAGCAATCAATGGAGAACTGAATATGGGTCTGCATTTTGACAATTGAGAAAAATTAGGCTTAGAGAGTCACAAGTTGAGAACCAGGAACCATTTTTAGTGTGATGTAAGCAGCCCACAACCCTCATCAAAGAATCTGTGGAGTTATTGCAGGTGATACACACAAATACGTATTTGAAATAAGAGTGGGCACTTTGTTGACATGGAGTTCTTGGCATATCAGTATTTATACTGTATTTGGGAGAAACAGGAGTTTACAAAGAACTCTTCTAATGTTCTGGAAAGATATAATGAGCAAAGTGGTTCAAATTAAACAGAGTCCTTGAATATTAGTAGAGTGCATCTAAAGGCGAGAAAATGTAAGAGGCATTATCAGTGGTGGAAAACTCATGTACAAAGGCCCATAGTGAATTAGACAGAAAATGGTTGGTTTGTGTGATTGTAAGAGTTTAGTGGGAGGAAAAGCTAAAAGTAAGGTTAAATTTAGTATATAGATATTATATTTCAGCTTGTGTTATACTTAATTATTGTATAGTAAATGTAGAGGAATCAACTGAGGCATGCAATCAATATGACATGGAAAACAGAAGAGGAAAAAAGATTGTGGGCATGAGAGAGGAGACAATGTGGATGAGACCAATAAAAATTTTATAAACCATATATTTTTGCTGTATATTTAAAATTGGGAAATTTTTAAATATGGTTATGTTATATACCTAATTAAACTTATTCTATTTTACCTCCTTTATTAGTTTAATATTACCACTCTAACAAATTGCCATGGTATCTTAAAACAACACAAATTTATAACCATAGAATTTTGTTTGAAAGTTCGAAATTTGAAATGGCTCTCGCTAAGGTAAAATTAAGGTGTCAACAGATCTGCATTTCTTCTGGGAGCTCTAATAGAGAATTCATTTTCTTATCTGCTGGTGTTAAAGACAAAGTCAAATAAATAATGACAAATTCTAGTATGGGTTATAAAATAAACAGAGACTGATTTAAAATATAACTGCACAACATTCAGATTATAGAAAAGTATTAAATATCTTATCCTAAATCTTGTCCACCCTGAGTATTATAACCAATTGTGCTTTTTGTTTGTTCTTTGTTATTTTAATTACCAGTTTGAGAGATGAAAATTTTACAAAGATTTCACTCAAGCTGAAACTGGTTTGGCTCAGTGAATAGAGCGTCGGTCTGCAGACTGAAGGGTCCCAGGTTCGATTCCGGTCAAGGACATGTACATTGGTTGTGGGCACATCTCTAGTAGGGGCTGTGCAAGAGGCAGCTGGTCAATGTTTCTCTCTCATTGATGTTTCTAGCTCTCTATCCCTCTCCCTTCCTCTCTGTAAAAAAACAATAAAATATATTTTTAAACAATTTCACTCAAATATGGCTACTTTGTCATTTTTAAATCTCAGTCTCAGTAATCTAAGACTTAGCTCTGAACTCTAACATTTAAACATTGATTAAATGCAAAACAATGCATATAATCTTATAAATTTGAGGCAACTATGAATGATCAAAGAACAAACTGCTGCTATTCTTGGGCCCATAAATAAACATTTCCAAAAGATATGAATAAACATGAGAGGGAGAGAATAAAATTATGGTGACATATCAAAGTAAGTGCTGAAAATAAATGCTCATGTTGTAAAAACACAGTATTCTTCAGTCACAATCAAACCACGTACATGTGAGTCTCAGCAGTGACCCAGATCTTCATAATCATAATCTACCACTGCTCTGTGTCTGCTTTTAGAGTGTGGAGGAAATATATTACAGTGTAGATAGAAAAGAAAGAGAAGAAAGTCAGATGTAATTGTGTCTTCTCCTGGGACATGATTTCACTGAGATGACAACTACATCCCAAAGGATGAAAGCTAGTTGTGTTTTCTATTTCTTCTAATACTATCAACCACCAAATCATACTGTATTTATAAAGCCATTTTAAACAAGGTCTTTTCTGGTTCTTAAAATTACTTAAACAATTTTGCATTTGCTGTGAGTGGGTTGTCAGTTGGCTGAAAGCACCCTTCTTGTCAGATGTGAAAGCTAAACTTGGCAGTTACTCCGGGAAAGCCTGGCTGCCTTCAAGGATGAATTCACAGGTGGGGATGGATTTGGTACAGTAAAAAGCGACTTGAACCAGATGCTTACAAACAGGCCAATTGTCCTGTGCCTGTTCAGCTCTTGGATTGGGTTTGGAATAGAAGGCTTGCTGGCTCAGGGCAAATAAAACCTTTTTAATAAAAGGGAGGTCAAACACTCAGCTATACCACCTGGCACCTTCAAAAGAATCAGCTTGAGCTGACCATGTTCAAATGAACACTTTGAGTGTAAAATCAACAGAATTTAAGGAGGGAAGGAGAGAGAGGAGAGGAGAAAAGAGGAGAGGGGAGGGGAGGGGAGGGGAGGGGAGGGGAGAGAAAATCCATGTCATAAGGTAAACAGTTAAAATAACCTTGGTAGAGGTTAATGGTAGTGTCCACACTTGGGATTTTAAATGTCAAAAGCGTGACTGCTTCTCTTTGCAATCCTTTGTAGCAAAGCAAAACAAGGGATAGGCACATAAGGCCTTAGTAAATGAACTAAAAAAACAAAAAACAAAAAAACAACCAAAACAAACAAAGAAACAAACCAAGGATGAGTGGGGATAATTAATGTCCTGGGGTTTACAAATCCTTCAAAGCCCAGTGACAGCCACTGTTCTGGATCCAAGGTGGAGTTTTAGTTGGCAAGGAAAATGCAATTGGGATTTTAAAAGTTATTTTAAAAATAACTTTTAGGATATCAGTTGACCTCCATTTCTTTCGGAAGGCAATGGAGTTGCCCAATGTCATGTTGAAATAATCTGTGACTCTCCACCTGTCTTCTTAAGTAGGTTCAGCAAAGACCAAGAAGCCCTAACCAATTTGGCTGGGTTGATAGAGCATGGGCCTGTGGACTAAAGGTCCCAGGTTCCACTCCAGTCAAGGGCACATGCCGAGGTTGTGGGCTCGATCTCCAATAGGGGGCATGCAGGAAGCAGCCCATCATTGATGTTTCAAACTCTCTCTCCCTTACCCTTCCTCTCTAAAATCAATTAAAAAAATATTTTTAAATATATACATACATATTTTAACAAAAGACCAAGAAGACTGCTTTTCAAGGTCAGAAGGAAATAGGTATTATGTCTAAATATGGGTAAGCATAACTAGTATTTATATTATTTTTAAAAATTATTATTCAAGTTTGAGAGTGGGAAAAAGGATTCTGGAAGCTAGATTCACTGAATGTTCTGTGGCTGAATAATTAGAGTTAACTCAAATAATGAGGATTAATTTTAAAAAATGCCCTCACTGGTAACCTGAAGGTTAAATTGGAGACAGAATTATGATTAAGGATAGGACAATTTCTGGTAAGAGTTCTGAAAAAAAACTTTGTCTTTAGTTTGTCTACAAAGGTATGTATCATCTTCCATTTCATACTCTTCTGACACCAGTGCATAATCTTCTCCCCCAAATGATGGATGTCTCTGATACAACTACTTTCTGTATTATTTTAAATTTTTGTTATATTTTTCATGTTATTGTTTATATTTAGGATTTTGGTTTATTACTAGCAATGAAAGGCTTTATCTTAGGTAGAAAATAATTAGATTTTATGGCCCATTGAAGAAAGTTTATTTTGAAGCTCGGCGCATCCTTAATGGATTAGAAGAGATAGAAAGGAAGAGTGAATGGCCTGGGTGGCTTGGAGTTGCTGAGAGAGCACTGGATGAAGTAACTGGGAACTCACATATAAATTGTATATTCTTTTTTCTCTACTCCTTATTTTATCACTTTGTTTTTTCTTGCAATAGACCATATTTAACACAGAAGCCCTAGCCGGTTTGGCTCAGTGGATAGAGTGTAAGCCTGTGGACTGGAGGGTCCCAGGTTCGATTCCAGTCAGGGCATGTACCTTGGTTGCAGGGCACATCCCCAATGGGGAGTCTGCAGGAAGCAGCTGACCAATGTGTCTCTCTCATTGATGTTTCTAACTCTCTCCCTTCCTCTTTGTAAACAATCAATAAAATATATTAAATTTAAAAAAGAAACACAGAAAGTAGATGTCATATGCATCGAATCTTTTGTTTTTTGTGAAATTGAGGAGGTGATGGATTACATTCATATAGATAGTGCATGGAGAGAGGAAAATTAAAGAAAACGGAGCAACTAAAAATTAAAACAAGGAGGAATTAAACAAGTAAATTTTCCAGAACCTCCACAAATACTTGATTGCAAATTTAGATTCAAAGTTGCTGCACAGTAGTTTCTTTTACCTGCCAGAATAGGGGATGGAATGTGTGGAAGAAACTTTCTCTCTTCAAGAAGAAGAATTAATGCTATCATTTTCATGTTTATTATGACAGCTATTTCTGGTAATTCTAGAGCTATTGCATGCTATGAAACCTAAACTGGTTCTAATACACTCAAGGAGCAGCCAATTTCCACAACAGCTGGGAAAGGAAATCAAAGCCACTACATTAGACCAGCTGAATTGGGAGAGAGGCATTTCCTATCCCCACAGCTGACACAGCATGTAGATCAAACTGGCAGCTGTATTTTAGGAAAATATATCATAACAGAAAAATGTAAGAAAAGGGAAAATCCACAAAAGAGGATGTTGTGCACATGAATAACACTAGTAGGAAAATTGCAAAATGATTAAGTAAAAAGTTAGGCATCATTCTCTAAATATTTAGAAAGCCCCTCATACCCATTGCACCCACCATGACATAAAGTGAATTTTTATAATTAATTCTTACAGAAACAGAAATCATGAGCCAGAATCTCCTGAATATATTCACCATTGGTCTATTTGTGCTGTCCATAGATATAAAATTTTCAGAGAACTGTTAATAACAAAATTCATATAAAAGCAAAAAACATTGAAAAAAACCGTCAGGTATATTTTTTTTACATGTAGCTAATCAGGGCATATGACAATTTCACAATATAGAAATGTGATAACTATAAACTTATTGTCAAAATGACCTTGGCATTTTTGCCAAGTGATGCATTGTATTGAGCTTTACCTACATGTGGCAAACATTTTTATATGTGAACTAGGTACCTTTATTTGTTCTATTTGTATTGACAAGAGAATGGTCACAGAGTGCCTAAATAGTTTTCCCAGGCAAACCCTACATTCAAACCCAGATCACTGAGATTCAAAGGTTGGATTTTTTGCCTCATTTTACTCCACCTGGTGGTTGTCTAGTTTTACCTGAACACTCCTGTGATGGAGAGATTTCTGCGGAGTTTCTATTTGTTTGAGGCTGTGTTCAAAATTGAACAATTCAGAATTTGATTCTTTCTTCTGCACTCATTGTTCATGACAAGAAATTTTGGAGACATAGAGATCCAATCTAATACCTCTTTTGGATGACACCGATCCATACTTTTGTAGGTGGCTATCAACTTTATTCCATTTTGAATCTTTCCTTATCCTGAGTGAATCTTCCAACTTCTTTTATATAGTACTAGAGGCCTGGTGCAAGAAATTCATGCACAGGGGCAAAAGGGGTGTACCTCAACCCAGCTTGCACCCTCTCCAATCTGGGACCCCTCGAGGGATGTCCGACTGCCCTCTTATAATCCAGGATTGCTGGCTCCTAACTGCTCACCTGGCTGACTTCCTGATTGCCCCTAACCACTTCTGCCTGCCAGTCTGATCACCCCCTAACCACTCCCATGACAGCCTGATTGACGTCTAACTGCTTCCCTGCCAGCCTGTTTGCCCCCAACTTCCCTCCTTTGCTGGCTTGGTCACCCCTAACTGCTCTCCCCTACACGGTTGGTTCCCTCCAACTGCTCTCTCTTGCAGGCCTGGTCCCTCTCAACTATCCTCCCTTGCTGGTCTGGTGCCTCCCAACTGCTCTCCCCTGTTGGCCATCTTGTGTCCACATGGGGACAGGATCTTTGACCATATAGGGGCAGCTATCTTGATCTTGTGAGATGGAGTGATGGTCAATCTGCATATTACTCTTTTATTAGATAGGATAGAGGCCTGGTGCATGGGTGGGGGCCAGCTGGTTTTCCCTGAAGGGTATCCCGGGTCAGAGTGGCCTGAGAGAGGGGCCTGTGGTGGTTTGCAGACCAGCCACGCCCCCTGTAGACCCAAGAGGAGGCCCTGGTATCTGGAATTTATTTACCTTCTACAATTGAAACTTTTTAGCCTGGAGTGGAGCCAAGCCTTCTGCTTGCTGGTAGCTGCCACCATTTCTGTTGGGACTTATATATCTTCTATAATTGAAACTTTGTAGCCTTGAGTGGAGGCCTGGGCCTGCCAGAGTGTGTAGAAAACTTTGCTTCCTCTGTTGCTGGGGAAACCCAAGCCTCCCTTCTGGTAGCCATCTTGGTTGGGTTTATTTGCATACTTGCTCTGATTGGCTGGTGGGTGTGGCCAGTGGGCATGGCTGGTGGGTGTAGTGGAGTGGTGGTTAATTTGCATATTACTCTTTTATTAGGTAGGATGTATTAGGTCTCTGACTTTCTGGCTATTGGGAATATTATATATTCTCTGTGATTCCATCTCTTCAACTCTAAAATGAGTATCATAATATGTCTTACTATTCACCTTTCTTGAAAAAATTTAATATACTGGGTTAATATTTGTAAAAATTAGTTTTGACACATAGCCAGTGGCCCAAACTATTTGTTATTACAATTATTATTTGAAGAATTCATAACTCGTTTAGCTCTCTGTACATTGTAAATGCTTGCTGCCTTGGCCATCCACACACTTATGCCCCTCCTCCTTCACCACCACCTTCATGTTATCTTGAAGCCCTTAGTTGAAAGCAAAGAATGGTTTGATATAGTTGTGTTCTAAAGGTAATCAGGATTTGTGTTCTAAAAGTCAGGAATAGAAAGACTCTGAGACATCAACATTACAGTTGTGAAGGAAGAAGTTTCTTCTACTCACAGATCCCTAGAAACCGGAGGCACAGCATGCCATTTCTAACCACATGAGGAAGCACCAGGTTTAGTCAGGCAGCAGAGGAAAAAGCAAGAGGAAAGCCTGGACAAGAGCCTTTATGTGGTATAGAAAATAGATAACCTTGGGAGTCAGTCCCTCCAGGATCAGCAAGGCGCCAGGATATCAAAGCATCCTATATAATAAAGAGGTAATATGCAAATTGACCATCACTCCAATACACAAGATGGCCACCCCCATGTGGTCAAAGATGGGCACCACCATATGGACATAAGATGGCCACCACAAGATGCACGGCAGGGGAGGGCAGTTGAGAACAACCAGGCCTGCAGGGAAGGGCTGTTAGGAGTGACTGATCAGCAAGGGAGGACAGTTGGGAGGGGGGGAATGCTTGCAGAGGAGGATAGTTGAGGAGATCAGACCTGCAAGGGAGGGCAGTTAGGGGGGACCAGGCCTTTAGGGGAGGAAAGTTAGGGGTGACCAGGCCTGTAGGGGCGGACAGTTGGGGTCAATCAGGCCTGAAGGAGAGGACAGTTGGGGGGATCCAGTCCTGCAGGAGAGGGCAGTTAGGGACAATTAGGCTGGCAGGGGAGGACAGTTGGGGGACCCAGGCCTGCAGGGTAGGACTGGTGGGGGGACCAGGCCTGCAGTGGACGGTAGTAAGGGACAACCAGGCTGGCAGGGGAGGGCAGTTAGGGGCAACAAGGCCTGCAGGAGAGGACAATTGGAGGAACCAGGCCTGCAGGGGAGGGCAGTTGGAGAGACAAAGCCTGCAAGGGAGGGCAGTTAGGGGTGTCCAAGCCTGTAGGGGAGGATAGATGGGGTTGGCCAGGCCTGCAGGGGAGGAAAGTTGGGGGACCAGGCCTGCAGGTGAGGAAAGTTAGAGGCAACTGGGCTGGCAGAGGAGCAGTTAGGCGTCAATCAAGCTGTCAGGGGAGTGGTTAGGGGGTGATAAGGCTGTCAGGAAGAAGTGGTTAGGATCAATCAGGCAGGCAGGCATGCCAGGAGTTGGGAGCCAGCAGTCCTGGATTGTGAGAGGGATGTCCTACTGCCCATTTAGGCCCGATCTCAGTGGGCCTAAACAGGCAGTCAGACATCCCTTGAGGGGTCCCAGATTGGAGAGGGTGCAGGCTGGGCTGAGGAATATACGCCCCCCCCCTCCCATGCACAAATTTTGTACACTGGGCTTCTACTGAAAATATAGAAAATAAAAGTCAGAATTACTACTGAAAAAACTATATTAGTTGATTCCCAAATTGAGAGAGACACCTCACCTGTAAGACTGATTTGTGAGCACATTCAGGAAGAAATTCTCTTTTCTATCATTACATGCACAGTGTCAGGGCCATGGGAAGTGATTATTAGTATTTGTTTTATTCTAGGGCTTAGAATAACCTATTAGTAAGTTTTGCTTACCTCTTTATTTTTCTTTTCTTTTTAAAATATGCTCTGGGAAAAATGCTTTTTAAATTGATTTTATTTTTGAGAGAGAGAGAGAATGGGAGAAAGATAGGGAGATAGAAACATTGATGAGAAACTTTTTTTAACTATTAAACTATAGTCTATTTGGATTTTGCAAGGCTTTTCTCTTGTGAAGGACATTTTCTCTTCTTTTAAAAAATATTGTTTAAAATATTACAAATAGTAGCACATATGTCTCTTCCCCCCCCCCACTGACCTCCCCCTGGCCTTCCCCTACCCCAGGCACTTGCCCTCATCCCTCTGCCCCCAGTGTCTTGAGTCTGTTGGTTGTGCTTATATGTGTGCATACAAGTCCTTTGGTTGATCTCTTATCCCCACCACTAATCCTCCCTTATCTTTCCACTGTAGTTTGACAGTCTCTTTGATGGTTCTTTGCCTCTCTCTATTTTTGTTCAACAGTTTGTGATTTCTTTATTATCCATAAATGAGTGAGACCATGTGGCATTTATCTCTCACTGATTTTTGGTCAGCTGCCTCCTGCACACCCCCTCCTGGGGATGGAGTCAGCAACCCAGGCATGTGCCCTGATTAGAAATTAAACAAATGATCTCTTGGTTTGTGGGTTGTTGCTCAATCACTTAGCCACACTGGACAGGCTTAACTCTTGAAATGTACAAAAATATTTGGGAGACCAAAACCGGTTTGGCTCAGTGGATAGAGCATCAGCCTGTGAACTGAAAGGTCCCAGGTTCGATTCTGATCAAGGGCATGTGCCTTGGTTGCAGGCACATCCCTAGTAGGGGGTGTGCAAGAGGCAGCTGATCAATGATTGTCTCTCATGGATGTTTCTAAACTCTCTAACCCTCTCTCTTCCTCTCTGTAAAAAAAATCAATAAAATATATTTAAATATATATATATATATATTCGGGAGAAAAACAAAAGGTCGAGATAGAACCATATTTTGTTCATTTAATAATATCAGTAATCTTTCAAGGGTTTTTGTGTATGTCAGATTCACTAATTCCTTACATATGCCTCTAAATAATTAACAGACACGAATTTCAAATGGCACCTATAAGACTCAGTGTCTCAGCTTGCTGATGAGCTCTAACTTCCTCCCTTGCCCTGCCTCCCTTCCTAAATCTATCAGCTACTCCTTTTCACAACTGTGTATCTGTTTGTGCTCCTAACAATAGTGCCTAGGAGATCAAACACATCTGTCAGTCCAACAGCAAACATTTATTGAGCACAAGGGGAGAATATAACCCACTGAGTGTATCAGAGTAAAAAACAAGTTAAATTACTTTTGTTTAAATGAGTGGAAGCAACAGGCTCCTCTTTAATGAGCAAATGCAAGTTAGTTGTTTTCATTTTTAAAAAGGATATTTTGGGAATAATTAAATCAAAATATTTTTCAAGCATGATTTTTTAAACTGTTCTAAGTTAAATTATAGTTAAAGGAAATTGTGTGCATTCAATTTAGGTTCATAGCATATTATTTCATCAAGTTGTGTATGAATTTATAAAGTCTGCTTC
This sequence comes from Vespertilio murinus, assembly GCA_963924515.1. Taxonomy (NCBI): domain Eukaryota; kingdom Metazoa; phylum Chordata; class Mammalia; order Chiroptera; family Vespertilionidae; genus Vespertilio; species Vespertilio murinus. The sequence goes on from OZ004710.1 coordinate 21,977,830, forward strand.
ACAATTCTGTAAAACTCTTTGCAATTTTTAGTAAGTTTTCTTTTATAAAAAAAGAAAAATATTTAGTAGAAATTACTGCCAACATTTGAACCTTAATAATTATTGAATACACCTCTTTTATGTGTTAAGGACCAAGCAATCTTTGTTTTTCAAGACATCACCTATTTAAGTTTGGGGTTTACTTTTGGTGGGGTTGTTTTGGTTTTGATTTACGATTATAGGTGTAAAAGTATATGGTCTATATCAACTCTCCTAACAGTAACTATTATAACAGGTCCTGAATCACATGTTTTTAATCTTCATGGTTTGAGGATGACCTGTGAACCTAAATCAGGATATATTTAATCCCAATAGAATCCTTCAGCTTATTTATACTCTCAGGACTGGCAAAAGCTTCATGGCATGGATCAAAACTTGAAACCAAATCAAGAGACCAGTATGTACAGCCCCACTCTACTCTAACCTACAGTGTGATCTGGGGCTGATCATTAAACCTCTAGGTTTTTCTGAATGGTAGTGCTATGGATTCAATTTATCTCTTAATCCATTTTCTGTTTTTAAAGTAATGGTTATTATTAGGAGCATCAACATAGAAATAAAATGATATACCGTATTTGCCGGCGTATAAGACGATTTTTTGGCCCTGAAAAATACGTATTTGCCAGCGTATAAGACGACTGGGCGTATAAGACGACCCCCTAACATTTTCACTAAAAATACAGAGTTTGTTATATACTCGCCGTATAAGACTACCCCCCACTTGGAGGCATATTTTTCAGGGCCAAAAGATCGTCTTATACGCCGGCAAATACGGTATTGAGAGTATAAATGAGCTGAAGTATTCTACTGGGGTTAAATATATCCTGATTTAGGTAAGACTGGTTTCTGAATTACATGAAATCATTAAACTGCAGAAAATTATGTTTCTTACATGTAATGTATTGATCTCTTGGAATCAATTGATTCTAGAAATTGTCACCCATGAGCCAATATCAAATTGGAATAAGATGATCCATCAGAGTATTACTTAACTCATTGCATTATTTTGCTACATAAACATCGGGGAAACATGGTTGGTTATTGTATAAGCATATACTAAGAAGGGAATGAAGCTAGTTTTACAAATAGTAGATGTAAACACTTAAGCAACATTAAGCAGTTGCAAAAAAATGGTTTTGAAAATGGACCCTATACACATGGTAGTACTCTTGGGAAGCAAATATTCCACTCATTTGATGATGGCGCACTAACCGTGGAATGAAAGCAGTTAATGTTACTCTTCCATATTAAATCTTTAAATGAGTCATTAAGGATTTTAAATGCTACTTATATTTCCAACTTGGCCACTGTGCCTCACCTGATTTCTTTCCAATCTTTCTTTTTCCTTCTTCTGCACCTACCAATATGCTAAGTGTGTCATCCTGGGGGCCTTTTTTGAATCCCAGATCAGATTAAGTCTCTCCATTACATTCTCCCTTATTAGTATTCTGTGTTTCATAACAACCATCATGGTTTCAATGAAATATTTAATGTTCATCTTCCCTCCTACAACATAAGCTCAAGTAGCCATGATTAATGCCTGGCTTTTTGAAAGGATAGCCCAGTGGGTTAACACAGCATCTGCTATATGATATAGACTCAGTAAATGTGCTGTAATAAATAAGGGGCTGTTTTAAAATCTTACCTAGGTATATAGAACTTGCAAACAGTACCTAGTGATTTGTAAGTTTGAGCTGAAAAGGGGGGAAATTTTAAGTCCTTATTCCTATTCCTCAGTCTCCTAAATTGTGGGGGATATAAACACAGAGAAACAGGATTGATGTGTGTGTGTGTGTGTGTGTGTGTGTGTGTGTGTGTGTGTGTGTTGAAGGATGGTGGGAAGGGAGGAGATTTAGGTAGAGAATGCCCCAGATCCCTGTGACATTGATAAATGACTGACACTGAGAAAATATAATCATGTGATATTTTAGAGAGCACCTAAGCCAAACTCAATGAGTTATAGAAACAAATAAATAAAAAGCCAATTTCCTAATGGCTGAAGAAAATGGAATATAAATCTGAAGGAAAGACAATTGCTTTATTTTATGTTTTATTTGCTGTCTCTTCGCATACTGATTTTCTTTGGTTAACAAACAGTTTCTAATGTTATCAAAATAAAGAGGGGTGTGTGTGTGTGTGTGTGTGTGTGTGTGTGTGTGTGTGTGTGTTTAACTTTCTGTGAAAAATTGTTTATCTCTGGGATGTTTCTCCCACCAGAAATCTCATTGGTCACACTTGGTTACAGCTGTTGGCTTCAGGAAATGTCAAGGAGAATAGAAAATGTGGGTTAATTTTCTCAAGAAGAGAGAATAGGAATGTGTGAGAAGGAACAAAGGAATCTACTCTTCCTAATTTACTCAAACTCCTAGCAGGTGTTCTCAGTACAGACTAAACTGAGGCTGCAGTCATAGCCAGTTGTGTAAGGATCTACACTTAGAATTACCCTGATGCTTAATCATTGAGTCTCCTATTCATATAATCCAAACTCAATCCTTATACTCAGAGTCTATCTTCATGATGCTGAAACACTGACATGTAAAGAAAAATCTAGTTGACCACACTTTTTCTTTTTCTATGTTAATGATTCCCTAATATCTCTCCAGAATTAGTTGTATCAGACCCATGTTAGATAGTTATTGAAATGCAGAATTTGAGCCCTGTTTACATACACCCTTAATCAGAGTCACCAGGTATGTGGCCCAGGAATATGCATTTTATTAATCAAGTAGTGCTGATAAGCAATAAAGCTAACAACTCTTATCAACATAACACTAAACGAGCAATCTAATTGATTTTATAATAATTTTGTACCATTTATCGCTTTAAAAACACATATTAAAAGTAAAAAATCCAATTTTCCAGATGTTTATATTATCTCAAAGATTGCCATCCTAAAAATTATGCCATATAATGAAATGGAAGGAGAAAAGGATCTGGTTTTAGAAGTGGGTTTTTTTCTTTGTTATTAACACTATGAATTTTAGCCAAATTAGACTAAATATGAAACTAAAGATATTTGCATTTTTGACCCACAAAAAGGCAACTTTTATGGTTCCTTTTAATGATTTAACTCTCTGAACATTGTTTCCTGTGTTATAAATGAGATTATCTTTTCAGAAGATTAATTATGTTTAATGTTAAATGTGCTTTTATAAAAAAAAATCCACTCTAAAACTATGTGAGCTGTTCCTTTATTTCCTTTGGAGACAACCCTACTAGTAAATGTTGGTCTTTATATTTGGACATTGTACAAATATAAATGTCTGCATTGATTTAACAAATGATGGTATGCATTAATTTTGGTTGTATATACACATAAAACCTGCTCCACACATTGGAAAATTTAATGATGACTGTAAATCTATGCTATCACATGAAAGTTCTCAAAAAGAATGATGGCTTCTTGTATGCCTTGTCTAAACTTTTTGGAGTTGTTACTTTTCTACATGTCTTTATGCCATTCCTTCAGTCCTGACTCCCTCCATTTTCTTGATCTAGAAGGCCACAGAAAAAGATGCTTCATTATGTCACTGTTCCTCATTATCAGCTGCATTCAAGGAAGAGATGCTGAATTCCAGATAGACCTCTTCAATATTAGCATGCTGGTCAAACTCAAGGACTTCAGGATGATGATTCCAACCAGATACTTACACTAAAAGGGGATTCATTGCCATAACTTACCAAATTATGGCAGTTATAATTGAGCTATCACTGGCATGAAGTGGTGTTGCTTGAAAGCAGTTGGAGAGGTTCTGATTTTCAGAAATGTGAAGACTATAATTTGTCCAAGAAAAAACTGCTGGACAAGTTATCAATGCCAAGAAAACCCTTAGGAAATGATTCAGACAGAGATGAACTGTAGGTAATGTGACAGGGAATTACTAGTAGTGATTTGGAGAGAGATGAAATTAGTTCACCAAGAATAAGTTGAAGAATTTATAAATTGAACTATCCTTTTTCTGGGTAACTTAATTTGACATAATTTAAGGCACTTAATAGTGTCATAATGTTCTTCTAAAAAGGTTGGGAAAACATGTGTTTAAATAGTTGGAATCAAAACTAATTGAGAATTGAAATTGCACTAAATGAATGTTGTTCAGGGAGATCCTAAGTGGTTTCTGTGTATTTATGTACTAGAACTATGCTAACTCTTGAGATATTTTTGTACTTTTCTTCCTAATGCCTCATTCAGTGATATCATATTGGTAGGTTAACATTGCCATGGAACAATCATTGATATCAAGGAAATTGGTCAACAGTACAAATCTGGACATTATTTTCCTCTAGAATATCAGTTGTTAAATATTCTCCAGCACACCATTGGGCCTGTAGCCCCCCCTTTACTGAACCCCCCTCACGCAACTTCAATTCAATCATTCAACAAAAATATGTCATTGAGTCATTAAGTGAGAGTTAAGAGATAAAAGGGTGTCATATAAAAGGGTGTCACAAGTCTAGCATCACATAGGCAGCTCCAGGTCTAGTATGAGAAAAAGACATGGGCTGAAAAGCCGTACATATTCTACTCCCTTTATTTCTTCTTTGCTTTTATCTAATACCAGTTTCTCTACCTATATACTATGTTCTTAGATACACAAGTCTTTTTGCTATTCCTTAAACACTCTAATCTCATTACTGCCTCAAGCTTTTGAACTTGCTGTTATCACTGCCAAGATTTCCCATCTTTTTTTTCTTCTTCTTTGTAACTGCATCCAATTGTAGAGTTTATTATGTGAAGTGATATGTGTTGGTGATAATAGGTTATTTTTTATTGATTAAGGTATGACATATGCATCCTTGTTCCCCAATGTCCCCCACTCCCCTACTTATGCCCTCAGCCTCCTGGTGTATGTGACCATTGGTTAGGCTGATATGCATGCATACAAGTCCTTTGGTTGATCTCTTCCCATTACCCCCACCCTCCCCTACCTTCCCTTTGAGGTTTGATGGTCTGATTAATGTTTCTATGTCTCTGGATCTGTTTTGGTTCATCAGTTTATGTTGTTCATTATACAGTATTCACTGAATGAATGAGATCATGTGATATTTATCTTTCTCTGACTGGCTTATTTCACTTAGCATAATGCTCTCCAGTTCCATCCATGCTATTGCAAATGGTAAGAATTCATTCTTTTTTATAGCAGCATAGTATTCCATTGTGTAGATGTACCATAGTTTTTTTTTTTTAATACACTCATCTGCTGTTTCCAAATCTTAGCTATGGTGAATTATGCTGCTATGAACATAGGGATGCATATGTCCTTTCTGATAGCTATTTATTTATTGTGATATATTCCTAGAAGTTGGATCACTGGAAGATGATATCTGCATTCTAAATCATGAAAAAGCCCATAGGAGAGAAACAGTGACTAGTTTCAATATATTCAGATGAGTCTGTTGCTTCACATTTTGCCCTTGTCACTGCATATGAAGACATAAAAAAACGACTCAAGGATTCAGAAAAAGAGAACTCTTTCCTAAAGAAAAGAATAAGACTTTTGGAAGAAAAGCTTACAGGCACTTTATTAGATGAAGAAACAAGTTCTGTGGGACAAGAACAAGTAAATAAGGCCTATCATGCATATGGAGAGGTTTGCATTGATAGAGATAATTTAAAGAGCAAATTTGATAAAATGAATAAAGACAAGGCTGAATCTTTGAAAGTATTGAATGAACAGCTGCAGTCTAAAGAAAGTAAAACTCCTCCAGTTAAGAACAGAGGTGGAAACTCAGCAGATGATAAGGAATTTAAACCCACCTTCATCAAACTGGGAGGTAGAAAAGTTGAGTTGTGACCTGAAGATCCGTGGCTTGGAACAAGAACTAGAACCGATGAAGAAAGAATGTAACAATCTCAGAATAGAGCTACAAAAAGCCAAACAAAGGATTGGTCTCAAGAAGACAATCTGCAGAGCAGAGATCTCCAAAGACTAAGCATTTCAAGTGATGATGTGCAAAATGTATACTGGGAGCTTAAGAGAGAAATGTCTAATTTATATCTGGTGACTCAAGTACAAGTTGAACTACTAAGAAAACTGAAAACCCCAACTGCGATCAAGAAAGCCTGCACCCTGTAGGATTCATGGAAGACATTGGGAAAGAAAGCACAAAGCTGCACTTGACAAATTTCATTGCAACATACAAAAGACACCCCCCTCTCTCACCAAATGGCAAAACTCTTTGTCATACCACATCTTCCCCTTTACCAGGAGATGTAAAGATTTTATCAGAGGAAGCAACCCTCCAATCATGGACCGATAATGGGAGACCCATTCCTCATGACTGTTCAGACTTTCAGAAACACTACTCGTATGGCAGAAATTCTCTGGAAGAGAATTTTAGGTATTCCCAATCCATCCTAAATCAAGTGAAACAGCATTTGGGGAAACTAAAAATAAAACGTTGCCTTTAGCCATCCTGCTACCCCCACATAACTTGGAGCAACATAATCAAAATTGCCTTTATAATAATTAATTCTTATTGAATTAATTGTGTAGCAATTAATTTTTTATTGGGTTATCTTCTTTTTGTTACATTGTATGAGTTCCCTCTAAATATTGGATATCAAACCCTTATCGGATATAACATTGGCAAATATGTCCTCCCATACAGTGGGCTTTCTTGTTGTTTTGTTGATGGTTTCTTTTGCTGTACAGAAGCTTTAAACTTTTATGTAATCCCATTTGTTTATTTTCTCTTTAGCTTCCAATGCCCTAGGAGAGGTATCAGTGAAGAAGTTCTTTGGGCATGTCTGAGATGTTGCTGCCTGTGGATTCCTCTAGTATTTTTATTGTTTCCTGTCTTATGTTTAAATCCTTTATCTATTTTGAGTTTACTTTTGTGCATGCTGTAAGTTTGTAGTCTAGTTGCATTTTTTGCATGTATCTGTCCGATTTTCCCAACACTATTTATTGAAGAGACTGTCTTGACTCCATGGATCTGTGACTTGGTCATTAGGTTGCTATACCTCCTGCAAGTATTCTTGAGTAATTATTTAATAAACCGAAAGCAGGTTTTGATTAAACTTTTGCAAAGTTCTTCAATGTACACATTTGCACATACTGTAATATATTTTGTAGTTGATTTTCGAGTATGAGAGCAACCCTCCAGCTTCACATTCTGGCTAAAAATCAGATATATACTACCAATTAATTAATAAACTTGAGGTGTTTCAAAATAAATAAATAGGCAACGGACCTAAATAGAATTGCACTTCTTCCAGAACTTTGCCTCCCTGGTTTTTCCTAGATTCAAATAGTACTTCCTCAGAAAAGCCTTCCCTGACTACCTCTAGTCTAAAGTAACTAACTCATACTGCCTCTCGGCCATTCTGTTTTCACAAAACTCAGGATTTGTTTTAAAACATTTTAAATAAACTGTTAATATTGAAATAATTTTAGATTTACAGAAAAAAATTGCAATTTTAGTTCAGAGTTCCTATTATATTTCCCAGTTTCTCATATTGTTAACATCTTATGTTACTATGATGTATTTCTTACAACAGAAAAGCCAACATTATCATATTACTGTTAACTCAATACCATATTGTATTTGAATTTCGATAGTTTTTACCTAATGTCCTTTCAGCTCTATGATTACTGCCAGGACACTGAATTATGTTTAATCATTATGTTTCCTTAGCCTCCTCATGTATTTGATAGTTTCTCAGATTTTCCTTATTTTTGATGAACTTGACAGTTTTGAGAAGTGCTGGTGAGGTATTTTATAGAGTGTCTCACAATTGAAGTTTTTCTGATGTTTCTCTTATGGTTAGACTGAGGTTATGGGTTTTAGGGAGGAAGACCATAGAAGTGATGGTAATTCCCATTAGAATAGATCAAGAGTATTACATGCTATCAACATGACTTATCACAGACGACAATAACCTTGATCAGCTTGATGAGACAGTATCAGGTTTCTCCACTGTTAATTTACTCTTCTCTCTCCCACACCTTCCTTTACAGTTCCTTCTGGAAGAAAGTAATTAATCACAGTCCACACTCAAGGGATGGGAGATAAGGTCTACTTCCTTGAGTGGGGAGTATCTACATAAATTACTCTTCTGTACCAGAGATTTGTCCCCTCTTCCCATTTATTCATCCCATCATTTATTTATATTAAACATTCACCAGCACACTACTGCATCTGTGTTTCTTTATGAACTCATGGATATTTATTTAGTATTTCGGGTTTTAATCCATCACTATGTTATTTTTTGTTGTTGCTTACATAGTTCCAGATTTAGCCAATAGGAACTCTTTCAGATTGACTCCAATTTCCCTTTTATATGCCTTAATTTTGTTGTTGTTGTTTGAACACTTCCTTACTTTCTTGTAGTATAAGATGCTCCATACTCATATTGTGTATTCTGTGCCCTAACATTTCTTCAAGAAGCCCCAGTTCCTTTAATTAGAAATGATATTAGAAATCATGATCTGGGCACTGACTGTGATTGTTACTCTTACTTGCTTATAAACCCTGTCAGTAAACAGAGCTAGAAAATATATGTATGCATATGAAACCATGTACACACACTTATCAAGATTTTTTTCTGTACCTGTTCATCTGCATATTAAGCTAAAGGTGAGTTTATACTGATGTATCCAACTCTGATTCAATATCAAAGGATTTATTCTACCTCCTTGCTTACCTATAACCTCCTACTTCAACAGTGAGAAATCTGACTCCTACCATCTGCCATCCATTTACTTGTTTATTCAATCTCAGTATACACGGGTAGCAACTTCAGAATTGTTAACCTGTCCTCTTATGAGAAACAACTTTACCAAAACTATATTACAGTGTTTATATTCAGTTCATCTTGTCTCGTCTTATATTTTCCAATCAAAAGACCATTTTCCAAGGTCAAAACCCAGTTTTAAAGCATCATAATACTTTCTGGAATAGCCATGTTTATTTATATATTGTATGTTTTCCAAGATAGAATACAAACTTCAGAAGAGCAGACAAATTTGATTTCCATCTTGCAAGACATTCTAACCTCAGTCAACACATCAAAATAATGCCAAGTATAGTTAATGTTTATTTCATACAAGGGTAAAGTCATTCACAATAAAACATTTTTAACATTTAATTCCACTGACTTAGCCAAGGGCAATTAGTTATTGGGTGAGCAATACATTCCTTGAACACATGGGGAAATGATAAGTAAAATGCCAATGAATTAAATTTGTACTGAGAAATAAGACTGCCAACAGACATGAATACTCATAGCAAATAATCCTCTTATTTCTCTATAGAAAAGTATAAACCATATTTACTGACAAAAATCAAATAAAGGTAAGGCTAGTCACTGAGTGACTGGAGGCACATGTGGAGCAGAACCCTGGGGCCTTGATCACCTGATCATCTATAAGAATCAACAATTCAAATAGGTTATTGAAGGAAGCCTGACCCTTCAAGTAGTTGTGCTCTGCCCTCTTTCACCTCTCCTCAGAGAGAATATACATTTATTACAGTGGATCTATATTATGATTTCACAAAATAAGTTTAAACCTATACCCTTACATTGTTACTGATAAGATCTATGATCCTGAACTAGTGTTAAATATCTAATAGCTGCATTCTAGACAATTACTGGATAAAATATTTTTATGATCAACAACACTATCAATAATTTATTACCAGTTCAACTGATATTCATAAGTGTTGTTTGAATGACATGTGGTACATATGCTTTTACAGATATTTTAAAATTAGTTCTTAGATTGCCCTAATAGAAGATCAGAGGCTTAGATCACATTATACTCCCTCAATCCTTTGTTTCACACACCCTGAAATGTTCTCCCACTAGAGTTCTTGAAACAGTCTAAGAAACAACCTTTTTAAACTGTGTGGTGCTGTTGAAGGGATAAACAAATCTGTGGAATTAAAATAGAGACCAAATTTCTTGTTTGATGACATTGATATTTCAAATTGGGTGGCAAGATTATAGGTAATAATAAAGGGGTGTTTTTCATCTTTTATATACCTTCCTATTGTTTGCTTACTTTTAGTAAAACCAGTTTTACTGAAAGATAGTAACAAGAAAAGAAAAATAAATATTCCAGAACTTGCCTGGATAGTAATTAAAAAGATGGTGTTTATTTTATTTTATTATTTTATTTTTTAAAATATATTTTATTGATATTTTACAGAGAAGAAGGGATAGAATAGAGAGCTAGAAATGTCGATGAGAGAGAAACATCGACCACCTGCCTCTTGCACACCCTCTACTGGGGATGTGCCCGTAACCAATGTACATGCCCTTGACCGGAATCTAACCCGAGACCTTTCAGTCCGCAGACCAACACTCTACCACTGAGCCAAACCGGTTTCGGCGATGGTGTTTATTTTAAAAGAAATCATAATAAATTAATTTTATGGTCTTGCTCTGAAAAAAACTATTTCATTTTTATGATAAATAATTATACTCTTGAGCAATTGTTTTGTTTTTAGTGTCATGAACCCTGTAAATTATGTAATTGTTTTTTAAAATTTCTTTATTGAGTAAGGTATTACATATGTGTTTTTATCCCCCCCCATTACTCCCAACACCCCCACGCATACCCTCACCCTTCTGGTGTCTGTGTCCATTGGTTAAGCTTCTATTCATGCATACAAGTCCTTTAGTTGCTCTCTTTCACTTACCCCCACCCTCCCTTACATTCCCTCTAAGGTTTGATGGTCTGATCGATGTTTCTCTGTCTCTGGATCTGTTTTTGTTCATCAGTTTATGTTGTTCATTATATTTCACAAATGAGTGAGATCATGTGATATTTATCTTTCTCTGACTGGCTTATTTTGCTTAGCATAATGCTCTCTGGTTAAATCTATGCTGCTGCAAATGGTAAGAACTCCTTATTTTACTGCAGCATAGTATTCCATTGTATAGATGTACCACAGTTTTTTAATCCACTCATCTGCTGATGGGCACTTAGGCTGATTTCAAATCTTAGCTATTATAAATCAGGCTGCTATGAACATAAGGGTGCATATATTTTTTCTAACTGGTGTTTCCAGGTTCTTGGGATATATTCCTAGACATGGGATCACTGGATCAAATGGGAGTTCCATTTTTAGTTTTTTGAGGAAACTCATACTGTTCTCCACAGTGGTTGCACTAGTCTGCATTCCCACCAGCAGTGCACGAGGGTTCTTTTTTCTTCTCATCCTCACCAGCACTTGTTTGTTGATTTCTTGATGATAGCCATTCCGACTGTGAGATGGGACTGCATTGTCATTTTAACTTGCATCTCTTGGATGATTAGTGACTTTGAGCATGTTTTAATATGTCTCATGGCCTTCTTTCTTCTTTCAAAAAGTTTCTATTTAGGTCCATTGCCCATTTTTTGATTGGGTTGTTTATCTTCCTTTTATTAAGTTGTATGAATTCCCTGTAAATGTTGGAGATTAAACCATTATTGGTAATAAATTTGGCAAATATGTTCTCCCATACAGTGGGCTTTCTTGTTGTTTTGTTATGGTTTCTTTGCTGTGAAAACGCTTTTTTATTTTCATGAAGCCCCCTTTGTATATTTTCTCTTTAGTTTCCATTTCCTTAGTAGCAGTATCAGTGAAGAAATTTCTTCAGCATATGTCTGAGATTTTGCTGCCTGTGGATGCCTCTAGTATTTTTATGGTTTCCTGTCTTATGTTTAAGTCCTTTATCCATTTTGAGCTTATTTTTGTGTATGATGTTGGTTGGTGGTCTAGTTTCATTTTTTTCATTTATCTGTCCATTTTTCCAAACACCATTTATTGAAGAGACTTAACTCCATTGTATGTTCATGAATCCTTTGTAAAATATTAATTGAGAATAGTGATTTGGGTTGATATCTGGGTTCTCTATTCTATTCCATTGATCTATATGTCTGTTGTTGTGCCAGTACCAGGCAGTTTTGAGAACAGTGGCTTTGTAATACTGCTTGATATCTGGTATTGAGATCCCACCTACTTTGTTCTTCTTTCTCAGGATTGCTGTGGCTATTCAGGGTCTTAATTGCAGCTGAACTTTTGGAGAGTTGTTTTTAGGTCTGTAAATTTGCCGTTGATATTTTAATGGAAAGTGCATTGAATCTATAGATTGCTTTGTGTAGAAAATGGACATTTTGATGATGTTGATGTCTACAAGAGACCCACCTCAGAACAAGGGACTATGAGCAGGTTATGTGCTTCCATCTGTCTATGTCTTCCTCTACCTCTTTTTTCAGTGTCCTATAGTTTTCTGCTTATAAGTCTTTACTTCCTTAGATAAGTTTATTCCTAGGTATCTTAAATTATTTGGTGTGATGGTATATGGGATTACTTTTTTAGTCTCTCTTTCTGTATATTCATTATTGGTGTATATAAATGCCATAGATTTATTGGCTTTAATTTAATATCCTGTTACATTGCCAAATTCAATTATTAAGTATAAAAAATGTTTGATGGAGTTTTTAGGGTTATCTATGTACAGTATCATGTCATCTGCCAATAGGATGGTTTTATATTTCTTCTTTCCCAATTAGGCTGCCTTCTATTTCTTCTTCTTGTCTGATCACAATGGATAATACTTCTAGTACTCTGTTGAACAGGAGTGGTGAGTGGGCATCCATGTCTTGTTCCTGTTCTTAGGGGAAATGGTTTTAATTTTTACCCATTGAGTATGTTGGCTGTAGGTTTATTATATATGACTTTTATTAAGTTGAGGAATGAACCTTCTATCCCCACATTGCTAAGTTTTTATCAAGAAAGTGTTGGATTTTGTTAAATGCTTTTTATCTGTCAATTTGTTTATGTGATGTTCATGATTATTGATTTGTGGATATTGTACCATCCTTGTATCCCTGGATAAATCCTACTTGGTCATAGTGTATGATGATAGATCTTTCTGATGTGCTGCTGTATCCAATTTGCTAGAATTTTGTTGTGGATTTTGACATCTATGTTCATGAGGTATATTGGCCTGTAATTCTCTTTCTTTGTGTTGTCTTTATCTGATTTTGATATTAGGGTGATGCTGGTTTTATAAAATGAACTTGGAAGTGTTCCTTCCTCTTGAATTTTTTTGGAATAGTCTGAGTATGATAGGTTTTAGTTCTTCCTTGAATGTTTGGTAAAACTCCCTGGTGAAGCCAGGCCCTGGACTTTTGTTTGTTGTAAGATTTTTGATGACTGTTTAAATTTCTTCCATAGTTATCAGCCTATTGAGATTGTTAGAATCTTGCTGATTGAGTTTTGAAAGGTTGTATTTTTCTAGGAATATGCCCATTTCCTCCACATTGTGTAGTTTGTTATTATAGCGCTGTCCATAGTATTTTTTTAACAATCCTTTGTATTTCTGTGGAATCTGTTGTTATTTAGCCTCTTTCATTTCTGATTTTGTTTATTTGGGTCCTCTCTCTTTGCTTCTTGGTGAGCCTGGCTAGAGGTTCATCAATCTTGTTTATCCTTTCAAAGAACCAGCTCTTGGTTTCATTGATCTTTTATATTTTTGTTTGTTTGTTTGTTTGTTTGTTTGGTCTCTATGTCATTCATTTCTGCTCTCATCTTTATTATCTCCTTTCTTCTGCTCACTCTTGGCTTTTCTTGTTGCTCTCTTTTTAATTCTTTGAGTTGTAGAGTTAGATGATTTATTACCGTTTTTCTTTTCTTTCTTTTCTTCTTTTTTTTTTTTTAAAGGTAGATATGTAGTGCTATAAACTTCCCTTTCTTCCCTCTCAGGACTTCTTTTATTGTGCCCCATAGATTTTGGGTTGTTGTATTTTTACTGTCATTAGTTTCCAGGATTTCTTTTTAAATTTTTTCATTGACTCTTTGGTAACCCAATCATTCTTTCATCGCATGCTATTCAGCTTCTAAGTGTTTGAATGTTTTTGGATTCTTTTTACTGTAGTTTATTTCTGATATTATGCCAATGTGGTCTGAGAAAATGCTTGGTACGATTTCAATTGTCTTAAATTTGGGGAGACTTTGATTGTGACTCAATATGTGGTATATTTTTGAAAATGTCCCATGTGCATCTGAGAGATCATACATTCCATAGCTTTGAAGTAAAATGTTCTGAAGATGTCAATTAAGTCCATATGATTTGGTGAGTCATTAGGACTGCTGTTTCTTTGCTGCTGTTTGTCTAGAGTATTTATCCAGTGATTTCAGTGGTGTATTAAAGTCCCAACTATGATTGTATTGTTATTGATCTCTCCTTTGATATCTTCCAGGATTCTGTTTATGAATTTGGGTGCTCCTGCCTTGGGTGCATATACGTTTATCTGTGTTATATCCTCTTGTTGTATCAATCCCTTTAGTATTATGAAGTGGCCTTTCTTAGCTCTTATCATGGCCTTCACTTTGAAGTCTATTTTGTCAGATATAAGTATTGCTAGCCCAGCCTTTTTTTCATTTCCATTTACTTGAAATATTATTTTTCCATCCTTTCACTTTCAATCTGTGTGAGTCCCTTGTTCTGAGGTGGATCTCTTATAGATATCATATATATATATATATATATATATATATATATATATATATATATACCCTGTTTCCCCCAAAATAAGACAGTGTCTTATATTAATTTTTACTCCCAAAGATGCGCTAGATCTTATTTTCAGAGGATGTCTTATTTTTCCATGAAGAAAAACACGGTACACATTTATTGTTAAATGAAAATAAAGGAACTTTATTACCTGTATACGGTAAGGTAATATGGTAGTTGTAAACACAAACCAGACAAACTGTGAATCCTATAGTATCAAGAATTTACTCATTTATACAATGACAATCATGTCATCATCTTCTGGAACATGATCATAACAATCCAATTCCTGAATTTCCTGGTGAATTTCTTGGGACTCCATTTCTTTCAGAATCAGTGGACCAAATCTCTCATGTTCAGCAATAGCACTGTCTTTAAATGAGTACTTCTTGTCAAGGTAGCCTGCTCACAGTGCATTTGCGATGCAACTGTCAGTGATTTTCTCCCATGAATTCTTCACCCAAGTCACAACTTCTAGCAGTTTAGGTTTCACAAAGTTTCCACCCTGATTTCTCTCCATTCACACAGCAGTGACTTCAGGACTCTGCGTAATGTCACTGGTTGCTAGATGCCAGTCGGGGCGGCCCTAGCGACCAGTTTATGGTAAATTAATTTTCATTCTGAGACAGACCCTGAGGCCTTATTTTCGGGGGACGCCTTATATTTCACTCAGAAGGAAACCTGTAAGTATGTTTTATTTTCGGGGAAACACGGTAGGTCATGTTTTTATCCATTCAGCCACTCAATATCTTTTAATTAGAGCATTTAGTCTGTTTATATTTAAAGTTGTTATTGACAGGTACTTGTTTGTAGCCATTTTTTTTTTGTTCCTTTGTTCTTTCTTACCATTTTATTTCTTCTTTTTGCAACAGTCCCTGTATCATTTCTTGCATTTCTGGCTTGGTAGTGATAAACTCCCTTAGCCTCTTCTTCTCTGTGAAGCTCCTTATTTCCCCTTTAATTTAAATGTTAGCCTTGATGGAGAGAGTATTCTTGGATTCAACCCTTGCTTTGCATCATGTTGATAATTTCCTTCCACTTTTTTATGGCTTCATGTGTTTCTGTTGAAAAGTCATTTGCTAATATAAGGGGAGATCTCTTTTATGCAACTTTCTGTTTCTCTGTTGCAGCCTTTAGGATTCTCTCTTTGGCGAAAACTGGTTTGGCTCAGTGGATAGAGCATTGGCCTGCGGACTCAAAGGTCCCAGGTTCGATTCCGGTCAAGGGCATGTACCTTGGTTGCGGGCACATCCCCAATAGGGGGTGTGCAATAGGCAGCTGATCGATGTTTCTTTCTCATCGATGTTTCTAGCTCTCTATCCCTCTCTCTTCCTCTCTGTAAGAAATCAATAAAATATATATTTTAAAGGTTCTCTCTTTGTCCTGAACATTTGCCATCATAATTGTGATGTGTCTTGGTGTTTGGGGTTTATATTGTTTGGGACTCTATGTGCTTTTGTGACTTTTTTCTTCCTGACATCAGGGAGGTTTTCTGACATTATTTATTCAAATAGTTCTTCTAACCCTTGTCCTCTTCCTGTTGTTCTGACATACCTAATATTCATATGTTGCCTCATTTCATGTTGTCCCATAGCTCCCTTAGGCTCTCCTCCTGCCTTTTAATTTTTTTCTCCATTTGCAGTTTAGTTTGGGGTGTATTTTGCTTCCCTGTCTTCTAATTTGCTAATTCGGTCCTCTGCATCTCCTTGTGAACTGTTGAAACTTTCCATGGTGCTGTTTTTTATTGCAGGTATTTCACTCTTCATTTCTTCTTGACTATTACATAAATTATTAATTTTTTCCATTTTTTTCTTCTTGATTCTTACATAAGTTGTTGATTTTTTTTATCCATCTGTTTTATGAACTGTATGTCCCTTATTTTCAATTCTTTTTCTGACATATTTCATGCCTCAATTTCACTTAGGTGCTTTTCTGATGATTCCTCCTTTTATTTCCTTTGGGGTTTCTTTGTCTACCCATTTTTGCTCTCACCAACTGATGTAGTTGTTGAGTCATGCAGGGGCTTCTCCTTGGGTTGCAGTGGCTCCCCTGGCTGTGATTGCTCTATGAGGGGTCTTTGTAACAGCTGCTCCTCAATTGGCTGTGGCTTCTCTGATGGGTTGTGTTAGCAGCAGTGGTGTTTCCTCTGCCTGGTTTGGGAGGCTGGTTGCTCAGCTGCTTTTCCTTGGACATGGGTAAGCTGATCATGAGGCTACTGCTCCTTGGATGAAGGCGGGTTGCATGTGGCTGCTGCACCTTGGACAGGGGTGGGATGCTCACATGGCTGCTGCTCCTCCAATGGGGGTGGACTGCTCATGTGGCTGTAGTTCCTTGGATCGGGGCTGGCTGCATGCTGCTGATGTTCCTCAGTGAGGTGGGCTGCTTTTGAGGTTGCCGCTTCTTGGAAAGGGGCAGGTTGCTTGCAGGGCTACTGATCCTCATATGGGTGTTAGGCTGCTCATGCAGCTGCTGCTCCTCAGATGGGGGCACAGGTAGATTGTGTGGCTGATGCTCCTTGGGCAGGAGTGAGCTGGACATGCACCAGCTGCTCCTTAGATGGGGGGCAGACTTCTCACCCAGCTCCTGCTTGTCAGACAGGTGCAGACTGTGTCGCTGCTACTCCTTTGACCAGTCCAGGGTGCACAAGGATGCTGCTCCTCAGAAGTGAGCAGTCTGCTTGTATGGCTGCTGTTCCTTGAACCGAGGCACGCTGCTTGGGTGGGAGCTGCTCCTCGGGCAGGAGTGAGCTGCACGTGCTGCTGCTGTTCCTCATATAGGGACAGTCTTCTTGCATGGCTGCTGCTCCTTGGATGAGCGACGGGATTATTGCACGACTCCTGCTCCTCAGGCAGGATTGAGCTGCAAGTGCAGCTGCTTCTCCTCGAATGGGGGAAGGCTGCTCACCCAGCTGCTGTTCATCGGACAGGTGCAGACTGCATGTGGCTGCTGCTCCTCGGATCACTATGGACTGTGCAGAATTGCTGCTCTTCGGACATGGGCAGTCTGCTTGTGTGGCTGCTGTTCCTCAAATGGGGGTGGACTGCTCACACAGCTGCTGTTTGTCAGATGAGGACAGGCTGATCATGACAATGCTCCTCCTCGGATGGGGGAAGGTTGCTCACACAACTGCTGCTCCTCAGACAGGTGCAGGATGTGGGTTAGGCATAGCTACTTCTCCTCGAACTGGGGAGCGGGCCACTCACACAGCCGCTGCTCCTTGGACAGGGGCCGGCCATGTGAGGCTGCTGCTCTTAGGCCTGGGGTGGGTTGCTTGCAGGGTTGCTGCTCCTTGGACAGGAGCAGGCTGCTCACATGTTTTTTTTTCCTGTGGTTGCTGTGCCCTGAGCTAAAGTGTAGGTCCAGTCAGAGGGGACCATGTTTCATAACTCACCAGATCTTTTGCCCATAATCTCTGAATACTAGTTGACAGTGGGACAACAGGTGAGGTAGCAGGTCCCTGGCAGGGGTGGCTGTAGTGTATCAGGTGTTATCTGAGGTCACCCTGGGTGGAGGTAAGGCTGGGCTCCCAGTTAACAGCAGCTCAGCCCTTTAAAAAGTCTAGGCCTCTGAGGAAAAGTTGGCCTCCCAATAGAGTTTGCAATGGTATCAGAGGCTGCCTGAATAGGCAAGCCCAGTTAGCCTGTTCCTGAAGGTCATGCAGAATCTAACTGTGCCACACACACACACACACACACACACACACACATGCGCGCGTGCGCACATACCCCATGACCATACACTCCTCTTTTGTTCCCTCACTCACGCTCTCTTCCTCACTGCCGCTTTCTTTCTGCCTCTGTACTTGGATCTGGGGAATTATTAACCTGCTCATGGATGGGGTTTCCTCTTCAGGTGTCTGGTTATGTGGCTCACTCTCTAGCATCTGGCCAGACAGAATTAAATTTTCACCTCGACAAGACACAACACAAAGGGAACAAAGCACAAATGTACTCATAACACCAATAACCTTACTATAAGTGACCACCTGAAAAAGAGATTTAAAGAGAAAGAGAGCACAAATTATATCAAAGAGAGAGAAACAGATAACAGAGAAAAGAAAAGGAAGAAGAAGGATATATATATATATATATATATATATATATATATATATATATATATATACCGAATGGCCAGATTATTATGACCTCTGAATGAATGATGATCTGGCCACTCAGTGTATATGCTATATAATAAATGGCTAATATGCAAATTGTCAAATTGTCCCCTCAACCAGAAGTTCTACCAGCAGGCAGGCTGACCAACTGCTCATGTCCCCTCCCCCTGGCCAGATTCCACCCATGCATGAATTCATACACTGGGATATATATATATATATATATATATATATATATATATATATATCCCGGTGCATGAAATTTGTGCATGGAGGTGTGTGTCCCTCAGCCCAGCCTTCATACTCTCCAATCTTGAACCTCTCAAGGAACGTCTGACTGCAAATTTAGGCCTGATCTCAGTAGGATCAGGCCTATATGGGCAGTTTGACTTCCCTCTCACAATCCAGGACTGCTGGCTCCCAACTACTAGCCTGTTTGCCTTCCTGATTGTCCCTAACCATGTCTGCCTACCAGCATGATAACACCCTAACCACTCCCCTGCCAGCCTGATTGCCCCTGACTTCCCTCCCCTGTAGGCCTTTTCATTCCTAACTGCCATCCACTGCAGGTCTGATCACTGCTAACTGCCCTCCCCTGCAGGACTGGGTTCCCCCCAACTGCCCTTCCATGCAGGCCTAGTCACCCACAACTTACCACCTCTGCAGGCCTGATCCCTCCGAACTGCCTTCCCCTGCTGGCCATCTTGTGTCTACATGGGGGCAGCCATCTCTTATGTTGGAGTGACAGTCAATTTGAACATTAGTATTTTATTATAAGATAGGATAGAGTCCTGGTGCACGTGTGGGGGCCAGCTTGTTTTCCCTGTAGGGTGTCCTGGATCAGGGTGGGGCTTTCCTTGGGGCATGAGTAGCCTGTACAAGGGACCTCTGGTGGCTTGCAGGCTGGTCATGCCCCCAAGCAAGTGGAGGCCCTGGTATCTGGGATTTATTTATTTTTTATAATTGAAACATTTTAGCCTTGAGTGGAGGGAAGCCTTATGTTGGTTTCATGGCTGCAGCCATTTTTGTTGGTATTTATTTATCTTCTATAATTGAAACTTTATAGTCTTGAGTGGAGGCCTAGGCTGGCCAGGATGTGCAGGAAGATTGGCTTCTTACATTGATGTGAAAAACCAAGCTTCCTGCTTGCTCTATGGCTGTAGCCATCTTGGTTGGGTTAATTTGCATACTTGCTCCTGATTGGCTGGTGTGTGTTCAGTGGAGGTAAGGTCAATTTACACATTACTCTTTTATTAGATAGGGGATATATATACTGAGTGGTCAGATTATTATGCATTCAGAGATCATAATAATCTGGCCACTCGGTGTGTGTGTGTGTGTGTGTGTGTGTGTGTGTGTGTGTGTGTGTATGAAAAACACCATAAAACCAATAGATAAACCAAAAAAATACAAACACCAAACACCCAGCAAAGAGGGTGGGGGCAGAATCTATAGAGGCTGAGTTTATATACAGAAAATAAGGTTAAGAATTGGATTAATATGGGGAGGACCTCAGTTCAGTATAGAGGAATTAGAAAGGGAATGGGTACAAAAGAAATAGAAAATAAAACATCAAGCACAAACAGTAAAACAAAGAAAAAAGAAGACAAAAAGTAGATAATAAAATAATTAAAATGAAAAAGTGAAGTGCCGTTCCTTTGGTTGGCTTAAGATACCAGTCTCTGTAGTGTACTTTCTCAAATTTCTATTGCTGGGACTAAAGGTCTCTCTTTAGGCCAGTCCCTTTGGACTCTCAGGGACTATTCAGATTTTTTTTAACCCTTTGTACCATTCAGGGTGGGATCTGGGTGTGGCTGTATTGGTTGTCTGGAGACTGGAGGGAGGGACTATCTCTTCAGGACAAAAGTGCTGCCCATGTCCAGGGTGCAGGTATGACTCAGCACCAGACTTGCTGCCACTTCTCCTGGACTCTCTCCTCTCTCCAGATTCCACAAGCCCGCATCTTCTTCCACACCTCAGCCATGGGTAAGTGTCTGTATCTGAAAGGTCCTATGAACTGGGTTCATTGAAGAAAAGGGAAAGACTGGGCCTCTGCATGCTCCTCTACTGCCAACAGTCTGATATCATCTGAGGGGGTCCGGGGTTGCAAGAGGGTACAGGCCAGGTTGAAGGACCCCACCCATGCATGAATCTGTGCACCGGGCCTCTAGTTACTATATAAAAAACGGTTCTATAATTAATGAAGTAAAACAACGCCAGTCATTCATTATTCTTCACTCTTCACAGTTTTAGGTGTTGACGCTATTCAGCTAGGCAATTCTTCTAGTCTTTCATGCAGTTGAACAGTGACAGACGTTGGAATCATTTATGAGAATTCCACTCACACATGGCTGGCAGGTGATTCTGGCTGCATGGTGGGGCCTCAACAAAGGCTGTTGACTGGGACACCTACATGAGACCTCTTTATATGACCTGAGTTCTAAGGGTAAACAACTTTAAAAAGAGGGAACTAAGGGGAAACCATGTTGCCTTTTCAAATCTAGCCTTCGAAGACATGTAACATCATTCTAACCACATACTATTAGATGCAAGTCCAGCTGTGGGCAAACTACGGCCCACGGGCTGGATCCAGCCCATTTGGCTGTTCTATCCAGCCTGCAGAGCTGAAAGAGTGGAGGGTTCTCTTGCTCTCCCCTCCACTCCTTCACCAGCAGCCCAAGATGAGAGTGCCAGCATGGTCAGGTTGCTTTTGTTCCAGCCCTCCGGTCCAGTTTAAGAACCCATTGTGGCCCTTGAGTCAAAAAGTTTGCCCCCCCCCCCCCCGTGCTGCCTATATTCAAGAAGAGGGGAATTAGACTTAACTTTTGTTTTGTTAATCCTCATCCAAGGATATTTTTAGAGAGTGGGAAGGAGGAATGAAGAGAGAGAGGGGGAGAGAGAGAGAGAGAGAGAGAGAGAGAGAGAGAGAGAGAGAGAGATGTAAGAGAGACAAATGGATTAGTAGGCTCCTACATGCGGCTCGACCAAGACCAGGGATCTAGCCTTCAACCAAGGCACGTGGCCTTGACTGTAATTCAACCCCCAACACTTCAGTATACAGGCCACTGTTCTAACCATTGAGCAAAACAGGCCAGGGTTGACTTCACATTTTAATAGTAAAAGTGTATATGAATTTTTAAAAAATCATTCAATATATCCCACATGTCTTGCTTTTTGATGTTGATTCTTATTTGTTTCAGATGGCTATATTTCCCTCTCTAAGTCTCAAATACTCTAGTAAAGTGCTCTCCACTGAACCTTTGTCTACCTAAGAATGATATCACCACACAATATATAATACAATGGCCTGAAACTCCATGTCTTCTTGTCACTGTGTTCTGTCTGCAAATTTATGAATCATTGCTGGATTCTACCCTAATTTTTTTACACTTAAGGAGATAATCTAGTATGCTCAGATCAATTAAGAAGAGCTTTCACTTTTTGTTGCTAATGATCATCTAAAATTTTAAAGCTTCTCTGTGTCTAACAGGTACATTGATTAGGGCTTCTGGACATTTGTTCTCATCCAATTTCCCTTATTTAACTCAGCAAAGTGGAACATGATCTCCAGTGTGTCTTATTGCCTTTCTTTCTGCATCAGTCGATAGTAGCAGCACATAGACTATTTCACATTATATTTAGTTGGCAATCTGTCTGGTTGAGTAGGGTAATATCAAAATACCAATTTATTCGTGACATGGTTCCAATTATTAAAAGGTTTGTTTTTATTGTAGGCACATGAGATCACTGAAGAGAATCAAAGGATTGGCTTTTATGACTCCTGCCTCTATATATCATGCTTTCTTGAAATTACTGCCTGGAACAGTGTTCCCTGACCTTTGAAATGTAAAACCTTGAAAACATTCCATAGTACAATCTTGCTGTTAGTCAAGACAAAACTCAAAAATATTTTAACAGTTAGAGAAGTAAAGAGAATTAGAGAAATTATAATACTTATGGTAGTTTTGTTAAGTGTACATTTGGATAGAATATAGTGAATATTTTGCAAGCTTTGTGTGCCTGTGCATGTAATAAGGTTTAATGAAAATCTAGCACATTTGCTAAATCAGAACTGCTCTATAGCATATATGTATAACTCAATCATTTTCAAATGCATGTAACAATCTCTTAACTGATATTCAGGTGATTATCCTATTTGTTATTCTATAATTTAACGTGTTTTTTTTTTAAACAAGAGTGATTTTTAACCTTTGAACCACTTTTTAAAATCAGGTTTGTGCCCTGCATTATGCAGTTCAATTTACTTTAATTAAATGAATATGTCCAATTTAAAAGACTACTCAGCTTCTTTTGCTCAGCACAGCTGTATGAAATTTCCAGCA
Organism: Vespertilio murinus; assembly: GCA_963924515.1. Classification (NCBI taxonomy): domain Eukaryota; kingdom Metazoa; phylum Chordata; class Mammalia; order Chiroptera; family Vespertilionidae; genus Vespertilio; species Vespertilio murinus. The sequence goes on from OZ004710.1 coordinate 22,000,841, forward strand.
GAGAAGAAACTTCACACTGTTTAAACTTTGAATCCATTTACAGAGAATTAAAAATACTGGCATTTTACAATCACATGCTGGTGAAGAATTGTCTTTGAAGTAATTCATGAGTAGAGAATATTAAATTTTAGTGACAGTATATAAACCAGTTTTGGTTAAGATTTAGTACTTGTACAACATTAGAAGATATTTAGTATGTAATATGTTCATATGTATATTTTGTGTTATGTTAGCATTTTTATCATGGATCCAAGTGCATTTTAATTAAAATTTTCATTTCTCTGTTTTTACTAGTGAAATTCTCAGGTCTCATGCTTGGCATTTTCCTCATTATTCCAGAAAAGACACAATAGAGAATTATAGAGCAAGTGACTAAAATTGTAGATTGGAAAAATAGAATCATTCATTGAGATGACTATAGGCAAAGTTTTAAAATAATCCTGAAATCAGGAGAAACCCAGATGGAGGCATAGGGTAGACTCCCGAATGCAGTCTACCACAACAAATTTGAATTTAGAACTGGAAAACAGGGGAGGCATTGCCCTGAAGCACCGGACAGCTGGCTGAGAGGAGGCTCTGCCAGTTGGGAAGGAGAGAAAAGGTGCGCTGACCCTCAGAAACTGTGAAGGTACGGAGAACTGTGCTTGCGAAAAGGTGCTGCCTTAATCCCAGCGTGCAAAGAGAGGGCAGGCCAGGCCAAGATTGCTGCTGGCAGACTCCCTGGGCTGAATTCACTGCTGGCTTACTCCCGGCGCGGAGAGGGGGGACAGCTAATGTGAGGCTAGCTTTCCTGTTCGAGAGGAAAACAAAATCACCTTATTGCTCTCATAGACAGCCTCAGTCAGGGAGAGGCTGTCAAGCAGCAGGCAGAGATCTCTCGGAGGTGTGTGAAGCCAGAGGCCATTACTGCGGAACTTGAGGAGGAACCAACAGGAAAATAAAGCTTGTCTGCACCAACCCAAGACTCTGCCACATCCAAGCTGAGCACAGAAGCTCTCCCACAGGCTGGCTTTCTCTAAGGAGGGATTGGCCAGAATCCAAAGCTTGTCTGCACCTTTACCAAAGAGGTGCATGCGCCTGCAACCTATCTTGCAAGACTCACTGGGAACAGAACTTTTCTAAGGCGAGACTGACAGGGAACTAAAGATTGTCTGTGCCACCCTGAACCTCCTCCCCATCCAAGCGGAGTAGAGAAGCCCTCCTAGCTGAGACACTAATGATCCTCAACACTTCCCAGTGATACCAACAATAAGCAAGGCCTAACAACAAGACTGCACACACAGCCCACAAAGGGCTACACCAAGACTGTCTATCGCAGGTAACTGGGAAGGCTGTGCTACTGGACTCTACCAGAACACCTAGCACACAAAACTATTCCATCAAATCAGGAAAACAACTAACATGCAGACAAGAGGCAGGACACAAAGGAAGGAGATGGAGGAAAAGAAAAGAATGAACATTGAGTTTTGAACAAAACTACGGTGATAAGGCTTTTCAAGAATATCCTAAAAAAGGCTGATAAAATAAATGAGACCTATGAGGATATGAAAACGGATCAACTAGAAATAAAGAAAACATTGTCTGAAAAAAATATATTATACAGAGTCCTAAAAACATACTGGAAGATGGCAAGAATCAAGACAAAAATTTAGAACACAAAGAGCCAAAGGACACTCCTCTGCAGAAACAAGAAGATAAGAGAATCCAGAAAGTTGTAGATAGTGTAAGAAACATCTAGGACAATTTCAAGAGAGCCAACATCAGAATTATGGAGATCCCAGAAGAAGAGAGAGAGCAAGATACTGAAAGAATACTGGAAGAAATAGTGACAGAAAACTTCCCCAACCTGGGGAAAGAAATAGACTTACAAATCCAGGAAGCCTGTAGAACCCCTAAAATAATCCTGAAATCTATACATACAAAGAGGTAATATGCTAATTGCTGTTACAGTGTCCCCTAAATGACCAGTTTGCATATTGATGCTCATGAAGCAGGGGAGTGGGTGGCTGGAGCCAAGGTCCTCAGGGGTCTGAGGAGAGCACTTGAGAGGAGATAGACTGGAAAGAAGGAAGAGGAAGCAGCCACAGGGAGCTCTTCCAATCCCCCTGCATAGACACCCTACCCCAACCCCCACACCCCAGGAGGGACAGACAAACACCCTACCCCAGTCCATGCACCCTTGGGTGGATGAGGAAGCCGACCAGACGGGGAGAGGAACCAGTCTCGGGGGTAGCTTCAGCCCACACCTCTGACCCCCGATCTCTTCCCGCACCACCCCAGCCAGGAGTGCCCACAACAATAGCATGCCAGCGACCATCCATCTGTGTCCCCGAGGAACCTGGGGCCTGTGGCCCACTGCTGCCAGGCCTCTTCTGCTAGGGCCGGGCCTGCCTCTCCTCCCTACAACTTCAGACCCAGGTGCAGGCAGACCTGAGAGGGCCCCCAGGGTCAGACCATTCCCCTCAAATATCAGCAGTGCAGTCTCCACAGAAGTGCGCTGGACCTCGCTGGGGGCATGGCTAATCCCGCACTCCTAGCCGGCCTGGCTCTACCCTGGCCCTGGCCCCCAACCAGCTCCAGGAGATTGGAGCTCTGCTCTGAGCAGGTACAACTGTGAAACAGCCACACGCAATTTAAAGAATGACGCAAAGCAGAAAGGTTTGACAGTTATTCCCCCTTTGGCCTTGCTGCCACCCTAGCACCCCCCCCAACTCTCTGCCCATCACCAGAGCATCCAGGGATGACCACCGCTACAGGGCTGCTGGCCAGAGTCTGCCCCTCTGAGGCCTATGGAACCCTCTGCAAAGCTTCCATAGCTACAGTCCCAGGAAACAATCATGCCCTCCTCCCCCAATCAGCACTTGCTACCTGCAAGGGTAGCCATGGGCTTAAAAATAACAATCCCTTCCCATTTAGACATAACTTACTTGATGAAACATTTCCAGGTTTATTAGCTCAGAACCTCCTCATGACAACCCAGTGAGGTAGGCAGAGAACAGATTACAGTTCCCATGGAACATGCATATGTATTCACAAATGAAGCTCAGAGAGGAAAAGTGTCAAGCCCACTGGTTCCCAAGGTTCAGCACATGCCCCACCGGAGGGCAATTTGATTTTAAGTGTGTGTGTGAGGGGCAATTCAAGAATGAGTTAACAGTGAATTTTTTGCATTTCTTATGGTTCTAGGGGCCTCATCTACAGTGTATCCTACATAATAAGAGGCAAATATGCAAATGACCGACTAGTGGCAGGACTGGTCACTATGATGCATGTTGAGCTCTAGGGGGAAGACACTCAATGCAGGAGCTGCCCCCTGGTGGTCAGTGTGCTCCCACAGGGAGAGTACCACTCACCCAGAAGCTGGGCTCACAGCTGGTGAGCACAGCAGCAGTGGTGGGAGCCTCTCCAGCCTCCAGCAATGTTAAGGATGTCCGACTGACAGCTTAGGCCCACTAAGCCATCAGTCAGACATTCTTCCAGGGCTTCCAGACTGCTAGAGGGCAAAGGCCAGGCTGAGGGCCCCCCAAGTGCATGTATTTCATGCACAGGATCTCTAGTGCGCATATAAAACATATTACTACCATAAAAGGTCGCTTCCTGATCTGCCCCCTTTCCCACCAACCTTGAACAAGTCTCTAGGAACTTGGCCTGTAATGGAATCTGGCAGAATTAAGATCTGAAGTTTTCCTTTCCAGAACCAATTCCCAGTGGCATTAGATTGAAATCTGGCTGGCCAGATAAGGAGCTCACAGTAGCTATTGAGCCAGCAGCTGTGATGGGGGATCAGTTGAAATCAGTAACCTGCCACCAGTGAAATACAAGGTGAGGTCCAATTGTTTTGACCAAGTTAAAAGAGATCCAATCATTAACTGAACCAATCAAAATTTTCATCCATGGAAATCAGCAAGGTTAACCACACCTACATTTACAAGAAAACATGTTCCATAGACCAGAAGAAAAAAGGGCATCACATCTGAGGATCATGGCTCTTTTTCATGTCAAGGAGTTCCTTAAAGCCTTGTCTCTCAATGGGGAAAAGGGGACATCTGCAATACTTTTAACAATAATGATAAATAAAAGAAAGAAAAAAAACTTCTATCCATATATCCTGACACCAGCTTAGGGAGTGAAGCAAACTGAAGCAAGGGAGGCTCTCGGAAATATAAAATATTTTATTGTAAATCTGATCATCTGTTTTTCAGAATTATGACCACCAATATTATTTTATCTGATTAAGTTTAGTTTAAGACAGTGACCTTTTTAAAAAATATATATTTTATAGATTTTTTTACTGAGAGGAAGAGACAGGAACAGAGACTTAGAAACATCGATGAGAGAGAATCATCTATTAGCTGCCTCTTGCACACCCCCTTCGGGATGTGCCCAAAACCAAGATACATGCCCTTGACTGGAATTGAACATTGCATATTTTAGTCTGCAGGCTGAAACCAAGGTACATGCCCTTGACTGGAATCAAACCTGGGACCTTTCAGTCCGCAGACAGATGCTTTATCCACTGAGTCAAACTGGTTTTGGCAAGCCAGTGACCTTTTTCCCCTCCATTGACAATTAGTGGTTGAGGGTGGTATCTGGATACAAAATAAATGAAATTAATTTAATTTGAGTTACTTTACCCTGCTAGAGAGGAGAAAGTGACCCTATCTCCTCATCCAGGGATCCCCTTTTCTTCCATACAATGTCAATGGTGAAAGAGGAAACACTGCAGCATCCTTGTGTTCATAACATACTTTGTGAGTCTGAATTGATGTGGAAAGGTGTACTCATCTTGAGATCAAAGAACTTGTTCTAAGCTCCATCTTGAAAATAAAAAAAATTAGTCTTTAATTAGAGCACAGTCTACTGAGTGCAAGAAACTGTTTGGAATTATAAATAGCAAGTGCTACTACAAATTAGCAGTCATTTAAACATTAAACATTCTTCACTATTGCTATGAGTTCTGTCCACATTTTTAATACATTATCTCCTTTGTGGTTTCACTTTTGTCCTCTTACCAATTTGTACTTAAAATTAATTGAGGTATTGGTTAAAGTCCCAACTTTTGTGCCCTGATTTGATGCTTTTCAGCAAGAGACGACTAGAAATGCCTATAGTTGACAAAGTTGATTTTATTGTTGCAACAAGGGAGACTACGGTAAACCATGAGGAAGATGGAACACTTCAACAAGAAATATTTGAGGGATTATTCTAGGATTTGAGTTTTGCTAATTGATTTTTAGGAGATTCCAATGAAGTGAATTCTGTTCTGGAATACATGTTTCAGTAAGAAGGCAGTTTTTGTTTTTGTTTTTATCCAGTTGACAGAAGAGACTGAGCAGGGCTAGAATTGTCACTGGGCATTAGATATTGTTTACTTAACTTAGCAGAGAGAGGGGGATGTTTGCTCATTTTGTGGTTACACACGGGTTTTGTTTTTATTGTTGCCAGTTACATTTCTGTTTCAACATGGTCACAGAGTGATCTTGTTTTTGTATTGTTTTATCATTGTCACAGAGAATCCTTGTCCAATGTTAATGTTCTATGAAACTATGTTCAGTGAGAATCTACCATATCCTATCTAGTAGCAACAAAGTCAACCAGGTCGATGCTCAGGTCTTTTATTTTCTTTCTTACATGGACACTTTCTCACTCTGAACTATCAGATCTGTCCTGACAACTGCCAAGCTCTTGCTGTCAAGAATTGACCTGAAGCCTAAACCGGTTTGGCTCAGTGGATAGAGCTTCGGTCTGCGGACTGAAAGGTCCCAGGCTTGATTCCAGTCAAGGGCATGTGCCTTGGTTGCAGGCACATCCCCAGTAGGAGGTGTGCAGGAGAGAGCTGATTGATGTTTCTATATCATTGATGTTTCTAACTCTCTATCCCTCTCTCTTCCTCTCTGTAAAAAAAATCCTAAAATATATATTTTTTAAAGAATTGAGCCGAAGCAATTCTTGCTCCTTCAATGCTCCTCAATAATAAAATACATTTATATATACTTATTGTTGAATTTCTATTTTAATGACCACAAAAGCCATTTCAAATTCTTCATATATTTCTTAAGGGTGTGATTTAATCACATCATATCTTCTTAATAAAGGAATATATCTACTTAGTAGTTGAAAGATTGAATCTATATAATTAGGAGAAAAAAAACACTTTCCAATCACTTCCCCTCCTCATTTCACCTAAATCCCCTGAATTTCAGCCCTCCTCCTCGTTCTAGAGGAAAAGGATTCTTACTTTCCTATCAATGCTACTAATCTGATTCTTTGAAATCTATAATAATGTCTAATCACTTATCTCCTCTCTACCATATTCCATCTTTTATTTTCATGTACTAAATAATTACCTCTTATCAGAATATATACTCATCTTTTGTCAAAGTATGAATAAGCTAACCTCTTCCTCCTTTAGCTCTCATTCATTAGCATACTCATTTATTCTTATGCCTTAATGTGTTTTCTTTTTTATCTTGAAATTTAAAAAGAATAATAAAATTTCAGAGAAAATGTAGCACTTTTGTTTTTACTACCAAGAAGTAACAAGTATTCATGTTCTTTATGTTAAAGGCTTTAAAAAAAACAAATTACTACTGGAAATACCACTTTATTGTCTTATAGAAACTGACAGAATTACCCAAGGTAAAGGTCAATATGTCATTTAAAAGCAATCAATTCCTTTCCCTGTAATTTATGTTTCTTTTCAAAGTTACTTTGATCTCCTAGTCACTATTGTCTGAAAATCTGTTGTTCTGACTTTTGTGTTCTCCTTTCCAATACCAGTCATTAAATCCTAATGATTTTTTCCTTTTTACAATCTTTCAAAGTGGTCTTTTCTTTGCCATTGTCACCAACAAAGCTCAAACTTTATCATTTCATGCAGAAGCTATTTTGATATTTTTCTTATTGGCCTACAGAGTCACCTATTTCCAATTCATGTTCTATGCTTTCACATTTATCTCCCTGAAATACCTCAAGAAAAATTCCATTTTTAAAGTCAAATTCCATTTTTAAAGTAAAACTAGAGGCCCAGTGGTGCACAGGGGTAGGAGGGTGTCCCTCAGCTCAGCTTGCACTCCCTTCAATCTGGATCCCCTTGAGGTATGTCCAACTGCCGGTTTAGGCCTGATCCCGAGATCAGGTCTAAACTGGCAGTCAGACATCCCTCTCATAATCCGGGACTGCTGACTCCCAACTGCTCACCTGCCTGCCTTCCTGATTGCTTTAACCACTTCTGTCTGCCAGCCTGATCACTCCCTAACCACTCCCATGCCAGCCTGATTGATGTATAACTTCTTCCCTGCCAGCATGTTTGCCCCCAACTTCCCTCCTCTGCCTGCCTGGTCACCCCTAACTACCCTCCCTGCGGGGTTGATTGCCTCCAACTGCCCTCTCTTTCAGGCCTGGTCCCTCCCAACTTCCCTTCCCTGCTGGTCATCTTGTGGTGGCCATCTTGTTCCCACATTAGGGCAGGATCTTTGTCCACATGGGGGCAGCCATATTGTGTGTTGGAGTGATGATCAATCTGCATATTACCATTTTATTTGATAGGATAGAGGCCTAGTGCATGGGTGGGGGCCTGCTGGTTTGCCTTGAAGGATGTCCCGGATCAGGGTGGGGGTTCCCTTGGGGCGTGGGGCAGCCTGTGTTGGTTTGCAGGCAAGCCACACTCCCTGGCAACCCAAGTGGAGGCCTTGGTATCTAGAATTTACCTTCTATAATTGAAACTTTGTAGCCTGGAGTGGAGCCAAGCCTCCTGTTCCATCCATGGCTAACAACATTTCTATAATTGAAACTATATATATATATATATATATATATATATATATATATATATATATATTTTTTACAGAGAGGACGAGAGAGATAGAGAGCTAGAAACATTGATGAGAGAGAATCATTGATCAGCTGCCTCTTGCACACCCACCACTGGGGATGTGTCCACAACCAAGGTACATGCCCTTGATAGGAATTGAACCTGGGACCTTTCAGACAGAAGGCCAACGCTCTATCCACTGAGCCAAACCGGTTTTGGCTATAATTGAAACTTTTTATCCTTGAGTGGGAGTGGAAGCCTGGGCCTGCCAGGATGAGTGGAAAGCTTGGCTTCCTCCATTGCTGGGGAGACCCAATCCTCCCTTCTGGTAGCCATCTTGGTTGGGTTTATTTTCATACTCACTCTGATTGGCTGGTGGGTGTGGCTAGTGGTCATGGCTGGTGAGTATATCATATATCGGAGTGATTGTTAATTTGCATATTGCTCTTTTATTAGATAGAATATACTGACATTCTTTTTACTATCAAAATTCTCCAAAAGATAATTTCTTCTTGCTACTCTGGTGCAAGAGCCCTGCAATACAGCTTGACCATTCTCTGATGAAACATTGTTTTTATTGCATTTATTTCTGTTCCCATGTTATTTACCTAGTGTAAAATTCAGTCTTCATCATTCTTCTGTTAAAATCTAAACATCCTTAAGGCTAATTGGCCTCCTTAACCCTGTTAATTTTCCTGATCACTTCAGATCTTGTTAAAATATGACATATTTTGTACCATTTTTGTGGCCCCTATTATATACTGTCATTTAGAGACAATATTCTTTATTTCTTTCTTATCTAAATATTGGATAATTTTTATAGTAAAAATTACCTTAAAGTCTCCATTCCCTGTACTTAACTCTCATAATTTCTTGGGTTAAAATGTTTTTGTTTTGTTTTTTACTTTTTTCTCATCTAAATTTGTCATTGATATCATACAATGTGATATTTTGGATATTTGGTTATCTACTTGTGTAAACAATGAAGTATGCATTATTTCCTCATAATAAAACTGAAAGAAATCATTGTTTCAACAATTTAGAATTATGTCTCAAGACACTTTTTATGTTGGGAGATAATGCAAGAGCGTTAGGGATGTTCATTTGTAGGGCAGATCCAATTTCTCTCAACGTTTGGATTGTGCTAAGGATAAAGAAATTAAAAATGTCTTCTTGATGTTCAATTATCATAAATTAGAGGCCAACCTTGAAAACTTAGAACTTTCTCTCTGACATATCTGATAGATTAATTAAAGAAGGTAGCTGAGACTGGGATGCCAGGACACAGACTTTTATTGGAGAGAGGGTACCTCCGCCGGATGCTTCCAGAGAGAAAGAGAGGAAGAGGCCGGAAGACACCCAGGGATCTACTTTTAAGGGGAGGATAGGGGATGGGGCTATGGTACTCAGTGCACGCTGATTGGTGGTAGGAATGGGGGCTAAGGGTATTTGGCAGGTGCTGATTGGTGGTTCAGAGCTCAGGAATGTCTGGCCACAGGTGGGGTTTACATCTGTTCATTAATTGGAGAAAGGGAGGATCTATCAATAGCCAGAGCTGTAATCAAAGAAGAGCAGTGGGGGGTTTAGATAACTAAATTATACTAGTATATTCATTGACAAAGATTAGTAAGTTATTTCTAAGAAAAATGCTGTTTAACCACAAAGCTGTCCTAAGTGGTGATCTTCTTTGATGTTGTTGAAAGGTCAGTCTGTGTTTCACAGAACATTCCCAAGAATATGAGTTCCCATGCATCACTGGATTCTCAACGCAAAGAATTGTTACTAATTCTTCTGGCTAGAGCCCAGCTCCTTTAGTAATTTTTCTCCACAGAACCATAATGAATAATAAAGTGTGTTCTCTGTGCAATTCAACTCCTACATATATCCACCCACCTCTCTTCTGCTCCAAAACCAAAAATATAAACTTACATACACTTTGAAATATCTTATAGTGGTGTTTTTAGAATCCTATACTAGGATGTTAACATTTATTATTTCTCAGAAATACGTTCCAATGCCAAAATTAGCCTCTCTCCTAAAACTAATCAGAAAATAATTTTCCTTTTGTAAATTAATTTGGTATCATCATAATTATTGTTTGCCACTTTGCATAAAATTAATAAAATACACTGGGTTTGTTTTGTTGAAGTTATTATTTTAAATACCTTAGTATTAAAAAATAAAACAGTGTACTCTCTCCAACAAGTCACGATATAAAATGGAACACTATTTTACATGAGTCAGGGAGTTTGAATCTCCTATATATGCAGAAAATAGATAATTCTCAATACAAATATTTGAGACACCCATGTAGGACAGCATCGAGGAATAAGCATCATGAGGACTTGGTCTTCACAAAATAGAGTGGTAGGAAAGAAATTAATATTTCTCTAAGTTGCACTTAGGACTAATTGGGGACCTACAGGGCCAAAAACACTGAAAAATATCCAGGGTAATCCCGGTAAAAACAGAAAATTTGCAGTTCATAAGATGATAATATTAGAACACATTTTCAAAGAAATATAAAGGTTTACTTCAACATTGCTCACTTGTTATCTAAGTATGCTGCCCTGCCCAATAGTTTATATATTTTTGCCTGACCAACACTAACTTTAGATCTGTTTCACTAAGTTGAGTGATGGGAGGATGAAACTGATGGCAAATATTTATAATACATTGTCAAGTTCAAATTAAGCAAATCTGACTGCCAAGGAGAAATTAGAACCAAAATCAGCCCAGTTAGTCAGTTATTTCTTAATACTCATCACCATTTGGCAGATAACAGATTGAGATGTATGTAGTTGAGGGAAATGAGCTCACCTTCACAGTATGGATGGTGGAGATTTTGTCTCATTAGAATCCATCACTACTGCATTTGTTGGCCTGGGAGAGAGTGCACACCAGGATAAGCATGATTTTTTTGTGGATGCTTTATTTTCAAATATCATACCATGCCAATTCAATTAAATTACTAGTCTTGGAGATTGGCAGACAACCGATTTCCTTTGCACAGGTTAATAATCTTTCTATCTAAAAACATCAAAAGGCAGTGTTTCTCTAATGCATTTTTATAAACCCAATATTATATTGGTAATTTTCCAATTTAACTTTTACAGATGTTCTGAATCCTTAAACTAGCTACAGAATATTATCACAGTAGAACCAAACTTCATATTTTAAAGACAGTTTTATTATATCTTCACTAGCAACATTAATTAAAGGTATAAGACCTCCATGTGCAATAGAAATTTGACAGTCTCTCCTTCAGAAGTATTGATAGACCAAGGTATACATTTCCCTGGGGAAATAAATATCCAATTGAAACAGCACTAGTCACCCATTGTTATCACAACCCAGGATAATTATTTAGACATAAATTACTTATGTGGCCCAAGCCAGTTTGGCTCAGTGGACAGAGAGTGGGCCTGCAAACTGAAAGGTCCCAGGTTTGATTCTGGTCAAGGGCACATGCCCAGATTCTGGACTAGATCTTCAGTGGGGGACTTGCAGGAGGCAGCCAATCCATGATTCTCTCTCATCTTGGATGTTTCTATCTCTCTCTCCCTCTTCCTTCCTCTCTGAAATCAATAACAATATTTTAAAAATAAATAAATTACTCGTGTGTTTATTGTCTTGGTTTCAAACTCTGACCATACACAAGGGTCCCTTCCAAGACTGTTCTCAAATCAACATGATTGACATTCTTGAAAATTCACAAAAGTATAAAATCTTTAATAATTTATTCAGTTAATCAATTGAAGTAGGCACTTGGTGATAAGAATAGGTCATCAGGGGAAGTGCGGGCAGGCATTGAAAGAAAAATGTCTGTAATCAGCAGCTAAACAATGGATTGAAGTTCAAAGTTTTAGTTACTTTAATGGATGTGGCCAGAATTTATTTTATCCTCTTATTTTGTGTTTCATTATCTAAAATAAAGTTAAAATCATACTATAAGGGGATGAAAACCCCATCCTGCCCACCTAGGGTAAGACACACAGGTTCTCAATCCCTTAGATGGAAATACTCTGAAAGTTTCTTCAGATTTAAAAAAATCCAGAAACCGGTAGAGAAAGTGAAAAAAAATTAGACTAAATGAATTTTTTATTGACTCTGTGGGAGGAAGACATAAAATGACTCAACTATTTTGATAAGATTTGTGATTCATTTAAAGGATCTTCATGATTCATCTGCATATATTTTTCTATCACAAGCCACTTATAAAACTGTTCCCAAAAGGAGAGACAGAAATGATAATAAGGAAGATACCAGTATATAAATATAATGACTTGGAAAATAATTTTTTAAAATCTAACCAAGGCATAGATTCCATACAGTATGTTAGTCTTGGGTCTTGGGTTGAAGATATATACATTTAAATAAAGATTTTCATTTTTATGGCAACCACATGTTACTTAACTGAAGTCATATTTATTTTTCAATTCTCAAGACAGTAAGTTATCTCTGAAATAATTCACAGCCTCTTATAACTAGAATAGTTATAAAATTTTCAAAAATATATATTTGTAAATTGATTTTAGAGAGAGAGAGAGAGAGAGGAAAGGGGAGGGAGGGATGGGGGAGGAAGAGAGAGAGATCACTTCGTTATTATGCTTATTTATGCATTCATTAGTTGATTGGTGTATGTGCCCTGATCAGGGATCAGACCTGTAACTTTGGTATATCAGGACTATGCTCTAACTAACTGAGTTACCTGGCCAGGGCATACAATTTTTTAAAGTTGAGAAGTAAAAGTACTTTTTTCTCTAGTTCACTGAGTAGACTAAAAATACACTGTGTCTCCCCCCCCCCCCAATCTGTTTCCTTTTCCTTTTTTTTGTTATGTCATTGGACTGAAAACAGTGATTCCTTAGCTGCTGATGATTGCAGTTATTGCAAAGTGTCTCACTTAAACAGCTAATCTCATTATATTTATTTACAAGTAGGGAATGTATGTAGGTGAGATGCCCTGTCACTCTTGCTTGTGCGAGATCTTGATAGAACATGGTCAGTTCCTCCTAAACACAAAAGTCCACAAGTGGGAACTTTTGCCCATGGACACTTCTTCTTTATCCAGTATTACCTTTGATCTTTCAAAGAAACTGCTGAAAATGACAAACCCCCACACGTACCTCAACGTTTCTTTATTAAATGCACAAACTAAAATATGTTAAGCAGTCTTTGACAGAAAAAGGACTGAAACTTATTCTAGCTCCAGCAAACTTACAAGATAATTAAATATAATTTTGTGTATGCTGGAATTTTTCATAATTCTATTTTTTTCAACGTTTGCAATACTGTTACTATCAATTTGGACACTTCTCAAAATAAGATTTCCCAAATGAGGCATAGTGACAGTGGGTGTGTAAATAACCAAAAAAAGAACAAAACCATGTGTCATGTCAGGCTGGATCTGTGTATTCCCAATTATCAGACAAGCTCCCACCTCCTCAAGTTCTTTTAATATCTATCTATCAAAACAATTGCTCAGGAGCACAGCAAAGCTGGCATTTGGAAGTGTGTTCGCTCAATGAACCATGGACTAGAAATGCCAGACTATATTGGTCTTGTCTATGTTCTTCCTCCCATTATTCTTTCTTTTTTCTGACTCATTCTTTTCTCCTGCCTACTGTGTCTCACATTTCCAATCAGGCCCCTTTTGAAATCCTCCTGTCTCTTCTCCATCACTTTTCAATTTTAACCAGTGCTCATATTCTTCCCAAAATGTGATCCAGGTTCTTGCTTCTGGACAAGACAGGAATAAGTGATTGCTTTCTGGCTGTTGTTCTGTTTTCAATTTTCTAGCTCAGAGAATTCAATATTCTGATCTAACCCATGAGACAGGGAGGCTGGCTGGAGTCTTGCCATGCAAGTGTGGTTTGAGAACCAGTAGCATCAGCTTCTCCTAGGAGCTTGTTAGGAATGCAGAATCTCAGGGCTCACTCAAGACCTGCTGAATGAGCCTCCACTTATCTGTATTTTAGGAAGACTCCAAAGTTGGTTCTCTCTGTACCTTAAGTATGAGAAGCACTGGGTTACATCATGAGTCCCCAAACATATTTTTAACAGAATATCTTTAATACTAAAAAATAAAATAAAATAAAATAAAATAAAATAAAATAAAATAAAATAAAGGCATTGGGTATATTTACCCCAAAACATGACTATGGCTTAATGTTACAATGGGAGTTTTGATGGAGGCACCAGGACACAATAAATATGATATCAAAGTGTGATTGCCATACCAAATTCAAATTTCCAAAGAAAATTAGAAGTTTCTCATTTTTCAAATTCTCTATGGATATTTGACAGTTGAATAAATTTTGAAGAGTGGATTTGTGAGATTTATTTAGAGGAAGCTGTTGCCATACTGTGATCTCACTCATTGACCCCCACCAATATCAAAGTGGATATAAATTGATCTTACCTCAAACATAAAGAGAAGGGTTTTAAGGGAGCCAAGATCCTCATAAATGTTTCTTGAGGTTATCAGGTGACATCAGAAGGAATTTCACTACTGACTAGGAAACCACAAAGGCAATTAAGACAGAAAGGCAAGATCTTTGGTGGCAAAACAAAGGAAAATGGAATAAAATGGAATCACTCTGCATTCTAAGAATTTGACAAGAGGAGGAATATATGAGTGGTTTCCATGGTTCACAAACAAGAGAGAGCTAAGGTTCCTTGGCTCTTGCCGATGAAACTCAACTGGGAGAGTAAGTGGACTGCTAAATATAGATTCCAAGAATCTACTAGAAACATTTAAAGCTCATTGCAGTAAGGGAGAAGTCCTGTGGATAAAGCAAAGCTAAGTTTATTTGACTCATTGTAGAACTTGACATTGTCTTAGTGTCTCAGAAAAGAGTTAGGAGAGAACATTTATAGGAGTTTAGGGTCTGGGTTTAATGATTTTATGGCTGTCCTTGTGAAGTGGAGAATTGTTTAAGATTTGGCATAGTTTATTATATAAAAGCTTGGGTTATCCTAGTTTGTTCTCAGTCTTATATTCCAGGAGAAACCATTTTTCTGGATAAAATGGGTAAATTATTTTTGTTTATTCCCAGTATACGGTCCTTTATAACCAATTGCCTGTGGCTGTGGGTAATTGGGAATAGGGAGTTCATTTTGGGGTGACATAAATGTTTTCAAATTAGATTGTGATGATAGCTAGACAACCATTTGTATACAGTGAAAATCAACTTAATTATATACTTTAATAGGGTGAATTTTATGATATGTGATATATAAAATACGAGTGTGCTTGTACATTTAAAGATTTGTGAAGCAGGAACTACTGATAGTGACTAGTCGTCACTGAAAAAGTCATCAAATTAAGTCCATTTTATTAAAGAAAAAGTTGATATCTATTTTCAACTATTTGTGTGTATGCTTGTGTTTTGCAGAAGTTAAGCAGTGAATCTTGATCAGAAATAGAAATATTATGCTCATCCACTATTCCAACAAACAATGTTGTGAAGATTCATTGTACCATTTAAGATGGTAAAATCACATTCTTGAGTACATTGAAACCTCAATATTATTCCCTATGCTGAAAGAAAAGGAACTAGAAAAATCACAGTTGTGGATGGGCTCCAGGTTTTCCTCAAAACACAGTGTGATACTTGAACATCTGGCAGACAAACCAAGTGTGAAAGTAGTATTTCAGTCATTGCTTTCCATTTTTAGACAGGGAACTATTACTGGGAGGTCTCATGCCTTCCTCCAGCAAACTATAGTGTCCCCTGAAACATCCCTAAAGATGTGTTCTCAACTTTGGAAACAGAGGATCTAGAGCAAACCTACATAGGAGGCATATAAATGAAGGAGGCTGACACTGTCAGCCTGTCAGATCCCTGCTGCCAGGCCTCTACCTTTTTCCAGGTTTGATATCTCCAAGAACTGCATTCATCACTGTCTATTGTGCACCTTACTATCGGGTTATGGTTTGACAGTTAACAGATCCTGTTTCTATAGAAGGAATCCTATCAATGTTCAAGGCTAACTGGTGTATCCACACTGTGAGACATTGGCTTTCCTAAGTAGAAATTCAACTCTCTGAATAGACTAAATATGAGCAGATACAATAACAACAAAGAGCACAACCAGGCGAACTTCTCAGGTTTCATAATTGTGCATTTTCCAAATTGCGAATTAATACTGCAAGTGATTAAAGACTAGAATTAACCTCTGGATAGTGCCCAATTCAATGCCACAACCATGAGGATGTTTACTAAATGGTTATAGGGTTTGGATACTTTTAATACTAATAAAACCCAAAAAGTAGGTAGTGAGCCGTTATTTGACTACTTTTATAATGCCAATCAGCAATGTTTAAGGTACACACACACAAAGAAAGTAAAATTTACTCCCTAGGGCTGCATAAGTATCCATGCCAACTTGCATATCTTGAGATCATATTGCTATTCTATCATCCTAATCATTCATCTTCTCATAATAGAGTGATTTTTCCCAGAAGAAAAATTTGATTGCCTTATTCCACTTTTACAAGTGAGATTTTGCTCCTCAGAAAAATCATATATCTCCTCCTAAATTGACATGCTGTAGAGCAGGGCTTCTCAACCAAAGTGTTATTATTGACTAGAAGCCCAGTGCATGAAAATTCATGCACTGGATGGCAGTCCTTCAGCCCAGCCTACCCCTTTCGTAGCCCGGGATCCCTCCGGGGTGGGAGGTGACCCAGAAATGAGGGGAAGGAGACACCACCATCACATCTCTGCTGCTGCCACAGATGGCAGTGCAAGCCTCAGCTGGCCCTGGTTCCCTGAGCCTTAGGAGGCCCTGGGCAGCTCGGAAGCTGCAGTCCAAGGTGTGATGGCTGGCAGGACCCTGTCGGGGCAGGGCTTCAGCCCAGGGGAGGAATGAAGGCCAGGTCCATGGCAGAGAATGTAGCATGATGCGCTTTATGTTAGTCATGGGCTGACTCTGTCTGCAATCCTCAACCCCCTGGTATGTCCTGTTCCAAGTAATCGCAAGACAGCACAAACAGAACAGACCAGGTCAAACAGAAACCGCTTAAACTGAAAATAAGCCCCCAGCCCCAGGTATTGTGCAAACTTTTAACGATGTTACTGTACTAGTGGAAATTCTCATAGCTCATAGTGTGATAGGTTATCATGACCATAGGACAGACAAAGAACTCTGCCTGGTCAGCTATATCTCCCCCCACCTTTGTAAAACAACTGCCAGCTAGCCTAAGCCAAGGTCTCAAAACAAACTCCTAAAAGGATAAAAGCAGGCTTTCCTGTGTGTTCAGGGCTCTCTCTTTCTTTTTCTTACTGCTGCGACAGTAGGGGGAGAGCCCAGATTCGAATTCATTAATAAAGGCATAAATTTTGATCTGGCGTCTTGGTAGTCTTTTCTGGGGGTCTCTCCATAACAAAGGCTTGCCTGCACCTCTGGCTGGCCCTGGGTGGCTAGGCAGCTGCCATCTGAGGCTTGCTTGTGCCTCGGACTGGCCCTGGGTGGTTATGAAGCTGTCATCCAAGGCTTGCCTATGCCTCGGGCCAACCCTGAGCTACTGGGCAGCCACTATCAGAGGCTTGCCTGTGCCTCGGGCCAGCCCTGGGTGGCTGGGAGGCCGAGGGGACTGGGGCACTTCAGAGGCAGGCATGCGCCGGTGTGGCTGGACCCACCTGGGGGATGAGGGGATTGGGTAGCACCATCTTGTGTCACATATTTGGGGGTGTGACAGTCAATTAGCATATTTCCTCCTTATTGGCTGTGAGCACTGCCATCTTTGTGAGGATGTGGCTGGCGGTCAATTAGCATATTCCGTCTTTATTAGATAGGCTATCTGGGGCCAGATAATTACTGTGGAGACCTGTCCTGTGCATTGCATTGGAGGATGTATATCTGGTACAGTATATCTGGCCTCTACCTTCTAGATACCACTTTTCCACACCTTCCTTAGATGAGACAACCCAAATGAGCCCTAGTGAGTAAAATTTCCCCCAGTTGAGAACTACTAATTTAGAGCTATAATGCTATAGAGGCCACCTACACAACTAATCATCAAAAGAAAAAAAATGAATATATAAATTAACAATAATAATTATTTGCTACATAAATACTTCCTTGACAGATTTTAAACTTACCCTGGTTATAGGTTTATTTTGGAATTTACTTGCTAGTTTCTATTAAGCACTTTTTAAAGAATTCACCTTGGATTGGCTATTTCTAAGACATTTATAATGGAGCTGGTTAGTGCACCATGTATTTGGCACAGAGAAATTGCTTGGGAAATCTTAAAAGGTAGGTTATAGTCTGAATGTTTGGAGTGAGGTCTGAGATGCTTTATTTTTAACATTTCCCAAGTGATAGTTCCAAGACCACACTGATAGTTGCAGGTTCCTAGTGTACTAGCAGTAGAATGGACATACATATAATCAGATATTGCTTTTGCCTTATTGTAATCATTAATATACCACAAGTCATACTCCCAAACTGATCTCATTCTTTTTGTTCACAGAGGTCCAAAAAAGTAGGTTAGGAAAATGTTGCCACAGATTTCTGAGATTTTTAAGTACAGCTAAGTCTTTTCCAAAGCCAATCAAGAGAATTTAGCATGGTAGAATATTTAGCATTCTCTGCTGAATAACTATTTCCAAGAAGTATTAAAATATAAATAGGCAACCATTTGAACATGAGTGCATATGTGGATGCTCTATCCACTAAGCCAAACCAGCTAGGGCAAGATGAAATATTTAAAGATACACCTATTGGGCTCCTGGGTCCATTTCTCTGTCTTTGGTTTTCTCACCTAATGTATTTTCTTTCCTGACCAAGTCTTTTAATCCATTTCATTTTTTCTGGTTGTTACTCCACTTGTCATTAACAAAGCTAAAGGAGTTCATCACCACCAAACCAGCACTACATTAAATGTTGAAGAAGAAGAAGAAGAAGAAGAAGAAGAAGAAGAAGAAGAAGAAGAAGAAGAAGAAATAAAAAATATGAACAATAAAATGGCAATAAATATATATCTATCAACAATTGCATCTAAAAATAAAAATAAACAAACAAGAAATCTAATGGACAAAATAAACTGATGAGTAAAATAGAATCATAGGCATGGAAACACGGAAGAGACTGACAAATCTCAAAGGGAAGGTGAGAGGTGCGGTGGAAAGAGATTAACCAAAAATTTTCTATGCATATATGCATTACTTATAGACACAGACAATAGGGTGGGGAAGGGCTGAAGTGAGGCAGGAACTGGGTGGAGGGGGACCATGATGTGGAGGTGTGGGGTAGGGAGGAAAAAAAAAAGACAAAGGTCATGCATTAGTTTCTTATATGCAGACTACTGGAATTGAACTTAGGGCATAACTAATACAGTAGTTTGGAAGATAACATTCATCATTTACATTCAAAATATCTATTATACAACAAGAAAGAATTTAAATTCATCTTCAAAACCCCCAACCAAACCATCTAAATAACAAAATAAACAACTCCCCTGAGTTTTAGTTACCTAAAAGGTCAATATAAATCAAGTATAATATGGCAACAGAGACTCTCATGCTGCTATAATAGTAATGTAGAATATAAATTGGATAAACCCTATTGACTATTCTGGCATTAGAATTAGAATTGAGATTCATTATGAAACCTTTGAGGGGAGTTTCATTTCTGTTACCAAAAGGGTGATTCTTTGGTTTTCTCAATGTACATGAGTTCATTGTCATGTGTTTTTGCCATTGTTGAGACAAAATACATTCTTAATATAATTTAAGCACTCCAAAGATATTATTAAATAATAGAAGCCCAGTGCACAAAATTTGTGCATGGAGGGGTTGGGGTTGTCCCTCAGACTGGCCTGCACCCTCTCCAATTTGGGACTCCTCTAAGGATGTACTACTGCTGGTTTACAGGGATTGGGCCTAAACCAGCAGTTGTACATCCCTCTATCAATCCAGGACTGCTGGCTCCTAACTGCTCACCTGCCTGCCTGCCTGTCTGATTGCCCCTAACCATTCTGCCTGCCAGCCTGCTTGCCCCCAACTTCCCCCTGCCACCAGATTACTCACCCTCAAATGCCCCCCACCAGCCTACTCACTCCCATTGCCCCCCTGCCAGCCTGATCACCCTCAACTGCCCCCATGCCAGTGTGCTCACCCCTAACTCTCTCCCCTGCCAGCCAGTTCACTCCAAACTGTCCAACCACTGTCCTGATCACCTCTAACTGACTCTCACTGATGGGGTGAGAGACTGAGGGCGGTTTTCAGACTGGCCACACCCACTTCAGGGTGGGAGTCCCCACTGAGGTACCTGGTCAGTCTGGGTGAGGGGCTGATGGCTGTTTGTAGGCTGGTCAAACCCCCTCTCCCCCCAGCAGGGCCCTCAACTCATGGGAGTGTGGTCAGCCTGGGTGAGGAGCTGAGGGCTGTCCATGCCCCCCAGCAATCCTCCTGCTTGCAGAGCTCTGTGGCCACTGGCATCTTGACCATGTGGATTCCTGCAACAGAGAGGAATTAGCAGGAATGCTCCAGCCATGAAGACAAGAGGAGAAAAAGTCCAGAGATGGAAGATGCTGATGACACCTTGCCATGCTAGCAGTCAGCAGCTGTGTGTCGCTGCAGGTTGCCCAGGACCAAACCAGAGATGATGGGACCTGCATTACCACCATTTGTCCACCATCTAGAACTCAAATATCATTGCTGATATATACACATAAGAAAATGTTTGGCATTGAAACTGGACGCAGAACTGTTGGACATTGAAATTGGGACTCAAACATTTTTTGTTCTTATATGTTTATTTCTGGTCTGCAGATGCAATATTTTTTAAAAGAAAGAAATGGGCTGAAACCGGTTTGGCTCAGTGGATAGAGCTTCGGCCTTCGGACTGAAGGGTCCCAGGTTGGATTCCAGTCAAGGGCATGTACCTTGGCTGTGGGCACATCCCCGGTAGGGGGTGTGCAAGAGGCAGCTGGTGGATGTTTCTTTCTCATTGATGTTTCTAGCCCTCTATCTCTCTTCCTTCCTCTATGTAAAAATCAATAAAATATATTTTTTTTAAAAAAAGAAAGAAATGGGGAAGATTTCGTAAACCAATCATTGTCTCACTAATAGAAAGAGGCTGCTCAAAGTTGTAGCTCTGAAAGGTCAGAGCCAACCACTCCCTATCTAATTGAGATAATGGTAACTGAGGCAACTTCCCCATCTTGTAATCATGTAAATCCTTACAAATACGATAATTATTACCTGCCTACGGGCTATGGGTGTTTCCCAAATCTGCTTAAGGGTAATGGGTGTATCCCATAGCCTCAATAAAAGGGGATAGCAAGGCCAGAACCTAGTGGTAGTCTTCCCACTAGAGGTTGACTCCCGCCTGCCCCCCCCCCCCCATTTTCCAAAATTAACTCTTTTTCAGTCTCTCTCTTCATTTTAGTGTGTGGCTTTCTCCAGAAACTGGACCCTGAGTGGTCCCTCAACCACGCGGGTCATGTTCAGGGATCCCACAATATTGAACCCGAGAAATATTGCCAGTAGCATTCAATTTGAATACTAATACCTTTCTAATGCTTTCTAAGAAAGGCATGAAATTGTTTTAGTCTTATTTATTTTCAGTGAATCCACAATGTCTCCTTGGGGTCACTACATTAATTTCATACAGATTTAACCCATTTAAAAATATTGTTTCAATTTTCCCATGGTTTTTCCCATTTAAAAAAATATGATAGTGGATTTTTAAAAGTAAAATTCTAGAGATTGTCGTTAATATGTGTATACCGTATTTGCCGGCGTATAAGACGATTTTTTGGCCCTGAAAAATACGTATTTGCCGGCATATAAGACGACTGGGCATATAAGACGACCCCCTAAAATTTCCACTAAAAATACAGAGTTTGTTATATACTCGCCGTATAAGACTACCCCCCACTTGGAGGCATATTTTTCAGGGCCAAAAAATCGTCTTATACGCCGGCAAATACGGTATGTGTATATTTGAAGCTTCTTTTGAAAATTTTTCTGTAATATTAAGTAGGGTGGGAAATAGATAAGGAATTATCGTAATAACTAGATTAAACTATTTCCTATCTTTTCTGGTCTCATATAGTACAATTAAAATATTATATTATTAAATTTAGGCTTGGAATATAGAAGCAGTTTGCTGCCACTAGAGATTATGAATGAATATAGCATTATGAAACTTCATAATAGGCTTTGTAAATGATTGTTAGTATTGTACATCATGTAGGCTCAGCTGCAAGTCCCTCTGAATATGTAATAATAGGTTGGCACTCTGGGACAATAATAGTAGGTCAAGGTGAATGTCCAGGAAATGTGGTATATTTATAGAAAATAATGCCCAAAGGATCATAGCATGCCACAGCAGCATTTAGCCTGATACAGTTCATGGATGTAACAAGAATCTATTGAAAGAGGACAAATTTGTGGTCAGATAGGTGCATGTGGTCCAAGGAAGCCTTTTTGTTAGAACTGGGAACAGCAGCTGAGAACACAAAGACGAAGGTTCCTGGGGGATGGAAGAAGGCGGGGATTTGGGAGTTTCACAAGAATCAAGACTCAAATAAGGTTTTCCTATACTTCAAAAATGGGAATGTTCTTTGTCTACTAAGGCAGAAAATTTTACAGGAGAATGGGCATAAACATAAGAAACTAGGTAGTAGGTCTCAGTGTGATGGGCATAAAAGTGTCAAAGCACACTAATATTCAATGTTTACACTATCAAGTGACTCCTTTCCTCCTTCCATATCTTCATCTTTGGAAACCTCTATACCAGACCCATGAACTCCTTAGATACAGTAGCCTACTGATACATATTGACCTATGCTTGCTGTATACACATGTGTTGATGAGCCTATCCCCACAGAAATATGCAAGAACATACAGCTCTCTCCAGATGCCAACTGATAAAACAGCTGACTATATATAGGCCATTACACAAACTGTATGTATATAAATATGTATACCTACAACGATGTCACGCAGGCATGTTCATGCAAACACATACATTTTTATAGTTACATACCCATATACAACATACATTGATAATTTTAGCTTTTTGGTAGAAAAGCTATTGGTGCTGGTATGTGTGAGGTCCTATATTCCAGCAGGCATGCTTAGCTTTGGCTCAGCTATGAGCAATTTGTCCCAAAGAAAAACAATTGACTCTACCTATAGTTGGGTGAGCCCTTCTGAAACATGATGATTTCAAGTAATTGTTGCCATTTACTATATGTGAATATTTCCTATACTCTTGAAAAACCTTTGATTTTATTATTTTATTATTCATGCTGTTTACTAGAAATACCCTAGTTAAATTACATAATAAATTCAAGCAACATGGAAAACACATTTTCCAGCCTAGAAATAGATTTATTTTGTGATATTTTTAGGAAAAGAGCTTGTTCCATTGGAAATAATAATGCCATTAGTGAAAATGTGGTGTTTGGGAGCTACATTTTTAGTTTTGGCAGAGTAACTTCCATCAGAGAAACCTTCTTACTGAGAGCAACTATAAAAGCTGAATAAGATACAAAGACAGGTTGTTTAAAGACATCAGAAGGCAATAAAAGAATTCAGGATGTGTGAGGCCAAAGTTCTGAGATAATAAAATACACTGAGATGTACCTGACCCTTTCTGCTTCTCTCACTTAGAACATATTTTTATCAATACATGAAAAAAAAACCTTGGTGGGATTCTGATTGGGATTATGATACCATTAATCAACTTGACCTAATTGATACTGGAACCCCCAAACCACAAGATATACTATTCTCAAATGTACTTGGAAAGTTTCTAGTATTAACCATTTAAGGGACCATGAAACAAGTTTCAATAAATTTCAAAGGAGATTGTATATTCTGTAGAAAATGGAATTAAATTGAAAATCAGTAACAAAAATATAAACAGAAAAAGAACTCCCTTAATATTTGTTATTAATCTGTCTCTATATAAAAGCCTAAGTGACTATCCATCCATTCAACCATCTGACTAGTAGCTATAATGCACACTGACCACCAGGAGGCAGATGCTCAATGCAGGAACTGCCAAGCTGAGGTGACTTGACAGATGCGCTTCTCAGGTATTGCACCTGGAACCAGAGAGGAGGGAGCCTGATTCTAGGGTGCATCACCCGAGAACCACCCTCTTGCAACCTGGGACCACTCGGGGGATGCTGGAGAGCAGGTTTTGGCCAGAACCACACAGGCCAGGCCTACGGACCCCACCGGTGCATGAATCTGTGCACCAGACCTCTAGTATAGTTATAAATAAATCATGATCAAACAAGTAAACACAATGAAAATTAGAAAATGCTTGGAAATGAATGATGTCACAACATGCAGGATGAAACTAAAGCTACACATAAATAAAAACTTATAGACTCACATGCATATATTTTAAGTTTGAAAATCAACACTCTATATCCAGCAGTTATAAGAAGAATAAATTAAATCCAAAGAAAGGAAAAAATAATGACTCATGTGGAAGTCCAATAAATAGAAAGAAAACATAAAAATGAACAAAACTATAACTTGATTCTTTAAAAATATAATAAAATTGATAAATCCCTAGATCAAGAAAAAAATAGAAGGCAAAAATATCATAAATTTTTTTAAAAAAGGATTTCTGGCTTATTTTTCTTATCAGAATACTCTCTAGATCCATCCATGCTATCACAAAAGGTAAGAGATCTTTCTTTTTATGGCTTAATAGTATTCCATTATATAAATGTATCACAACTTTTTTATCTACTCATCTACTGATGGGCACTTGGACTGCTTCCAATTCTTGTCTATTGTAAACAATGCTACAATGAACATAGGGGTGCATATATTACTTTGAATTAGTATTTTGGGTTTTGTTGGATATATTCCTAGAAATGGAATTGCTAGGTCATAAAGCAGTTCTACTTGTAATTTTTGAGGTAATTCTATATTGCTTTCCTATATTGCAAGTGAAATAAATCAGTCAGAGAAAGACTATTATCATATGATTTCACTTATATGTGGAAACAAATGAACATGATAAACTAACAAACAAAATTGAAATAGACTCACAGATATAGAGAACAGACTGACAGCTGTCAGAGAGGAGAGGGTTTGGGGGACTGGGTGAAAAAGTTGAAGGGATTAAGCAAAGAAAAAATTCTCATAGACACAGACAAGATTATAGTGATTAACAGAGGGATAGTGGTGTGGGAGAAGGTAGAAGGTAAAGGGGGAATAAATGCTGATGAAAGAAGATTTGATTTGGGGTGGTGGTCACACCATACAATAAAAAAGATAATGTGTTATAGAATTGTACATCTATCATCCCAATAAATTCAATAAAAAAGAACATTTGGGGAAAAAAGGATTTCTGTAAATTCCAAAAAAGTTACTATAGATTCTTTATACATTGAAAAATCATAATGTTATATCAGTAATTTTAAAATTTAAATGAAATAAACGCATTGAAAACATCATTTAATAAAACTGTGTAAGATGCCTGACTGATATGGCTGAGTGGTTGAGCATCCACCTATGAACCAGGATGTCATGGTTGAATTTCCAGTCAGGGTATCTGCCTGGATTGTGGGCTAGATCCCCAGTGGGGGGTTGGGGGATGTGCATGCAGGAAGCAGTGGATCAATGATACTCTCTCATCATTTATGTTTCTCTCTCTCTCTCTCTCTCTCTCTCTCTCTCTCTCTCTCTCTCCCTCACCCTTCCTCTATGAAATTAATAAAAATATATTTTTTAAAAACAAAGGGAAAAGAAGAAAAGCTACATGTAATAAGAATTTGAGCCTGTAATTCAAAACCTACTCTTACAGCAAACACTTTCAAATAATTATAGAACAATTTAAATGACACTAATCTATAATAATAAAAGTGTAATATGCTAATTAGACTGGATGTCTTGCAGACGTCATTACAAATGTCCTTCCTGATGAAACTGGGGCCAGAGGGAAGGCAGCCTGGGTCCCAGGTGCCTGTAGGTAGCTGGAGAAGGGAAGCAACCCAGGTCTCGGGTACAGGAGGGAAGCCAGTGTTGGCAGCTGGGGGAAGGAAGGCCTACTCTTGCATGAATTTTCATGCATCAGGCCTCTAGTATTATATAAAATCTTTCAAAGTTCTACAAAACTAACATATCCTAATGTCAAAATCTGATAAAGGGACAATAAAATGATAATTAACTCCCAAACTCATTCATGAATAAAGATGCATAAAAAATATATTAGGAAATCAATTTCAAATATATGTTAAAGGTCAGAATCAATTATACCAGGAATGCAAGCATGGATTAATATTTAAAATTAAATTAATATAATTCATCAAGTTTGTGGATTAAAGAAGAAGCATATGATCAAATCAAGAGATGAAAAAGTATCATTTGGAATATTTAAATGCAAGTTAAGTATGGTTAAAAATATAATAAAAGAAAAATATTAGAAAACAAAGTATAGGAGATAGATAGGAATGTCATTAATCTACTCCAGAACATCTAGGAAAAACAAAACAAAATATGGAAACATTATATTTAGTTATGATATCTTTAAAGATTTTCTTCTATTATTAAGAAAATCTTGTTTGGAATTATCACTTTCATTTAACATTATACTGGAGGTCATATATGATGCAATAAGGTGAGAAAATACTTTAAAATATCATGGATTGGGAAGAAACAAGTGAAATTATAATCACAGAAAGAGAAATATTGCATACAAAGAAAATGCAAGCAATCTATTAATAAACTATCACAATTAATTTAAAAATAACTTCATGTAATTCAATATTCAGTAATCAATTTATTTATATTTAGTAGCAACAAATAGTAAATTAAACTTTAAAATTATTTATAAGAGTTTTAAAATGTATCAACTACCAAACAAAAGAGGTGTAAAATGTCTATTCTAAAAAATACACCATATTTAACTCCTTTAACCATTTTTAGTTTATTTTTGTGTACAGTGTAAGTTATTGATCTATTTTCATTTAAGAAGGGAAACCATGAAAGTCTTAGAAGACTCCATAGGCAGCAAAATATCAGACATATGTTGAAGCAATATGTTTACCACTACAGCTCCTAGGGCAATGGAAAGTAAGAAGAAAATAAACAAAAGGGACTACATCAAAATAAAAAGCTTCTGTACAACAAAAGAAAGCACCAACAAAACAACAAGAAAGCCCACTGCATGGGAGAACATATTTGCCAAAGTTATATCTGATAAGGGTTTAATCTCCAACATTTACAGGGAACTAATACAACTTAGCACAAGGAAGATAAACAATAAAAAAATGGGCAAATGACATAAATACATACTTTTCGAAAGAGTACATACCGTGTTTCCCCGAAAATAAAACATCCTCCGAAAATAAGACCTACTTAAGGTTTCCTTCTGAGTGAAATATAAGGCATCCCCTCCCCCCAAAATAAGGCCCCCAGGCTCTGTCTCAGAATGAAAAATAATTTATCATAAACTGGTCCCTAGGGCCACCCTGACTGGCGTCTAGCAACCAGTGACATTACACAGAGTCCTGACTTCACTGATGTGTGGAGGCGGAGCAGAGGTCCGAGTGAGCTGTGAGCACGAGGCAGGAGAGAGGAGGAGACTTTCACAGATGCCTGTAGAAGAACAGGAGACTTAGAGCAGACAGGACACAGTGAAGGTGGTGAGTGATGGTCTGTCTCTGGTGACACTACCTGATGCTTGCGGCCGCCTTCATGATGACTGAAGGTTCTCAGTCAGTGGCAGAACCTGCTCCAGCCCAGATCCAGGCCCCAGCAAGCCCAGTGACAGTCCCCAGGCAGGCCCCAGGGGGTAAATGTCTGATAAAGGGGTAGGGGGAATGTCTGGTGAAGGTGTTCAGTGGCACAGGGATGGGGGAAGGGAGGTCACTTAAAATGACACAGGAGGATTAGAGGGGGCAATCAAAATGACACAGGAGGTTCAGAAGGGACAATGAAAATGACACAGGAGGATCAGAGGGGACAATCAAAATGACACATGAGGGAGGATCAAAAGGGGTAACTAAAATGGTAATCCCCCCTCTGATTCTCCTGTGCCATTTTGATTCCCCCCTCTGACCTCCCCTCATGTCATTTTAAGTGATCCCCCTCCCCCCACCTTGATACCCCAGTTCCTTTTTTTTACCCCTATAAATGAGCGCAAAAAGAAAAAGCTACTCCATGGAGTACAAGAAAGGAATCGTGGAAGACCCTTGGGGCCAAAATCTTACTGCTTTCTGTTGAGTATCCGATTGGTTCGAAAATGGCAAGCAGAGTATGGTAACCTCATTGAACAAGTGGACAAGGGAAATGCTAAAAAGCGCAAGTGTGGATCAGGTCGGCAACCATTATTTTCTGAGCTGGAAGACCTGATCTGCAAATGGGTTGTTGACAGGAGAGCAAAGGCTTTGGTTGTGAATAGGGCTCAGATTCAAGAATTTGCCCTTACAATGGCACCACAGTTTGACATAGCCCCCGAAGACTTCAAAGCATCACAACGCTGGCTGGATAATTTCCTTCAGGGAAGTGAACTCTCTTTAAGAAGATCAACAACATTGTTTAGGTTGGAAGATTTTCAAGTTATTAAGCGAGCACTTGCATTCAAGTCCTTTATTGATGATGCTGACTTCTCTAAATACAGTCATTCCAACATGATTGCTATGGATGAAACTTCAGTGTTTATGGGCCAATCATCTCAAACAACAATTGAACAACTGGGTGCCTCCTTAATGAACATTCCCTCCACTGCTTACGAAAGTGCACGTGTTTCCTGTATTTTGGCAGTTCGTCTGGATGGCACTAAAATCCCACCTTTAATCATTTCTAAGGGCAAGAAGGAAAAGATTGAACGTGTTTTGGGCGTTTTTATTCTTGAAACTGAAAAATCCTGGGCCACACAAGCAGTTATAAGGAAGTGGGTCGATTTAATGCTGCCTCTTGTTATGCGAGGGAGCCAAAGAGGTCTGCTAGTCTGGGATGCAGCCAGCACTCACCATGCTAAAGACATGAAAACATTTCTTCATGAAATAAAAAAAGATCAGATAATGATTCCCCAGGAATGATGGCCTATCTCCAGACTCTTGATATTGCAATAAACAAGCCATTCAAAGACAATTTGCACGTGGAAATTAATGGCTACATTGAAAATAGAATGGAGAGAAATCAGCATGGAAACTTTGAGAAACCTAAACTGCAAGAAGTTGTGACTTGAGTGAAGAATTCATGGGAGAAAATCACTGACAGTTGCATTGCAAATGCACTGTGAGCAGGCTACCTTGACAAGAAGTACTCATTTAAAGACAGTGCTAGTGCTAAACATGAGAGATTTGGTCCACTGATTCTGAAAGAAATGGAGTCACAAGAAATTCACCAGGATATTCAGGAATTGGATTGTTATGATGATGTTCCAGAAGATGATGACATGATTGTCATTTAATAAATGAGTAAATTCTTGATACTGTAGGATTCACAGTTTGTCTGGTTTGTGTTGACAACTACCATACTACCGTACTGTATACAGGTAATAAATTTCCTTTATTTTCATTTAACAATAACTGCGTACCGTATTCTTCTTCATGGAAAAATAAGACATCCCCTGAAAATAAGACCTAGCACATCTTTGGGAGCAAAAATTAATGTTAGACACTGTATTATTTTCGGGGAAACAGGGTACATACAGAAGGCCAAAAGACATATGAAAACACGCTCAAAGTCACTAATCATCAGAGAGATGCAAATCAAAATAACATATTACACCTGTCAGTTATCTATCATCAACCGATCAACAAAGGACAGTGCTGGAGAGGATTCGAAGAAAAAGGAACCCTTCGGCACTGCTGATGGGAATGCAGACTGGTACAGCACTGTGGATAACAGTATGGAGTTTCCTTAAAAAGTTAAAACTGGAACTTCCATTTGACCCAGTAATCCCACTTCTTGGAATATATCCTAAGAGACCAGAAACACCTATCAGAAAAGATATATGAACCCCTATGTTCATAACTGCATAATTTACAATAGGTAAGATTTGGAAACAGCCTAAGTGCTCATCAGCAGATAAATGGATTAAAAACAGTGGTACCTCTACACAATGGAATACTGCACTGCTGTAAAAAAGAAGGAACTTTTACCATTTGCAACAGCATGGCTGGAACTTGAGAGCATTATCCTAAGTGAAGTAAGTCAGTTATAGAAAGATAAATATCACATGATCTCACTCATATGTGGGTTATAATGAACAAAAATAGATCTAGAGACAAAGAAACACTGTACAGACCATCCTACCTCAGAGAAGTCAGGTGAGGGGTAGAAGGGGTAAGAGAGCCACCAAAGGACTTGTATGCATGCATATTAGCATAACCAATGGACACAGACACTGGGGTGGTGGGGGCTTGTCCTGGTGGGTGGGAGTAGCAGATGGGGGCAATCAGGGAAAAAGGAGACATATGCAATACTTTAAACAATTAAAACACACATACTGTATTTATAAAGGTGTTTAAACAGACCAAAATGAAGAGTATTAAAATATACTCATAACTTGAAAGACATGAGATTAAGCAAATTGAACCAAAATCCCAACAAGCACTCGTGGTGGTGGCTTGGACTGGGGGATCAGTGGGGTTTCTTAGTCTGCTTGGGCTGCTATAACAGAATGTCATAGAGTGGCAATTTATAAACAACAAACATTTATTTTTCACAGTTCTGGAGGCTGGGAAGTAAAAAGATCAAGGTGTCAGAAGATTCAGTGTCTGGTGAAAGGCCATTTCCTGGTTCATATAAGATGAACACCCTTATCTCTTTTACTAATCCTTCATTACCTAACCACTTCCTAAAGGTCTTAACTCTAAATACCATCACACTGGGAATTACCGTATTTTTCGGACCATAAGACGCACTTTTTCTTCACCAAATATGCAGTCCCCAGGGACACGGAAGGCCCTGGGGGACCCGCTGCCACTCTGCAACTCGGACCATAAGACGCAGGCACTACTTCTATTCGGACCATAAGATGCAGGCACTTTTCCTCCCACTATTTGGTGAAGAAAAGGTGCGTCTTATGGTCTGAAAAATACAGCTGAGACAATATTGATAAAAATAAGTTAGGAAATTTAAACTACTTTTTATAATTAGCACAGTGGGATAGAGAAATAGATGAATGGAACAGAATAGAATTCAGAAATTGCCTCATATGTATTCACATACACCTGTTTTGTGATAGAGATGACATCACAATGGATCACCCTGTTAATAAGTTGCATTGGAATAGGTATTAACATAAAATAAAAAAAGTAAATCTTGGCTTCTACCACACACCATGTGGACAATCTATTATAGATGAATTATATGGAGCCATAAATATGAAAGGTACAATAATAAATCTTTCTAAAGATAACTTGTGTAATAACTTCATAAATTTGGGGGTAGGCAAAAATTCTTAGTAGTATTCAAAGAGTACTAATCATAAGAAAAAGAAAGTTAAATAAACAATGACATTGAAACTTTTCTCCATCAAAACATGATTGAAGAAGCATAGAAACATTTGCAACAGCATGGATGGAGCTGGAGAGCATTATGCTAAGTGAAATAAGCCAGTCAGAGAAAGATAAACACACAATCTCACTCATTTGTAGAATAAATGAGCAATATAAACTGATGAACAAAAACAGATCCAGAGACAGAGAAGCATCAATCAGACCTTCAAACCTCAGAGGGAAGTTAGGGGAGGGCAGGGGTAAGTGGGTGAACGCATCCAAAAGACTTGTATGCATGCTTATAAGCCTAACCAATGGACACAGATACTAGGTGGGTGAGGTCATGAATGGGGTTTTGGAGCAATGGGGGGATAAAGACAAATATGTAATACCTTAATCAATAAAGAAAAAAAGAACTAATTTTTTTTAAAGTAGCATGGAGCCCTAGCCAGTTTGGTTTGGTGGAGAGAACTTTGGCCTGTGGATCAAAGGGTCCTGGGCTTGATTTCCATCAAGGGCAGATACCTTGGTTACAGGCTCCTCCCCAGCCTGGGCCCTGGTCAGGACTCATGCAGGAGACAACCAATCAATGTGCTTCTAAATATCCTCGGATGAAAATTAACCAAAAGAGAGAGAGAGAGAGAGAGAGAGAGAGAGAGAGAGAGAGAGAGAGAGAGAAGAAGAAGAAGAAGAAGAAGAAGAAGAAGAAGAAGAAGAAGAAGGAGGAGGAGGAGGGGGAGGGGGAGGAGGGGGAGGAGGGGGAGGGGGAGGAGGAGAGAAGGAGGAGAAGAAGGAGGAGGAGGAGAAGAAGATAATGATGAATAAGAAGCATGGAACAGATTTTTGAATCTCAGAGGGAAAGCGGAGGTGGGTGGATGGAAGGGAAGAAATTAACCAAAAACTTATATGCATATATGCATAATCATGGACACATACAATAGTGTGGTGAAGGCCTGGGGTTGGGAGCAGGTGTGGGCTAAAGGGTAAATGGGGGGGGGGGGAGGAGATATGTAATACTTTCAACAATAAAGATATATTTTAAATATATATGATTAAGAGAGTAAATAATCAAGTAATGAGTGAGAGAGAACATTTTCAATGCTAGTGGGAGTGTAAATTAATACCTCAAACACTTTGGAAATTATTCGGCAATGTATATTAAAATTGGACTTATGCAAACCTATGTTACAACAGTATTACCCCAAATAATGGCTATCAGTGTAAAATATGTTAGAAAATAAGTTTATGCTAACAGTGCCCTCTTGTAATAGCTCTAAAATTAATACAACATTGTTATAAAATTTTCTCATAATTTAAAACAAGGAAAGGACTCCTACTTGTATGAAATATTATAATAGAATAATTATTCCAACAAGGTTACAACTGAATAATCCTAATATATAAAAATCAAGGGTCCATAAGGATCAACAGAAGGCTTGACTGAACACCAGAAGTCAGTCCTGTAGTCGGTGCTAGATGTCATGATGACCAAGGACTAACTGTCTCTGTTGCAGGCACAGCAATCCAGCATGACTGCCAAGGGTGGATCAGGCCCAGAGAGAGGCCTGGAGAGAGAGGCAGAGCCTGATTTGCAGCCTCCCAGCAGCTGTTGATCAGCCATTGCTTCTCTCTTTCTCTCAAGGCTTCACCAGCAGCCGCCCCTTTGTTTCTCTCTGGGCCTCTGAGGGGGCTGCTGATCAGCACTGCCACCCTGATCAGGCCTGGAGATGCTAACTGGCATAGAAACCAACCAATCAGAACCAAATATGGGTGAACTGTGAGGAGCCAATGGCTGCCTAGGAGGCAGAGCTGTTGATGTTGACTGGCATTAAAACTGACTAATGAGAACAAAATTGGCTGGCAGGGGAGGGCAGTTGGGGGCGATCAGGCAGGCAGAGGTAGTTAGGGGCAATCAGGCCTGCAGGAGAGAGCAGTTAAGGGCAAGGTCAGGCTGGCAGGGGAGGGCCATTGGGGATAAGATCAGGCCAGCATGGGAGGATCATTGATGGTGAGATCAGGCCATCAGGAGAGGGAATTTGGTGGCAACTAGGCCATTAGGGGAGGGTAGTTGGGGGCAAGATCAGGCTGGCAGGGGAGGTCAGTTGGGGGTGAGATCTGACAGGCATGGGAGGGCAGTTAGGGTCAATCAGCCAGACAGGCATAGAGGTTAGGAGTGGTCAGGCAGGCAGGCAGGTGAGTGGTTTGGAGTCAGAGGTCCCAGATTGTGAGAGGGATGTCCAACAGCCGGTTTAGGACTGATTGGAGAGGGTGCAGGCTGGGCTGAGGGAACCCCCCCTCCATGCATGAATTTCATGCACTGGGCCACTAGTATTCTCATATTTGCTTTGAGGAAGAAGCTATTTTACTTCTCTGTATTTCTTCAGGGTCTGTTGTTATTTCACCTCTTTCGTTTCTGATTTTGTTTATTTGGGTCCTCTCTCTTTGTTTCTTGGCTATCCTGGCTAGAAGTTCTTCAATCTTATTTATTATTTAAAAAAACCAGCTCTTGGTTTTGTTGATCTTATGTACTGTTTCTTTGGTCTCTCTGTCATTTACCTCCGCTCTGATTTTTTAAATTTCCTTCCTTCTGCTTATTCTGGGCTTTTCTTGTTGCTCTTTTTCTAGCTCTTTGAGTTGTAGAGTTAGATAATTTATTACCATTTTTTTTCTTGTTTTTTTGTAATAGGCTTGTAGAGATATGAACTTCCCTCTCAGAACTGGTTTTGCTGTATCCCATAGATTTTGGATTGTTGTGTTTTCATTGTCATTTGTTGCCATGATGTCTTTAATTTCTTCCTTGATTTCTCCGGTAACCCAGTCATTGTTCAATAGCATGCTATTAAGTCTCCATGTGTTTGATTTACTTTGGTTATTTTTATTGTAGTTGATTTCCAATTTCATGCCACTGTGATCTGAGAAGATGCTTGATATGATTTCTATCTTCTTGAATATGAAGAGATTTTGAAAATGACCCATGTACACTTGAGAAGAATGTATATTCTGTGGTTTTGTGGTGAAATGTTCTGTAGATGTTGATTAATTCCATCTGGCCTAGTGTGTCATTTAGGGTTGATGAGGAAGATAGATTTTAAATATTCTTTGAACATTTGGTAGAACACACTGGTGAAGCCACCTTGTCCTTGATTTTTGTTTTTTGGGAAGTTTTTGGTGGTTATTTCAATTTCTTAACTGCTATTTGGTCTATTTATACTTTGCAATTATTTTTGGTTTAGGCTAGGAAGGTTATATATTTCTAGGAACTTATCCATTTCTTCTAATTTATTGAATTTTGTGCCATACATTAAAAAAAATTATAGTTTCAATTTATTTTAATAAATAATTAGAATTGTTCCCCACACACACATAGCTCCACTCCAATTGCCTTCCCCCCAACCTCTGCCCTTACCTCCCCCCCCACTGTACTCATCCATTGGTGTATGATTTTGTCCAGTCTCTTCCCATACCCCTAACACAGACATCCCTTTCCCCCTGAGAATTATTAATCCCCTCCCATTCTATGCCCCTGATTCTATTATATTCACCATTTTATTCTGTTCCTCAGATTTTTAATTCACTTGACTTTTAGATTTACTTGTTGATAGATATGTATTTGTTGTTCATAATTTTTACTTTTACTTTTTTCTTTTTTTTCTCTTTTTAAAGAACATCTTCCAGCATTTCATATAATACTGGTTTGGTGGTGATGAACTCCTTTAGCTTTTTCTTATCTGTTAAGCTCTTTAGCTGCCCTTCAATTCTGGATGATATCTTTGCTGGATAGAGTAATATTGCTTGTACCATAGGTTCTTGCTATTCATCACTTTGAATATTTCTTGCCACTCCCATCTGGCCTGCATAGTTTCTGTTGAGAAATCAGCTGATAATCATATGGGTGATCTCTTGTAGGTAACTGTTTTTCTCTTGCTACTTGTAATATTTTCTCTTTGTCTTTTGCTCTTGGCATTTTAATTGTGATGTGTCTTGGTGTGGTCTTTTTTGGATTCCTTCTGTTTGGGGTTCTGTTTGATTCTTGGACTTGTAAGCCTATTTCTTCCACCAGGTGGGGGAAGTTTTCAGTCATTATTTCTTCAAATAGGTTTTCAGTGTCTTGCTCTCTCTCTTCTTCTGGCACCCCCATAATTTTGAGGTTGGTACGCTTGAAGTTGTCCCAGAGGCTTCTTATACTATCTTCAACTTTCTGGATTCTCTTTTCTTCTGGCTTCTACCGGGTAGTATCTTTTGCCTCTTTGTATTTCAAATCTTTGTATTGATTCTTGCATTCCTCTATTCTGCTATTGAGCCTATGTATAATATTTTTTTATTGCAGTCAGTGTATGTTTAATTTCTAGTTGGTTGGTGCTTTTTCATATCCTCGGGGGTCTCATTAAGTTTATTGGCCTTTTCTAGGAAATTCTTGTAAAACCTTATAACCATGGTTTTGAACTCTATGTCCAATCGTTTGTTCTCCTCCATTTCTTTCATTTGTGATCTGTTTACTTGGGTTCTCGTTTTTGCTGCTTCCCTGCACTGGTAGGGTAACTTTGTGTGCTTGGTGTCCTATATGGTTCATTGGGTCAGCCACCCAGTTACCTGCGGTGGACACTCTTGGTGTACCCCTTTGTGAATTGTGTGTATAGCTTTGTTGTTGTGAAGTCTTGATTGTTGTTGGTGTCACTGGGAGAAATTGACCTTCAGGCCAATTGGCTGTGAGGACCCGCTGTGTCTATAATGGAAGAATTGCAGTGCTGGAGACACGTTTGTGGGACAGGACTTGTTCCAGTAGGGCTTTGGTGCTCACTTAGTCTGCCTCTTGAATGTGTCCCTTATGAGAGTAGTTGAAATCTGGTGTTGTCTCACACAGACCACAAGATACACTAGTTTTTGGATCTCCAATGGGGTGTAGGTCAGCTACTGTCTGAGGCCACCCAGCAGAAGCTACAGCAAGAACTATAGTTTTCTTCTCTTTGCTTGGCATTTGGTGGTTTTGGAGCAATCTGACTGGAGCTACAGTTTATTTGGTTAAGCTGCCACAGGGCAGGCCATTTATATGCAAAAGCCACTGTGTGGAGCCTGGGTGGGTTTGTAGAATGTGTGGGGCGGGGTCTCAGGGCAGGGCGGGGTCACTAGGCTGGGGCATGTCAAACAGCAATGGCTGCCATCAGCTGTCTCTGCCTTTCTGGGTTTCCAAGTCCCTGTGTCCCAAGCTCTAGTACAATAAACAATGATTGCCGCATGCACCTCTGCAAAAAAGTAACCCTTGCTTTCTAACCCGATGGCTGACAGACTAGCTTCT
The DNA here is from genome assembly GCA_963924515.1 of Vespertilio murinus. Lineage (NCBI taxonomy): Eukaryota > Metazoa > Chordata > Mammalia > Chiroptera > Vespertilionidae > Vespertilio > Vespertilio murinus. The sequence continues at coordinate 22,037,396 of OZ004710.1, forward strand.
CCCCATAGATGTCTGAGTCCCCCACGTGTCCCCAGAAACTGGATTTCAAAGTGATTGGGAGCTTGTTTCACTTTGGATTAAAAAAAAAAAAAAAGCCGCGCACCCAGTCACCCGCCACTAGCCTGATTCCTGTACCTTCGTACCTCAGCTTTTCAGTGTTTGTGCTCCTTTCTCTTTCCTTCTAGTTATAAGACTTACATTCAGCCAGCTTTCCAGTGGTTCTGGGTGGTAGATTTTTCTGTCTTTTAGTTGTATTTTTCAAATTGTTGTGCGAGGCTGCAGTTCAGTTGTTTACTTACACTGCCATTTTGGTTTGTCCCCCATACATTCTTTTGTAATATTGTGGTATGGTCCATTGTATATCTGTGATGTATATGGTGACTTCTTTCTCATTTCTGATTTTGTTTACTTGGATCTTTTCCTTGTTTTCCTTAGTGCGTCTAACTGGGGGTTTGTCAATTTTATTCATCTTTGCAAAGAACCAGCTCTTTGTATAATAAAATTTTGAATAGTTTTGTTGTTTTCTATTTCATTTAAGTGCTCTAATTTTTATTATTTCCTTTCTTCTGATGACTTTGGGTTGCTTTTCTTCTTCCTTTTCTAGTTCTTTACGATGTGATGTTAGGTTGTTTGCTTGGGATTTCTCATGTTTCTTGAGGTAGGCCTGTAATTATATAAACTTTTCCTTTATTACTGCTTTTGCTGAATCCCAGAAGCTTTGATATTGTCATTCTCATTTGTCTCTATATATCTTTTGATATCATATTTTGATTCTTCTTTTTTAAAACATATTATTATTGATTTCAGAGATGAAGGAAGAGGGAGATATAGATAGAAACATCAATGGTCTGAGAGAATCATTGATAGGCTGCCTCCTGCATGTCCCCCACTGATGTTCAAGCACCACAACCCTGGCATATGCCCTTTGCAAGAATCGAACCTAGGACTCTTCAGTCCACAGGCAGATGCTCTATCCACTGAGCCAAACCATCTAGGGCTTTAATTCTTCTTTGACTTAGTCATTTTTTAGTAATACGTTGTTTAATCTCCAAATATTTGTGGGTTTCTTTATCTCCTTTTTGCAGTTGGTTTCTAATTTCAAATCATGGTTAGAGAAAATGGGTGTTATAATTGCAATCTTCTTGAAGTTTTGATGCTAGATTTGTGCGCCAACATATGTTAAATCCTTGAGAATGTTCCATGTGCTCTGCAGAAGAATGTGTAATCAGACGCTCTGGGCTGAAAGGTTCTATAAATGTCTATTATGTCCATTTGATCTAATGAGTCATTTAAGGCCAATAGTTTTTAATTGATTTTCTGTTTGGTTGATCTGTCTAGAGCTGTCAATAGAGTATTAAGGTCCCCAACCATAACTTTATTTTGATCTGTTTCTTCCTCCAGTAGTTTAATATATTTTGGTGCTCCCTGGTTCAGTACATATACACTGAGTGGCCAGATTATTATGTGTTCAGAGATCATAATAATCTGGCCACTCAGTGTATATGTTAGAGGTCTGGTGCATGAATTTGTGCTTGGGTAGGGTCCAGCCAGCCTGGCCAGGGGGAGGGGACATGGGTGGTTGGCAGGCCTACCTGCTGTTCTAATTCCTGGTCAAGGGGACAATTTGCATATTAGCCTTTTATTATATAGGATATACACTGAGTGGCCAAATTATTATGCATTCAGAGATCATAATAATCTGGCCACTCAGTGTATATTAAGTATTGTGATGTTTTCTTGATGTGATGTTCCCTTTATCATTATAAAGTGACTGTCTTTGTCTTATGATATCTTTGTTATCTGGCAGTCTATTTTGTCAGACATAAGTATGGCTACACCTGCATTTCTGTGATGTTATTTGCTTGGAAAATCACTTTTCACCCATTTACTCTTTATCTATCTTTGTCTTTGCAGCTTAGATGTTCCTCTAATGATGGGGAAAATAAAAATATTTTTGGGGGGAGGCTAGCAATCTGAATCTGTACATTCTTGATAGCCTGTAATTAAGTCCCTGCCCCTTTCTCCACAATCTGGTCTAGTAATGCCTGTTTACCTAAATACTCCAATTTTACAGAGGCCATAAACCATGAACAATACACAAACCCAGGAGGGTGTTATCAGCACTGGTGCCAGGCCAGGCTTTTACGTGTGGTCTCACAGGACCATCCCAACACACAGGGTGTTTTGCAAAGCCTGTGGAAGGTTTGGAAGTCTGATCCATATGTGAGGGACAAAGAAACCAAAGGGTATAAAGAGACAACTTCCTTCATATTGGCTTGCTCAGGATTTGGAAATAGGCTCCCCTGAGTCACAGTACTAGTACATCTGGAAATAAATGTTTTTTCCCCCTGTATCTCTGAGTACTCCTGTGTGTGTATTTTCTGGTCACCTGGTAGATTCTGTAACACTTGTAGGCAGCATATGGTTGGGTTTTGTTTTTTGATCCACTCTGCTACTCTGTGACTCTTTATTGCTGATGAATTTAGGTCATTTACATTTAGGGTAATTATTACTGTATGATGATTTTCTGTAGCCATTTATCTTTTGTTTTCTGGTAGTTCTGTGTCTCCATTGGTTTTTTTCTCTTTATTTTATGTTGCTGTCTGTTGTTTTTGTTTGGTGATATTCCATGTTTATTTCATCTGTTTCCTCTTTTGTCAATTTATATGTCCTAATGTGGGGATTTTTATGTGTTGCATATATACTGAAAATTTGTTTTTCTTTTGAGTGTATCTGATCTACATCCTCCTTTGTCAATTTAGATTTTTACCACTTTCCTTTTTATATTTTTTTTTGTCACAAATTATCCCTATTTATGCTGTAAGGTTTTTGGTGCCCTTACTCATCATTTTGTGACCTTATATTACTTTTTATGGGTAGAATAGCTCCCTTGAATATTTCCTGCAATGGCGGTTTTCTGGTGATAAAATCCCTTAGCTTCTGTATGTCTCTGAACATTTTCATTTCTTCTTCATATTTAAAGGATAATTTTGATGGATATGTTATTCATGGTTGGAAATTTCTCTCTTGCATATATTTGAATATTTGGTTCCACACTCTTCTGGCTTGTAGAGTTTCTGCTGAGATGTGAGATGAAATTTTGATGGATTTTCCTTTGTCAGTCACTTCCTTCTTTCCCTTAACTGCTTTGAGAATTTTTTATGTGTCATTAATTTTTGACAGCTTCAATATCAAGTGACTTGGAGAGGGCCTCTTTGGATTGAGGAAACTATGTTCTCTGTTTGCGTTTTGGATTTTAAGATCTAGTTCTTTTCATAGATTTGGGAAGTTTCTCTTCCACTACATATTTCAACAGATACTCTGTACCATGCTCCCTCTATTTCTCCTCTGCAATGCCCATAATTTTAATTCTTTTTTCTGTTGGATTCAGATAAGACTCATAGATCTCTTTAAATTTTCTTTATGCTCAAGTGTCTCTGTTCTTTCCTCTGTGTCATATCTTGATTCCTTTATTTGACAATACTATTTATTTCCTGCATCTGGTTGGTTCTGTTTCAGTAGTTCACTTTTCTTTCTTTATCAAATAAATATAGTTTTATTGATTTTAGATAAGAGGAGAGAGGGAGAGATAGAAGCATCAATATTGAGAGAGAATCATTGAATATCTTCTTCTTGCACACCCCTACTGTGGATTGAGCCCCCAATCTGGGCATGTGTCCTGATTGGCAATTGAATCCTGACCTCCTGGTTCCTAAGTTGACGTTTATTTATTTGTTTGTTTGTTTATTTATTTATTTATTCTATTTTATTAATTTTTTTACAGAGAGGAAGGGAGAAGGATAGAGAGTTAGAAACATCGATAAGAGAGAGACATTGGTCATCTGCCTCTTTCACACCCCCTACTGGGGATGTACCCACAATCAAGGTACATGCCCTTGACCGAAATCGAACCTGGGATCTTTCAGTCTGCAGGCCGACACTCTATCCACTGAGCCAAACTGGTTTTGGCATAAGTTGACATTTTTAGAGAGTGGAATGGAGGGAGGGAAATACACACAGAGAAACAATGATGTGAGTGGGTCACATCACTTGTTTGCATCCTGCACACACCCTGACCCAGGCCAGGGTTTATGCCTGCAATTTAGGTATGTGTTTTTGACTGGAATCAAACTCACGTCAACCTTCTATCTACTGTTCACTATTCATCTTAATTGCATGCTTCATTTCCAGTATTTCTGGTTGGTTCTTTTTAAAAAATTCAATCTCTTCGGTAAAATACTCATTTTATTCATTGATTTATTTTTTGAGTGCACATATTTGCCTGTCAGTATTTTCTCACATCTTGTTGAATATTTTTAGTATTGCAATCTTGAAATCTGTCACTTATATATCACATCTATCCATGTATTCCAGCTTGCTTTCTGGGGATTTTCATTTTCTTTTTGGTTATCCTTGTTACTGTGGTTGTTCATGGAGTTTGCTGTCCTTCTTTGCTTATGCATTTGTTTCTGAAGAGGTTTTTGAATATTTTCCAGTAGGTGGCACTGAATTGCAAGGGTTTTTTGTTGTTGTATTTTTACTGAGCCTCTTGGCTCATCTCCTTGGCTTCCATAAGATAAGACAGACACCTGCTTGTGGATGATGTTTGTTTTGCCCTCACCTTAATGGTAACTCCTGAACTTGGTGGGGTCCCACCACAAGCACCCCTCCTGGGGATCAGTCACAGAGGGAAATGGAGATTCTACTGCAACAGCTCTTGGTTTACAGATAATATATTCCTGGACTCGACTCCAAGATAAATTGGAGTTTTGAGATTTCAGTCAGTGGCAGGGGTCTGTGGTGTCTTTCTTTGTTTGAAACACAACTACTTGTCCAGACAGTAAAGAGCCACATGGCAGAACCTTGTGCTCTGTCAGGCATCTGCTGACCGACGCTATTTGGCCCTTTGCCCCTTGCCCTGCTGGACTGCTCCCCTTCAGCTCTTTGTTCTGCCTGGCCAAGGAGAGAAACTGCTACTGCCACTCTCTCCCCTTTCCAGGCCCAACCATGAGCTCTTGGCTACAGGTCTCTGTGTGTTGACAGTCTTTGCTTTCCTCCCTTCCCATCTCCCTGTTTATTCCTGGCTACCTACCTTTAGGTATTTCAATGCACAGGTCTCTCATGTGTGCATCTGTGGTAAGCATGAATTTCTTTGTTGAATTATAGTCGGTTAACTTGTTGAAATTTCAGGGAAAGAGGACAAAGTGTGCTCTCATGCCACTATTCTTCCTTGATTAATCTTTTACTTTTTACTTTTTATTTTCTAGAATCTGTTCTGTAGGTTTTATGAGTTCTACTCCTGATCTTTAACATTCTTTCATTTTTTTGAAAAAATATATTTTATTGATATTTTACAGAGAGGAAGGGAGAAAGATAGAGAGCTAGAAATTTCAATGAGAGAGAAACATCGACCAGCTGTCTCTTGCACACCCCCCACCGGGGATGTGCCTGCAACCAATGTACATGCCCTTGACCGGAATTGAACCCGTGACCCTTCAGTCCGCAGACCAATGCTCTACCACTGAGCCAAACCGGTTTCAGCAACATTCTTTCTTATCATGCCTTTGTCAAACTCTATATAAGACATTTTAACATCTTGGTAATACTTCCCAATTATACCCTTAATTATAACTTTCACATAAGTTAAGTTCACAGACTTGCCAGATATTAAGCTGTGTCTTCACAGAGCTGCTGCCAAAAATGCTTTAAACATCAGGCACGTGATTATTATTTTTAAAGTCAGGATCCTCCCCCCTAGTGCTTATACTACGTGCTATATGCTGAATATGGACATCCATTTTGCTGAAATAAAATATGGAATAAAATATGAATCTTTCTGTTACAAATTATTAGTTAATATATTGAATATTTAAAAATATATTGAATATTATATCACTAACCTCTAATTCATGTTTGAAATAATTTCCTTAGTACACTATTTTTTGCATGATACAATAATTCTAGTAATGCTGTATTCATTACCCCTATCTTTACCTACAAAATAGATTTTTATTTCATATACTCTACCAACTTTTTATCAAATAGGAAATAAAAATATTTAGACCTATAGTTTATGCACAAAATCTTCTATTACTATTATATATAAAACATAATGGAACTTCTGGTCTTTGAAAAGGTGATGAAATTTATAGCTATTCTTTGTTGTCTTCCTTTCTCCTCCTTTCTCCCTCCAACACTTAATCTCATTCCTCTGTGTGGTGGACTCTAAGATACCTCAGAAGAACTTGTAGAAAGCAGCCTTGATCTGGCCATAGAATAAAGAAAGTATTTTGGAGTAACAAATTTTGGTAGGTAGCTTCCTCCTACCTTTTCCTTCTTCTTTGAAAAGTAAAGTAACTATAGAGTATAAGTAATAAGAAAATATAAATCTAAACTCATCACCTGGATGTGACTTCCTTTTATGGTTTGTTAAATGAATTTAGCTTAATTTCTAAAGTGCCATATTTCTGGTCAGTTGAAAATTTTAACGTATTGCTAAAAAGGAAAAAAAAAATTCTACAAAATGATCCTTTAGACATTATAGTTATTTTACTGAGTTTATAAGATTTCACTTAGGAAATGAATTTTTCAACAGCGTTATGCTATCATAGGGAACCTTTTCTCTTTTGGGCTGATTATTTTAATGTAACACCCTGTGTTTGTTGATTGAACACGGTTATGATTGGAATGTTGCTTAAGAACCCATGTTAAATTAATTGGCAGTGCTGATGTAGCTCTTAACATAGAAAGCCAATGTTATCAAAGCTATAGCATTATTAAAACAAGTCTCATATCTTTTTATACAGAGTCAAAGATTAATGTAACTGACTTGATGACAAATGGCCCTTTGCCTGATAATGGCAGGTGAGTCATTTCACTAGATCAGATGTTTTACCAGGAAAACTGAATGAAGAGGGGAAATAATAATGAGATTTGTGAATCTTTGTACTAGTTTAAAATTAGATTATATTATGCAATTTTAATTGACATATTTCCTAAAGTCAAATGATGTTAAGTCCCTTAGTATTGTGATTTTCAACTTATGGACAAAGGTGAAAATCCCCAAAATAGTATTAGCATGTTTTTTCTGATTAGTTGTATCATATAATATTTTTTCAACAAAACAAAAACAATCCTTCCCCCACAGACCTGCAAAGACGAGGATTATTAAATTGTTATGTTTCCAATGTAAAAAACCCCACATAATATAAGCACATATAGGTAATTTTTTGAACACTGTAAATAATGTTTAAGAAATATACAATGATAATACTAACAGCAGCATTGATAATATATCATTATTTATTTATTTAATAAAGATAAAATAAAATTAATGTAGACATGGCTGGTGTAGCTCAGTGAGTTGGGTGTCATCCAGAGCCCCCAAAGGTTGTTTGTTGAATTTCTGGTCAGGACACATTCCTGGGTTGTGTGCTTCATACCCAATAGAGGATGTGTAAGGGGCAGCTGATAGTTGTTTCAGCTCTCACATCGATGTTTCTTTCTCTCTCCCCCTCCATTCCTGTCTCTCTCTTAAAAAAATAAAACATTAAAAAAATAATGTATATTATATCCCATTGTTCATCCTAACTCAGGGAGAGTTTAAGGAATAGGTCATTTTCTGGAACTAACTGAAGGCAATAATCATTCTTCGAGCACTTCAAATCTTTACAGCTGCTCATAGAAGATCTCCATTATTTTGCTGCTTTAAAATCAGCAAAAATTTCCCACTTATATATGGGAATTGATCTGCTTCCACTGAGGTGTCAGAATTGACTCCTGGTCAGTCAGTATTTCTCCCCTTAGTATGCCCTCCTTTAAAAACTATAAAATAATTTAAACATAAATATGTGGGAAAAATTTAAAAGCATAAACATTAGTAAAATTAAAAGTGAAGTCTCACAACCTAACTACCCATTGGCAGATGGACGAATGATATGTGTCCATTTATCTGTCATTTTCTGTAATTAGCTGAAGGAAATTATTCTTCAACAGTAAAAAAGAAGAAAATCCTACCATTTTCAACAACTTGGATAATCTTGAAGGCATTGTGCTAAATGAAAAAAGTCAGGCCAAGCCCTGGCCAGTGTTTCTCAGTGGTTAGAATGTTGGCCTGCTCACCAAAGGGTTGCTGGTTCCATTCCTGGTCAAGGACACATATCTGGGTTGCAGATTTCATCCCCGGCCCCAGTCAGGGCATGTCAGGAGACAGCCAAGTGATCCCCCCCCTCTTTTTCTCTCTTTCTTTCTCTCTCTCTTCTTACCTGCTTTCACTCTCTTTAAAAATCAATGGAGAAAAGTATCCTCAGATGAGGATTAACAAACAAACAAAAAACAACAAAACATTAGGCAAAGAAAGAGAGATACAGCAGTCCCCCTTTGACCATAGGCTATACATTCTAAGGCACCCCCCCATGGATGCCTGAAACCATGAATAATATCAAACCTCATATATAAAATGTTTTTTCCTAAACAATACACACATATTTGCAATAAAGTTCAATTTCTAAATTAGGCATAGTAAGAGGTTAACCACAATAACTAATAATAAAATAGAATAATAATAACAATATACTGTAATAAAAGTTGTGTGAACGCGGTCTCTCTCAAAATATCTTATTGTACTGTACTCTCCTTTCACTTAAAGGAAGCATTTTATGGCTTCTCTTTGGCATAACTTAATTGCCAGTATCACCACTCTTGTGCTTTGGGGATCATATTAAGTAAAATAAGGGTAACTTGAACAAAACTATTATAATACTGTGATAGTCAGTTTGATAACCGAGATAACTACTAAGTGACCAATGGGTAGGGAGTGTCTACAGTATGAAGATTTTGAACAAAGGGATAATGAATGTCCTGGGCAGGACAGGGCAGATTTGGCACTAGATTTCATAATTCCGGACCACAGTTGACTATGGGTAACTGAAACTGCAGAAAGTGAAACTATGGATAAGGGAGATCTATATTATATGATCTTACTTATATGTGGAATCTAAAAACAGCTCAACACATAAACAGCTAGTAAAATAGTGATTGTCAGGAGCTGGGTCAGAGGTAAGGAGGAATTCAGCTCTCTTAATGAAGTATATTTAGTACCATGTTTTTCACATTTTTGTACTTTTTGATAATTTTATTGTTTAAGATGGCCCCCAAGTGTAACAGTGAAGTGCTATATAATTCTCCTATGTACAAAAAGGTCATGACAAATCCTACAGAGAAAACACATTTATTAGATAAGCTTTGTTCAGGCACGAGTTAGTGTTATTGGCTATGAATTCAATGCTACTGAATCCTCTATACATTAACTAAGTTGTCTTTAAACAGAAACATACATAAAACAAGTTTATGTATTGATTAGTCAATGACAACATGACCAGAGGTTCACCAAAACGTAACTCTATTTTCCCTAGGAGCAATGATTCAGTATTTGCTAATTCAGTTTTTGTAGGCACTTTACAGAAAACTAGAGGCCTGGTGCACCAATTTGTGCATGGGTGGGATCCCGAGGGGAGTGGGGGATGAGGGGTAGGGGGTGGGAGCCAAGATACAATTGGCCCTCCAGGCAGGCTGTGGGATGCCGTTGCTGGCCGGGGATCTGGATCTGTCCTGCTGACCTTTGCACTGATTGTTGGGTGCCACCTGGTGGCTACTTTTATATCCTTTCTTCCTTGTGGAGAATCTAGGGAGGGGAATCTGTCACAGTGCCCAAGGTCAACTTCCAAGAGGCTGGTGCTGTTGGGATCATGCCAGCAGCACTGGTCCATTGGTGCCTGGCCTGTTCTCTGGAGATTGGACCTGCAGAATTACTGAGGGAGTGAGTAGCTGTTGCCAGGTTGGTGGGCCACTGGGATGGGGCTGTCAGCTGAGTGGCACTTCTGCTATGGAAGTGCACTGACCACCAGGTGGCAGATCCTGCATCGAGTGTCTGCCCCTGGTGGTCAGTGCATGTCATAGTGACTGGTCATTATGGTCATTTAGTTGTAACTGTCCCTTAGGCTTTTGTATTTATAGATAACTACCAAGAATAGGGAGTATTGACAGTATATATATTTGTGTGTGTGCTTGTGTATAATTCCATAAAAGAATCTGAAAAAAAATTAGCATACTTGGAAAAAAGCAACATGAAATCTGACAAAGATAAAACTAAAATGAGCCTTATCAAGCAATCTTATTTATGACTGTTTTGGTAGATTGAATTGGTAATTTTCTGTTATTTATGACTTCCATCCCTGTAAGAAGATCATATATCCCTGTCCATTGTCATGTAATGTGCAGTAACTCTCTCTGGCAGAAATATGATTCCTCATTATTATCAAGCTTGGTTACATAAATGATTTGATCAATGAAATGTGATTGAGCATGGTCATGGGTAATAGTTCCCAGCAAAAGGCTTAGAGCTATTGCTGAATTTCGATAGGTCTTTTGCCTTTTCCCCCCTTTATTAATATAAAATATAAGGCTTCTCTCCCAGTTTGGATTCCAGAATGATGAAGGCAATGAAATGGAGCCACAGAACTACGATCATTTAAATTGTGGGAAGTGAGAAAAAAATTCTTTGTGTATGCCATAGACATATTGGAGTGGTCTATTCCCTTAGCTTTATCTAGCAAAAGCTAACTACTAAAAATATGGATATAAATATCCTCTAAAAATAACAATAACTCTAATAAAACATTTGTTTGATTCGATAAATTAAATATAAAATATTTATTAAAAATATATTATTTTACTAAACTATATAGATTTCTCCAGAATTTAACAGTTTAACAATATGAAAATTATTAATATAATATAGCAATAAGTACAATAAAAATTATAACCATGCAAATTGACCATAAAATCCATTTGATCAAATAGAAAAACCTTTCAAAATAATGTTTAATATACCTGGATTGAAATGTACATTACTAATGTGATAAAAATTATTTCAGTAGTGAATTTTTACAGGTTTAATGCTAAGGAACAAATTAAGAATGCCTCTTCTTGCTACTATCTTCAACATTGATCTGGAAATTATAGCCAACACCTTAAGGCATTGCAGTGTAATAATAGTTTTAACTTTTGAAAAGTGGGAGACCAGATTATATAACACATTTAGAAGACTGGCTGGAACATAATTAGAATGAACAATAATAAAATATGATTACTATAGGCACAGGATTCAAAATGAACCTGTAGTAATCAGTTCTATTCATACATAGCAACAATAACATATTAATGAATTTAATGAAGCAAGATACTATTTTACAATATTAGCAAAAATAGAAATTGCTTAGGTCTAAATATAAAGATGGATACTTAATTAAAATTACACATATGCATTTAAAAATGGACTGGAATATTTAAAAATCTCAATTGATATAATATAATTTAGAAATTACCTATGAACATATATAGGTGTGCTATTTTTACCAACAAACTTCTTTCCAAAGAATAATTTATTTTTCCTGCGACCTGTTCCTAACTTTGCATTTGGTGAAATTGGTGAGCTTCCAGGAGACAAAGACCTTTAAAGATCATTGACTGCCACCTAGACATTTTATTGGAAAAGACATCAAATAAGAGACACTCTCCAGCCTCATTGGAAGGGAGCTTATCATGTGCCTAACCACAAATGGACATCTCCTATCTACAAAGATTTTTTTTTGGGGGGGGGGGGGCAAGAAGCCAGGGACACCAGAGTTACATAGTTATTCCAAGACAATTACAAGGCCTGTTTACTTATGGATATTGAACTCAGAATCCATTTTGTTTAATAGTCTTTGTCTACTAATTAGTCATAAGAATACTTGTCCTTTGGGTTTTTCTATATAGTCTATTTATGATTACTCAATATGTATAAGATAAATGTTAATACTCTTCATGGGTCATGTAAGTGTTATACTAGATGCCAAATGCAAAAAAAAAAAAAATAAGACAAAAGGTAAAACTTAGGTTATGATAGTTCAAAGGACAGAAATGAACCAGAGTTTTGTTGTTGTTGTTGTTATTTTTTACAATGAAGGTGATAAGATTAAGGTGACCAGACATCCCGCTATTGGTGGGACAGTCCCGATTTTTAACAATTTGTCCCGCGTTCCGAGGAGTTTTTAAAAAGTCCTGATTTTTGGAAAGAATGCACGACAAGCTAGGGAATGGCGGGAGAACGGGAAGGGAATATACAGTTTTCGGCGGCCATGTGGCTATTTAGCCAGGATATGAGTTTTATATTATTTTTGTTAATTTTATAATGTTAACTTTAATAATAACAAATAATTGTTGAGAACTGATTAACGAGAACTGCTTATCAAAGTTTGAATTGTTGATCAGTTGTTAGAATTCAAACACCATTGTTTGGATTTAATGAACAATGGCATTTTTGGGTATTGGCAAGGTCAAAAACATTTTGTAATTGTCTCTCAGATGATACACATCGTACTGCGAGCTAGTAAGCTAGTTAAACAAGTGATGTCATTACAAATCAGCTATTCAGATAATTTAGGTAATTTATTTATTTATTTATTTCATAAATACATACATTTACTTGAATTTAGCAGACAGTACTCATATTATTTATATTTTATAGTGGTGGCAAAAAGTCTAGCGTTGGCCTTGAAAGTAACACTTACGACTATATATTTTGTATTTATTATATTTGTAAATTGTACTTATGTTGAAATTATATATTTCAACATAAGTACAATACTATTTTTGCATTCTATGACAATTTTTGTTGCTCCATATAGACCAAATTTTTAATCAAGATTCTGCACCCCCCACCCCTCAATGGTTTATCAATGTTAAAATCTGGTCACCTTACATAAGATCCAACTGTCTTCTATTTACCTGCCTTTTCTCTGTGGGAAAATTCAGCTGCAACTCACATCCTATTATGGATGAATAAAAGGGTTTCTGTGAAAAGTAACCTCACTGGGTGAATTGATCATAAATTCCTAATTCACGGTGGATAGTCATGCCCTTTGCTTAAAGCAAGCCCTTGTGTTTCTGTGCATCGAAATCAATGCACCTTTGAAATGCCCCCTTTCACACCCCTCCTTTCACACCCTATCCTTTAAAGTGTTACCACCCTCCAGTGAGCACATAATCATAAATAACCTGTGATCTTATCTCCACCTTGCTTTCTTCCACATTCATGTAATCTTCCTTAGTTCCCTCCTTAATTTTAAAGACATTTTTAAAAACCTGAAAATTTATCCTCCAACATATTATCTTACTGTTTTGAGATATTGCTTCCAGCTTTATCCTCTGTTTGGCTCAAATAAATTTTTATAAAAATTAACAATGAAATAATATAAAATAAAATAAAAGTTTAAAAACGAATATATTATTTTTATATTGAGCTATGAATCTGCTTAATTCATCCTTCTTCAACAAATCTATACCACTTTGAAACTGCTTTTACTCCTCCTATAGTCAACTTAATCATTGGCATACTTATATTTTTAAAGGTAAGTTTTTCTGCTGGGCTAAGGAAGTGAGCTAACTTAAAACAACCATCCTGTGCCAAGAGATATACATAGTCTCATTTAATCCTTTCCGTGTTTCAGTAAAGTAAGCAATATTATATCCTTTTAACATTTGAAGATATGAAAAGTTCTTTTATCTATATTTTTATGTTCCTGAAATATATTGTTTCTTCTATTGAATTAATTAGGTAAGTATAGTGTTTATGTACACCTTAAGTACATACAAGACTAAAATAAATTTAGTTATATAACTTAATTCTACCAATGGGTAACATTTTTCATTTATACATAACTTTGTTATTTAGTTAATACTACCTATTTAATTTCTTTCAAAACTACTTATAATTTTTTAACTATCTTTAAGTTTCTTCTTAAATATTTGCGTTTTTTTCTTATAAGAGTTTTCAGAGTTCACTTGAGGGACTTGAGAACATCAACAACTTGTGGTACACTTGTATTTCTATCTGTAACCATATACATGTCTGGATTTATCTATACAATATCTATAAATGTCTATATATCCATCTTTATGTTTCTATTCATTTATCTATCTCACTTATTTGAATTAGAATAACTTCATCCTATGAAACTACCTATTTCTATAGGGATTACTTACTGAATAATAAAATAAAGCGTGTATATTCACATGTGTGTATACTATTTTTGATCATAAACTGTACCTCAATCTAAACAGTAATTCATAAAACACTAGTCAGAAGTATCTTCTTTATATCCTCATCTTAATCTACTATCATTATGCTGTTACTTTCATCTTCTGTAGTCCTTTTCTGAGTCCCATACTTAAAACAAAACAAAAAAATGGTATATTATGCAAATTTAACAACTCCTTGAAATTTGGCAAAAATTCTCAACCTCTTGCATAGGCCCAAATTTTAGATTTTAATGTGCACCATATTAAAAGCTAGAGTTATGCAGGTCTTGCTGTATATTCTCATTTGTTACAATATGGAGTCTTAAAATATAGACCCTAACAAAGTTCTGTTTCCTCTAATGTGTTAGCAGTGAAATTTGCCTGCTATAGTTTCTTCTTAGTAGGTTAGAATTTTTTCTTTTCTTTTCTTTTCTTTTCTTTTCTTTTCTTTTCTTTTCTTTTCTTTTCTTTCTTTTCTTTTCTTTTCTTTTCTTTTCTTTTCTTTTCTTTTCTTTTCTTTCTTTTCTTTTTTTTAAATAAATCTTTATTGCTCAGATTATTACAATTGTTTCTCCTTTTTCTCCCCTAAAGCTCCCTACCACCCAGTTCCCATCCCACCCTCTGCCCTTATCCCCTGCCCCCCATTGTCCTCATCCATTGGTTATATGATTTTCATCCAGTCTCTTACTGCACCCCCACCCCCTTATCCCCCTGATAATTATCAGTCCACTCCCTTTTGTTGCCCCTGATTCTATTATATTCACCAGTTTATTCTGTTCCTCAGATTTTCTTCTTCTTCTTCTTCTTCTTCTTCTTCTTCTTCTTCTTCTTCTTCTTCTTCTTCTTCTTCTTCTTCTTCTTCTTCTTTCCCATATTTGAATTTCAAGTGGGACACTCTCTCCCATTTGTTTTTGTAGGGAAATACAACAAAGTGTTCTGTAGCAAATGGCTGCAGACTGTCCAAATTTCTCAGGACCACATGAGTAGAATTCACTCCTCCGGTTCACCCTGCTCCTCCAGGTCACACTGCTCCCCCGGGGCACATGGCTCTTCCGGGTATGTAGATCTATGGTTTCTTATCCTGGATCCCCTGGGGCCCGGGCCCGCTGCTGCAGGTGAGCAGGAGGACAACGAGGGGGAAGAATGGGGAGGCTGTGGCCGACTCTGCCATAGTAACCTCTGCCATTCTCATTTCACACGTTCAGGCTTTCAGAGTCCCCTGGGTTTAGGTGTTTAGAGTCCCAGGCCGCAAAGAGTGTTCTGGGTACAACCTCTTGATCCTCAGTCATGCTTCACGAGTAGGTCTGCTCCGCTGAGGCTCCAGCCAGGCCCAGTGGTGGGGGGGATGGACGGGCGATGGGCTTGCTCGGGCCTCCAGCGGAAGGTGTGGCTGAGGCCTGGTGCTGGCTCCCTCGCTAGCACGGTGGGTGGGCCAGAAAGACTGCGGTCACGGAGGCTAGGCTCCGAGGCAGCCCGCTCCCTGGGCCCGGGGTGGGGCAGGCTCCGCTCTCTGTGGGCCTCCCTCACTGGGGCCGGTGGCAGCAGCTACGCTGCAGCTTTAAACTCCACATGGCTGCAGCAGCACTTCTCCTTCTTTCTAGTTGTAGATATCCCTTTCCACCAGCTTTTCTGTGGTTTTGATGAAATCCTTTTCGATTTTAGTTTTGTTTTGTTTTTAATTGTTGATGAGGCAGCAGCTTAGGAGACTACCTAGGCCGCCATCTTGGTTCAAGTCTCTTTTCTTTTCTTTGACTTTTATCTAATGACAAAACCTTCCAGGCTTAGATCTACCTCAAGTTCTTCAACTTCTATATTTCAATATTACAATGTTAATTTCTATGTCAGACTGTTATATATTCCATTAAGAGTTTGTCACTGGGATGGGGGGAGGGCTGCTATGTTTACTTGTGGTGAATCATCTTCTGATTGTGCTACATTTAAATGTTCCATCTCATCACCATTAGTTTCTCAAGGGTAAGGGTCATGTCCTATTTATCTCTGTGTCTGCAGAACTAAATATGATAATACAGAATATATGCCAAGTTGATTGACAGAACTGATGTAAAGGAAAAGACCAATATCCATGAGGTAATAACCTAAGTTCTCAAACCCATCAGCAAATTCTATAACTTAGAGCAAGTCAGTTGTTGGATCTCTGCGCCATTCCTTCAGGTCGAAATACTAGATACTACCTATATCGTTTTCTTTTTAAAATATCCACACTGTATTTCACAGAACTAGAACAAATATTCCAAAAATTTATATAGAACCAAAAAAAGACCCAGAATAGCCACATCAATATTGAGAAAGAAGAACAAAGTTGGAGGGATCAATATACATATCAAACTTCGCTACAAGGCCATAATAATCAAAACAGTATGGTACTGGCATAAAAACAGACATATAGATCAATGGAACATAATAGAGCCAAGAAATAATCCCACAGCTCTATGGTTAACTAATATTTGACAAAGAAGTTAAGATAATCCATTCAATAAATGCTATGGAAAATTTTGACAGGTACATGTAAGAAAATAATACTAGACCACCTTCTACACCACACACAAGAATAAACTGAAAATGGATTAAATGCTTAAACATTAGACTTGAAACCATAAAAATCCCAGAAGAAAACATAGGCAGTAAAATCTCGGGCATTTCTTGTAGCAATATTTTTTTCTGAAATATCTCCATGATAGGGAAATAAAATAAGAAATAAACACATGGGACTACATCAAACTGAAAAGTTTTTACACAGCAAATGGAACCATCAACAAAATGAAAAGACAGCCCACTCTATGGGAGAACATATTTGGCAATAAAACATCTGACAAGGGGTTAATATCTAAAATTTATTTTAAAACATAAAACTCAACATTAAAACCCCAATGATCAAATTTTAAAATGGGCAAAGGACCTTAGTAGACATTTATATAAAGAGAACACACAGATGTCCAATATACTGTGAAAATCTGCTCAGTGTCAGTAATCATCAGAGAAAGTCGGCGAGGATGTGGAAAAAAGAGAACCCTCATGCATTGTTGGTGGAAATGCACCTGGTGAAGCCACTGTGGACAGCAGTATAGAGTTACCTCAACATATTAAAAATAGAACAGTCTTATGATCCAACAATTTCACTTCAGAAAATATATCCAAATAAACTCTAAACATTATTTTGAAAGAATATATGCATCCCCATATCCATTGCAATATTATTTACACTAGCCAAGTTTTGGAACCCGCCCAAGTGCCCTTCAGTAGACGAGTGGATAAAAATCAGTGGTAGATTTACACAATGGAATACTACTCGGCTGTAAGAAAAGTAGGAAATATTACCTTTTGCAACAGTAAGGATGGAGCTGGAGAATATTATTTTAAGAGAAATAAGCCAGTCATAGAAAGGCAAGTATCACATGATCTCATTAATATGTAGAAACTAATGAACAAAATAAACTAACACACAAAATAGAAAGGATGGAGTGAGGTTAGAAATGGATGAAAGGGTGAAGTGATTAAGCAAAGAAAATAAACTCATTGACACAGGCAACAAAATTGTAATTACAATAGGTAAAAGGGGTGGGAGGATATAGAAGAAGGTAAAGGGGTATAAATGGTGATGGAAGGAAACTTGACTTGGGATGGTGAACACACATTACAATGTACAGGTGATGCATTATAGAATTGTACTCCTGAAACCTTTATAATATTAGTAATTAATATAACTTCAATAAATTTAATACAATTTTAAAAATATATTTTATTGATTTCAGAGAAGAAGGGAAAGGGAGAGAGATAGGAACATCAATGATGAGCGAGAATCATTGATCAGCTGCTTCCTGAACTCCTTTCATGGGGATCAAGCCCACAACCTGGGCATGTACCCTGACTGGAAATTGAACCATAACCTCCTAGTTCATAGGTTGATGCTCAACCACTGAGCCATGCCATTCTCAATGTATATACCGTGTTTCCCTGAAAATAAGACATCCTCCGAAAATAAGACCTACTTACAGGTTTCCTTCTGAGTGAAATATAAGGCATCCCCGGAAAATAAGGCCCCAGGCTCTGTCTCAGAATGAAAATTAATTTACCATAAACTGGTCGCTAGGGCCACCCAGACTGTCGTTTAGCAACCAGTGACATTATGCGGAGTCCTCACATCACTGCTGTGTGAATGAAGAGAAATCAACGTGGAAACTTTGAGAAACCTAAACTGCAAGAAGTTGTGACTTGGGTGAAGAATTCATGGGAGAAAATCACTGACAGTTGCATTGCAAATGCACTGTGAGCAGGCTACCTTGACAAGAAGTACTCATTGAAAGACAGTGCTAGTGCTAAACATGAGAGATGTGGTCCACTGATTCTGAAAGAAATGGAGTCACAAGAAATTCACCAGGAAATTCAGGAATTGGATTGTTATGATGATGTTCCAGAAAGTGATGACATGATTGTCATTGAATAAATTAGTAATTCTTGATACTGTAGGATTCACAGTTTGTCTGGTTTGTGCTGACAACTACCGTAGTACTGTACCGTATACAGGTAAAGAATTTCCTTTATTTTCATTTAACAATAAATGTGTACCTTATTCTTCTTCATGGAAAAATAAGACATTCCCTGAAAATAAGACCTAGCACATCTTTGGGAGCAAAAATTAATGTAAGACACTGTCTTATTTTCGGGGAAACAGGGTATTATTACTTTGGTCTTCAAATTTCTCCTGGATAGGGAAGCCATTGGCTATAAATCATCCTTAATTGACACCTATATTTGCAATGTCACTTATAAGCAGAATGCCATTCTTGAGCAGAATTTGATACATTTTCTGACTTCTTGAAATTATAACTGCTATTTAAATTATTTAGTTAGTGGAGACAAGGAGAGTATGCCAATTTTGCTATTATAGTGTGTAGCCATGTTAAAAGTAAAATTGAGTTCAGAAATTATAAGAAAAAGAGCTTATATAGAATTGCATATGATACACTAATATTAAAAGAGGACTTCACATAAAAGATCTAGTTAAAAATTATTTCCATTTCTTATTTTTCCAGGATGATGTTCACATAATATTCTTATTATCAATTAACAAACTCACTGGAGATAACAAAATTGCCCAATTAGCCAAAAGCATTTGCACCAAACAATACATATTCCAAATAATCTACTCTAAGAAGGTAATTTTTCCTGTCTAATTATTTGACCATTATGCTTGAAATATTCAATGATAACACATTTCTGCCTCATGATTATGAGTAATTTAGCAAAAAAGAGGGCAAAAACACTTTTCAATTGTACCTCTGCCTATTTTAAAGAATAACATGGAGAAAACATCTTACTTGGTGAAGTAAACACTCTGCTCTAGAGAACTTCCTACACCATTTATAGTTTCATAAAGTTTAATTATACTTTCTTTCCATTACTTACTATATTAAATTTAGTGTCAGATATTTTTCATAATTAACTCCTAACTTTAGGGTTTATAGATTCATTTTGAAAAATATCTTTGGGAATTTTTAAATCAATATATTTCAGTATGTTTATCTCATCTTAGAATGTATATACTTTTATTACATGTTAAAATAACAAAGAATGCAAAAAAGGAATAATTGATACATCCTTTTGAGCAGGCAGTGAGAGAATTTGTTTTGTAGATGATATATGTTATGTAGATGATATAAAAATCTTAGAATTATTTTCATTTCTAAGGTACTTGTCTGAGGGTATGTAATTCCATTTTAGGTATTCCTGTCATTTACTCTTATTATTATACATTATGCTTACTCTTACCATAGCACATGGCCTGGTATTTTGATACCAGTTCAAATATCCTCATTAGACCAATGCCTACCCAGGGTATGACTTTCTCATATTAAATGGCATGTGAACAATTGCTAACATTACATTGGGTAAGTCACAAAACTAAGCCCAAAGTTAGTGTGGCAAGGAGGTATATACCACAACAAGTAAAAGGAGAGAAGAATTCTATTTCTCATACAATATAGAAATGACTTAACTTCAAGTTACTGCTAGTTGTGGACACAGTATATGTTTTATTAACCAATGTATTTTCCATGCACTGTGAAATTATTTCAGTAGGCAGTCAGCTTGTTTGTTTTGGCTTTCTTTGATGAATAAATACTTGCATAAAATGTTTGACTATATAGCTACACTAATAAAATAGAAACATGCAAATTGACTGTCACTCTACTACACCCATCAGCCAATCAGGACTTAGTATGCAAATTAACCCAGCAAAGATGGCAATGGCCACAAAGCTGGAGCAATCAGGAGGCTTGAGTTGCCCCTGGTGACAGAGGAAGCCAAGCTTCCTACCCTCTCTGGCCACTGCTGAAGGAGGGGCTGGGAATCTGGGTCACTAGGGGGTGCATCCAGCCTGAAAACTGCCCTCAGTCCCTTACCCAAGCTGGCCAGGCCCCCCAATAGGGACCCCCACGCTGAAGGTGTTGTGGCCAGCTTGAAAACAGCCCTCAGCCCCTCACCCATGCTGGCCACACACCCCCAGTGGGGACCCTCACCCCATGGGGGCGTGCCCTACCTGAAAACCACCACAGGCCCCTCACCCAAGCCACCCCATATCCCAAGGGAACCTCCACCCTGATCCAGGACACCCTTCAGGACAAACCAGCTGACCTCCACCCATGCACCAGGCCTCTATCTATACTAATAAAAGGGTGATATGCTGCTGAAACCATTTGGCTCAGTGGATAGAGCATCAGCCTGCAGACTGAAAGGTCATAGGTTCGATTTCGGTCAAGGGCATGTACCTTGGTTGCGGACACATCCCCAGTAGGGGGTGTGCAGGAGGCAGCTGATCGATGTTTCTCTCTCATCAATGTTTCTAGCTCTCTATCCCTCTTCCTTCCTCTCTGTAAAAAATCAATAATGTATATTTAAAAAAAAATTTTAAAGGGTAATATGTATGCTAATTAGACTGGGAGACCTACCAGGAGACCTACTAGACATTCTTCTGGACAAAGCCATGGTGGTGGGGTTGAGGTAGAGGCAGTTAGTGGTCAAGAGGGGAGGGCAGTTGTGGGTGATGAGGCCAGAATGGGATGGCAGTTGTGGGTGATCAGGCCAGTCAGTGGGGGGACCATTGGGAGTGATCAAGCCAACAGGGGATGCAGTTGGGGGTGAGTAGAACAGCAGGGGGGGCAATTGGGGGTGAGCAGGCCATCAGTTGGGGGTCATTTGGGGGTGATAAGGACAGTGGGGGGAGTTTGGGGTAAGAAGACCAACAGGGGGGCAGTTGGGGGCAAGCAGGCCAGTGGGGAGAGAAGGTGAATGCAAGCAAGCCAACAGGGGAGGCAATTGGGGGAGAACATGCTGGCACGGGGAGCAGTTGGGGGTGATCAGGGTGGCAGGGGGGCATTAGAGGGTAAGCAGGCTGGCCGTGGGGGCAGTTGGGGGCAAGCCAGCAGGCAGAGTGTTCAGGGGCCATCAGGCAGGCAGGCAGGTGAGCAGTTAGGAGCCAGCAGTCCTGGATTATGAGAGAGATGTCCTACTGCAGGTTTAGGCTTGATCCCTGTAAACTGGCAGTAGGACATCCTTTAAGGGGTTCCAGATTGGAGAGGGTGCAGGCTGGGCTGAGTGACACACCCCCATGCACAAATTTCATCCACCGGTTCACTAGTATATATATTATATATACACATACTTGTGTCCTGGTACACAAAATCCATGCACATTAAAAGAGAATTAATTAGAAGAAATATTTTAATATTGCTATTTGCCCTTTTTCTGTAAGAGAAGTGTCAGAGATGAAGGGAAAATAATAAAATGTATATTAAAATAATATATAAATTTCTTAATAAATAAACAACAAAATAATATAACAATAACAAATGATATAACAACAAAGAATGATATAAAAGCAACAAAAACATGATATGAAAACAAAAACATGATATGAAAACAACAAAAACATGTTATAAAAATAACATTGAAGCAAACAATGATTGATAGTGATTAAACTTATTCTAATATATCCCTGTACACCACATTAAGAGTGAAAACACTTCCAGACTAATTTCCCTTGGGATGAAGTATTTATAACTTTAACTGTAACATCACACACTCTTTGAACTCGAGAGAAAGCACATAAAACTGACCTTGTCCAAAAAGGGATTCAGATTGGAGTATTCCTACTCTATCTAGAGTTTGTCCTTGTGATGTATTAATAGTCATCACAAATGCAGACTTCATGGGAAACTGTCTTCAAATCAATTTAAATGGGATTTCAGTGTCAGACAGGGACAAATCCAGTATGGTGATAAACTTGTCCATGTATTATAAAACATTATGGCCCATATCCTGATGGTGATGCAATATTTGCACCCATGAAAGCAAAAGCAAAAGAGCTATTTATGAAACAATTATTTTCCATGAAATTTTTATTGTCAGAATCTTTATTTGCCATTAATCTTTTAAAATATGCTGGGTATTCTAGAAAATGTATATCATTTGGACAAACTTTACCTTTGCTACAACATCTAGTAAATTTCCCATCAGATGGTTTTTTCATCAGAGAAATTTAGTGATAGGCAAAATTGACATCTAACAGTCATTCCACCACAACTATGTTTGAGAATTGCATCCTCATGTACTTCGTTTTTGTGGAAAAGGCAGTTCCTACCAGTATTGGTAGTACTTGTTGATGATTGTTCTTTCGACATATTCTGACATCGCCACCACCTTCTTCCAACTTCAGAAGCATGTTGGTCTTTAGACGTTTTCTGTCGATGATGCTGGCTTCTTTTGGCTGCAGAGCTAAGTGGTGTTAGAAGTTGCTCTTTAAACATATTCCTACCTCCGTGCTGTCAGAGTCTGGACCAGCACCCACGAGGACAGGGCGTCAAGTCCACCTGAGCCAGGAGACCCAGGGTCAAATTCCTGCCAACTTGAGTGTGCCTCAAAATCTCACGAGATGCAGACCTGCCTGCACCCATGCAGACTGAAGCAACATCCAGCCTCACAGAGCTGTGGGACCACCCATGGAGCTGCCCCCTTGGAGCACTGGGCTGAGGGAACTCTGGAGAAGTGGAGTGGAGCAGCAAGAGGGACCCTTCCCCAAGCAGGGCTGAGGGGGCTCTTATGGCAGATGGGTGTTACAGGATCCCCACTTCTGCTGTGGGGGCCACCATCTCCTTATGATGTGATGGTCAATTTGCATATCCCCTCTTTATTAGATAGGATATATGATTACTTCTTCAATTTCTATATGGTACTAAAATGACATTATAGGAATGTAGTCCTTGAACCTAAACTGTCAGTGTTTTAATCCCAAGGCTTCCACTTACATGGGCATGTTGCTAAGCCTTGAAGTACCTCAATTTCTTTATCAATAAAAGGGGCCTAAATGTAGCACCAACCTCATGGAGTGGTTATGAACATGGAGTTAATACATGAAAAGCACTTAGAACAGGTCTAACACATATCAAGTGGTATGACTATTGAGTATCTTCATTACTAGGCATCTAATTAGGAAAATTACAAGTATCAATTCTAATTCTAATAACATATGAGTTTTTATTATTTCCATATTTTACATATAAAGTCATCAACTATTAAATTAAATATTTAAAAATTAACTAAAATTTATATTTTTCCAATACCAAGAAACTATTTCATGCAACTACAACTTTCAGATCTATACTAAATAGATGTTCAAGGGTGAGTTTTGAATAGTTATAAATGAGAGCTAAATAGGTTATCAATATTTGTTCTCTACCTCAAAATGTAAAAATATTCTTAGAGAATTATTAGGTTCTTTGTCCTCCCCATCTGGGAGAAAGCCACCTCTGAGTTTCTGCACCAATGACAGTGATAATTATAATAAAGATACTATAATTTAAAAAAAAATAATAAAAAACTGCCTCAATGCTTTTGAAGTTTTAATGTATTTTATTTTAGTTAATTTTTATATATACTATATTCATTATATACATATATAGATTATCTTATCTATTTAAGCAATTCCCTTTTTCCTTAAACAATGCATATTTATTTCTCACATTCTGGAGGCTGGGAAGAACAAGATCAAGATTTTGGCATATTCTCTGTCTGGAGAACACTCACTGATTCACAGATGGCCATCATTTTTATTTATTTTTATTTTTTGCTACATCCTCACATGATGGTAGGAAAAAGAGAGTTTTTTGAGACTTCTTTTTTAAAATATTATTTTTCAATTATAGTTTACATTCAATATTATTTTGTTTAAGTTTTAGGTATCCAGTATAGTGATTACTCATATACTTTATGAAGTGCCCCCCCTCAATATTTCTGGTACCCACCCAGCACCATATTACAAATATCATTGATTTTGTTATCCATGCTGTACTTTACATCCCCATGTCACCCAATAAAATTTACTTTAAAAATGAAGTAGTTCCAGTTGAAGTCAAACATCATAGGAAACATCAGAAAATATGGTTTTGCTATGCAAGCAGAACTGTCTTTATTTGGAAACTTCTACTTGGCCCAAATGAGTAAGAAGGAAACATATTAAATTTAAAAAAAGAAGTAAATATGCACAAAAGTTTATGTGCTCACACATACAAGCACACACAGAGATATGTTTCTCTACTTTAAATTAAAATCATTCACTCACTTAAAAATGTTAATCTGCATTTTATTAGGGTCATTTATGCATATCTCTCTCAGTTAATTAATTAGTGCTTAGGATGATGAAATTCTGTCCCATCAAGTAATAAGTTCTCCTGCTCCTCCTCCTTCTCCTTCTCCTTCTTTGTCTCTTCCTTCTCCCCTTGCCCCTCCTCCTCCTCCTTCTCTTCACAGACAAGCAAGTTCCACTTGTGTTCCATATTGCCCACTTCAAGTACAGTTGGCTCTGAAGTCTTGTCAGACAAGCAACTTGAAAGTTCTAAGCATGTGCCTACACCTCATATCTTTCCAGACTATATCCTAGAATACTTCCATTTAAACAAATAGATATAGTAACTGAGATGGCAAATTCTTATTTTTGTATCAAAACTCCATAACCTCATTTTTATAACACAGATATACCTCCAGGGTGATTAATCTTTGATACTGTTTCAAAATCACTGTATACAACAATCCCAGAACATCCGATGAATTAAAATAGATAAAATGGGAACAATCTTATATGGGGAAGAGGAAGAGAGTTTATGTATCTACTTAGAAAAGACTACATTGGATAGGGTAAATGTGGGATGGAGGAGGAGAGGAGGGGATGCACAATTCAGGATAGCATCATGATACAGGGTTCACTGTCCTGGTGAGCAGTGAGTGCATACCCAATGCGCAGAGAGTGACTTGGGAAGGAAATATGAATAATGGTAAAGCAAGCTTAGCCCTTTTCCACATTTGTGTATTAACTGTATCTTAGTCTGCTACAGGAGATAAAACTCTGGGCAGCCAGATGGCGTTTATGCACCTGTGGCTTTGGCAAGCACAGGGAGGTGAGGATTGTGGGAGAAGTCCATTGCACACTTGGGAGGAAAGAAGGTAGAAGATGTTCCCACTACACTCTGCTCACCCAGAATTGCAGAAACATTCCCTCCTGCCTATAGTAAATGCTCACGTAGTACTTACTTAGTATTGAAACTAGAGAAGCATTTAAAATCACAGAGCATTTAAGTAGATTGAATACCAGATCCACACCATGGATGTGAATGTGACACTGACCTGAACCTCTGTACTCTTGAAAACACATGCTGGGAATTTTAGTCACCACATATCACCAAAATTGATTTCAAATGTTGGCACAAAATCCATTTCTGACTTAGGTGAGCTTGAGGAAAATAGAGTAGTTATTTTGTTTTTTGTTTTTGTTTTTTGAACAAGCAAGTAAACTTAAGCCCTGTAAGGTTGGGCTCACCATGAAGCTTGCTGGATTTCCCCTCGGCAGAGGCAATGACTGGGAGAGAGAGGGCAGCAGTTCCTCAGCTTCAATAATGGCTACGTCCCACCAGCAGTCCCACCTGTGCATGCAACATGGCATCGTATGACATGTTATTTCAATCCTTTCACTCCTGCTGTGTGTTTGCTTTTCATAAGCACTGAATATGATATTGCAACGAAGGGTTTATGTAAACTATAAGTTATTTAAAATATACATCAATTTTAAAACTTGTTTTAACATTTTTCATTTCCGAAGAGACAAGTGAAGGACACAGCTCCACTAGGAAGATTTAATTTAATCCCTTTTTATGGGCAAAGGTAAAGAAACTGGCTTTTCCTGGCTCTTGGGCACAGTTTTCCTGGACAGCCTGGGTCTGGGAGAGATAAAAGCCCCCGAGGAATGTTGGCAAAATGCAAACCCCTGTAGCAGGTCCTGGCGGTCCCCCTGCGGAGCCCTTGTCTGCTTTCTGTGACTCTCCGGGCTGAGGCCCTGGACAACTTCACCTCCTTTCTTGTCAACCGCTCACAGATTCCTGAACTTTTTAAAATCCCTGCTTCCTTGGAAAGAAAGCGGTGATGCTGCCTGTCTGTCTGTCAGCCTTGTGCCAGGAAGGTCATGTGTGGAAGACGAAAAGAGGGACCGCTGCGGGGCTACAGATACTGGAAATCAAACTCCCCAGCCTCTTTTGTTGTTACAGTGAATTAGATTGTAATTTACCGCGCCTTAGGCACGTTGCTCTATCCCTCGATAACACATCATTTGGAATTTTATCTTCCAGGGTAATTTCATATTTTAGAGGCATGAATGAATTCAGATGAGTTGAATGCTATTAAATGATAAGAATGGTATTACAAACAAGGATGGTTTTTTATCATGCCCAGGCATTATGCTTTGCACTGAACCTATATTAGATAATTTCACCTTCACAAGATACAGTGAGGAGGAGATTTATGACTACCATTCCCAAATGACAAGCTGAAGGACATGGATGCTAGGAAACTTACCCAAGGTCACATGGCTGGAAAGTCGGGGCCAGAATTTGAATGCAAGGGTATGACTCCAGCGGCTATGCTTCTACCCTCATGTGTACATTGCAGGGTACAGTGACCACATGTGTGCATCTTACAAACTGTCACAGAACCCGTCACTGATTTCTAACCCAGGGTGAACTGAAGAATTTAGGGAGTGAATTGATTCTTTCCTTCAACAGACATTTAATATGGACACTCTGTGCCAGGCCTTGCTCCAAGAACAGGATTTTAGAAACACGAGTTAAACAAGACAGAAAAATCTTCAGCCTTAGAGATTATTCTTGTGGGTAGAAGGAGAAGTGATAAGTCTCCAAGTTTAGCTGGTGTTCTTCTGACACACTAGTGAATTGTCTTCAAAAGTCAATGAGTGATTTGAATACGGTGTATCTAGCTGCAAGAAACGGTGCTTTAATCATTATTTTTCATTGTCACTGGGGCAAAAGCCACCCATGTCTTATTCACGTGGCCTCCCCTTCGCCCCCACTAACTGAGCTCAGGACCTTGAAATCTAGCTTCTGTGGCTCCTCAAAAAGTGTTTATTGAGTGATGAATTATTAAAGCGTTAAAATTATGCATGCTATTTTTTATTTTTAAAGTGAAGGTGGCAATTTGTGTCTTATAATATACACTAAGGCTGATTCTTAATAATAGATCATATGTTTTTTTAGTTATTATATAGTGAGCTCTAATCAGAAGTATAATTTCAAAGCAGTGCAAGTAGAAACAAATGCTGTAGTAACAGAGATGTCCACATACTTTTTATTAACAAGAGTACTCTAGTTTTGCCTTTTCAGTGAGGAAGCTAATAGCAAGTATTCATGTCCTGCTGTGGCATTTTTTGGTTTCTCCATTTTTAAGTAGAAGCCCATTCCCTAGACTCTCATCTTGCATTTCTCTGGAAAACTTATTCATTGGTAGTTATTACTCTCCTTTATTGAGCACTAAACACTCTCTTCCAAAGGAGAAAATAATTTTCCATTATTTCTATTTTACATTTTAGATGTTTTAAGAAGTAATATTGTGTTATTATCCATTCTTATAAAAGTACAAGACACTAGTCAAACACTTGACAAACTGCATGGCCGCCGGTGATGCTGAGGAGACACGATGTCCAATGAGGTTGCCAAGGAGGCCGATAGGAGGACACGTGCCCAGAGAAAGGCAGGCTTGCTCCCTGGTCTCTTCAGAGCAGGTGTCAGTGGGTGGGCAGTAAAGTGGACACTAGAACACAGTCTCAGTTTTAGGGATATGGACTTTTAGAGTTGGAAGAAACCTGGAGGTGGATATGTCTCCTTTAGGAATTAGAACACTTTTACTGCTCTTCTAATAAACATGCAATTGGAGTAGAGACAGAATTATAATCCATCATGAAGCCAGTCAGTTTTTCTTTCAGGTAATGAATTCATTCCTCGCTTTATGCAAGGAGCTGTCCTGGATGTACACAGATGAGCAGTCATAGGCCTTGTCCTAAAACAGCATATTATCCAGATAAGATGGCCCATTTACTCTGGGGTAAGGAAGTCTCAGAGCAAACATTACAGAATGCAATAATATAAGTTATGAGGAGAGAGCAACTAATTACTTGGAACTGGGACTAATCATCAGGGAAATACAAATCAAAACCACAATAACATATCACCTCCCACCTGTCAGAAATCGTAAAGAAAAACAACAAATAGCAAGCATTAGTGGGGCTGTGGGAAGCAAGGCAACCATGGAGTACTGTAGGTGGGACTTTAAATTAGTGCAGCCCTATGGAAGATATAGAGATTCCTCAAATTTTTTTAAAAAATGGAACTACTGTATAACCCAATAATTCTACTTCAGGGTATTTATCCAAAGAAAATGAAAACACTAGTTAAAAAGATATATGTACCCCTGTGTTCATTAAAACATTACTTACAATAGCCAATATGTGGACGCATCCTAGGTGTCTATTCATAAATGAATAGATAAAGAAGGTTTGGTACATCTATTCAGAATAATATTACTCAGCTATGAAAAGAATGAAACCTAGCCACTTGCAACAACATGGATGGACAGAGAGAGTATTATGTTAAGTGAAGTAAGGTGGACAGAGAAAGAGAAATACCATATGATTTCATTTATACTTGGAATCCGAAAATAAAACGAAACAAACAAAACAGAAACAAACTCATAGATACAAAGAACAAACTGATGACTGTCGGTTTCCAGATGGGAGAGGTGTGGGACAGAAAGGGGGAAGGATTGCGAAGTACAAACTACCAGGTATAAAATTAGTCACAGGGATGGAAGGTACTGTATAGGGAACAGTGTCAACACTATAGTTACACTATGATTGGTGACAGATGGGTACTAGACTTACTGTGGTGATCACTTAGTAAGATAGATGAGTGTCGAGTCACCATGTTATACACCTTAAATTAATATAATGTCGTGTATTATATGTTAACTATAAATTTAAAAATGTAAGTGAGGGTTGTTAGTTTTTTTTCCAATCTAATTGAGGCTATGGATTTCTAGAGTTGATTCCTTCTAAATGTATTGCTTCTTATTTTCCTTGTCTTAATGTGTAATAGTTTTAATTACCACACACACTGATTTGGCAGATATATAACAGGATTTAGAAATAGTCTAATCTTCCCTCTCTAGGTCACTACAATGGATGACAGACTGCAAATCTCTGTGATGACTCCTATAGTGATATTTCTCACAGGTTCTCCACAGTCTGTGAGAAAGTAATCATTGGACTCATTCCAGGCCTTCCTGTCACAAAAATTTCCTGACAAAGATGACAGAAATCGGCAGGCTTGTTTGCAGCTGGAAATAGGGGCCAGAAAGCAGCACTGCAGTGGGATGATCCCGCTTGATATTGGCCCGTATGAGAAGGTGTGGCAGATGTACTCACTTACTTTAAAAGGACAGGAATTCGGCCCTACTGCTTTTCCCATATGAAATCTCCTTAAACAGACATATTCTCATCAGGAGTAGAAAGTCGTTTTCTTTAAGGGACATCGGAGCTCTTGCTCTAGGAGCTTTCTAGAAATTCAGCACAGTAAGGGACATGGGTTTGTAGATAGAACTCCCTTAGCCCAAAGTCCTGAAATGGATTCACTCTTAGCAGTCACACCGCTATTTTTGTGTCAAAGCCTGGTCTAAATTGATTTCTGTCTTGTGTGGCTGGTGTTGGATTTTCACATTATCTTCTCCAGATTGGCATTGTCTCTTTTTCTCTATCTAACTTCACACTCCTGGGCCCCCAAATAAAGGAGAGGCTGTCTGCCTTCCAGGTTAACATCGGTGATCCCTTATGTTGCATAATGGTCGTACCTATAGAAATTAAAATGGGAGCTTCATGAGGCATCATGTGTTCAATAAAGTTGTGCTCTTTTTTCTGCCTGTGATATTCCCCAAACAATAGAATCAGTAAGATTAAATAATTATATTCAATCCTAAACAACCCCTCCTTTGCATTCTATGATTTGGTTAGTGGAAATTGTTTCCCTCCATGTAAGGGTCAGTTTCTAACCATGGCCAACTTTGAATATCTCTGCTCCCTTGCTTACAAAATGTCCTTCAGAATTGTCCTCTACAATGTCTTCCAGAATTATTTCTCCTTATTTAAATGTAAGTCTTCCCTGATGGACTGTGGGATTTTAAAGACAGACCATTACTTATGTGCCTCAGTGTCTCCAGATCCTAGACCAATATCTGTGAAATAAAAAGTTATCAATAAATGGCTGGTTGAATGAAGAGTCTCCTAGGTCATCTGGTGCTGCTGTTCTCTCCTCCTATGCATCTTCATTCATAGTGTTGTTACAGTTCTTAAAGTGGGGCTCAAACCATAATACTATACTGATTAAAAGTATTCACTGACATTATTCTGTTGCTTACAAAAATAGGTGCAGGATCCTTAGCCTGATGTTCAAAAGCCTTCTTAGTCTGCATGACTTCCTAAATCTTTCCCCAATCACTGCTCCAGCAAAGCTCAATTCCACTAGCTTTTCTCCTGTATCAGTGCCTCACCTATGCTTTGCTCATGATATTTTCTTCACCTCAGATAGTTTACCCTTTTATTTTTCTGCAAGTCCCATCTTGATAATTTTTACAATACAGTTATTGTATCCCTCCAATCCATAGGCATCCAACAGGCCCTTAGGAAATTCCAAACATATCACGAACATTGTGGCTAGCAGAGGACACACATAAATACAAGATATGCTTGTGCCCTAAAGGAACCCAATTCTAGTGGAAAACAGCTGTGCAAACTCTTAGACTACAGTGAAGGTGCCCATGGTACCTTAGGATCTCAAGGGACATTCACCTACTCCTTGGGAGGGAGAGAGTATTAGGAAATGCACCTTGACATGGGTTAACTTTCAAAAATTAACTAGGATTAGCTAGATAAAGGAAGGGAGTAAGAACATTCAAAGCAGACAGAGCAGGCAGCAGTGAGCTTTGGGGATTCTAGCCTGGGCAGCACAACTGAATCTGTGTACAGAATTCCCACAATTTTCACACCTAGCAACTCCCACAGAATCACATCTCTTAGGAACATACTGTGTGCTCCCCTATATTATAGCCATTAACATGGTAATCTGATCTTCATTATCAGACAAAAAAATAATAACTATGCCCGATTCATCTATTTTATCCCTAAAGGATCCTTTAAAAATGTCTTCCATTTACATAGTTAATGACTGATACATTTGTGTTGAATGAATGACTACTTTTAGATTGAATTGTCCTAATTTTTGCTTCAAGAATATTAAGCATTTGGACTTTTAGCATTTAGATCATTACTTTGAATGAGGACCTCCCCTAGTGTTATCTTAGGTTGGTTTTATCTATAAGAAGAAAGCTGAAAGTTCCAGTCAAGATGTGGGTGGCATAGGTATATGCAGCACTTGTGGCTTCCCACAACCACATCAAAATCACAACTAAAATACAGAACAACTACTTTAACAACCACCTGCACTATGTCTGAAAGGAAGTCTTGCAACTAAAAGGAATTAAAGGAGAAGCACATTGAGACTGTTATGAGGGGCAGAGACCTGGGACAGAATAATAGAACTGGCTGGTCCCACACCCACCTGTGTGGGTTTAATATTGTAAGGGTTATTTTTGCTGTGGAGCTTTCCTTGAGGTGCTAGGGGTCCCAGCCCCACATAAGACACCATCTTGTTGCCACCCTCCACCCTCACCCAGGGTTGCAGTGCCAGGAAGAGAAGTCCCCACAACTTATGGCTGTAAAAGCAAGCGAGGGTTGTTGCTGAGTGATATGGGTGCTGTTGAAGACTCACACTCACAGACTAACTCCCTCTGAGCCCCAGCGCTGGGACAGGTGTTTGAAAGTATCTCGGGATGTTTGGGGAATAACTAACTTGTCTAGAATATGGCCAGAGCTGTGAGGGCAATTTTCTCCCAGATAGAATTGCTAGAAGAGGCCACTTTTCCTTTGCTGAGCCCTCTCAACTACAGAGACAATAAGGAGTTGCCATATTTGAATTTCCATCAACCTGGCTCACACCTGAAGATTCCCTGAAACACCCCCCTACCCACACTCACAGGTTCATCCAAGCAATTTCCAGTGGCTTTTCCATACTAATGGCCTCTCTTGCCTCATGCATCAGATTTTCTTTCTTTTTTTTCAAAAAATATATTTTATTGATATTTCACAGAGGAAGGGAGAGAGATAGAGAGCTAGAAATGTCAATGAGAGAGAAACATCGACCAGCTGCCTCTTGCACACCCCCTTCCGGGGATGTGCCCACAAGCAAGGTACATGCCCTTCACCGGAATCGAACCCGGGACCTTTCAGTCTGCAGGCCGACGCTCTACCACTGAGCCAAACCGGTTTCGGCCACATTTTCTTAAAAGTTCTCAAATAAGCAGCACTGGCCTCAGCATGCCCCGTACTTCTCAATAAGTGGCCCAGGCTTGGCACTAGTGGTAGTCCACCTTCGCTCATTGCTTGGACTCTTCTGGGCACGTTGCACAACACAGTTGGCAGCTATATTCAGATTGCTTTGTAGCTCATGCTAAGTGGCCCCTGGCAGGGCACAGGGAATGGCTGACTTTATACCTTCTTGAAGGCTCCAGAGCCAGTGCACCTGATTGTCAGCTTCATCCACACTGGATTAAAACCCTACCACCTCCACAGGAGACACACTGAAGGACAGAGCTTGGTGAGCACCAAAACCCCAATGAATGAAGTCCTACTCCAGAGGGTCAGCTCCTGCATAGCATCTCTTTCACTGTAGTTGCATCCAATCCTCACAACCAATAGGCCCAGGGGTCAATGTTTCCCAGTGATGCCAACATAAATCAAGGCTCAACTATAATAAGACAGTGCACAAAGCTCACACAGGGGTGCACCTGGAGCACCCAGCTCAGGTGACTGGGAAGGCTGAGCGACTGGGTCCTACAGGACACCTACTACAGAAGACCAATATAACAAGTGTGGGAGACAAAGCAGCTCTACCTAATACATAGAAACATAAAAAAGAGAAGCAACCAAAATTTGGAGACAAAGAAACATGTCATGAATGAAAGAACAGGAGAAAGCTCAAAAAACAAAAACAACAACAAAAAACAGACAAACAAAAAAACACAAATGAAATGGAAGCAGAAAACATATCAGATACAAAGTTCAAAATAATGGTTATAAAGATGCTCAAGAAACTTACTGAGTACTTCAAGGAATGTAGTAAGAACCTCAAGGAACTTGGTTAGAACATCAACAATATAAAAAAGCACCGGTCAGAAATGATAAATACACTAATTTAAATAAAGAATAATGTGCAGGAAGTCAAGAGTAGAGTCAAGAACCAAGAGAACCAAAACAAGAATTTGGAATAGAAGGTAGCAAAAAATAAATAAATAAAATAAAAATAAAAACCTAATCAGATCAGCCAAAAGAAGAATCCGAAAATATAAAGGAGACTCTGGGACATTCATATTATGGGGGTGCCAGAAGGAGAAGTGAGGCAGCAAAAGATATTGAAAACCTATCTGAAAAAAATAATGGCAGAAAACTTCCCTTACTTGGTGAAAGAAATACACATACAAATCCAAGAAGCACAAAGAGCCACAAATAAGATAAACCCAAAGAGGCCCACACCAAGATACATCATAATTAAAATGCTAAATATTAAAGACAAAGAGAGAATTAAGCAGCAAGAGAAAAGCAGTTAGTTGCCTATAAGGAAGCTCCCATACAACTGTCAGCTTTCTCAAGAGAAACTTTTCAAGGCAGAATGGGGTGGCAAGAAATATTCAAAGTGATGAAAAGCAAGGACCTATAACCAAGATTACTCTATCCAGCACAGCTATCATTTAGAATTGAAGGTCAGATAAAGAGCTTCCCACACAAGAAAAAGCTAAAGGAATTCATCACCACCAAACTAGTATTACTTTAAATGTTAATGGTTCTTCTTTAAGAAGGAGTTGGAGAAGGAGAATGAGGAGGAGGAGAAGAAGGAGAAGGAGGAAAAAATATGAACATAAAATGGCAATAAATACATATATATTAACAATTGAATTAAAAATTAAAAATAAATGAACATGATGAACAGAATCAGGCTCATAGGTCCAGATAACATTTTGATGGTTACCATATGGGAGAGGGGTGAGAAAGGAGAAGGGATTTAGAAGTACAAAGTAGTCATATCCCATGGACACAGACAATAGACAGGTGAAGACCTAGGATAGGTTTGGAGATGGGTTGAGGAGGCAAAGGGGAGAAAATGGGAGACATCTTTAATACTCCCAACAATAAAATAAAATAAAAAAAAGATGAAAGCTGAGAAATTGTTTAAACTTAAAAGGAAAAATCATTAAGGCTCTGTTAATTATCATGGCATATTCTTCTAACATTATGATATGATATTCAATGTTATTGGCATATACTAACAAATAAAGTGCAAATTCCTCTTCTGGTAATGCCACCCTTGCTCAGGCCATCTGTAATATTTATGAATGCCTTAGCCAAAGTCATGTATCTCATGGTTGTTTTTCACAAACTCTT
Source organism: Vespertilio murinus (assembly GCA_963924515.1). Taxonomy (NCBI): domain Eukaryota; kingdom Metazoa; phylum Chordata; class Mammalia; order Chiroptera; family Vespertilionidae; genus Vespertilio; species Vespertilio murinus. Next base: position 22,072,467 of record OZ004710.1, read on the forward strand.
TATATGTTTGCATCACTCTTCAAATCCCCACTGCCTTTATAACAGATCCTGGATTCTTAGGGTAGCTTAGTGTCTTAGACCATGATCCACAGATGTCTTCCTCTCCTCCCCTATTTTTGGGGAACTACTTCATTATTTTAGTTGTTTCTAATGAAGAATTTTGAACATATAGAAATGCAGAAAAGCTCACAAAATGTGCCCTCAGATATCTATCCATGAGCCCTAAAAACTATAGTCTCATGGCCAATATTGTGTCCTCTACAATGAATCTACTTTCCCTTTCCATCTGTAATTCTTCAGTTTTAATAACTACAAGATAAACTTATAAAAAAAACCACCATGTAACTACACTATTTTTGCACTTAAAATAAAAATAGTTCATCATCAAATATCCAGTTAGTGTTAAACATTACAAATGATTTTGTACATCATAATTTCAAAATATTTTGTTTCATAAAGATCTAAATAATATCTGTAGATTATAATTACTAGTATGCACTTCATGCTCATTGCATCTATATATTTCCCCTTTATCTTTTCTACCCATTCCCACACATTTCAATAACAAAATAGTTGAGTCCTTACTAAGTGCCAAGTCCTATGAAAAAAGAGTCCTTCTAAAATGTCTTCTAATCCTTAGAAAGGCATTGCAAATTGGACATTGAATCCCTCATTTTCTCTTGCCCATTATTGTGTTTCAAACATAGGGGTGTCTGACTTCAAATTTGGAGCTCTTTCCACGACGGCATGAATCTTTTGATTTCATTTCATAGGCACACAAATATACGAGCATCTTTACTGCTCAATACCATTGCCATGCAATTTTCTCTCACAGTCATGCTTTCAGCAGACAAAAGAGGTAGCTAATGCATTTCTTAAGATAAACTAATTCCTGTCAAGAGCTTAATGAGATCTTAGGTATGGAGTGGTACTTACCAACCATCACTATGAATTAATTAATGACAAGTCAAGTTAAATTTACCTCATTTCAAAATTTTGACAAGTTCATTCTTCACTAAAATAGCAGATGAGAGGAAGAGCACAGAAAGACCGTATATGAACCTCATTAAGAAAATTTATTACACCTTTCACAATATGGTAGTGATAGAGAATGGAGGCTTGTATACTAGTAAAATTATTTAAATTCAAAGAGGCATGACCAATGAAGAAAAATATGTTTGAGAGACCAATACTGGATATACTGTAAATACAGTGTCAAATATCCAGCAAGATTTGAGAAACTGACAAGGGGAATGTCAAAGTTTGAACATGAGAATATGAATAATAGACCTAAAATTTCTTATCTATTGTGGTGTAGCTGATGACTGTCTTCTAATTATATTCTCTACATGTACTATTCTTAAGGGCTCCCTGTTGTTAATAAAGTATATGATTCGTTCATAGCTTTTTCAACTTAATGGGGGGCATTTTGAGGCAGAAATTTCTTCAAGGGATAAGGGCTTGCTGTCTTGTATATGAAACAAAATGATAATTTCTGATGCAGCATATCATATAGTACCATATAACATAATATGAAAATAACAACTTATAGAGGCAGGCATACTGTACAAGAAAATAGAAAAATAATTGTATTACCTAGGTACATGCCCCCATATCTGCCACTAGGTGTGAGACTTTGGAAATGGTACTTAACCTTTCTGCCCCAGTGTACCAGTCTATAAAATATTAGTATCTAATTCATACAGTTGTGGGGAAGATCCAATGAATTAATATAAATAAAAGTGCTTAGAATAGCGATAGTATACATTACTATATATATGTAGGGAATGATTATTATTACTGTCTATAAGAAATGGAACATATAAATATTCCTGTTGGGAGATAATTTTCATGGGTCTTTGATGTTTCTCTATACATCTTATAAGAAGTGGCATTTGTCTAAAACTATATTATCTAAGATTATTTCAGAGTGAACAGCCTTGGAAGATAGAAAAATCTCTCAAAATAATAAGTGAATGCCTGAATATCCACTTTCACAAATAAGTAAATCTTAAAAATTTAATTGAAGTGGATTATTTTCTATGTTTATATTCTATCAGTTAATCGAGGTATACAGTGTTGAGATATAATTGATATAAAACATTGCATTGGTTTAAGATGTACAAAAATGTATATATTGTGAAATGATACCACAATATGTTCAGTCAACATCTTGCTGATGTCACTCCCTTGATTTTAAGACTTAAATCAATAGATTGAATAAAGCAGGTTATCATTCCTAATGTGGGTGAGCCTCATCCAATCAGTTGAAGATACAAATAAAACAAATGCTGACTCTCTCCTTATTGAGAGGGAATTCCTCCTGCTTGGCTGCATCTGAGCTGGAATAGCAGTTTTTTCCTGCCTCTAAATTTGAACTGAAACATTGTCTCTTTTTGGCTCTCCAACTTGCTGGCTTACTGAATGAAACTGTAATGTCAAATCTCCTGGTTCTCAGGCATTTGATTTGTACTGGAGCTATACCATTGGCTCTTCTAGGTTTACACATTACTAACTGAATATCATGGGTATTGTCAGCCTGCAAAATCACATAAGCTAATTAATTACAATAAATCTCTTTATTTATATATGTTTATATAAATGTTTCCTTTCTAAAACTATATTTACATACTTTTAGCTAACCATTGAATTTCAGCAAAGAATATAAGTTACCTATATTTTAAAATAACTGAAATGTTATTTTCATATAAACTTATTTGTGTTTATTCTACTCTCTTAACTTAAACTTTTCCACCTTTAAAAAGTTAGTGAATGAGCTGAAAACCAGTTTGGCTCAGTGGTAGAGCGTCGGTCTGCGGACTGAAGGGTCCCGGGTTCGACTCCGGTCAAGGGCATGTACATTGGTTGCGGGCACACCCCCGGTAAGGGGGTGTGCAAGAGACAGCTGGTTGATGTTTCTCTCTCATTGACGTTTCTAGCTCTCCATCTCTCTCCCTTCCTCTCTGTAAAATATCAATTATATATATATATATATATATATATATATATATATATATTTTTTTTTTTTTTTTAAGTCAGTGAATGAGTTTATGTAGTACAGTAACATGTCTCAATATGAACTGCAAAATTTTCATCCTGGATAAGTTACTGGAAGAGGGACAGAATGAAAGAAAAGTGCCAAGGGATATTAATAATATGCATCCAATATGTTAATAAAAATAATTTCAGAGGTAAAAATATAATATATTCAATCATCCTCTTGTCACTGCTTTTGTCATACATACCTAGGGAAATCTTAGTTTATTGATCTATTCACCTATAACCTGAGAAATAATTGCCACTCAGCTCCTTGAAGTACAGACACAGTGTCTAGAAACAAATAAGCAATTTTTAAAATGCTAACCTCACAAACACAGCCTACAAAGTGATGGCAAATGTCACACAGAGTTTTAATAAAGGAACAAAAGATCCAAATTAAATATCACTCAGAGAAGATGAGGAGATGCATGCATTATCCCATTATGTTTACAGAGAACTTATGGAAGGATGGCCTCTCAAAAATTCTCTTTAGTTTATTTTCCAGAGGATCTTAGACTATTGAAGGAAACAAAACAAGAGGGAAATTATAGCTTTAGGAACTGCCAGGCTAATAGCTCATTGTGAAAAGACTAGTGGTTTCTTTTGGATACAGTTAATCACCAAAGCTATAATTTTCTATTTACTTTCCTTTGTCATTGTAGTTGTAGGGCATTTATTCCAATTTAATGCCATTTGCTCTTTGTCAGAAGGAGTCTTCCTGTAGATTCATATTGATCACATATCTTCTCTTGAAACACAATATAAAAACTATCTTTGTCACTCTTCTTTTGACATTGGCCATTGCCTCATACAAAACTCAGTTGTCATGTGACTGAAGAAAAGCCTGTGTAATTCAGCTCTAATGGATTGCATGAGGCAAGGGTGCATTAAACTCCTCTAGTTTAAAATATCATAGGCCACATATCTTTTATCCCCCAATAGATGTATTTATAATACCCCAAACTTGGAAATAACCAATTTTATAGACACATCAATGGATGAAGTTGTTATCCATAGAATACAATACTACTCGGCAATAAAACAAATTCAATATCCATATAAGCATTTGTGTTGAATCTCAAAATACGTGTAGCCCCATTCTGAAACCGGTTTGGCGCAGTGGATAGAGCGTCCTCAGCCTGCGGACTGAAAGGTCCCAGGTTCGATTCCGGTCAAGGGCATGTACCTTGGTTGTGGGCACATCCCCAGTAGAGGGTGTGCAAGAGGCAGCTGATTGATGATTCTCTCTCAACAATGTTTCTAACTCTCCATCCCTCTCTCTTCCTCTCTGTAAAAAATCAATAAAATATATTAAAAATAATGCGTGTAGCCCTGGCTGCTTTTGCTCAATGGATAGAGCACATTGATTTCAGAGAGAAAGGGATAGGGAGAGAGAGAGGAAAAACATCAATGATAACAGAGAATCATTGATCAGCTGCCTCCTGCACGCCCCACACTGGGAACCAACCAGGCAACCCAGGCATGTGCCCTGACCCGGAATCAAACCATGACCTCCAGGTTCATAGGTTAATGCTCAACCACTGAGCCTTGCCAGCTAGGCCCCATATCTTAAAATGCACACATTTCAAGTGGAACAGAAAAAGTGTTGCTGTCATTGTTACTGGAATATGTGACAGCTTTTGATTTATAGGTTTTTGTGGGGGGAGCAGGCTTTGCTTAATCTGAACAAAGACCCATCAATCACAGGTGAGTTGGAGGGCCTGAATGCAAACTATTGGAAGTTGGGTAGTTTTTGAAAAGCAGTGTAAATTTCACCTTTTTTCTTGAACCAGCTCAGTTTTTACCTATTCTGTATTAATTTCCTTTCATACAGTTTTTTAAATTAAATCTATTACTTAAAGATTGCACCTTTTCTGAGAGATATCACTATGACTTGACTGCAATACTAACTGAAAGTAGCTGTAGTTTAAAGCACAGTATATTGTGGATTTCCCCCAAAATGTCTGATTATCTTATTGTGGTAACACATACCACTTGAATAAACAAGTAAATCCCTCTCTCTTGCCATTGCAGTTATTGGTCAAAACGCTGACCATGTCAGCATTTTTAAATGTTTTGTTCATTGATATGTTCTCAGCATTTTGAACAGTAATGGGAGCATGGTAATCATTCACTTTATATGCAAGAATACATAAATGAGGTAGTAAAGTATATGAAAACATACAGTGGATTCTACCCCTAGATCTGATTCATTTTGGTCTAAAAAATGGTCTGGGCATTCCTCCCTCCCTCCCTCCCTCCCTCCTTCCTCCCTCCCTCCCTCCCTCCCTCCCTCTCTCCCTCCCTCTTTTCACCCCTCCTTTCTTCTTTCCCCATTCTTGTCATTGTCTTGATGATTTTTTGTACATTCTCAGTAAAGAACTAATGAGGCTTCCAAATGGAAGAGGAAATTGATCCATACTGGCAAATAAAGTGCAATTGTGAGAAGCTATACAAAGACTAGTTTGATCTCAAGAAAGGCTTTCTAACACTTATAATAATTAAAATGTAGAGTTGCCTACTTCTAGAAACAACAACTTTCCTATCATTATAGGTATTTGAGAAGAAGTGCAAGTGCCAGTATGAGTGGATCCAAGCTAAGAAAAAAGATGCGAAAGAGGTTCACACTCTGAATACTTAAACACAGTTTAAGTATAATTTAAAAACATGGAGAAGGCAACAAGAAAAGGATTTCTTTATTTATGTTTGATTAAAAAACACTCATCATACACATCTTTATCCCAAAGCAATTTCTGGTTGCTTTTAAGTATTAAGTAGTAATTCTAATGTCAGGACAACCAAGAAAATACATATAGTAGTGTCAATTTAAGTATATATATATATATATATATATATATATATATATATTTACATATATATGTAATTAAAATAATTGAAATATTAAAGCATTTAGTTTAGTATTTAACATATGGTTCAATTATATAATGACACTATATAGTCAATTTTATGAGTACTAATAAGAGTAGTTAATTCATATACTCACATTAAGATCTTATAAAATTATTTCAATAAAGACTAATTTTTCACTTACATATTTTTGGTATCTTTTCTTTTGGAATTGCCTTCAGAATCTGTCTTATCACTTTGTGACCATTCTTTTTTGGACAGAATTAACAATAATAAAAACAACAGCAAACAGTATAATTTTGGAAAGTTGGCCACTTTTTCACCGGCTGCAACTCAATATATTATGTTTATATTTCCAATTATAAAACTCTTTCTCCAGAAAATGTTAACAGTGTTTCACGATTCAGGATACTTCAATGTGGGAACACAAACACAAGTTCAAAAGAATATTACTTAAGTGTTTTAACTACTGGAAAATGTTTATCATTATATGTTGACTCCTTGGATGAAAAGCACTCATTTCCAGTGAAATGTCATATCCTAATATATAAAAACCCAGGGTCCATAATGATTGAACTGAAGGCTTGGCCCAATACCAGAAGTCAGTCTTGCAGTCAGTGCTGGGTTGCCTTGGTGACCCAGCACTGACTGCCACCCATGCAGGTGTGGTGACCCAGAACTGTTGAGAGGGCTGTAGAACAGGCCTGGAGAGAGGCCTGAAGAAATAGGCAGGATCTGACCTGCAGCCTCTATGACAGCTGTTGATCAGCCATTGCCTCTCTCTTTCTCTGGGGGCTTTGCCAGTAGCTGCACCTCTGTTTCTTTCCAGGCCTCCTCAAGGGGCTGCTGATAAGCTCTACCTCCCTGATTAGGCCCAGAGATAGACCCCAAGAGACTAACTGGCACAGAATCTGACCAATCAGAACCAAAACTGGGTGTACCGTAAGGAGCCAATGGTTGCCTAGGAGGTGGAGCTTTTGACATGGACTGGCATAGGAAATGACCAATCAGAACCAAACTGTCTGGCAGGGGAGAGCACTTAGGGTGAGATCAGGTATGCAGGGGAGGGTAGTTGGAAGCAAGATCAGGCTTGGAGGGAAGTTAGGGGTGAGATCAGGCAGGCAGAGGAAGTTAGGGGTGATCAGACAGGCAAGTAGAGAGGTTATGGTTGACCAGGAAGAAAGGCAGAGGGGTTAGGGGCAATCAGGAAGGTTGGCAGAGGCAGTTAGGGGCAATCAGGCAGGTAGGCAGGTGTGCAATTAGGAGTCAGTCATCCCAGATTGGGAGAGGGATATCCAACTGCCGGTTTAGGCCTGATCCCACAGGGATTCCACAGGAATCAGGCCTAAACTGGCAATTGGCCATCCCCCAGAGGGTCCCTGATTGAAGAGGGTGCAGGCTGGGCTAAAGGAACCTCCCCTCTGTGCACAAATTTCATGTACTGAGCCATTAGTCCTAATATTCTACCTAATAAAAGAGTAATATGCAAATTAAACATCACTCCTCTACATCCACAAGCCACACCCACCAGCCAATCAGAGTGAGTATGCAAATAAACCCAACCAAGATGACTACAGCCGCAGAGAGCAGGAGGGAGGCTTCGGTTTCCCAGGCAAGCTTTCCTCCTCCCCTTGCTAGCCTAAGCCTCCACTCAAGGCTACAAAATTTCAATTATGGAAGGTAAACAAATCCAAACAGAAATGGCAGCAGTCACAGAGCTGGAAAGAGCAGGAGGCTTGGGTTGCCCCTGGCAATGGAGGAAGCAAAGTTTTCCGCACACCCTGGCAGGCCTAGGCCTCCACTGCAGGCTACAAAGTTTCAATTGCAGAAGGTAAATAAATTACAGATACCAGGGCCTCTGCTGGCCTGCAAACCACCACAGGCCCCTTGCTCAGGCTGCCCCATGTCCCAAAAGAACCCCTACCCTGATCTGGGACACCCATCAGGGCAAACCAGATGGCCCCCATCCGTGCACCAGTACTTTATCCTATCTAATAAAAGAGTAATATGCAGATTGACCATCACTCCAACACACAAGATGGCTGCCCCCATGTGGTCAAAGATCCTGTGTCTATGTGGACACAAGATGGCCACCACTAGATGGCCAGCAGGGGAGGGAAGTTGTGTGGGACTAGGCCTGCAAGGGTGGGGGGGGGCAGTTGAGAGGTACCAAGCTTGCAGAGGAGGGCAGTTAGGGGTGACCAGGCTGGTAGAGGAGGAAAGTTGGGGGCAAACAGGCTGGCAGGAAAGAAGTTATACATCAATAAGGCTGGCATGGGAGTGGTTAGGGGGTGATCAGGATGGCAGGCAGAAGTGGTTAGGGGCAATCAGGAAGGCAGGCAGGTGAGCAGTTGGAAGCCAGCAATCCTGGATTGTGAGAGGGTTGTCCATCTGTCCATTTAGTCCCAATCCACAGGCAGACATCCCTTGAGGGGTCCCAGGTTGGAGAGGGTTCAGGCTGAGCTGAGGGACCCCTCCACTGCCTCTGTGCACAAATTTCTTGCACTGGGCCTCTAGTATATAAAGAGCCAGATGGCTTCACGACCAAATGGGCGACCAGTCACCATGAAGTGCATGGAACACCTCTCATTTCCCCTCTCCCCCAGCCCTGAGCCATTCACCATGAGTGGTTCTGGTGGTAAGGCAGGACTAGGAACTGTTGAGCAGTGGTGGCGGGCTGCTTCAGGGGTGGCTATGAGTTTAATGTAGCAGTCATCCAGGCAGTAATGAGTTTTGCGAAGCAGTCACAGGGTGGGGGAGTTTTGTGGAGCAGTTGCAGGCTCAGGGTGCCTCACTGAGCAGTGGCAGAGAAGAAGGATTTTCATGGAGCATTCAGCATTGAGCTTCGTAGGGTGGTAGCAAGCTTTCCAGAGCAGTCCATGGGCAGGGCGGGGGAGAGCCTAGCAGAGCATTGGAGGGGCTGTGAGCATTGCAGAGCATCCTGGGGTGGGGAGCTTCATGTAGCAATGTAGCATGGCAGAGTGGCATATCCCTTGCGACAGAGGACAAGCTAGGCCTAGGGATCCTAACCATGCATGATTTTGTGTGCACTTGGCCTCTAGTCTAACTATAAAAAGTATTTAGTCATTCATATATTTTATAGTCATGTTTGTATTATGTTTTGTTAACTTCTGACCTTCTTAACACTGAGATAATAAATCTATGTGTTTTTTTAAAGCTCTAAAGTTTTTGCTAATTTGTTATAGCAGCAAAAGTAAATTAAAAAAAAGTCAGGTAGAAGACATTTTTATAGTCATAATTCAATCAAATTTTCAACAAATTATTATTATTTTTCTAATATCATCAGTGACATTATGTACATTAAATTATAGTTTACTAAGACATTTAATAATGACACCTATATATTGACCAATAAGTGTTTAATTTTTTTTCTCAGAACTGCTCTTTATTTCCCCATGAAAAAATGAACCCAATAGACATACATCTCCCAGGTCTGTATATTCATGGTGCAGTTGCCTACCTAATACAAACCTCCTAAAAAATAACAGCCAGAATAGTTATGAATATGAGGTGAGGGATGAGGTACAGGGTCCTTCAATACACTGAACATTTCTAATTAAGATAAATAGTATCCAAAAGGATAATTATTTTCATAATTACCTAAGTGTACACTGTGAAGGAACCATCTTTTTCTTTAGTAATTAGTCATGGATATATTTTGCTTAATAGCTCTATCCAACTTCTAAAAGTTTAATTTATTCTTTTTTAAAATTAATATATCAAATAGTAAATAGTTTTAATACTCACTAGAGACATCTCATAAAATTAATACTGAACTCTATCTTCTCTTCTGTGAATTTACTCCATCATATAAGTCTAAATTAAATTAAATAAAAATATGTTTGTGGACTTCACAGATTTCTGCCTTTCAGCTCCAGCTGCATGAATTCATTTCTTCTTGCCATTGAAGCCAGCCAGCACCATTGCAGGTATATGAGCAGTAGGACCAAGAGCAGCAAGCATGCATGCACCCACAATTGGTGGCAGCCCCTGACATCATGCACATGCATGCCACCAGCCTGGTGCTGGAGCTGTCTGTGTACATGTACACAGTGGGTCTGTGCTGCCATGCATACACCCACAGATCGCCCCAGCAACCATGAGCATGAACACTGACAGCTTCATCTACCAAAGTTATATGTGCACCCACAGTCAGATCTAGCCCCTCCTACTGGCCTTGGCCATTCATTGCAAATGCACATGTACTCATAGCTGAACCATAAAGCTGGCTATATCTAACAATTGACCCTAGTCCCCAGAACGACCTATTCCAGTCTCTGGAGGTACTTCTGGGACTCCAATGGCTATTCCAACCACCACAGACCTCCTGAAGCTCTTGCCTTCAAGGACCACAGAATTACTCCAGATAACTGAGCTCATGAGACACCACACTCCCCTGGACCTGGAGATCACTCATAGCATCTCAGTCACTATACCTGGTACCATACTATGCTCTACCATACGCCACACGCTAGATGAAGGTCTTCTCTTACTGAAACTAGTCCAAAAACCTAAAAGAGTCGACTTCTTCAAATATAAATATACTTGCACAAACCTACAAAAATGATGAAGAATCAAGGAAACATGACATATGAACAAAAAAGCACAACAAATTTCCAATCCCTAATAAATGAAAATCTATAAACACCTGACAAAGAATTCAAAATAAATATTCTAAACAAAATCTCAATAAGCTATAAAAGAAAATAGACAAAAATTAACAAAATAAAGACAAATACAAGCATAAATTACAAGTTTAACAAAACAATAAACAACAAAAAAATAATCATGGACAATTTGAGAAGAATACTATCCAATAAACAAATATAATAGAGAACTTCAACAACATACTTGAGAACGGAAAGGGAAGAATTGGTGAACTTCAAGAAAAGTGATTTAAAATTATCCAGTCAGAAGAGGAAAAAATAGAATAGAAGAATGAAGAAAGTCTACAGAATTTATGAGACATCATCAACTAATATTTGTATTATGAGAGTTTATAAATATAAAAGAGAGAGAGAAAGAGGCATAAAGCTTATTTAAAGAAATAATATCTTAAAATTTCCCATATTTGAGGAGAGATATGTATATGCAAGTACATAACTCAAAGATCCCCATCAGAATCAATCCAAAGAAGATTTCACTGAGACAAATTATAATCAGACTGTCAAAAATCAAAGACAAAGAAAGAATTTTGAAATCAGCAAGAGAAGAGAGGCTCATCCTATCCAAGGAAACCCCATAAGACAGAAGTATATTTCTCAGCAGAAATCCTTAAAGACAGGTAAGAGTGTGATGATATATTCAATGTGCTTAAAGAAAAAGACTGTCAACCAAGAATAGTTTATCCAGCAAAGCTGTTCTTCAGAAATGAAGGCAAGATAAGCACTTTCCTGCCTTATAGGAAATGCTGAAAGTTTTTCAAGTTGGAATAAAAGAACACTAATCAGTAACATGAAAACATATGAAAGTACAAAACTCACCGGTAAATGTAAATATGTATTCAAATTCAAAATACTGTGATATTCTAATGGTTGTTTATTAATAATTTATAATTCTAGCATAAATGTTAAAAACAAAAAATTGCATATAATGAATGGTTACACAATATTAAAAGATGTAGTTTGTGACATCAAAAACATAAAATATGTGGGGAGAAGTAAAAGTGTAGAACTTTTATATGCAATCAAAGTTAAGTTGTTATCTGCTTAAATAGACTATTTTAACTATAAGAGGCTTCATGTAAGCTTCGTGATAACCACAAAACAAAATAAAACAGCAAAACTATAGAATACACACAAAAGGTAAAGAGAAAATAACCAAAGGTTGTTAAGGAAATCCATAAATTATGAAGGAAGACAGAAAAAGAAGAATAAAGGTACAAAGGGCCTACAAAACTAAAAACAATTAACAAGAGGGCAATAGTACATCCTTTCACCTATCAATAATTCCTTTAAATGTAAATGAATCGATTTCTCCAATCAAAATACATAGAGTGGCTGAATGGATAAAGAAACAAGACTCAACGAAGGAATGATCATCTAGAAAGAAAAGCAACAAAGAAAAATTGGACTTAAAAAGCAGAGTACATCTTTGCTAAAAATATCAACGAATATTGGAGTAGGCATTGATGTTTGTAAAATCCGTTATATGCTTGCATCTCCCCTGATTACTCCAATATAGTTTCCATTTTGCACATCCCATAACTATTAAAAATGGTTGGAAGTGATAGATTAGGAAGGTGCAGTTTAAAAATCCTTATAATAATTAAATATAATTTGTGGACAATAGAGCTTTGGAAATTTTGCATAGTCAGGCTTCCAAAATGTTTATGTGCTTATTTCTTAGAAATCTTTCCCTAATAAATAAGAATATGCCTATAAAGCCAACATTTGTTGCTCAGAAGTTATTAACCAAAAATGTGGTGTTCTCACAGTATGCCAGAATGAATCCTTACCTTGTTTGTGACAGTTGAATTAATGTACTCTATTGGCCTGTCATTTTGATTGTCTATTGCAAATTTCCCTAAGCTTATTCTGGTAAATTGCTGGAAAAAATGTGTTACTGAGGCACTTTTGCCTGGAACTGGAGACATAACCACAGGCAAAAACATGTTTGAAATATTGTTTTCTTTGTTCAGAGAAATTTTAAAATCCCAGTTCCAGAAACAAACTAAGCTAAACTAAACCAAAGGAAAATTGAATCATGCTGCTCATGATACAACTTGTGGTATTCTGTGCCAGTAATCATGTAATTTGGCATTGTTTTATAATTCCAACAGGGTCAATCTTATTGTGATGCAGTTGTCAAAGACCACAGCAAATCCTTTATTTGTTCCTTTTTAAAAGTGTAGTCTAGTAACAACTAAGACATGGAGGAGGCATATTTAAGTCATAATTTTACACAGAGGTGATTTTCCTGCTGTTTTCTTTCTGCCTTCATGGCCTGACTAGTTTATTACCATTTCCTCTTAATTATATTACAAATCACAGGATGTGGTGGTTTGCTTATTAGCATCTGATCCCAATTTGTACTGTGTACCCTGCAGGCCAGCAGTACAATGCAAACTTGTGCAAATGCAAATAATTCATTCTACTTTTGGGCCATGTTTAGAATCCTTTACCACCGGCATAAATCGTCTATCCTACCCACTAACACAACTTCTATAGCCTCTTCTCCTTGCTGCTTTATCAACCCCAAAGGCAGGTAAATTCTGTATTTCAGTTAAGTTTAATACCCCTTCCCAACATGAGGCTTTAAATCAAGCATGTCAAACTCAAAGGTAACTGTGGGTCAAATAAACAAAGTATAAGTTTATGTGGGCCACAAAAAAAAGTTTCAATTTTCTTAGAAACATAGGTTTATTTCACTAGACATTTGCTAAATACAAAAGGCTAAAATAAATGAGTAATCAGCTGAAAACAGTTTGGCTCAGTGGTAGAGCGTTGGTCTGCGGACTGACAGGTCCCAGGTTCGATTCTGGCCAAGGGCATGTACATTGGTTGTGGGCACATTCCCGGTAGGGGGTGTGCAAGAGGCAGCTGGTGGATGTTTCTCTCTCATCGATGTTTCTAGCTCTCTATCTCTCTCCCTTCCTCTCTGTAAAATATCAATAAAATATATTTTAATAAAATAAATGAGTAATCGTTAAAATAATAGAACATTTTAATAAAATTTAATATTTTTCTTGAACATTAACTTACCGGACACTGAATAACTGCACAAGTTAAAAAGCATAATGCAAATAAACCTATTTTTCTTGTTCTCTAAAAGCGGAATATTTCCTGTTGCACACACCAAACATGTCAGTCTGACACTAATGATGTGGCAATTGGCTGCTAAAATATTCACTCCTAGTATTAATGGAGAGAAATGGTGCGCCTGCGCATAAGTTGCTTAAGGGAAATGAATGCAACATGATTATAGTTATCAGTCATTCACGAACATTGTAGTTCATTATTAATAATTATGTTGGTTACCTATAAGGGAGCACCCATACGACTATCAGCTGATTTCTCAACAGAAACCATGCAGGCCAGAAGGGAGTGACAAGAAATATTCAAAGTGATGAATAGGGAGAACCTACAACCAAGATTACTGTATCCAGCAAAGTTATCATTCAGAATTGAAGGGCAGATAAAGAGCTTCACAGATAAGAAAAAGCTAAAGGAGTTCATCACCACCAAACCAGTATTATATGAAATGCTGAAAGGTATTACTTAAGAAGAGGAAGAAGGTCAAGTGAATTAAAAATCTCAGGAATAGAATAAACTGGTGAATATAATAGAATTAGGGGCAAATAAAGGGAGTGGATAGATAATTATCAGGGTGAAGGGGTGTGGGGTGCAGAAAGAGACTGGATTAAAATTGTATAACCTATGGATGAGGACAATAGTGGGGGGAGGGGGTAAGGGCAGAGGGTGGGGTGGGAATCAGGTGGAAGGGAGCTATGGGGGAGAAAAAGGAGAAACAGTTGTAATAATCTGAGCAATAAAGATTTATTTAAAAAAATAAAAAAATAAAAGACAAGAACAAAAAAAATAATTATGTGTAACAGGATATTTTAAAATTAAATCATGAAATTTTTATTAAAAAGTTTCTTACATACCGTTACATTGACTGGGCCACAAAAATATTCATTGTGGGCCACAAGCGGCCTGCGGGCCCTGAATTTGACATGCTTGCTCTAAATCCTCAAGTTAATAAAGTTATGGCCCAGGATAGATATCGTTGACCAGTAAAGTGACCCAGGAAAAAGGCATTTACATTAATTCCAAAACACTAATAAGCAATGCTGACCTGTGTGTGGCTGTAGGACAAGAATAAGTGTTAATTGTTAATTGTTTTCTATTGAAAGGATGACACTGAAATTAGATGATGTCAGCTTACTATACTATTAATTGATCTGCATAATAGCTATCAAGTATTGGTAATTTAAATTGTTTTGGGGTGATTTCAGTGAATAGTTTGCACAGTTGCTTTCTTGAGAGATAGTATATAGTTGTAATATTGTGTTTTTAAAAATGTTTGTTGAATTTATTGGGTGACATTGATTGATAATGCCATACAGGTTTCAGGTGTAGGGCTCAATAAAACATAAGCTATATACTGCATCATATATACACAACCCAAAGTCAAGTCTCTTTTTGTCCTCATTTTCCCTCCTTTGCCCACTTTCACTTCTCCCTATCCCCCTTTCCCTCTGGCTACAGACATACTATTGTCTGTGACTATACATATAGTGTGAAATGATTCTTCTGGCTGTTAATGTTGATTAAATCAATCATGACATTTTCTTACTGATTACCTAATCCTAGATTACTCTTGAATCATTTATCATCTTAGATTTAAAAGACTGATTGTTATATTACAAGTGTGAATGCTTAGATATGATTAGGATTTTGGACTTCAAATGGCTCTACTCTCTGCCCCTCATAAGTGCTGCTAGGCAATAACAAAAGATAAGTTGTCTCTGATGACAGAAATTCACAAGTCCTGTAAATTAGAATGCAGTTTGTGCAATTTCTGGTGAATGCAGATTTGGAAAGCCCAAACTGCTTAACGTTAAAGCACATTCTTTGGTCTAAAGCACAACCTAGCAGTACTACCTCCACCCTCCTTGTAAATCACTCAAGCATTGAATGCTGCTGTGTGGGTTCTATCTACATTAGTAGATGCCAGCACCAAAGACACATTTGACACTATCCATTTTTAAGTAGAAAGCCCATGGAAACCTGCAAATCAGGATACAAAAATTCATTGAGTCACTGATGGGAAACTTTCTTCCTTCATTTACTTCAAAGTCATGACAATGGAAGTGATTCAGGCAAGTCAAACACTCAAACACTCATTCAGAATGTTTCCTGGATTTTGTAATGTCACTGTTTACTGTCAGTCCAGAGGTGTGATTTAACTTAAAATTTAAGTTTTAAATCCTATGAGATTTAAGAATAAGTATTAACATTCATGACTCAAACTAAGAGTCATTGACATAACATGGCCTCAAAGAAATTGACAGGAAATGTGTATAAAAATGGATTTATAGCCCCTAAAATATCATGGTCATATCTATTTAGGGATTTCTCTTCAATTCAGTTTATAGTACTAAAGCCCTCTATTGTATAGAGAAAGCCAGATGCCATCATTATCACTTCCCCACTAGCTGACAAGTTCCCTTTAATCATAATGCCTGTACTTGTGACATTTCTCAATGATTTCCAATTAAAGCAGCCTTGACACCTGTGTGTTTCCTCTCAGATTTGACTGTTTAGTATACTTAGGACTGTGTAGCATATGCTTTCAGCCTAGTTGGTGGTCCCTGGTTGTCTGCATAACCTAAAATAAAGGGGGAGCAGGTGACTGAAAGAAGCTGAGTGGAGGGAGATGAAGAATCTTTCAGGAAAAGAAAAGCTTGGAGCCGGCCTCCCAGAACCCTGTGGTGGTAAATGCTGGCTTTGAGCTTCCTGAAGCCAATGTACAGCATATAATCAAGTGTGATTTCTCCTGATTACCTCAGAAGTAATTAAGGAGTACCTCTGCACCCAAGACCTCTACCTAATTAGAAGTATCTGGCAAGGAGGTATTTGCATGTCCTCAAGTCATATTATATCATGTGGACATTTGAGCTGATGAAAACTGACATTTACCATAAAATTTAAATGCATCACATTGAAACCAGGAGTCTTGAGAAACTCACAGCTCTGGATTTGGGAACCTGTTTTAATTGATGCGACACAGTGGCTTTGCCTCATGCAGCAAATCAGAACATGAAGCAGGAGGAATGTAAATATGCAGAGGTCAGAATATCGCAGCGAGAGGCTGGGCTGCAGACAATGATTGGTGCAGGCATGCTGACTGAGAGCTCCATTTCTTTTCCTCGTCCCATGGAATTTATAAATTGGGATTTAGGGGAAAGCTACTCTCTCTCCCTCTCTTGCTCTCTCGCTCCTCTCCGCCTTTGCTGTGCCATTTCTATTTATTTGAGAATTACCACCAAATGCTATGATTTTTGGACAACAGAGAGTCCCAGAGAAAAAGAAGCAGTTTTACTGCTGGTTCTCGGGAACATGCCATCATTTTATGTGCCTGTATTTTCCTTCCAATAATTACAAAGGGTAGTCATTAAAATTACAGCAATAATACTGCTTACTATATGCTCAGCATGGTCCTTCACATGAATTAACTCATTTAACTTTTACAAAAATCCTCTGTTTTAGGTGCTCTTAATATCTTCACATTAATAGTTAGGAATCTGGGCCTAAGAGTACTAGGATAATTTGATCCATATCGCAAAGCAAGTAAACTGAATTCAAGATGCAAACATGGCTAACCTGACTTGAGAGGCTGAGCTCTACGCACCTGCATCTTAGCTGCTCTTTCCTCAGGGTAAGGATGGCCAATGGCCACATTCACACACAGGCACAGATGCGCACACAGGCATGTGCATACACACATACACACACACACGGGCAAACATACACACCCTGCACAGAGAAGAGGATCTAACTGGATCATCAAGGGTGTTCAGTGGTTCCCAAATACATTTTTCATTTACTCCTATTGACCATAGTTTCCTGAAACTCCTTTTTCACTTTGTGATAGAGATAATTTAAAAGGTAAATTGAATGGTTGCTACATGTATTTGACTTTTGTTATATTTTTTCTAGCTTCAGTGAGGTTTAATTAATATATAACATTGTGTAAGTTTAAGGCATACAACATGATGATTTGACACATTTATACACTGGAACATGATTACAAACCAGTTATTTCAGAGGGTCTGCGAGAGCATGGACCAATGGCAGTTGTCAGTAAATCAGCATCAAAAGGTGGTCCAGGGCTGGAGGACCTGGATGAAGACAGCCTTTAGTGAGCAGAGAAAGGGCCACTCCAGCCTTTGTCTCTGTGGCTAAGCTTCTCTAGCTAGAGTAGAAAGATTATCTGCCTTGTTTTTCTACCCCAAGTAGTCCATGGATATAAAAGGCATTGTGTTGCCAAGTCAGCATGCCTCAATGGTTGAGTGTTGGCCTATGAACCAGGAGGTCATGGTTCAATTCCTGGTCAGGGCTCATGCTTCGGTTGTGGGCTCAATCCCCAGTGTGAGAAGTGCAGGAGATAGCCAATCAATGATTCCCTCTCTTCATTGATGTTTCTCTCTCTCCCTTTTTTCCTCTCTGAAATCAATAAAAATCTATTTTTAAAAGGCGTTGTAGGAGTGTGTCTTTAATTCTTATATATAATTTCATTGTGATTTTTAAAAAAGGCAGCTCCTCGTAGTGAAAGGAGTGAAAAGGTCTCTAGAAGAATGAACTGGAAAAGCTCCTGCCCCACCGTATGAAAATTATTTCCCTTGTGAGAGGGCTCAGAAAGAAGTGCTCCCTCTGGCAGACACAGCATGGGAGGTTTGCACATTGGTGAGGATATGACTGTGTTTTCACCACCCCAGTACCTGGGCACTGTGCAGAGCTTGAAATGCACAACTGCTCAGGGTGACCCTGCTGAACCCTGCAGACACTCCTTAAAACTAATCTCCTCACTCCATCTCCCAAACTTATTCCTCTTTTTTCTTCTTTGAGCATGACACCGCTATCTGTTAAATACTGTCAAAAAGTAGAGTCTCTACCCATTACAGTTGATTGGCTTATCTTTTCAATTTGTTTTAACTTTGGCACATTAAAAGTAGCACAGCCATATAGGGAGAGAGACAGCTGGCTAACTAAATGGCTCCATGGTGAACATGGAACTTTTTTAGAATGTCAGGTCCACAGCCTTGAACTCTAGGCAGCCTCTGCATTTCCAGAACAGAAGTGGTGTATGCTCCTGCAAGTCATTCTGCTAGCATCCTACAGCTTGGCTGGGGGATCCCTTCCAGAGTAAGAGGAAAATTCAGTGTTCACAGCCCATTGATTTCCTGGCCAAGGCTGCAGAAACATCAATAAGGTGCCAATTGAGCAGGGGTTGCTTTGTGATCTCTTCTCTTTTCTGCTGAAATTCAATTTGTCAAGGCTACCAGATAGTAGTCACTCTGACCTGGACTGGATTTGGGTCAACGGCTGGTCTCCACATTAGTTACACAATATTCCAACGTGTGACCTTTATGCATACTTCTATCAAGGTATAGATCTTGGACAATTACAATGTCTGAAGATTTAGGGACTCTGCTTTCAGAGTGTTCAGTGACGAGATGCATGATAGGCTCTGAGCAGAATGGCTGGAGGATTGGATTTCTGCTATCTAGTTCTGTAGCGTCTGGAAGGTTGCCTCAAGCCCTGGAAAGCAGATCAGTCTATTGCAGATGGAATGTTTTAGGACACCATGACTGTAAATTACAGTTTTGAAGGCAAACTTGTAATTCCCTTGGGCACTGTAAAGCAGCCCTATAATTTCTACTCATTTGGGGCAGCAGAGGTTGTGTTTCCTGCAACAAAGCCATCCCTGCCTTTCCCCCAATTCTATAGAGAGACATGAATGTTGAGCCAGTCAGAGCAGGCATAGGGAGTATCTTCCCAGTTACTCCAATCCACCCATGTCCACACACACCACAGTGTTGATGCCTTGAGGATGCCCTGTGCCCATTTGGATCTGTTGCACACTCCCACCACTGCCCCTATTATATCTTCTTCTGTCCTGTTCATGTTGCCAATCCAGGAACAACACCACACCAGAGCTTCACATAAGCTGTTTTTGTTCAGCCACATCCCTACCATGTAACCACTGTGCTGGTGGTAGGGTGTCCCTCCTCTTGGTCCTATTCACATAACCCAACCTAGTGACATCACCGAAATGTTTTGAGGCTCCTTCTCTTTGCCTTGTTCAGGGATCCTGTCCAGTTACACCTCAGTCCTAATGGTGTGACAATTCTACTGTTTTGTCTGTTCACATCTCCACTGAACTCTTTTTAAAAAAATATATTTTATTGATTTTACACAGAGAGGAATTGAGAGGGATAGAGAGTTAGAAACGTCGATGAGAGAGAAACATCGACCAGCTGCCTCTTGCACACCTCCCACTGGGGATGTGCCCGCAACCAAGGTAAGTGCCCTTGACCAGAATTGAACCCGGGACCTTTCAGTCCGCAGGCCGATGCTCTATCCACTGAGCCAAACTGGTTTCGGCTCCACTGAACTCTTGAGAGAGGACTCCTTGTCTTTGCCTGCTTAACCTTCCATGCCCAGTGTAACTTATGCATGATCAGATCAGGGTTCCCCTTTTTCCCCCTGTTGACATTTCTAATCCAGCTGGTCCACTATACCAAGGAGCTCTCCCATTTTCCATGATCATACACATTTCTAGGCACATCACTGTCCTTGGGGGGGTACCTCATCCTCTCTGTCCTGTTCACATCCTCCATCCACTTATGGCATTACAAAGGTGATGGTGCGGGGATACTATTCTTCACACAGATGATATCTGCTGGCCAGTTACACTGGTGACACCAGCACACTTTGTCACATTTGAACAGTATGCTCAATGACATCACAACACAGATACTGATTGGCTCAGCATTCCTGCCTCTATACAATTGAGGACAGGACACCATTTTTTTTTGTGTGTGTGTGTGGTACTATTCCTATTTGTCATATTCACATCACCCTGTCACTACACTTCACTTGTGGGATGAGATTGTCTTCTTGTCCTGGTTAAATTTCATCTCCAGCCACATCCCTTCACTGATGGTATGGGATTCCTCCTCTTACCTACTGACCACTGAAATCACACAGCTGATGATGAATAGCAATTGCCTTTGGTAATTTTCAACTTTTGTCTATTAACACCAACTGCACTGATAATTATGACCTACTCCTCTTTGCAGTTTCATCTCTGCTATCCACTTGCAATGACACAGTGTGGCTCCTCCCCTCTTCCCTATTCCAAACTCCTATCCAGTTACACCACTGCACTGATGGTGGGCTCCCCTCTTTGTCACTTTCATATCCCTTCCTCACTCTGGACTTAACCAGAAATTCTCCTTTGTGCTGTTCACCAACCAACCAAGGACACTGAGGGTGCTGAGAATGCAGGATTCCGCCTCAGTACCTCATTTCCTCCCTCCACCCAGTTACTCCAATGCATCCATATCCACACATATGTGTCTACCTGGGAAGAAACCTACCTATGCCTGCTCTGATTGGCTCAGCATTCCTCCCTCTATACAATTGAGAGCAGGGCGCCGTTTTGGGGGGGGGCATATCAGCAGCCCCTGACTGCTTATCCTCATAGATTGTTTGCTTGATCATCCTACTCTCCCTCATCCTCAAAACCAGCCCAGAACACTCACTGCACTGAAGGTGCATGGTGCCACTGCAATGAAACTTAGACTTCCTCTGCCAAAGTATACTGCCACACTGAAGAGGAAGACTGCTCTTTCTCACCCTGTTTATGTGCCCGGTCATTTATACCCCACAGTGATGGTACCTGGTCCTCCTCCATGTCTTGTTCACTTTCTCATTCCAGTTACACCGGCTCACCGGAATCTTAGAGTTCCTCCTCTTTGTACTGTTCATATCCTCTGCCCAGAAACCTCACTCCACTGATGGTGTATGACTGCCCCATTTCTGTCTGGTCACTTCACTGTGCAGACATGTTGGTGCTCCTCTTCCTTGTCTCATTCACATCCTCTGACCCCTTATGGCTTCACTGATGGAGTATGGCTCTTTCTATAATCTATGATCACATCCTCTGGTAGGTCACATTACTGAATGAATATGCATGGTACCTCTTTACCTCTTTCCCCCATTCTCATGCCCTGACCAGATACATCCCCTGCCACAATGGACCGGGGCTCCACTTTCTTGCTCATATCAATCACCCAGTTGTACCAGTTCACTGCTAAAGGGAAGTTTTATCCGAAGTTTACTCTTCATTACTCCATTCAGATCCTTTGCCCCATCACACCACTGCACTGATGGTGTAGGGTTTCTCCTTTTCATATTGTTTGAACTGCCTGTGTGGCTGGCTGTACCATTTCACCATTGATGTAGGGCTCCCCATCTTAGCCCTGTTTACATTGGGAGGGGAACGCTGGGATGGTGGCAGTTTTAAAAACTTATAATTTTATATTTGTTATAATATAAAACAAAACACACTCTAGAATTTATGTAATTATAATATAATCTGGAAAAATAAAAAAAAAAGTAAAGTAAATCTTTACTGGTAGGGATAAACCTTAGTGATATAAGCCACCATTTATCCAGCAGTGTTTCTTCATACAATGGCAGAAATGTTATAGAATCTCACACCAGGGATAGCAGGAGATTTTTATCCTTGGTGATAAAGATGATAGCTTCATTTCAATTGCGATACTTTCCATTGTCACAATAGTTTGTTTTGTTCATATTTTACTATCCTTCTTTTGTTTCTGGCCAATGTTATTCCAAATAATTGTGGTTTTTTTTTAAGTAACAATTATTCTTTCATTTCTCTTTTTGAACATCTCAGACACACATATCACAATTTCCTTGTCAGGCTATTTCAGCAATAATTGGAAGTTGCATCAAACTTTTGAGTTTTTTTTTTTTGTTTATACTTAGCATTGTATTTTATCATGCAATTTTGAATTTTTGTCATCAGACTAATTTCTGAATGGGACTTTCTTGTTAATTTGTCTTGTTTTCTAACTTGTTGTTTTCTTTCTCTTGCCCTGTGAGAATCTCTATGAATTTCTATGAATTTGGCAGAATTTCTATGAATGACTCCTGTAGTGGGCTCTATATGTCCATACCCTAATTCCTGTAACCTGAGAAATTTACCTTATATGGCAAAATATATGATGAAGTTAAAGATATTGGAAGGAGACACTTATCCTGGATTATCAGAATGAGTCTTAAATACATTCACATGCATCCATATAAGAGAAAGGAAGGGAATGGATTTTGGACAGGCACACACAAAAGAGAAGGCAAAGTAAAGACGGAACAGAGAGAGATGTACCTACAAGAAGCTAGAACAGGCAAGGGATATAATTTTTTTCTTGCAGCCACCAGAGAGAGTACCCTGCTGACACCTTGATTTCAGACTTCTGGCCTCCAGAAATGTGAGAAAGTGAAGTGTTTACTTTTATTGTTTTAAGCCTCCCAGCTTGTGGTAATTTGTTATAGCAACTACAGGGAACTAATATAGCTCCAGAATTTCAACCCATTCATTCTGAGACCTGTGAATGTTGTAAGATAACACTCCTGTGATTGTGTTATATCATTTGACACAGCTGACTTTTAAAAGGGAATTGGGTGTTAGAGATCATCCAAAGAACTTGTATGCATGCATATTAGTATAACCAGTGGACATGGACATTGGGGAGGTGGGGGTTTGCCCTAGGAGGTGGGAGTGGAGGGGGGATTGATCAGGGAGAAAGGAGACATATGTAATGCTTAACAATTAAATTAATGAATAAATAAATAAATACACAAACAAACAAACAAACAAATAAAATGTGTCCATCAAAAAGGTGGGGGGAGATTATCCAGTTGGGATAATCTAATAACATGGGCCCTGAAAAGCAGAGGTGGTAGAGGAGGATGGCAAGAGAAGAATTCAGAGCTATTTTCAACATGAGAAGGATTTGACATACCATTCCTAACACTGAAAATGGAGAGGGACATGAGCCAAGTAATGCAGATAGTTTCTAGAATCTGAAAATGACCCCCAGCTCACATCCACAAGGGCAAGGAGACCTCAGTGCTACAAACACACAGAAGCTAATTTCCCCCAAAACCTGAATATGCACCCAGGCCCTCCAGATAAGATGCAAATCCAGCTGGCATCTTAATTTTGGACTTATGAAACCTTAAGTGAAGAACACAGTTGAACGTGCTCCAACTTCTGATCTACAGTACTGTGCACTAATTGGCAGGTGTTATTTCAAGCTGCTAAACTTCTGGTCATTGTTAATTCAACAATAGAAAATAAGAACACCCTCTCTGTGTGGTCTTCATTTCCTATTTAGAGATTTTTCAGTTGCTTCTATTTGGTCCACAGTGAAATGCATGCCCCCCCCCCCTCTCCTAGAAAAAAGTTGTACATAGTCATCTCTGGTTTCTAGCCCCACCATGATCTTGGAGGTATTGCAAATCTTCTCTCTCAGCCAGCATCAGGATTTGTTAGAGAGCAGTTTTCAGTCTCCTCTATAATGCAGGAAAAAACCCAGCCTCTAAACTCAAACATGGAATTTGAAAAATACTTCAATTCTCCAAAATACAAGGAGTACTTGTGCAATTTACCACCTAGAATTAAATTGTTTTTGCTCTTATATTCATGGACCTTGATGGTTTTTATCTTGTTATTTTTGGCTTGACTGTACCATTTTTTTTCTATTTTTAAGCATTACAATTTACTATCTCCTTGGAGCAGAAACATATGTCTTGGTGTGGACTCACTGCACCATCTTGATGAGAAATCAAGAAGTGTTTTTTAAAGGGCAAGAGACACTCATGTATGCCCTCATGGCCAAGGCCAAAGTATATTCTCTTGTTCTTGAAAAATAAAACACAGAATTTCAGCTTGAAACTGGGACTATCTATGGCTATATATAATGGCATATAAAAAATAATATAAATTTCAACAACACATAGACAGAGGTATAGATATAGCTATAGATATATATGTTTATATGAATACGTATATCATTTAAATTACTATTATTTGAAAATACTATTATTTGCAATAATAGTATGAATTCAAATGCAGCAGTCCTGATCTATGGCATCCAAGTATAGTAATACTAGTAAAAATTCTGGAAAGGGAATATCTTGTTATGGGTATTGCTAGTTGGTGTCTTAAACAGGTATCTTTCAAATGAAGAGGAACAAGACATTTTCAAAAGAGAGTTTATTTATACTTTAGGTATCACAAATTCATTTTTCAAAGACATCTTAATAACTATATTAATTTCCATAAAAACATCATTAAATGTGTTTTATTAATTTTTCTATGATGAAAAAAAATAATGATAACTAAAGAGCCAAGTTAACAAAATAACAAAAACCAAGAACATGGTACAAAATCGAGTATAAATGGTGACATTTGGTTTCCTCATATACAGATGAAGTAAAAAAGATTTTTTGTTTATTTCATGTAATATTTAAGTTATATGTATTTATTATTTTTTAACATTTGTAAAAAGACTAAGTATTAAAAAGATGGTAAGGATGGAAAAAGGTCAGAAAATGACCATGCAAAGATCAGAAAGACTGAGGATTGAGGGAAGACTGAATGGTTTCTTGACCAGAAAAAATCTGTAGGGAGCACTTTGGCTTCCTATTAACTAAATATCATGGCTGTTGAGACTCATAGTTAAACTATTTGAGATGGATACAAATGTCCATGATTGAAAGTAACTGTAATTTTGCAATTTTGCAAAAGCATGAAATAAATACCAAGTTCAGCAAGGCAAGAACCTAGACATATAGCCAGTGAAAGAGCTGAGAATACTGCCAGGTAGATGTGGGCCATATTTCTTTTGTCCTTTACTCATCATTGCTTATCATGTCATTAATAATTACTCCATGTTACTAAGATATATACATGCTGTGATATTCACAGAAGTTTCAGATCTCAGACTGTATATTGTAAGAATGTTAAAATTATAATGCATTTTACTTTTTCTCTTTATGTACACACTAAAGACCTGGTGCATTAAAATTCAAGCACTGGAGGGGGAGTCCCTTAACCCAGCCTACCCCCTCTCACAGTTTGGGAACCCTCAGGGGAAGGAGGCGATCCAGCAATCAGGGGAGCCTTTATGGGCAGGAGGTGACACCACTGCTGCTGCCACTGCCAGCAGCACACCCCTCGGTTGGCCCTGGTTACCTGAACTTTGGGAGGCCCTGGGCAGCTGGGAAGCTGCCATCCAAAGTTTGCCTGCACCTTGGGCCTGCTCTGGGCAGCTGGGCAGCTGCCATTCAAGACTTCCCTGCACCTAGCACCTGCCACCCTGGCATGGCTGAGGGGACTGGGCACTGCCATCTTGTGGCTGTGGGAGCCACTGTCTTTTAGGGTGTGACAGTCAATTACCATATTCTTCTTATTGGCTGTGGGCACTGCCATCTTTGAGGGGGGACAGTCGATTAGCATATTCCTTTTTTATTGGATGTAGGAGCTGCCATCTTTGTGATGGCGTGAAGGTCAATTAGCATGTTCCCTCTTTATTGGATACGGTTTTCAATAATCTGCTGAGCATATCCACCTACCATGCCACGAAACCTTTAAATGTTCTTATCCAAACCCAATCCTATGGCTGTTCCTATTTATTTTTTAAAAGTAAACCCTTTACCATATAACAGGTGCGAATGTTTCTGAAAATCTATATCAACAAAAGCTAAAATTATTTGTGCACAATGATACATTTTTGAGTTCATCACTACCTTTTACTTTTCAGAAACATGACTGAAAACAAATAGTTACATCTTCTGCAAACAGGCAGGACCAAGTCTTTCTGTCTAATGTGGTAGCTGAACAAAGTTACAGAATTACTGCACTAGAGATGACTGAAGCAGCTAGGGAATTAGGGAGCTCAGTTAATCTCAAAGAAAAAGATGAAATATTCCTTCTTTTTCATCAATCAAATCTAATCAGTAGTAAAAAAAGTCTTTCCATTTATACCAACCAACGTACTTTTATGAGGTATATTATATTCTTACTACTGTTACTATTTTGGTTAAGCATTATCTGGACAATCTTTTAAAGCAACATTGTCTCTTCCACACAGTTAGATACACCACACCACATCTTAAGGTATATAAAAGTCCAAAATAAGAGAGCGGATTTTCTGGAATATCTGTGTAAAGAGCTCCCTAAATACTTTCTCCAGAAACATATAAAATAAAACAAATTTGTCAAAAACAATCATATAAAGACTCTGGAAATTGGCAAAGGCATACAACAAATGGAGAAGCACTTATTTAAGAAAATCTACTATATCTTAAGAAAATGCCAAAGATCTGTGGCATTTAATCCAGATATTGCTGTCATCAATTCACCAACTACCATCTATGCAGATTCAGAGGTGATGAAGGTGTCCAACTTCTCTGAAACCAAGGGATCTCTGCTTGCTCTAATGCTACAACCTTCACACTAACAGGCAGAATTCTTGCCAAAAAGGAGAGAGTAAAATAAGTCACAAAGGTACCTGGAGGAAAAGCATTTTAAACAGAAGGAACAGACAATGCCAAATCTCTGGTGCAGAAACTCACCTGGGGTGTTTGAAGAGGACATTTGTTATAGCTTGACCAAAGTGAGGAGAGAGGAGAGTAGTGAGAAATTAGGAAACAAGTTGAGAAAGGGAAGAGATTGTATTGGGCCTTGCCAAATATTTTAAATGTTTGTGCTTTTACTCTCAAAGAAATGTAGAACTATTGGCATATTTTATGCAAAGAAGTGACATATTTCAATAGACTTCAAGAGGATCATTCTAGCTGCTGTATTAAGACCAGACTGTAGAGGGACAAGAGTAGAGTCAGAGCCAAAACCTGTTTTGCTCAGTGAATAGAGCATTGGCCTGCGGACTGAAGGGTCCTCGGTTCAATTCTGGTCAAGGGCATATATCTTGATTGTAGGCACATCCCCAGTAGGGGGCGTGTAGGAGGCAGCTGATCAATGTTTCTCTTTCATCGATGTTTCTAACTCTCTATCCCTCTCTCTTCCTCTCTGTAAAAAAAAAAATCAATTAAAATATTTTAAAAAAAGAATGGAGTCAGAGAGAAGACTGGGAGGTAGGTTACCATAGTAACCTGGGAGAGAAACATACTGACAGAGAATTTACTGGTTGTGCAATTTTTGTGGCATACATTGTGGAGATGATTTCACAAGTGTATTTTTGCTAAAATTCATTAAGTTAAATACATTTAATATGTATAGCTTTTGTATATCAATTTTACCTCAATAAAATATTTCTTAAATTATAGGATTCTGGATATATTTGAATGACTAATGGACTTTCTAATAGATTGGGAGTGGGGATAAAAGAAAGACAGGGATTGAAAATAATATCAAGAAATTTGGTCTGACTAACTGGAAGTATGGAGTTGGCATTAACTGAGACTTGAAAATGCAGGTGTATGGGGAAGATTGGGAGTTGAAATTTAAACATGTTACTTTTAAAATGTCTATTAGATGTTCAAGTGGGAATCAACTAGACAATTGGATATTTTGAATTCAAAGTTCAGGGGAAATGTCCATACTGTAGATATGATTAGGAAGTCATTATAATACAGTTTGTATTCAGAACTGCAATTATATCAGTAAAGGCAGGAAGAGATGATACGAGGTCTCAGCCCTAGTCCTTAGAGTACTCCAATATTAGACATGTAATGGAGAAGAGGAATAAGCAGCAAATGAGTCTGAGAAGTGGTGGCCTGTGAGAATGAAAACCCAGGGACTATGATGTTCTAAAAACAAATGAAGAAAGTATGATGAGAAGGAAGAGATCAGCTATATAAAAATATGCTGATATTTCAAATAAAATGAAGAACGATAGCCATTGGGTATAGCAATAAGGTGTACAATAGTGACTGCAGTGGTAGTGTTTTGATTTGTTAGTTTGTTAATTGGTTCACTTACATAGACTAGAAAAATCACGATGCATAGATGATGAGCCAAGTTTACTCAGTGTGTATTTGGGCTGAGCTGAAACTTCTTGTTTTTTAATTTGGCAGTGTTTTCAGAAAAATCCAGATGTTCAAATATATACTTTGCAGGTGGCAATATATTCGTAGCCCTATATGTGGTCTGCATTTTATATCTCATGTGTTAAATATAATACATTAAAGTAAACTGAGCCATGACAAGCCTAGCATTTTTGACATAAGAGCCATCTAAGAGTGTTTTTGTTTGTATTTTTAACTCTTTCCTATTATTTTGCCTTTATCTAATCAAAACTTTAAGCAACCCAAGTCCCTCAACAGATAAATAAAAAAACAAAACGTGGTGTATCATACAATGAAATATTTGGTCACAAAAAGAAACAAAATTATGACACATGCTACAGTATGGACCACCCTTTAAAACATTAGGCTAATTGAAATAATACAGACACAAAATGACAAATATTGCATGCTAACGATGGGAAATATCCAAAATAGATAAATACAAAGGGATAAAAAGTAGATTAGAGATTATGAGAGGCTGAAGAGAGGGGGAGTAGGGAGGTATTGCTTAATGGCTACAGAGCTTCTGTTTGGGTAATGAAATAGTTTTGGAAATAGATAGTGATAGTAGATGTGCAACATGACAACTATCCTTAAGGCCACTGAATTGTACACTTAAAATTGTCTCTCAAAGTCCAGCAGTGCATTAGTTGTGTTTTTTTTAAGTGGCTTAAAACTTTCTAATAAGTGATCAACTTTGAAAATCAATCAAGTCACCTCTGTGAAAACTGCCAAATATCCCTCCAAATCAGCTTCCTATCAGGATGAAAGAACCTCCCAGGATATGAACTAGAAAATGTAAGTAAGTTTTCTAAAGCTTATCTGAGTACTTGCCTACGACTTCTCAGTTTATTTTCTATCTTAAAGTGCAGTTTCATCACAAGAATCACCTTGGCTTTTACACCTTATTACTTAATGTAAAGCAATTCGGGGGGTGGGGGCAATATATTATGGGAATTACCTACCTGGTGTTATTCAAATCACCACCTCAGCCTTTTCTTCTTCTTAAAAAAATATCTTGGTTCTTGGGGATAGGAGTTAAGGTTTTTCTTCATAGCCTAGAGGAAATAATAGTAGAAGTGACAACCCTTGATAAATTTGATGTTATTAAAAGCCCACCAGGAAAAGTGATTTCCTGGGTACATAAAAGAACATTCTGTCCCTTATAATTTATGACTTTTAACATTGATCCTATTTATGGAGAAGCACCACAAACTTAACTGTGCATCACTCTTATTGCAGATGCCATTAATCATGTAATGAGACAACTTGGAGTTCAACCTATAGAACAACTTGGCCCGGGGGCTGAGGTCCAAGTCAATCTTCCATTTTATGTGAGCAGAAAGTCTCTAGGAACCACAGAATAAATGCCAGTTTGATTAGTTCCGTAATGTAATACACTTTCCCTAAACAAAAACCTTTCTTCATAAAGAATCAACCTTTTAAATTCAATAATATCCAGTCTTTTCCCAATTTATTTTTTCAAGCATATTTGATTTATGGGTGTCAGTGTAAATAGCTACTACAAAATCATTGTGTCAGGAAAGAAAAAAAGCACTAGCATAAAACTGCTTCAAGTATTTATTTCATCCTGAATAATATCCTTAATAATAATGGGCATAATGACTTTATGAGCCATTTTGTGGTCTTACACTTGGGAAATTAAATGAAAAGTAAATGTGCCTTCCTTAGGACTTAGTTTATCTGATGCATCTAATTACCTTTTGAAATATAATATGCTATTTACTGCAATGAAGGTTGACTATGAAACATGTAGTTTTAATCCTGTGTGAAATGATTCACACGGGATTAATTATATAAAAATGAAATGTATAATTTTTATATGAGGGAATGGAAGTATCTAAATATTTTTAAGATATTAGAGACTGTGGCATATATTATTAGTAAAATGAGCAGTGATAATAATGGGAAGAGTTTGGATTTTTGATCCTTTTATAGAGAAACCATGAGAACTAAATTATCATCCTCCATAAAGCATCTCCTGCTGAATACTGATGTGTTATGGGCTATGAAGTGTACTCTCTAGTGGGGGAGAGTCTAACTCTAAGTTAGGGAAAAAATAAATAGGTGGGTAGAGGCAAGTGAGAGTTGGCACAATCAAATATTTTATTTTTCTGGGTTTTTATCAGGAAAAAAACCCTCAAATTACATTATGGGATTATTATTCTAATAATATCTACCTCCCTTCCAAAGGCAACTTTGGGCCTGGTAATATTGCTTGCTATTCTGACACACAAGCCAGAACCTTCTCTACAATTTCGAAGTTGATTAACTATGGGTCTTTCAGTATTTGAGTGCCCTGGCTTGTGCTCTTATTTCATCATTCTGACACTCATGGCTCCATTATGACACTCACCACTGACCTGGCTTCTGGCAATCACCCAGCTAAAGTACAATTTTGTCTCCATCCAAGGGAGCCCAGGCTCTTCTGTATTTGCATAAGAGAACTGGAGATGTGAAATAACACAGATGGTATTCTTATATCTTTTCTGATAAGACTGCATATATTCATTTAGAAGATTTGCTTCTGTGGTTCAAAGACAAGATTAAAAATTTTGCCCAAAAGATCCCATTTTTCTATAGTAATTTTTTTTTGCCCACCCTCTTCAGTTTTCTTTTCCAGTTTTGTTTTTGTTGCTGTTGTTGTTTTTATTATTTTTGAAGTGGGAAACTTCTTGGGGTAAACAGTGTAATTCCACATTAGAATGAGTATGAATGCAACTTGCTTATTTGTTTAAAATATTACCTCTTGCCCAGCTGGTGTGCCTCAGTGGTTGAGCATCAATTTATGAACCTTGCCTTTGGAAGGGAAGTAGATATTGTTAAAATAATAATCTCATAATATAATTTGAGGGATTATTTTCATGATTAAAACCAGATTATAGTTCAATTCCTGGTTAGGGTATATGCCTGGTTGTGGGCTGGATCCCCATGGGGGCCATGCAGGAGGCAGCCAATCATTGATTCTTATCATTTATGTTTTTTTCTTCTCTCTCTCCCTTAATCTTGGAAATTAATAAAAATATTTAAAAATAAAATAAAATATTACCATTTGAGCCCTCATTTGGGTTTTGAAATAGCTTAAAAACTGAGAAAGACAGGAAGTAGAAATGCTTAGGTAATATATAGCTATATACTATTTCTTCTTATTTGGTAAGGATTGCCTTGTATATAATCCTAAAATGTGTCTAGATTTTTGAGGACCACATGATAACATGACAAAAGACTCCTCAATACCATAAAACAATAATATTTTGAAGCTTTATTATTATTCTTTCATTTTTTATATTGACTTTATTTGCTTTCTACTTGAAGGTTTGAAATCACTAAGTATATCTGGATTTTCCAGGTTAAATATTTATTAGGAAAACAAGTTTCACTTCTAAATAGTTATTGTATCTACTGAGGAATTTCCCTGAATGTTGCTATAATATAAAACATTCAGAAAAAAAAAACCTCATCTTTGAGGAAAATATTCTGCCTTGCTATTTTTACTACATACAAGTTTAAAAGTTGATCATGAACAATACCTAAATTTTCTTCAATTTAAGTAATATATGAAGTAGAGTCTTCCTATTTATTATTCCAAACTATAAATCATTAAAATGCAACATTTTAGTCCCCATTTTAATAATGATAATAGTTTTTAATATATGGTAGACATTTTGCTAAACATTTTACATGTATCATATGGATTATTATGGGGTACTTACAATTCTATACTCACTTTACATCTAAGTACCTTGGATCTTAGAAAGACTATGAACTTGCAGAAGTCCCATTGGTAGGGGAAAACAGAGTAGATCCTTTCTCTCAACTACTGAGTTATGTGCTAATCTGCAGGTCGCTTAAAATTCCTGGGCATCAGTTTCTTCATCTATAAAATAATGTAGTTAGTTGACTTCGACTGCTTTGATTCTAATAGGTCATAATCCTGGGATTTTTGAAGACTGCCCAAAATTATGCAGTTTTGGACAGAGCTTGATTTACAAATAATTCTAATAACAATGATCAGTTTGATTTACTGATAAGTCCTCATTTTTTATTAGTACTATTTGCAATACTTTTTAGTCTACACATCTCAAAGCTGTCTACAATTTTTTTGTTAAATACTTATTAGAAAAATTTTATAAAGGATTTCTGCTATCCTGACTTTTACTTATTTATTTATTTATTTTTATCTTTAATTAATTGGCCCAGTGGGGAATAAGGCTGCTTCAGCCAACAGGGATTGATTCACTTGTTTGTAAATAAACTTAAGCTGAAGAACTGGACTCTCTAGCTGTGTTCAGGCCTCAAGCATTATCTGTTCAGAATTTTTATTCCTGTCCTATCCAAAATTCCTACATCTGATGCAAATATTCCTAACTCTGATAGTATGAGGAAATGGATTCAGACCTCACTTGATTAACCACTGTATAAAGGGTTAACCAGAGTGCCAAAAACAAATGTCAAGTCAAGGCAATAATCAGGAACAAGTAAGGATCAGAGTTTACAATTAAGCAGGGCTGGGGCAGTAAGACACATTTGAACTCCTTTGTTGCAAAATATATTTAAGGTGTTCATTATGCATAAACTAGGGGCCCAGTGCACAAATCCGTGCACCTTGAAAGTAACTGTGTGCCATGAGGCTGTGGTGGGCATAGGGGCAGGTCTCCGCCCATCCTCTGTGCCCCCACCTGGCCCCTCCTACTACAGCCCCATTCCCCTGTCTGCCTACAGCTGTGTTCTCTCAGCTGCTGCTCCCACATGGTGATTGCACAAGCCCCACTTACACCCACTGACAGTGCAGAGTGATTAGGGCTGGTGCCAGCAGCGGGTGTAAGCGGGTTGCCACTGTCAGTGGGTGTAAGCAGTGACTGTTGCCCCAATTGCCCCTCAGGAGCAGGGGGAGGTGGAGAACCCCTCAGGTGCGATTGGGGCTGGCAGCCGCTGTAGCACCTGCTGAGGATGCCAAGGGATTAGGACCAGTGCCAGGCTCCAGCAGTGGATGTGAGCAGCAGCTCTGGCACCAGCTGTGGGTACGAGTGCTGGGCAGGACTACAGTGCTCAGGAGCAAAGAATTTTCAATAACCACTAGAGGCTCATGACAATGACAGCAACCGGAGCCCCACCTTGGTCTGGAGCGCCCCATTCTCCTGCTCCATTATCCTGCCGTGGCCAACGCTCAATGCCTGCCATGTTCCATGCTCTGATGCCTGCTACAATGTTCTGTACCCACCTCCTGGTGGTCAGTACATGTCATACTGACCGGTTGTTCGGTTGTTACACTGTTCAGTCTATTTGCATATTAGTCTTTTATTACATAGGATTGTTATTTCATACAGCACTTTCTAACATTGCATTGCTATATGTTTCTTTCTTCTTTCTTTTTTAGCACAGCTCCTGTCTCAGTACTTGGAGTGTAAGCAATTTGAGCAAAGGCAAAAGAGATTAGCCAGTATTGCTGAGTAATTATGTGTTACATATTTAATTCTCCAGACATTTTTGTGAAGAAAGTAATAGTGTGCCCATTTACTCAGTGAGAAAATTATGGCTCATAGAAGAACAGAACCTATATTTAAATATGGTCTTTTTACTATAAAGCCTACTATCTTTCCATTCGGTCATGACATCTACTCCTAAATGATAACTTCCTTTGGTGATTAGAAAGAGTCTAAGTCTATAGAAAAATTATAAATGCAACATTAAAGTTTAAATTATCTTAAACATTGTATAGTCCAATACCTTCATTTAGAAATGATGTGTCTGAGGCATGAAGAGGTTATGTGACTTGCTTAGAACTGATATATTTTTAAAAATATATTTTATTAATTTTTTTTACAGAGAGGAAGAGAAAGGGATAGACAGAAACATCTATGAGAGAGAACCATCGATCAGCCACCTCCTGCACACCCCCTACTGGGGATGTTCCTGCAACCAAAGTACATGCCCTTGACTGGAATTGAACCCGGGACCCTTCAGTCCACAGGCTGACGCTCTATCCACTGAGCCAAACCGGTTAGGGCTAGAATTGATATTTAATAAATACTTGTTGCATGACAGGAAAACAGAAGGTAAAATTAAAAATCAATTTTTCTGCAATGAGATTGAGCCCATAGCCTAGATGTAACACAGTTGGGAGAAAAAAGTTTATGGAATATACTTAGGTTAAAAAAAATCATTGGAAATTACTGAATAGAAAGATTATTTAAATTTAATTAATGAAATAAATTGGTTTTAAATTTTTTGTTCCATTCACGTTTAACCACAGGTCAGACAGCCATTATTAAAGCAGAAATGCTACACAAATGAAATCAAATGTAAGTGAATTTTTTTGGTCAACTGCAGGAGAGCTAAAGCAATATTAAACACAACAGTTTGAGTTTACAGTGTGAAATTCCTGAGCTATAAAACAAAATTAATATAATATCCTTCACTCTGAATAAGCCTACCTAATAAAAGAGTAATATGCAAATTGACCATTACTCCAACACACAAGATGGCTGCCCCCATATGGTCAAAGATGGCTGCCCCTATGTGGACACAAGATGGCAGCCACAAGATGGCCAGCAGGGGAGGGCAGTTAGGAGTGACCAGGCTGGCAGAGGAGGAAAGTTGGGGTCAACCAGGCCTTCAGGGAAGGGCGGTTGGGAGGGACCAGGAAAGCAGGGGAGGGAAGTTGAGTGTGACTGGACTTGCATGAAAGGGTAGAAGGGAGGACCCAGGCCTGCAGGGGAGAGCAGTTAGGGGGGACCAGACCTGCAGGTGAGGGTAGTTAGGGGTGACCAGGCCTGCAGGTTAAGGCAGTTAGGGGCAATTGGGCTGGCAGGGGAGCAGTTAGGCATCAATTAGGCTGGTAGGGGAGTGGTTAGGGGTGCTCAGGATGGCAGGCAGAAGTGGTTAGGGGCAATCAGGCAGGCAGGCAGGTGAGCAGTTGGGAACCAGCAGTCCTGGATTGTGAAAGGGATGTCCAACTGCACATTTAGGCCTGATCTTACATGGATCAGGCCTAAATCAGCAGCAGTGCATCCCTCAAGGGGTCCCAGATCAGAGCGGGTGCAGGTTGGGCTGAGGGACGCACCCCCACTCTCTGCCAAACACGAATTTTGTGCACTGGTCCTCTAGTAGATAAATAAAAGACTCCTTTTAACATAAAAACAGTCAAACATGTAAAGAATTTTTGTGATTTATTTCAGCCAAACTGTTAACAATCATCATGGATTGGGATAATGCTCCAGAGAATGGTAGTTTTTCATTGTAACCAAAAGAGAAGAGGTAGGTGGCTTACATGAAATCCATTGGTGTTAGATAAGAAAAGAAGGAGAAAGCAAATAGAAGGGGACCTCTAAAATTGGATAAAGACTAAAATGATAGACAGATACTTCTTTTACTTAGGTGGGTACAGGATAGTTAACAATCACCAATTAACACCATAACCATAACAATGAAAAAATTTTTGGTATCTGTCCTGGCGCACAGGGCATTTGATTGTGCCTGAGGGGATCCAGAAAAAAGGGAAGTTACAAATTACTCTGACATTTCAATGATATGTTATAGTAGATGCAAAAAGACAATAAGCTCATTTAAGGTAAAGATTGACCTTGTCAGAGAAAGTCAATTGCTTTTAGTTAAAGCAATAACCAACTATAACTGCTTTTAGTTAAAGTTTAATTTCAGACCATCTTTTGTGGTTACTTTAGTTCTTCAGGTTTGCAAGACTGCCATGCAAGCCTTCCCTGAGCTTGTCAGGTTAGCATATGGCCCCTTCATCCACACTCCCATGTTGATTTTTGCTTCACACATTATGCTGAAGAAAACATAGTTTCCAGGAAAAGTTTGTGTGATTGTGTTTTTTTGTTGTTGTTTGTTTCGTTTTAAATTGAATACATTGGACATTTCATAGCTCAACTAAAACTTTCATTCTGGCTATTACCATGAGTAGACAACACAGAATAAAGCCAGGCACTGAAAAACACTGACAGCGTCCATGTGCTCTCTTCCCAAGAGGCTGCTTACAACTAATTGAACCTTGAAGTTGGATCAGGAAGGAGTGAATTATGGAGTCTTGAAATTTCATTTTTCCCATTAACAAAACAATAAGTTACATACTACTTTTATCCAAAGGCATTTAAAACACATTAGGACAAGTTTGTGTGAAATCTTCTCTTATTAAAATTCATAAGCAGCACTGCAGCTAGAATGCATAAAATATTAGTTGGAAAAGGGCAAATGTAACCCTACTTGTAGGCACAAATCTATGCATTGCACAGATATGGGAAACTTGGGTCACTCTACTGTAAGTAAAATGCCTGCTATTATTGGGAGAACGCACTAGCAACATCCCTGAATTAGTAAGAGGTTGTGACTGGAATCATAGGACTATAGTGTAATGGGCCTGCTTTGTCTTAGGGTTTTTAGCCTTCCTATTGGAAGTGTACTAATAAAACAAAAACATCCTGCACTGAATGTAAAATAAATAAAGATGTATTTAGAATAGAACACTCTTCCTGATTTGCTTTCCAACTTCCCTGCCTGTCTCAAAGAAAAATATTCATTGGTG
This sequence comes from Vespertilio murinus, assembly GCA_963924515.1. Classification (NCBI taxonomy): domain Eukaryota; kingdom Metazoa; phylum Chordata; class Mammalia; order Chiroptera; family Vespertilionidae; genus Vespertilio; species Vespertilio murinus. The sequence continues at coordinate 22,109,595 of OZ004710.1, forward strand.
GCATCTAACCATGATTAATTGCTCCTAACCAAGGAAATGGAAAAACAATTCTATGGCTCTCAGACTTTGCAAAGCTGGTCTTGTCCAAAAACTCAGAGGAAGCTCAGAAAATGTCTCAGTATAACACAAGGTCCTGGCAGCAACAATTTTCCAACATAAATCTCGGTAGAAAATATGACTTTCTGTTCTGTGCTTTTCTCTCTCTAGTCATGTAGCTTGTTGTCCAGACTAACAGAATTCTCATGTGCAGTCACCCTAGCATGGCCATGAAAATAATGTTTCCATTTCTCAATTTTGTATGTATAAGAACAAAAAAGGTAATTGATGCTACTAAGTCCCACCTCCACTTCTACCCCATGGTTGACAAAAAACTGGGAATACCATGAATGCTGAGCATTATACTCAGAGCATTAGGAATTAGGTTGCCTCAACTAACTTAATTATGACATGGTATGCAGCATAGGGCATATTGAGGCCCAGCTTAGATAAATGAGTGAGTCTATTCCATCTGTAATTTGTCCATAAGAGTTTTTTAGCAATAAAGAACCACAGTATTGGGGCAGATATGATCCAAAGATTTTACTCATAATGAAACATACATGATGAGGTTCACATGCTAAATTCCTGTACCAGCTGGAAATGCAGGTCATATTTGCCCCAATTCAATTTTTAATGCTTATAATGTGAAAGTCTGTTTTGTGAAATATTTGTTTCTTCTTCGTATACTCATGGCATTTTTAATGATGTAAAGAGTTCATTAATGAAGAGTAAGCCTTTCCTAATACTCAGTCCACAGAGACCCAGTTTGAATCTGAGAACTTGTATGTGTGCATCTTCTGTAAATCTAGCAACCTTTCACTGTTGGCTATTGCTCTATTCAATTCTGTGCCCTCCAAGCATTTAGTGATGCTTCCTTTATGAATTTACTAGAGGCCATGTACAGAACAATACATGCACTCGGGGATCCCTCAGCCCGGCCTGTGCCCTCTTGCAGTTCAGGACTCCTCAGGGGATGTCCAACTACCAGCTTAGGCCCACCCCCTGGGGATTGAGGCTAAGCTGGCAGTCAGATATCCCTCTGACAGCAGATATCTTGGGGGATATCTGACTAACAGCTTAGGCCTGCTCCCACTTTGGACATTCTTAGAGCTGCTGTGGAGGCAGGAGAGGCTCCCACCACTGCCGCTGCCCTGGCCAGCCTTGAGTCAGCTTCTGGCTGAGCGGTGTTCCCCCTGTGGAAGCATAATGACCACCTGTGGGCAGCTCCTGTGTTGAGCCTCTGCCCCCTGGTGGTCAGTGCATGTCATAATGACCAGTCCTTCCTTATCATTCCACCTTTAGGATCAACTTAAATATTACCCTTTTATTATATGGAATAGTTTCTAATTGAATCATAATGTATCCATATTATGGGCAATAAAATTGTTTTCTTTTATGTTAGTGAAAATGACATAATTAGGACTATCTAATTCTTTATTTTTATTGAAAAGGGGCTGATCTGATAAAATGGAAGCTAAAATCTATCTTTTTAAAAGTAAATGAAAGTATACTTAAAACTTAGTTTTACTATGAGGCCCTCAATCTCCCAACCACTCATTTAAATTAAGTTAACTCTTCTTTTGTGTATAAGGAATCCAAGTGGACTGCCAGGTGTTTTCATTATGCAAGCCCTTGTGATGATATTCCAAAAATAAGCAGTCATGTTTACTGAAGTTAGGAGTGAAGAATAATAAGTCACTTAGATATCCTGATAAAGTTATGGAGAATAAAGAATTATTTTGTCTGCTGGTAATGCAGGTTATGTTACAGAGTCTACTCTCTGTATTTTTAACTACTTAACTTTTAAAGTAGGCTGGTCTCCCCACAGAGAACCTTGAGTTCTAACATAGACTTTCAAACTGGCTTCTCTCTTTTGGAAGCTACAGTTGAGTCTCTGGCTTCAGATCACCTAAGTGTCAATTCAGAATTTGCCTTTTCCTAACTACAAGTCCACGCTTAAGTTACTTAACCTCTTTTGCCTGAATTTCCCCATTTGTGAAAGTGGCATGATTGTAGTCCCTAACTAATAGGGTTGCATTGAGGATTAAGTGAGAAATACTACACAAGCACATTCTCTATAAACATTTATTCTTTTTGTGGATTTCTGGACATAGGAGTTTGTGGATTTCCCTACCAGGGTCAATGAATACATTTGAGAAGGACTATCTTAAGCTATCAATACCTGAAGATAAAAACAATGAGCCATGGGGTATAAAAAATAACAAAATACAAATAGATTTTAAATCAACCTGATAATAGGATATTTTATAATAAACTTTATCATGGCCTCCCAGAGGGAATGTAAGTTAAAATATTCCTCATCTTTTCAGACAGTGAACAATAAATTCATAATCTCTACTCCCCCCACCCCCCATGGTTTTTCCGTTTAGGTCTGACTTAGTAGATCAACATTGACTATCTTAGTAATACTTAGCTAATAAAATCTATTTTTAATTTTTGTCATAATATTTTTATGGGGAACTTAAATAAAAATCCAGAGTTCAATTGTGCTTCCTAAGATCAGTCTGCCATACTGCTAAATTATATATACACTGAGTGGCCAGATTACTATGATCTCTGAATGCATAATAATCTGGCCACTCAGTGTATATCCTATATAATAAAAGGCTAATATGCCAATTGTCCCCTTGACCAGGAGTTCAACCAGCAGGCAGGCTGGCCAACTGCCCCTGTTCCCTCCCCTGGACAGGCTGGCCAGACCATACCCATGCAAGAATTCATGCACCAGGCGGCCTCTAATATATATACTAGTGGCCCGGTACATGAAATTTATGCACAGGGGGAAGATGTCCTTAAGCCTGACCTGCACCCTCCCCAATCTGGAACCCCTCAAAGGATATCCTACTGCCGGTTTATAGCAGTAGGACATGCCTCTCGCAATACGGATCTGCTGGCTCCTAACCGCTCAATTGCCTGCCTGCCTGCCTGCCTGCCTGATTATCCCTAACCACTCTGCCTGCCAGTCTGCTTACTCCCAACTGCCCCAGCTGCTGGCCTGCTCACCCCAAAATTCCCCCCACCAGCCTGATAACCCCCAACTGATAACCCCCTCCCCATGCCAGTGTGCTCACCCCCAACTGTCTTTCCTGCTGGCCTGCTCACTCCAAACTGCCTCCCCACTGTCCTGATAACCCCCAACTGACCCCCACTGATAGCCTGCTCACCCACTACTGGCCTCCCTGCTAGTCTGCTAAAGCCCAACTGCCCCCTCCTACTGGCCTGATCACCCCCAATGGGTCCTCCCTCCTGCCTGATCACCCACAACTGCAATCCCATCCTGACTTCATCACCTACAACTGCCCTCCCCTCTTGGCCACTAACCATCTCTACCTTGGCCTCGCCACCATGACTTTGTCCAGAAGGACTCCTGGTAGGTCTTCCCGTCCAGTTAGCATATTACCCTTTTATTAGTATAAATAGAGGCCTGGTGCATGGGTGGAGGCCGGCTGGTTTGCCCTGAAGAGTGTCTTGGATCAGGGTGAGGGTTCCCTTGATGCATGGAGCAGCCTGGGCTAGTGGCCTGTGGTGGTTTGAAAGCTGGCCACTCCCCCATGGGGGGAGGGTCCCCTCTTGGAGGACGTGGTCAGCCTGGGTGAGGGGCTGAGGGATGTTTTCAAGCTGTCCACACCCTCTTCAGGGTGGGGATCCTGCTGGTGTCCCTGGCCAGTCTGGGTGAGGGGCTGATGGCTGTTTGAAGGTTTGCCACACCCCCAAGTGGGAACCCTCACCCCATAGGCGTGTGGCCAGCTTAGGTGAGGGGCTGAGAACTGTTTTCAGGCTGGCCACATCCCCTTCAGCATGCAGGTTCCTGCTGGGGTGCCTGGCCAGCCTGGGTAAGGGATTGGTGGCTGTTTCCAGGCTGGCCATCCCCCCAGCAGGCACTCTTACTCCATGGGGGCGTGGACAGCCTGCGTAAAAGACTGAGGGCCATTTTCAGGCTGGCCATGCTCCCCAGTGACCCAGGCTTCCAGTCTCTCATTCAGTGATGGCCAGGGCAGGCAGGAAGCTTGGCTTCCTCCATCACCAGGGGCAAGCCAAGCCTCCTGCTTAGTCCAGGTTTGTGGCCACCACCATCTTTGTTGGTTTAATTTCCATACTCACTCCGGATTGGCTGGTGGGTGTTGCAGAATGGTGGTAAATTTGCATGTTTCTTTTTAATTAGTATATATATATATATATATATATATATATATATATATATATAGACAAACATATAAATTGAGCATACCTTTGCTACGTCTATAGCCAATCAGAGAGATGATGCAAATTAACCCCAAAAAAGATGGCATTTAATTTGCATAAATAGGCTCCCAGGGCCTGTGTCCCAGGAACATCCTGGCAACCAGGTCACTGTGAGGTAAGGTCTTGGAAGGAGCAGACCCCCTGCAATTGATCACAGGGAGCTGGGGGTCACTTCTGCCTGGTGCATGAGTGGACCCCCTGCAATCAATTGCAGGGACCTGGGGGTCTGTTCCTGCAATTGACCACAGGGTGCTTGGAGCTGCTCTGGAACCAGGCCAAAAGCATTGGTTTCAGCCTGGTGCAGGAGTGGGCCCCCTTAGAGATCAATAGCCTGGGCAGGGAGCTGGGGGTCTGCTTTTGGCCTGGCAGGAGTGGACCTCCTGCAAATTGATCACAGGGAGCTGGGGGTCCACTCCTGCCCAAGAGGCTTTCAGCCTGGGCAGGCTTGGGCAGGGGCTGAGCCAGTGATCAGAGGGAGGTGGAGGGGCCCTGACCAGGCCTAAAGCTTTGGCCAGAGGCTTTAGGCCTGGACAGGGCCCAGCCCTCAATTGGTGTGAACTAAAGAGGAAACAGTTTTTCTGACTGCACATTGGCTAAGCTTCCTGTATGCCACTGGAAATATTCTTAGTAACTTGGCTAATAAGAATCCAAAAAGTTGATAGGCAACCAATCAAAGTGTTGCTCTCACTTTGATATTTCCCTCTGTCTTTCCCTTTCTCTTCCACATTCTCTAAAAGTCAATGGAAACATATCCTCAGGTGATAATGAAAAAAACAACAACACATGAAATAAATGCATATCCTATGAAAGACACATCTTGAAAATGCCTAAAGAAAGTTGTCATTTTTTCTTGGTGAAGGGACTGGAGTCCATGTTGATGAAAACATCTTGGTGGCTGCTGTGACTGGCAGTGGTTGCAGCAGTGGGGTGATGGGGCTGGTGCCTTCCTCTGATCACCCTGGATTGCCTCCCACAAAGGGAGGCCAGACTGTGGTTTAGGCCTGTTCCCCATGGGGCATCCCCTGAGGGATGCCAGTATGTGAGAGAGGGCAGGTTGGGCTGGGGGACCCCCCACCCACACCCAGTGCATGAATTTTGTGCACCAGGACCCTAGATGCTCAATGCAGGAGCTTTCCCCTGGTGGTCCATGCTCTCCCACAGCAGGTCCACCACTCAGCCAGAAACCAGGATCACAGCAGCACTATTGAGTGGTGGCAGCAGCAGATGAAGCGGGACCAGGATAAGTGGGAGCAGTGCCCAGCCCCAGCTCAGGCTCCTCCCCAGCTGCCTGCAATGCTACATCCATCTTCCTGGCCTGCGGGGTTCTGGCCTAAACCAGCAGTCCAATATTCCCTAAGGGTTTCAGGTTGTGAAAGGGTACAGGCCAGGCCAAAAGACCCCACCGGTACACAAACGAGGAGAGTGAGGGATGTGGGAGGCTGAATGGCTGGAGAAGGACTGTGGGAGGGCTCCAGGACGTGCCTGGACTATCTTGCTCAGTCCTGGTTGGCCAGACCCCAGCAGCAAGCTAACCTACTGGTTGGAGTATCTGCCCCCTGGTAGTCAGTGCTCATCATCGCAAGCAATTGAGTAGCCTTGCCTATCACTAGCATATTATACTTTGATTGGTTGAATGGATGACTGGATGACTGAACACTTAGCATATTAGGCATTTATTGTATAGGATGATGTGAAAATTAATCCCAGTCAGTATTAGGATGTAGTCAGTGTTCCAGTAAAACAATGGAAGTAAATTTGTGTTCAGTAAATAGGGGGTGGGGGGGAAAAGTAACAAGCAACAATAATGATAAAACCCAAGAAGCTGAATCCCATTGGAGCTATACAAAAATAGGTTTAGCAATTTCATTTCTTCAACACTCTTTTCTTAAATGCCAGCAATGTTTCATGTATTTTGTTAGAGTTTGGGAATAAAACTAAAAAGAGTTTATTCATACACATCTGTCTAAGATTTCCCAAATAACTTGCCCTATGTTATGTCTGATGAGCAAGGCCAGAACTTGAACATGTAGTTCTCTGTCTCTAAAGTCTAATGTTATCCCCACAATATCAGGTTTCAGGCACTGCTGTATAGAGTCATGATCATCTCAGGTCCCTTTTCCTAACTCTGTGTGCTCATCTCCTCACTTCTACATGTTATCCTACTAAATGCTTGTATATTTGATTGACCTTTAAATGATTGCTCTTGGACATTGGAGTCTCCTTGCCTGAACAGAGAATCAGAAATATCTTGAAGTCCCCTTCTTCACTTCCCCACCACTCTGCAATCCAAAAGTGACACTGTCACAATGACCAATTGGTGTGGGAGTTTAAAAGCCCAGTTCCTTTGCCACAAATGAAGGTAAACTTACATTCCAGAGCTCCACATAAGATCAGGCTAAAACCTCATCTAAATTAGATTCTTTGCTTGGGTTCTTATTTTATATCATGCTTCCTTCACTTTCTTACTGGTTTTATGCTGAGCATAGTCTTATATTATAAAAGGCTAATATGCATATTGACCAAAAGGCTTAACAATTGATTGCTACGATGTGCACTGACCACCATGGGACAGATGCTCAATGCAGTGTGCTCCCATAGGGTGAGCGCTGTTCAGTCAGAAGCCAGGCTCATGGTTGGTGAGACAACAGCTGTGGCAGGAGTCTCTCTCTCCTCACTAGCAGTGCTAAGGTTGTCCAAGTAATGGGTTAGGCCTGCTCCCCATGGAGTGGGCCTAAGCCATCAGTTAGACATCCCTTGAGGGCTCTCAGACTGTGAGAGGGTGAATACTTGGCAGAGGGAACCCCCCAAGTACACAAATTTCATGCACTGGGCCTCTAGTTATTTAATAAGTTACTAACTTGAGAAATTATATATATATATATATATATATATATATATATATATATATATATAGTGAGTTCACTTTATCCACATAATCATAAGAATGTGTTTTTAATAAAATATTTAGATGATTATTAAATCTGTCAAATATGTGTATAATTTATTTAATGAACTTGGCCAAGTCATAGCATTTATTTAGATATCAACTTTTGCCTTTGAAAATTAAATGTTATTGATCCAGATGCCCTGTGCATATTAAATATAGTATATGCCGGGCTATTTTATGAAACAAACAATTATAAACTGTTTAACCAATAGACTATATGAACAGTATCCATATTTTGACATTTTATCTTCATTTCAGTAACCAAGAAAAATATTTTAATGCTTTAATTTACTTTCTTTAATAGAGTGGATTTCCAAAAACAATGGTCAATTCTTATATAATGGCAAACATATTAAAACAACTGTGATCAGAGATGTACTTATTATATTACAATATTTATATTTCAGTGTTTGTTTTTTAATGTATGGCATGTCTTATTCATTTGAAGTATTTAATATGCTATTAAAAACATGTGAAACAGTATAATTCAGAATTTTACCCATTTTAAAGTACTTTTGTTTTAAAAGGAGACATTGTATAAACAGAAATAGTGAGGGAAAATGAAGAAGAAAGCATTAAAATTCTAGATGGCATTAATTCCATGTAGTCCATGAATAATCTCTTTTCTTTCAAACCCCTAAATGTATAAGAAGCAGAGAAGTTAAACCTACTTCATGGTAATAATATTGTACATGAGAGTGGTTAAAGGAATGAAATAAAGGCATAGAAAGTGGATTCCGTTTTAGTCTCATACCCACGTTTTAGAAAAGGAATATAAATAAACAAAATAAATCAAAAGGGTTTTTAAATGATTCCTTAACAAGATATTAGGGGATGCAATCGTTTTGCTCACAGACAGCATAGAAATAATTTCATAAGCTCTGAAAAAGCAAATGGAAAATTACTCAGCAGACCTTGTATTGGAGCTTCTTGGACATTGGACACCAGGATTAGGTCATCACATTTTACATGTATTTCACAATACTGAATATTTTATTATTGCGATCAATAAAGTTTTGTGGACTGACCTTGAAGATCAAGAAATAGAAATGCAGAGGTAAGTTTATAAAGACAAAAAGGTATAGAGTACTTAATATTTTACTTTATTTGTTCCTTACATTTCTCAATACTCAGGGAAAGAATGGCTTACTAATTATCATGAGCAATATCTAAGACCCTAATTATATATTTCAGCACACTTTTCATTTATGAAAATATTTGAAGATAAACATGTGCCTTTTAATTATAAAAAACTTTTATCCATACAAAATTAACTCAAAATAAGATTATATGGTGGTGCAGGTGATGAAGAGAATTGAAAAGGCAAAGGAGAATTTTGTTGTGAATCTATTGTTTGAAATATTTTCAGTGAGAATATAGTCATGAAACAACTTTAATATTTTAACTGATCAGTAACAACTCACTTGCAAAATACTTCAACACTTCTCTATGCTCTAAGTTCCTTATCCTTAAAAACAACAACAGTTCTATCCTGTTTTATTGTTTCAATTATTTACCAGTGATCAGAAGTCAGGAGTGAATATTTAGGGAACATCCATGCCACACTAGAAGGAGCTCTACAGACCTCCACCCTTATTGTCACCCCTGGTCAGAGGTTGCTGGAAATGGCATCCAATGACTCTTCCTGTAGAATCTGCAGATGTTGAGTACCTTGAAGGAGCAGTCCTTAGTTGAGCACATGGAGGAAAGGCAGGCCCTGCTAACTCTCAGCATTAGACTCTAAGTGGAGGCTGATGAGACTACCCACTTCACAGTAAAAGGGACCCCTAGACACTAGTAAGACCTTTTAGTCCCTGCTGTCAACTCTAGGAGGCCCTGGAATAGCTGTCAGATTGAGTTGTCATCTGACTTCGACTCGGGTTTTCAGGGAAGTGAGTTTTATTCTGAGGAATGCTGCCTCAGTGAGCAGAGAGAGTCCCAAACCCTATCAGGAGTTAAGGTAAGATGCTGGATGAGAAGATTTGTCTGTCAGAGCCCCCCCCTTTTTTTGAGGATATTTTTCCATTGCTATTTAGAGAGAATGGAAGTATGGGGAGAGAGAGAGAGAGAGAGAGAGAGAGAGAGAGAGAGAGAGAGAGAGAGAGAGATTCATCAGTTGGTTACCTTCTGCATGCACCCTGACTACTGAATCCAGGTATTTTCTCTTGGCCAGGAATTAAATCTGTGACCCGTTGGTGTGTGGGTCAATGGTCTAACACTGAACTCACTGGCCAGGATGAGTATCTCAAGATTAAGAACTCTGAGGGAGGAGCCCAAGGTACTCCCTAGGATCACAATGAGGATGCTGAACAAAGACCACCCACCCCCAAACAGAAGGCATTACACAAAGCCTGACTCCATCCGCCTTTTTATCAATTCTGTTAGGCTCTAGAGCACTATCTTCAAGAGAAGATGGGTGAAGGCACTGTTCATCAGAGTCTCTGCATTTGACTTTACTAGATGAGGCGACTCCACTCACAAATCCCTAGGTCATGGTCTTCTATCATCCACCTTCCTGCCTGCTTCCAGCAACATGAGTGAGCTTGTCTCAGTGTCAGGAGATTCCGCATTGCACACAGGAACAAGAGCATGCCCATAGTGGGGACCAGGGCCTAGAGGCTACATGAGTCTCTGAGGCTCTGGAAGAGACCCTTCTCCTATCACCCTCCTACTATCCTCTAATGCCTGATAACCTTGAGGAAGCTCTGGCTGCTGGGACACCCAGTATTCCACAGAGTCCTCAGAGTGCCTGTTCATCTTCCAATGTGATCTGAGCCAACTCATCAAGCAAATCAAATGAGAGCGCTGGCAGCCAAGAAAAGGAGGGTAGTTAAGCTTTTTCAAAGGCAAGTTATCACACAAGATGAGGCTATGGGAGAGATTGGCAGGGTCCTGGAGTGGAAAGCTGCTTTTGGCAGTTGCTTTGGGATCATGGTGAATCAGAACCCATCTGGAAGAAGAACTGCACTGTGTCCAAGTGCAGTTGAACACTGTATACAAAGTTGGTGTATTATGAACATCATTATCAAGGAGTTTGTGAGAAATAAGGTAAGATACCCAGAATCTGGCACTCTTTGCCCTGAGCTGGAGATCCAGGGCCTACACTATTCAAAGGATATTTAAAAAAAAAAACATATGTTCAATGTAATTTGGCAAACTAAGCAAGGCCTAGATTTTTGGAGGGAGTGAATGAATGAAAATCAGGATGTATTGTTGGAAGGACAACTGGGATGGAGTTGGTGTGGAATATGGCAGGCATCTACGGTGGCAGGATGGTGGAGCAGGTGAGCAGGGGTGCCAGACCAAGGTGAGGCACCAGCTGCTGTCATCAGAATGAGCCTCTGGTGGTTACTGAAAGTTCTTTGCTCCCATGTGCCATGGTCCCACTGGACACTGGCAACTGCTGCTGGCACTGACCCTGCTCGTACCCGCTTCTAACACTGGAACTGCCACTTGCACCTACTGCTGGCTCCTGGTCCTGGTCTCAATCACTCAGTGTCATCAGTGGGTGCCAGTGGCAGCTTCAGGCCCTGATCATCCCTGAGAGCTTCTCCACCTCCCTCTGCTCCTGAGGGGTGATTGGGGCAGAACTCCTGAGTGCACCAGCTGCTGGAACAAGCCCCAATCACTCTGTGGGAGCTGGGCTGCTGGCAGACAGGGGGCTGGAGGCCGCAGTGGGAGGGGCCAGGCTGGGGTATGGAGGAAAGGCTGAGACTCACCACAGTGTCCACCACAGCCTCACAGTCCACAGTCCCTTTCAAGGTGCATGGATTCAGGCACTAGACCCCTAGTATTCATATAAGCAGGATTAGTGGTTCAAATGGGAGTTCCATTTTTAATTTTTTGAGGAAACCTAATACTGTTTTACATAATGAATGCATCAGGATATATTCCCACCAGCAGTGTACTAGGATTCCCTTTTCTCCACATCTTTGCCAACATTTGTCCTTTGATGATAGCCATTCTGACAAGTGTGAAGTAATACCTCATTCTGCTTTTAATTTGCAACTCTCTGATGATCAGTGACTTTGAATAGTTTTTCATATGTCTGTTGGCCATCTGTATGTTCACTTTGGATACATGTCTATTTAGGACCATTGCACATTTTTTAATTGAATTGTTTGTCTTCCTTTTGTTAAGTTGTATGAGTTCCTTACATATTTTGGATATGAATCTTTTATCAGATGTATCATTGACAAATATGTTCTCCCATACAGTGGGATATTTTTTTTTCATTTTGTTGATGGTTTATTTTGTTGTGCAGAAGCTTTTTATTTTGATGTAATTCCATTTGTTTATTTTCTCCTTAGTTTCCTTTGCCCTAGGAGATGTATACATAAAAATATTGGTAGGAGAGATGTCTGCGATTTTGCTGGTTTCTTCTAAGATTTGTATGGTTTCATGGCTTACATTTAAGTCTTTTATCCATTTTGAGTTTATTATTGTGTATTGTGTAAGTTGTGGTCTAGTTTCATTTTTTTTGCATGTATCTGTCCAATTGTCCAAACACCATTTATTGAAGAGACTGTCTTGACTCCATTGCATGTTCTTCCCTCCTCTGTCAAATATGAATTGAGCTTAATGGCTTCAGTCAACTTTTTGGGTTCTCTGTTCTGTTGATTGGTGTATATGTTTGTTCTTGTGCAGGAACCAGGCAGTTTTTAGAACAGTGGCTGTGTAATATAGGTTGATATCTGGTATAGAGATCCCTCCTACTTTGTTCTTCTTTCTTAGGATCGCTGCAGCTATTCAGGATCTTTTTTATTCCAGATGATTTTTTGCAGAGTTTGTTCTAGGTCTGTGAAATATTCCATTGGTATTTTAATGGGAAGTGCATTGAATCTATAGATTGTTTGGGTAGTATGGACATTTTAATGATATTAATTATACCAATCCATGGGCATGATATATTCTTCCTCTTGTTTATATCTTCTTCTTTCTCTTTTTTAAATGGTCTATAGTTTTCCAAGTACAGGTCTTTTACATCTTTGAATAACTTTACTCCTAAGTATCTTAAATCGTTTTCTGTGCAATGGTAAATGAGATGGTTTGTCTAGTTTATTTTTCTGAAAATTCATTATTGGTATATTAAAATGCCATTGATTTCTGGGTGTTAATTTTTTATCCTGCTAAATTGCCAAATTCATTTATTAAATCTAGTAGTCTTTTGGTTGAGTCTTTAAGGTTTTCTATATACAATATAATGTCATTTGTGAATAATGACAATTTTACTTCCTCCTTTCCCATTTAGATGCTTTTTAATGTTTCCTTCTTGTCTGATCGCTATGGCTAGGACTTACAGTGAGAGTGGTGAAAACAGACATCTCTGTCTTGTTCTCATTTTTAGAGGAATTTTTTTTTTTTGTTTTTGTCCATTGAATATAATGTTGGCTGTAAGTTTGTCATATATGGCCTTTATTATGTTGAGGTATGATCTATCAGGGTTTATTTTGAATCAATGATTGTTACCTCTGGTATTTTTATGGATTAATTGATTGACTCATTCATTCATTCATTCACTCATCCAGCAAGCACTTATTAAATACTGGAGGCCTAATGCATGAAATTCATGCATTGGTAGACTCCCTAGGCTTGGCCAGCAAACAGCGCCTATTGGGGCCTTCTAACTACAGGCAGATGCCTTCCATATGGCTGCAAGCAGTGGCCTTCCTTCTCCTGGCTGCCAGCTGTTGGCCAGGGCCTTCCTTCATTTTGCATCACCCCTGGTGGTCAGCGCACCTTCATAGCAAGTGGTCGAACTCTTGGTCAAACTCCGAGGGGACAATTTGCATATTAGCCTTTTATTATATAAGATATTTTTTAGGGAAAACACAAAGTTAACAAAAAGAAATGGCAGAACATTGGATACAGGCTATGATTGTGAGGATGTTTGGAAGGAGACAGATTAAACATTTAGGAAGTTGGGGGAGTCCGTGAAAGAATAGTTGAGAGTCTATAACTCTGAGTCTTGAAGGTTAGTTGACTAGGTAGAAGCTGTTCCTCTTAGTTGAGATTGAGGATAAATAAGAGTAAGAGTTGATGGCAATTTGAGCAAGAGGTAAAGATGAGTAAGGGTGTTGTGGGTGAGGACAGTGTGGATCATGTAGATGGGTAAAGTTACTATCCTGGTGGAGATGTCCAATGGGCAGTAGAAAACAAAGGTCTAGCTATCAGGAAAGGGGCCTGGGCTGTAGATTATGTTTGGATGCATCAGGAGATATCATTTTAGGCACATATGGACACAGAAATCAAGCACTGTGCATACAGTGGCTTATATTATATTGCGCCTCCTCTGCAAACACTATTGGAAACCAAAATTACACAAAGCTTAAGCATCCAAGGAAGAATTTAAAGGGAGAAAGTACTTGTCTAAAAATTTACCAAAGTTTTCTATGTTTCCTTAAGTTTATATATTTCCCATTCCTCCTGTATATTTGTGATATATATATATATATATATATATATATATATATATATATATATAATGATTTTTCAATCTCATATCTGCTATCTTGGGTTTCTTTTTAAGACTCTACTTTTGAATACACAGACACTTATCTCCTGTGACTAATGTGTCTGTACTGGAAAGTTGGCAACTCTGCTTTAACTCAAGTTTCTCATGACATACAGAGAAATTGGCTTAAAGCAATCTTGGATTCAGTCCCTTGAGGTCAGAACTTTATGACATATTCTTTATATAACTGCAGGTCTGTGATTATCAAAATTTTAGACATGAGGCTGCTTAGGCCAGCTGACATCTTCCCCTAAAATCCAATCCCTATTCATAAGGAAGGCTGAGCAGTCTGGGTAAACCTGGGGCCTGAAAGTCCAGAGACTTAGCTACTCAGCCCATTCACCCCTAGGGCCAGTGGGCTCTAATATCTACAGAACTCTAGGGTACCCCTTGAACACCTCTGGGAAAGCTCAATGCTAGAAGAACCAACCTCAGACATGGGCTTTGTCTAGGGTTGGTTGCCAGCAGTACTGAACATAAAGGACATGTCCTCTATGTGATTTTGTCCTACATTCTATATTGATTTTGTCAGGACAACCTAAATGTGATTTATTCAGAGTTTTTTTTCAACAAGTCATATAAATTTAGCAGTAAGAGCTATTTTTCAATCATAGTGACTGGTGATTAAATTACTTTTGCGGAAAAATCACATCTCCACAAATAAACGCCTGGTCTTTCCAAAGGTTTGGCTGAGGGGAAAATCAAGGGATAGTAGGGGTATTCAGAATTCAAGAAATAAAATATTCAAAAAAGAAAAAGCTTGGTTTTTAGCCATAGTCCCAATTCATAAACAGGTAACCACCATTAACTAAATGTATAACCAGTACAATCAGCGCATCAATGACTGTTTCTAGAAAGTAAGCTCCTGAAGTTAGACTTTCAGAAATGCCAAGCCTCTGAAATTCAACTAATCAATCAGTGATACCCCACAAGCACCTATCCTGAAAGTCAGCCAATCAGCAACAACATCACATTTCCAAGTAGAATCTCAAGCAACAAGTTATTCTGTCTAGAAGCCATGCTTCTGAATATCAATGGGTCTAGAGCAGACATACTCTAATGATCATAGGAACACATCACATTCCTTACACTCTGCTTCTGAATGTTTACCCATCCTTGAATCTCCAAGCAAATAAAATTCTCATATATGATCAGCTCTGGCTATTTTCAGAAAGAATGTGCCTTTCAAGTACAATCCTCCCCTTAGTAAAATGGAAAGTTCTCCTTTTGCTTTTCAATTCTTGCATTGGTTGAAAGCAATATATTTTTATTGATATACATTTGAACTTCAAAATGCATATACATAAGTGTAAATGTTATGATGATGTTTATGAACAGTTGGCATTTATTAAGGAATAAGTCCTTCTAAAGCTTTGTGTGCAGTATGTAATGCTTTATTCAACATAAAAAAGTTGAAAATTTAGATGTAAACCAGAATATATTAACAACTGAACATGAAATATTAATGATTTCCTTAACTAGTACAAATGCTATTTTAAAAATTGTGCATTTTTTGTTTGTTTAAGAGACATCCAGAACTTGTAATGGCCTTCTACCCTGTATATCATTATTGATTTTTTTTTTACCTGGCATTGGAAACAAAGTGCCAGAATCAAATCTACTGCAATAATAATAAAAAAGATGTATCAGCCATTTACTTTTGCAGCGATTATCAGAGTTCTAAATACTTTGTTTTGATGATTCTTGGGATTATTTTAATTGATTTGGAGAACAGGGGGATATAGAGTTTTTCAAACATTTTAAAAATACTTTTAAAAATGTATCTTTATTGTTGAAGGTAATTTCCCCCCTTTTTTCCTTATACACCCTCCACCCACACCAGCCCCCCCCCCCCCCCCGCCCCGTGCAGGCCTTCACCACACTATTATCTGTAAGTTCCTTTTGACATCATGGCCACAGGAAAACAAAGCTTCCTTATAAGACTATTATAAGTAAAATCTTTTGCAGATTTGGATTCAGAAACAATAGCAAACTTGTAGACTTCCTTTTTTTTAGTTAGGAGCTAATGAATTAAAGTGGTGAAAGATGATATACAGTATGCATGATTCTGTGATAGATGTTAACTGTATTACCCATATTCAGCATGATGCAACTTAAATAGCATCTGATATTCTTTTGTTGAAACTGCAATAATAGTTACAAAATATTCTTACTTCATAATATACATTCTTTCAACTGAGTTATGATAGTGATTTTGTTAGCATCCAGAATCCCTCAATTCTCATTCTAAAACCTATTGGCTCCCTTTAACAAATGCAGTTGAAAGAAACTTCAATCTATTAAAAGCTCTGATATCATATTTTAATTCTGAAGAAAATGTCTTAAAATTGTTGTTGACTTTTTGAATAAGTCACTGAACAAAGCCTACTTATTTCTTGTTCATGTTTTATAATATTTCTCTAGAAATGAGATTACATGCTTTGAAAAAAAGAGCAGTGTGTTAAAGTGCTTCAGGAACTTGTTGAATATGCTGGAGAAATAATTGCTGAAAAATGTTTCCCTTTATGTGTTAAGGCTGTTCTTTAATGAACAGGAAAAGAAACTCTGACTTGGAATGGGTAATTATTATGAAATTTGTCAAGACTATTAGTTTAAATGAATTTTATCACTTGAAGAATTTGATTTAGTAACAAGGATGTTATTGAATACTAGAGGCCCATTGCAGGATATTTGTGCAAAAATAGGCCTTTATTACCCTGGCTTAACTCCTAGCCACCGGGGAGCCAGCAAGTCCTTGTGGAGCTTGGCTATAGTAGTCCCCTCTGCCCCCCTTCCTCTCATAGCAGGCATCACGCCCCTCCTGGTCACTCAACACCTGAATATGCAAATCAACTTCCATATTTGTTGGGTTCATTTGCATACTCACTCTGATTGAATGTGGGCATAGCAAAGTGATGGTTAACTTGCATGTTTCTCTTTTATTAGGTAAGATTTTCCCAGCATGGAAGCAAGAAAAGGAAAACAATTGATAACAATGTTGTTTTTTTGTCAGTGAGCAACACTTAAAAAAAATTAAGAGATTCAACACAATCCTGAACAATGGAAAAGTGAGCTAGGCCACCAAAGATGATATTATGTAATTCAACAAAGCGAATTTGAAGATCAGTTCTCAGAATTGTTAACTGTATCAGTACATTTGCAGTTTACTAGGTCATAATAGTAATGATGAGCATATATTCTCATTAATGAATTTTCAAAGGGCAAAATAATTAAACAAATTGTCAGTGACACTATTAAGCTATGCCATAATGTAAATGGAAAACAGACTGAAAGTGCAAGGAATTTGATAAGCAAATTTTATAAAAGAAAAAAACGTTGAGGAGAGATAAATCATCAGGGGAATATAACAAAAGGAAGAAATATATATTTAGAGTTTATAATGGAATTCAGATAAACAACAAATAATGGTTTAATATAAGTATATCCCATGAAATGCTTTTTTCTTTTCATTTTAATGTATATATGCATAGAAAATGTTATAGGCTGGATTGTGTTTCTTCAAAATTCATATCTTGAAGTCATAACTCCAAGTATCTGGGAATGTGACTATTTTTGAGACAAGGATTTTAGAAATATAATTACCCTGTTTCCCTGAAAATAACACAGTGCCTTATATTAATTTTTGCTCCCAAATATGTGCTAGGTCTTATTTTCAGGGGATGTCTTATTTTTCCATGAAGAAGAATATGGTACACATTTACTGTTAAATGAAAATAAAGGAAATTTATTACCTGTACACAGTAAGGTAGTACAGTAGTTGTCAACACAAACCAGACAAACTGTGAATCCTACAGTATCTTGAATTTACTCATTTATTCAATGACAATCATGTCATCATCTTCTGGAACATCATCATAACAATCCAATTCCTGAATTTCCTGGTGAATTTCTTGTGACTCCATGTCTTTCAGAATCAGCAGACCAAATCTCTCATGCTTAGCAATAGCACTGTCTTTAAATGAGTACTTGTCAAGGTAGCCTGCTCGCAGTGCATTTGCAATGCAACTGTCAGTGATTTTCTCCCATGAATTCTTTATCCAAGTCACAACTTCTTGCAGTTTAGGTTTCACAAAGTTTCCACGCTGATTTCTCTCCATTCACACAGCAGTGAGGTCAGGACTCCACGTAACATCACTGGTTGCTAGAGGCCAGTCTGGATGGCCCTGGTGACCAGTTTACGGTAAATTAATTTTCATTCTGAGACAGAGCCTGGGGGCCTTATTTTCTGGGGAATGCCTTATATTTCACTCAGAAAGAAACCTGTAAGTAGGTCTTATTTTCGGAGGATATCTTATTTTCGGGGAAGCAAGGTATATTAAAATAAGATCTTTAAAGTAGACCCTAATTCAATGTAACTTGTGTCCTCATAAGAGGAAGATAAATTCATTCACTAGAAGGAAAACAAAGTAAATAACAACAACACAAAAACACAAGGAGAAATCTATCTAAAGTCAGAGACACCTAAGAAGAAACCAACCCTATTGAAACGTTGATCTTAGCCTCCAAAATTGTAAACAAATAAATATATGTTGCTTAAGCCACCCAGATTGTGGTACTTTTTTATGGTAGCCCTAGAAAACTAATACAGACAGTTAAAATAATTCAAATTTAGGTGCGTGCATTTTTATTTGCTAAATCTGGGAGCCCTAGGTAAGGGATAAGCAGAGATAAAGCTACCTGGTACTACAAGAGATGTCGCTGCCTGGATTATAAGCAAAAGATGGCTCTTTAGTGCTCTCAAATGATAGAGAGCAAATGATTCTAATCTCACACACACACTTTTCCATAGGACAGGAAAAAAGGAACAGTTCTCAACTTAGTTTCATATTACCAGACCCCTGGACACAAAAAGCTAAGGATAAAGGTACAAGGAGGCCAACTTCTAAGTCAATCTCACTTATGAACATAGATGCAAAAATTCTAGACATAATAAAAGTTTACTTAATCTGCAATATATAAAAAGAATAAGGCCAGTGGAGTAAGTGGATGCTGCATGGACATGCCCCCAAAACCAAAATGAAATTACAACTAAAATACAAAAGAAAAAAAATCCCGAATAATCAATTTAATGCAAGCTAGAGAGAATCCTGATAACCAAGGACAAAATGTAAGGAATGCATAAAGACTGATAGGAAGTGGGGAGCATGAAAAGGCTAGCCAGGTTCCCACAGACAGCAGCTGAAGTTCTCACAACAGGTTGTTGTGACTGACTAGCTCCCTCCTTTACTAACAAAACTAGTCAGAGTTTTCATTTGGACTCTGCTTCCCATTGGTTGAAACTGGTGTTGCCCTGGTAGCACATGTAAACATTCCTTCTTGGAATCCTGGGGAAAAGCTGTTGACTTTCTGAGGCTTCCCTGGCTACTACTTTTCCATACAAGACTCTGTTCACTCAGGTATTGGGGGTTGTTAGGTGGGAGGGCTCCACAAAAAGGACTTGCAGTGGTTCTCCTGATTCATCATACCTTTCATTCTGCTAACCTCTTAGAGAGAGAAGGGGAGAAAAAGTAATAGAAAAGGCCAGTCACAGGGTTGCTTAAGAATTGATTGTGCCCACAGATGTATGAGGATAAAATGTGAACTGCTTCCTGAGCCCTCCTCCCCCTTTTCCTCCTCCTGTTGTAGCACAGGGCTCCCAGGGGCAGTTCTTAAGGAGGTGCTTCTATGGATAAAGCCCCCATCTCACTGCTTTGTGTTGGGAGTCACACATTTGGCTTCCAGTCACTTCATCAAGAGACAATTTGCCGAAGCTAGGTCAATGAATGATCAAGTCACCAAATGAGCCATTTTTTGAAGGACTGAGTTATTGTATGGACTCACCAAAGCCTACCGAATTTACCAGTTTACCAAAAACATTCTATTGTCTTTAATTACGGAGTTTACAGCAAATTACTTTGGTCAAACTGGGCTGGGGAGAGCCAGTTCTCCAAGGTTAAGGGTCTTTAGACTCCCTCACTCTTCACCCTTCATTTTGGGTCTTTCATAGGAGCATTTTAAGCTCTGTTTGCCTCTGCCTCCATTCCCTAATGCTACAGCGGGGTGGTGGTGGTGGCGGCGGCATTGGTGGTGGTGGTTAACAGATCCCCAGAACTCTCTGTGAATCTTGGAGGGAGGAGGACAGTGTAGTTAAGAGCAGGGGCTGTGGAGTCAGACAGTCTGGGTGTGAGCTTGGCTTCCTTGTTTCACATGGTAACAAAAATAGGCACACTAAAAGTAGGATAGGTAGGGAAAGGTTAAGGGCATCTTTGGGGCTGACAGTGGGGAAACAAGGGCAAGGACAGTCACCCAGGGCTAGAAATGGTGGGGCCATAGGGCTGAGGGGAGAGAATGATTACTCTTACCAGACTGGGAAGTTGTGAGAGAGCTGCCCTGGAGAAGCTGCCTTCTCCATATACCAGCTACTGGTGACCCTGTAAGGAGACAGCCCTCTGGGGATTTAAGACCTTCAACCTCACTCTCCTCCATTCAGCCTCATCTCCCCATTGTGTGGAACCTCCTGGAAGGTAGAGGTCATGGGAGAGCCCATTGATAATAGTCCATCCAGGTCAGTCTTCCAGGGGAGAGAGCAGGGGAGATGGGGGGAGTGGATCTGGAAAGGCCAGTGAAATGTGCAAGATCTCACAGGGCTTGTGGTGAGAGTTGAGACCCATTAAACATTCCAAATTGGGAGTTGCTATCTATAGAAAAATAAATAGCTCCCTTTGGAGAGAGATATACCCACTTTCCTGCAGCACTCCCAATGCAAGTACTGCTTGCAAGGGAAAATATTAGCTATCATTTATGATGAACATTTTACTAAAACAGGAGCTGACAAATATTTTTTAACAAGAAAAATTTTAATTACATGTATATATATATATATGGGAATCTTGCACTGAGAGTTAAAAATCCAAAATACATGAGAGGTTCCGACAAATATTTTCTTTTAAAAACTATGTTTATTGATTTCAGAGGGGAAGGGAGAGGGAAAGATAGAAACATCATTGTTGAAAGAGAATCATTGATCAGCTGCCTCCTGCACACCCCCCACTGGGGATTGAACCTGCAACCCGGGCATGTGGTCTGACCAGGAATTGAACTGTAACCTCCTGGTTCATACTTCAACACCCAACCACTAAGCCATGATGACTGGGCAACAAATACTTTTTCTTTTATAAAATATATTTTTATTGATTTCAGAGAGGAAGGAAGAGAGAGAGAGAGAGATAGAAACATCAATGATGATAGAGAAACATTGATTGGCTGCACTGGGATCGAGCCCGCAACCCAGGCATGTGGCCTTAACTGGAATCAAACCTGGGACCCTTCATTTTGCAGGCCAATGCTCTATCCACCAAGCCAAACTGACTATAGGGCAACAAATATTTTCTTGATGTGATAAATCTCAAGCCATAAACCAGCATTACACTTACTGGTGTAAGGCCAGAAAGCATGCCTGTTAAAGTCAGACACAAAGGAAGGATTTAAAATATATATATATATATATATATATATATATATATATATATATATATATATATAATTGATTTTTCACAGAGAGGAAGGGAGAGGAAAAGACAGAAATATCAATGATGAGAATCACTCATTGGCTGCCTTCTGCACCCCCTCCTCCCACAGGGGATCAAGCTTACAATCTGGGATGTGCCTTGACCCGGAATCGAACCGTGAACTCCTGGTTCTTAGGTTGCTGCTCAACTGCGGAGCCAAGCTAGTCAGGCTGGAAGGATTTTTAAAATTCTTTATTTAAAATATTACACAAGTCTCCTTCCTCCCCCCCTCCAATGACCTCTCCCCAGCCATCACCTCCCACAAGCCCTCAGCCCCCTTCTGTCTGTGTCCATTGGTTTTGTTTATATGCATACATACAAGTACTTTTGTTGTTCTCTTACCCCTTCAACACCCCCCACCGCCTTCCCTCTGTTTGATGCTTCTATGGAAGGATGTTTATTTTTTATTGATTTTTTACAGAGTGGAAGGAAGAGGGATAGAGAGTTAGAAACATCAATGAGAGAGAAACATTGATCAGCTGCCTCATGTACACTCTCTACTGGGCATGTGTCCCCAACCAAGGTACATGCCCTTGACTGGAATCGAACCTGGGACCCTTGAGTCCGAAGGTCAATGCTCCATCAACTGAGCCAAACCGATCAGGGCAGAAGGATGTTTTTATCTCCACATTCACTTCACATTTTTCTGGAGGTATTTACCAACGCTAATATATATTTCAGGAAGAAATGAATTTCTGGCAGATGACATTATTGTATACCTGGAAAATCCAAGAGAAAAACCTGAAAAACCAACCCCTCCTATACTGTATTTTTTCTAATTTTCATTTAAATTTACTTTATCTTTTAGGAGTCACGGGCTCTCAATTGCCTAAAGCAGGGTTTGAGGTTCTATTAAAGACTCAAGTAGAAATCAGTATTGTTAGAACTCCAAAGAAGTTAAGAATCATTCTACTACATCTTAACTCTTCATAGTTATGTGAATCTGAAAATCATTGTTTTTTAGGAAAAGAACATCTCAGTGGCCAGGCACAAAGAATAAATAGTAAGTCCTCACTTCTTCCTCATCCCTTAATCCCCTCCCCTGAGGAAATAATCGTTTTCTGTCTCTTGTGATTCTTCAAGAGATAGTCTGTACTTTACAAGTGTGTATGCATGTACACAAAAAGGTAATTTCTTGAGTTTCTTTTTCTAGAAAAAGAAAATGAAGAAGACTAGAAGTATCAGATTTAATAATATGGTAGATGTATATAAAGAAGTTCCAATACCATTGATTGATAAAGAAGACATTGATGTGATTGAACCAGCAACGGATGAAGAAGACAGTGATGTCACTGAACCAGCAAAGATTGAAGAACACACCGAAGTGACTGAAGAAGCAATGGGTAAAGAAGAGAGCAAGGTGACTGAACCAGCAATGGATGAAGAAGACATCAATAAGACTGAAGAAGCAATGGATAAAGAAGAGAGCAAGGTGACTGAACCAACAATGGATAAAAAAGACAGCAATGTCACTGAACCAGCAATGGAAACAGAGAGCAATGAGATTGAACCAGCAATGGAAATAGAGAGCAAAGTAACTGAACCAGCAATGGATACAGATATCAATGTGACTGAATCAGCAATGCATACACACAGCAATGTGACTGAATCAGCAATGTATAAAGATAGCCATGTGACTGAACCAGCAATGCATACATATAGCTATGTGACCCAACCATCAGCAATAGGTAGCGGCAGCATTGTGACTGGACCAGCAGTAGTTATAGACAGCAATATGCTTGAACCAATAACAGATGCAGAAGATGAGCATGTGAATGAAATAGCACTAGATTTAGCTGAGAATGTCATCACTGCTGCTCTTAATATTGTGGAAGGTAGTGATCTTGTTTGGTTGCCTAAAGGACTGTCTTGTTATATAATGTCACACTACCAGACAACTAACAAATTCACATATTTTTTTTGCAGAAGATGATGAATACACCATCAAAAACATTAACTGACTCACACATGGTGAATTCACACCAGAAAAGTGCCGTAAACAAATCGAAGACTTCATTACGGTAAGATAGTTGACCACTCCAGCTTGGTGTACAAAGGTGAAGAACAATAAAAAGGCTCTTCCTTTTAAAAAATATTTTCATTGATTTTTTTTAGAGAGAGAGGGAGAAAGATATAGAAGCATTAATGAGAGAGAAACATCTATCGATAAGCTGCCTCCTGCACATCCCCCCCCCCAAACCCCCACTGGGGGACAAGCCAACAACCTGGGCAGGTGTCCTGATCAGGAATCAAAACTGAAAAAAGGCTCTTCTTTGATGAAAAGTTTAAATTTCAGAATCCTTAAGAGATTATATAAAAGGCAACCAAATGTCCTCATCTGGATCCCAAAATCGACATGCAATAGTCTTTGAAGGTGAAAAGCACAATTGTATTTCCCTGTGCTCCTGTCATCCCAACCTTAAATTTTCCTAGTAAAATCTGATATTCCCAACTAAGAAACTTTCCCATCTGGTACTCTAAATGGGGCCTACTGGTCTAAGGAGGGAGTTGCTTCTCTCAAACAAGAGTTCTCCAACACCAACTTTATTTTTATTTATTTGTTAATCCTCACCTGAGGATTTTTTCCGTTAATTTTTAGAGAGTGGAAGGGAGAGAGAGAGAGAGAGAGAGAGAGAGAGAGAGAGAGAGAGAGAGAGAAAGTGAGAGAGAGAGAGAGAGAGAGAGAGAGAGAGAGAGAGAGAAAGTGAGAGAGAGAGAGAGAGAGAGAGAGAGAGAGAGAGAGAGAGAGAGAGAGAAACATTAGTCTGAGAGAGACACATTAATTGGTTACCTCTCTCACATGCCCTGATTCATCCTGGGGGCTAGGGGAGGGTTGAACCTGCAACCCAGGTATGCCTTTGACCACCGTAGATTGGGAATCAAACCTGCAACCTTTAAGTACATGGGCCAACACTCTAACCATTGAGAAACACTGGCCAGGGCTCCAACACCACCTTTAGAATGCTCATATTAACAGAGGGGATGCACATGGATCAAAACCGGTTTCGGCCGTTTCTTTTTGATTAGATTCAGATTAAGCATTTGGGGGCAGAAATGATACAGCTATCTCAATACATCATTTTAGGAAGCACCTGATGTCAGTTTTCCTAATGTTCGTTGGTCCCAATATTGGTGATGTTAACTGGGATCATTTAATAAAGTTGGTGTCTGCAGGTCTTGCCCCACTGTCAGGTGACTATTTTCCCCTTTACAATAAATATGTAATTTGTGGGGGCTGATACTATATAAATAACTTATTCCTCAGTAATTTTCACTCATTAGTTTTAGCATCCTTTCATGATTTTCTCAATACTCTATGGTTTAAAATAACTTGTTCCTACTCAGACTAGAAGTTGTTTAAATATATTATTGTCTTACTCCTAAGTTAATACCAATTCCTCTACAATAAATTGTGTTCTCAGCTGCTGGGGGGTTTCCCACTGAGAACTCTGGGATCAAAACCCCAAGCTCAGATTCCCAGCCCAGAGCCCCAGAACTGAGAAATATGCCCACATAATATCTGAGTGTGAAAAGCAACATAGTTGCTGTCTACTAGGGAGAGGCAGCTGGAAATGCAGCATCCTCTTAAAGGGCCAAAATTTAATGTTCAGCCACTCACCTGGGGCACCAGCAGAGGGAGGGCAGAGTGAATTGGAGCTGTGTGAGCAGAAGCTAGATTTGGGGCCTCTAGGTCTAGAGTTTGGAAGGCAGCTACCCAGGTTCCCTGTGCCAAGCTATTCCCTCTTACTGCAAAGGACATCTTTCTGTAGCAGAACTTGACCACCCAGGCAACTTTTGTCTTAGGGGTTGGGGGGAGAGCAAGTTCCCTACACTCTTGGAAAATAATTTGCCACTCCCTGTGGAGTTTCTGAGGTACATTAAGAGACTGAGAATAACAATCAGAATAACAATTGCAGACGCAATTGTCCCACCCTGTGATTGATAGAATGAGACTAATTAAGGCTGAATAACAATCAGACTAGAGACAGAGGTGTGTCTCTGGAGGCGTTGAGTCTTTGTCTAATCTAATTTGGGGTGCCATTAGTCTCAGTGATGCCTCTTCTAGGAATATATCCTAAGAAACCCGAAACACCAATCAGAAAGACTGTATGCACTGCTATGTTCATAGCAGCACAATTGACAATAGCTAAGATCTATAGATGAGTGGATAAAAATTCTGTGGTACATTTATACAATGGAATACTATGCAGCTATAAGTAAAATGATCTTTTACCCCTTGAGACAGCATGGACAGGTCTGGAGAGTATTATGTAAGTGAAATAAGCTAGTCAGAGAAAGAAGTATCACAAGATCTTGCTCATATGTTGGATCTAATGAACAAAATAAACTGATGAATAAAATAGACCCAGAGACATAGAAGCTTGGAATGGACTGTTGAATCTCAGAGGGAAGGTGAGGATAGGTGGGTGGGAGGGAAGAGATCAACCAAGAACTTATATGAATATAGCATATCCCACAGACACAGACAATAAGGTGGTGAAGGCCTGTCATGGGGAGAGAAGCTAGAAAGGGTCAATAGGGGGAAAAGGGGGGGGGCATATGTAGTACTTTCAACAATAATTTTTTTTTAATTAAAAAACAACAGTAATACACTGGGAGCAAGGTAATGTATCATTAGAAAATCAGAGTAAGAGATAAAATTCATAAAATCATTTTAATGTAAAAAGCTTTTGATAAATTGAATGAACATTCCAGATAATAAAGAAAAGTAAATTAATTCTCTTACGCTATGGAAGAAGAAAGTAATTTAACCCATTAAATCTATTAGTCATTGGTGAACTTTTATAAGATTTTCATTTCAGAGAATGATGTTCTACATGGCTATTCAATGTTGTAGTGAGGATGTTCACCCCATAATAAGGCAGATAGTATTTACAAAGTATAGTGAAATTGTAAAGGATGAAACAAAACTGTATGATTCAGAAGTGATATGATTATGTGTCTGAATAATCCAATATAACAGAAAAATGTATGAAATATTGTTTTAATATATTAATTTCTTATAACAAAATCAGTTGTATTTCTACATCTCAGGAAAAAGGCTAAAATGTAAATTTAAGAAATACCATCTGCAATAGGCTTTAAAATGTCATGTACTTAGAAGTATCTAACACAACATGTATATAATTTTATAAATAAATTTTGTAGCCTTAATGAAGGAAATTGTAAAGACAAATGGAAAGACATGCTTTTTCATGAAATAGAAAGCACAATAACAATATTTTATATGATCTCCATCTTGCATTTATTATACATTTTATTTCTCACATAATATGAGAGAGATTGGTGTTATTGCCTCAAGTTTAAATATAAAACACTGTGGGTCTATACATTCAAGAAATTGCCTAAGGTCATATTGTAAGCAGAAAGGTAGAACTTGGATATATATTTCCGCCTCTAAAGTCCCTGTTTTCTCCACAATACCATGGGTGTAAACAATGCTAGTTCTCTGCCCAGATACCCTCAAATACCTCTTATAATCTTTGTCCATCCCTTTCCACACTACTGAATGCTTTGCTGCTGAGTTGTCATACATTTAACCATCAGAGGGTCACCTTTGAGAATTGAGTCTCCTTGTTCACACAGAGAATCAGAAATCTCTAGTAATGTTATACCCCTCCTATCTTTTCCAAATCCCTAGACAATCTATGACCTATCCAGTTCAGAGAATTGGAATTGCCTAAGAATTTTATATTCCCACATCCAATCCCAGCATGATCCATAGTCAACAATAATAAAGCTCCTTCGCCTCAAGGCCAAAACAATGTAGCATTAAACTGTGTCTGAGACCTCACCTGAAATTATACTCTTAGTTGACTTCTTCCTCTTTTCTATTCTGCCCCTTCACTTCCTTAATAGTTTCTCCAGAAGGAAAATTTTTAATAAAACACTTGCACCCAAAATTTTGGTTCATTTTGGAGAACATCACCTACTAAATCTACATTGTAAGATACAGTATATTTACTTCAGATTCACAACCTAGATAGTAAGCCCCAAATCAAATAAGTATGCTTGGCACATGAGCTTTAAAAAATATATTATTAATGTGAAATTGGAAGTAATAGTGTTAAATTATTATTCAATTATAATGATCCTATATAATAAAACAGTAATATGCAAATTAACTATCACTCTGCTATACCCACAAGCCTTGCCACAAGCCAATAAGGAATGAGTATATGCAAATTAGCCCCAACCAAGATTGCTTTGGTCACAGAGGGAGGCTTGGGTCTCCCTGGCAGTGGAGGAAGCCAAGCCTTCCACATATCCTGGTGGGCCCAGGCCTCCACTCAAAGCTACAAAGTTTCAATTACAGAAAATAAATAAATTCCAACAGAAATGACTGCCATCATGGAGTGAGCAGGAGGCTTGGTTTTGCTCCAGGCTTCAAAGTTTTAATTGTAGAAGATAAATAAATCCCAGATATCAGGGCCTCTGTTTGGGTCACTGGGGGGTGTGGCCAGCCTGCAAACCACCACAAGCCCCTCGCCCAGACCATCCCATGCCCCAAGGGAACCCCACCCTGATCTGGGACACCCTTCAGGGCAAACCATCTGGCTCCCACCCATGTGCCAGGCCTCTATCCTATCTAATAAAATAATAATATGCAGATTGACCATCACTTTAACACACAAGATAGCTGCCTACATGTGGTCAAAGATCCTGCCCCCATGCGGACACAAGATTGCCACCACAAGATGGCCCGAAGGGAAGGGAAGATAGGGGAAAACCAGGCCTGCAAAGGAAGGCAGTTGGGGGTGATCAAGCCTGCAGGAGTGGGCAGTTAGAGGTGACCAGGTCAGCAGAGGAGGGAAGTGGAGGCAACCAGGCCTGCAAGAAAGGGCAGTTGGGTGGGACCCAGGCCTGTAGGGGAGAGCAGTTGGTGGGGACCAGGCCTATAGGGGAGGGCAATTAGGGGTGACCAGGCCTGCAGGGAAGGGCAATTAGAAGTGACAAGGTTGGCAGGGGATCATTTAGGAATCAATCTGGCTTGAGTGGTTAGGAGGTGATCAGGCTGGCAGGCAGAAGTGGTTATGGGCAATCAGGAAAGCAGACAGGAGAGCATTTGGGAGCCAGCAGTCCTGAATTATGAGAGGGATTTCTGACTGCCCTTTTAGGCCCAATTCCACTGGGATTGGGGCTTAACGGGCAGTAGGACATCCCTGGAGGGATCCCAGATTGGAGAGGGTTCAGGATCCACCCCCCCATGCACAAATTTCATGCACCAGGCCTCTAGTGTTTATTAAATTATTTTAGTAGTCTTTGACAAATAATTTTATCTACCTGGCTTTAAGTTTTCTCCCTTGATAAATGAGTTTGTTGGATAAGATAGTCTCAAAACAATAGATTTCAAAAGGAGGAGATTCTTAGCAAAAGACATTTCGTAAAATCTGAGGACAATTGGATTTTCACAACTAGAGTTCTTCTTGTGATTCTAGTCTGTAGACACCAAGGATGCCGCTAAGCAGCTTATAATTTAAATACAATACAACAACAAAATTATTTGGTCCAAAATATCAGTAGTGTTTAGATTGAGAAACCTTGATATAAGTTCTTATTTGTCTCTGAAGTTCATGCTATCTTAGTCAATTATATGTCAGTTCATCATTTTGATGCAATCAATATATTTTACATTTATGAGAAACCGTTCAACTCAGTCAGGTATCTGAGTACTAAACAGTTAGTCACTGGTCTGTTTATAAGCAATTGATTGTCCGTTAAGGTAAACTACTTTTGCATGGACACATAGGCTTTGAAACTTAACAGTCAATGATCTGCTTGCTGCTCTAGAAAATTATTTTTTTATAAAATGTGTAACAGAGGATAGAGATTATCTCAAGAAAGCATATTCAATTGCAATTTGTTTTATGTAGAACAACATGGGCTAATTAAATAAAGCATGTAACGTGCCATTTTATGGCATGCAACAATCTACCTAATAAAATAGTAACATGATAATTGACCTTACCTTTGTGATGCCCACCAGCCAATCAGGAGTGAGTATGCAAATTAACACAACAAAGGTGGTGGGTTAATTTCCATAAACAGGCACCAAGCAGCCAGGGTGGGACACTTGTGTCTTCATCATGGCAACAACACAGTCATTCTGCAACACCCCAGCCATTCCAGGCCTCTGGGCAGCCTCGGAAGGCAGAAAGGTGGCTCTGGGCCAGAGTAAAAAGGTTGCTCTGGCCAGAGTGAAGGCAGTGCTGGCAGCCAGGGGAATGAAGGCCCGTTCTTGCACAAATCTTCATTCGTGCATTGGGCCACTAGTTATAGGTAGCTGGATTGAAAAGCTATGAGCAGGATACACTTTTGACTATTTTAATCTCAGTAACCAAGCGAAAATCATTTAATACTCTTAATTTACTGTTCTTAATTGAGCAAGTTTCCAATGACAGTTGCCATGCTATAGTTTTTATTAAATTTATTGGGGCTGACATTGGTTGTTATAAATTTATAGAACAGTGAACACATTAAAAGTAGATGTGATTAAAAGTTAATTTGTTATATTTACCAAAAATTGTTCAATTTTTACTTAATATTGATCATATTTATTTTTAATGGCACATGTTAAATGTGCCATTAAAACATCCCAAACTAAATGAATTAATGCTAAACTCTCTATTTCTATCTTTTATATATTTTAAAAGCTTAATTGCTTTATAATGAAGCATAATGTAAAAACATAAAATATGGGAGCAAATGAAAAATGTATTAAAGTCCCATAGTAAAATTAATGCCACATATTGTATAAAGAATCTCTTACTATAAAATCCTCATCTTTTAAGAAAGAGAAAAACAGATGGGAGGACAATCTATTTTGGATTTAATAACAAAGTACATGAAAGTATATAAAGAAAAATGAAATAAAGATGTAAAAGCTGAATTCTAAAGGTAGATGCTTGGTTCTGTAGGCTGACTTACTCTTGTTTCCAGGGTTACAAAAAGAATGTAAATAAAACACAATAGATCTAGAGTGTTGTTAAAACAATTCTATGAATAAATGAATTAGTTTAAGAAATGGCTTCACCCAAATACAGCATAGCTATGATATAATGTGTTCTCTAGGGACAAATGGAAAATCTCTCATTGCTTCTGTGTTCACTATAGCTTTTAGGCCTTTGGAAATAAAGACTAGAGTATCATGTTTTGCATGTCTTTCTACATCTGCTACTTGATATTTTTATCATCATGTTTCTTTATAGAGCAGCAGGATTTTGTACCTTGAAGATAAGGAATTAGAAATGCAGAGATAAGACAGAAAGGTATAATATAGCAGTACTAACTATGGTCTGAATGTGTTGCCCCAAAATTCATATGTTGAAATCCTAATGTCCAAAGTGATGTTGTTAGGACCTTTGGGAGATAATTAGGCCCCAAGTGTGGAGTCATCATGAATGGGATTGTTGCCTTATAAAAGAGACCCCACACAGGTCCCTGGACCATTCTACCATAGGAGGATCCAACCAGAAGTTTGTAACCCAGAAGAGGGTCCTTCTCTGGCAATGCTGGTGCTTTGACCTTAGATTTCCCAGCTTTCCAAACTGTGAGAAATAAATTTTTGTTGTTTAAAAGCCACCTAGTCCAGTCAATGTGGCTCTTGTTGAGCATCAATTGCTGAATCAAGAGGTTGGGAATCGATTCCCAGTAAGAGCACATACTTGATTTGTGGGCTATGCAGGAGACAGCTGATCTCTTTCATCATTGCTATTTCTATCTCTCTCTCCCTCTCCCTTCCTCTCTGAAATAAATAAAAATATATTTTAAAAAATGAAAAATAAAAGCCACCTAGTCTGAGGTATTTTGTTATAGCAGCCCAAATGGACTAAGATAAACAGTATTCAAACTGTATATATTTTTTCTCATATTTCTCATGACTCATGGGGAAATGGCCTACAAATTCTCATGAACAATACCTAGCACATTGATTATGTCATTAACTTTATTACTCAAGATAAATTTTAATTAAAATACTTGAGGTGCTTTAATAAAAGGGTTTGCCATCTTCTTTATATAAGAAAAAGGTAGGGCTATTTATAGAGTGTATATAAAATCTGGAGATATAAGGAAAGCATATAGATTATAACAAAAGACATCTTTACTCTGTAAAATAATTCAATCTGTGTTTCCAGACTTTATAGACACTTATATGAAACAATCTCCAAGATATATTGCTAGTGGTGGGAAAGCAAATTGCACTGCTATATTACTATATTTACATGTCATTTAAATGCACATTTATATCCACATAGAATGATCTTATAATAAAGTTGCCTGGCAGTAAGGATGAGAGAGGGGATTGAAGAGAACTCAAGAGATTAAATTTTTTAATGTATGTTTAAAATTTTTACAGTGTGAAAATGTTAATAGAACACCACGTCAGTATTTTAACTCTACTCAGTAACAAATCACTTGCAAATACTTCACACCTTACCCTGATTCTCCAGTCTCTGTGAGTACAAGGGTGGATTGGTTTCTCAGGAAGCATCCTGGGCTAATTGACAGAAATCTAGGTGCTAATCTCTCCTCTGGCAGAAACTGCATGGGAGGCCCTGAATTAATCACTATTTTCCTATGTGAAAATATTTTTTATGGCTCCCCATCCATAAATGGCAATTTTAAGGTCTTGTTCTACATTACTATTTTTTAAAATGTCATTACTATTTTTAAAAAATACATTTTTATTGATTTTTTTTTGAGAGGAAGAGAGAGGGATAGATAGAAACATCAATGAGAGAGGAACATTATTGACCAGCTGCCTCCTACATGCACCCCACTGGGGAATGAGCCCCCCACAGGCAATTGAGCCCACCACCTGGGCATGTGCCCTAACTGGGAATCCTACTGGCAACATCTTGGTTCCAGGATCCATGCTCAGCTGCTGAGCCACATTGGCCAAGTCTACATTACTATTTTAATTATTTATTGACTAATCAGAGGTCAGGTAAAACTATGAACCAATCCAGATGTCCTGTGCTAGCTCTTAAAACACTTCACTTCATGATTGTTTCATAATATTCTTCTGAGAAACTGAAAATAAGCACTACTGGAAAAAGATTGTTTCCAATGAGACATGGACAAGGTCAAGTAATCAGTGTGTATATTCAAGGCCACACCACAGCTAAAAATAGGACTAGTGATCCCTCCTTGTCAGTAATTTCTGCTTTCTGATCAATGATGTCTCTAAGCCAAGCATTATTACCCTATCTTGTGAACAAAAATTACTGAAAAGCTAATTTCTAAATTGCTCTATCTTCTTGACAAGATCTAATCCAAGGCAAGATTCTGAGAATATCAAGCACAAACCCAGACTTATAAACAGCCCCTCTTAAATTCCTATTACTGAGATACCCTAAGGTTCCCTATGGGGTATGCTTTCATTTTCTGCAGTCTACTAAATAAACCTGACTTTGTTGTATTCCAGGCTGTCTTTTTGAGCTTTGACACTTCATTTTGACAATCAAAATGATCATTCATTCCCTGACTAGTGTGGCTCAGTTGGTTAAGTGTTGTCCCATGCACTGAAAGGTCATTACTTTGATTCCCAGACAGGACAGATGCCCAGGTTTTGGGTTCAGTCCCCAGTAGGGTTTTGTACTGGGGGCAACCAATCTATGTTTCCTCCTCTCTGACTCTTCCTTCCTCTCTCTCTAAAAATCAATAAAAACATTTAATATATGTGTAATTTATAAAACATAAACTACATCTTTTGTCAAAAGATACTTTCTTAAGTCAAGAAAACATCCTTACATTGAAATAAAACACAAACAATAGCAAGAAGCCTTCATTAATCCATATTCTAGGACTAGGAGATAGTCTTTTTTACATTCTCAAATTTTTATCACATTCCTCCAAATCATATGGCTTCATTAATTATATAGGCCTTTCTTTCAGGGATAGCTTTAACATATTCACAAATTTTAGTAAATTACAAATTATATCTAGAAATGCTAAATACTTGTACTAGTTATATATTGCTGTATAAGAAATGACCCCAAATCTAGTGACTTAAGGCAAGAAACATTTTTGAAATATATTTTTATTGATTTTAGAGAGGAAGTAAGAGGAAGAGAGAAAATAACTCCCACAGAGAAAGAATCATGGATCAGCTGCCTTCTGCAAGTCCCCCACTGGGGATCGAGCCCACAACCTGGGCATGTACCCTTGATTGGAATCAAACCTGGAAACTTTCATTTCACAGGCTGATGTTCTATCTGCCGAGCCAAACTGGCTAAGGCAAGAAACATCTTTTAATCTTACAGTGTCTTTGGGTGAAGAATTGGGAGAGGCTTAATGGGTAGTGCTTACTGGTTCAGTTCTCTTAGGAGACCTTGAATCTCTTTTACAATCTCATGGAGACCTAAATAAATGGGTC
The DNA here is from genome assembly GCA_963924515.1 of Vespertilio murinus. Taxonomy (NCBI): domain Eukaryota; kingdom Metazoa; phylum Chordata; class Mammalia; order Chiroptera; family Vespertilionidae; genus Vespertilio; species Vespertilio murinus. The sequence goes on from OZ004710.1 coordinate 22,143,326, forward strand.
AATGTAAATTAACATTTTATCAATCTATTTCCCTGTTGCAGGTATGCCATTGAATAATTATAATCCAATTGCAGGCCTTTTACCCTGTTTCCCCGAAAATAAGACAGTGTCATATATTAATTTTTGCTCCCAAAGATGCACTAGGTCTTATTTTCAGGGGATGTATTATGTTTCCATGAAGTAGGTCTTATTTTCGGAGGATGTTTTATTTTTGGGGAAACACGGGTAGTATGTTTGTTCCATAAATACATTACTAGAGGTCTCATAATGCCTCTGTGAATCCATTATTCAAATGAATAATCTGAGGATTAGAGAACTTGAATGTCTTGCCCTATATCATACAGCTATGGTAAAGTAAAATCAGAATATAAAAACAAACTTAACCACCTAAACCATGCCTTTTGTTCAAGATCAGATCTTCCATAGAAAATAATTTTTTTAAATAAAGGAGAGAAAGAAATAGAAATATTCATAATTGAGCCCTTATTTGATAACATGAATATTTATATATATCTCACTTAATCAAGTCTGTTTGCAAATGATAGTCCATAAGTCTCTCTCCATTAGTAAAAATTATATTCAAAAAATTTTCCACATACGCAATAAACTCATATCACCAGGATTACCAAAATTCTTTGTTGCAGGTATGAACATCGAGGTCCAAAGGAGAAGTCATATTTTGCCTCAAAATATTTTGCCCCAATTTTCCATGTTATTTTCTTCTTGAATACATTTCTTTAAAAACAGATATGTTTTATTGATTTCAGAAACAGGGAAGGAAGTGAGATATAGAAATAGCAATGGTGAGAGAGAATAATTGATTGGCTACATCCTACATGCACAGGGATGGAGGCCACACCTGGACACGTGCCCTGACTGGGAATTGAACCGCATCCTCCTGGTTCATGGGTTGACACTCAACCACTAAGCAACACTGGCCCTGAATATATATTTCTATCTCATTTATTTTTCTTCTGTGGAACAGGAAAGATCAAATATATATTATTTATACCTTCTGATAAAATTACTGCAGTGAGAAGAAGCTTCAGTCAAATTTTTTATTTCTTCTCAACTTCAGCATTTCAAGGAATTTGTTTCTAACTGTGTCTATTAAGAAGGGAGCCAGAAGGAAAGGACTCAGAGAAAGGTACATCAAGTAGGACATGAAATTTTAAATATTTAATGTGAACAAGAAGATTAAACTGCACCTAATTTCAGCTAGTACTTTCAACACTGAAAGGTATAGATATCAGAGAAAGAAGAAATACTAGAAATGTAGTTTATATAAAACTGTATGAAGCAAGGTTACTTGGGTGACTCTCATATACAGTTTTAAATATGTGTCAAAAGAAGCTATGCACAATTTCTGTAATCACAACATTAAACTTAATCTGACAGTATAGTGGGAATAATTCAAGATTTGGTGTCATAAATAAATGAGCTCTGCTTGTACTTTTACCACTACTTGTAATGGGACTTTGGATAACCTATCTGTGACTCACTTTGTTTATTAGTAAAATGGGAATCATAATAATGCCTTTTCCCCCCTTACTGGGGTAAAGGTTAGAACTAATGTAGATAATTTACCTAATACAGAGTAAAAGCTTAGGAAGTGGGCTTTAATCAGTTTTAGTTTACATTCATTTATTTGCCTGTGTGTGGGAGCGTGTGCTATTTTAGGAAAGCAAGACAGAGAAATGTTTCCCCCCCCCCCCTTCCTAGCTACTCAGTTCTTAGATCTCTAGTACTTGGACATCCACCTCTTTTTAGGGCAACTTACCCACATCAAGTAAGTGCTGAAACTTGAAGCAGCTTTGAAAAACATGTTTCCTTTTCTGAGTACCAAGAAATAGCTTTCTTTGTGAAAAGTTTTCAGAGGTCATGTAGACTTACCTCACTTATGTTTCTGATTACTAGACTACACATTTTGGATTTTTATTTTCTCAAATGTAAGCAAGGCTTCCCAATGAGTTCCCAATTTATAATGCTAAAGCATTTTAGCTAGCTTGATAAAATGGCTCTATGTATACATGTTTGTATTTCCAATCCTTGCTGAATATAAAGTTGATAGACAAGAAAAATCCTTTTAAACTTTACAAATATAAGCTTTTATTTGCTCAAAGCCAGAAAAATATCTCATAATAATACATAACTAGTTCTTAATCAGGTCTTAAAATTATTTTGTATAAACAGCTGCCAAGAATAAATGAGATGTTGATAGATCTTTATAGACTAATATTTATATTACTTGTATGTGCTCAATCATGAACTGCAAGGAAATGGAAAAATAAACATCCCACTGCCTTAAAACTTTATAAATGACTGATTATTATAAGTCAGTATAGACTAGTTTATTTGAACAGTAGTAAATTCTAAAATATGGCCTGTTTGAAAACACAAAATTTGAGAAACTTTAAAAGAATTTTCCCTTTTTCAATTGTCAGTAGGAATTCACAAATTTACGGGTACTCAGCTTAGTTCCAAACAATCTTATGTTTCACATTCTTTGCTTATTCGGTTTACAAAGATTCTTTTTATAAGGAGTATTTTCTGGCTTTCCCCCAAATCCCACTTCTATGGACTTCTTCTGCAGTGTTGGGACCTGAAAGTTACTTTACAATTAGTCTACTTCTCTTTCTTCCTCTAATTCAGTGTTCAGAGTACATTTCAGCAGGTATACCTCCTAAACCTTAAATATTCAAGATTCAAACTACCCTGAACACTGTTACAGTCCTGACAGTTCTGCACAATGCTGTTGTGAACATTCTCCTCAGATCCTCCTGAATCTGAGGTGATGATCATATAAACCTCTGTTTTTTTCCTCTGGTAAATAGCTCAATTCAGGCTAATAATTCTGAATCAGAAATTTTTATCTTAGCTTAAGTCTTGCACCCAAGGGCAGAGGGATCACTGAAATTACTTACAGCAAACCAACTATGAAGAATAAAATGAAGAACTAGAAATACAAATGAGGTCTAAGTAAAACAATACTAGAAATGGATAAGTTGGACTTCATAAAAATTTGAAATTTCCATTCCACACAAGATAATTTCAAGAGAATTAGAAGGGAAACCACAGACTAGGAGAAACTATGCTCAAAAGATAAGGATGATTAAAGACTGTTACCTGAAATTAGAAAGAACTCTTAGAATTCGACAATAAGAAAATGAACAAACCAATTAATAAATGGGCCAGCTCTGGCCAAGTAGTTCAGTTAGATAGAACATCGTCCTGATACAGCAAGGTTGTGGGTTCAGTCCCAGGTCAGGGTATACAAGAATCAACCAACAAATCCTATATAATAAAAGCCTAATATGCAAATAGACTGAACAGCTGAACAATGGGTGGAATGACTAGTCGCTATGATGCACACTGACCACTAGGGGGCAGACACTCAACACAAGAGGTGCTCCCAGCCTGCAAGCCCCAGGCAGCCAAGGTGGGTGCCAAAGAGGGGGCGAGCATCACCCCACCAGTTGCCCCATAGATTAGCCGATTGCTGAACAGGCCTAGGAACTTGACCCATGCATGAATTTCATGCATCAGGCCCCTAGTTCATAAATAAGTGGAACAACAAATTGATGTTCTCTCTCTCTTCTCACCCTTCTCTCTATATAACCCATATTTTTTTTAAAAAAATGGGTCAAAGACATTAACAGACACCTCATCAAAAAAGACATAGAAGTGGCAGATAAGGATATGAAAAGATGCTGCACACATATGTCATCAGGAAATTGAAAGTTAAAATGAGTAAGGTACCACTAAACACCTATTAGAAAGTTCAAAATCAGAACATTGGCAACAAGTGCTGGTGAGGATGTTCTGCACAATGGACCTTCTTCTCTATTTTGTTGTAAACCTAAAACTGCTCTAAAAATATAAAGTCTTTGAAATAGTGGCATAAAATAATAAAATGTCTTCTTAGTCCTTAATGTTTGGCACATTTTTTAGGATGGAAGTTTCATAAGGTCTTATTCATAAATATACTATCCACATCCTAACATTGTGGCTGGGATATAAGAGGGACTTAAGTGAATTGAAATTCTTGATCCATAACAAATTCCTTTTCTAGAAAGGAAAAACTGACCAAAGTTTATGAAAATATAACTTCTATTTTAATGCCAGATATGACCAGGTGTTCATACTGAGCCTCTTGCCAAGAACAACTAAAACTACCTGGTGAAATATAAAAAGAAACCTTTTAAAGATATTGTCAAGCTTATAAAGTAGGAAAGAATGATCAGGCAAAATTGAAGTGAAAGCTGGAACCAGATAATCAATCTGAGCACGGAAGCCAATTTCACCCTGAGGACATTTATGGAATTTGACTTTAAGTTTTCAAAATCTTGGTTTGGGATATAAAGGGTTAAATGCAGGCCTGCCAGAAGATGGAAACTTATAGGAATCCGCCACCCCTCATAAATCTGGGCTGCCTGTCAGGGTAAGCAAAACCTAGAATTAAAGCTGCCTGCACTGCCCACGCTATACCTACCCTCAGGAACTATAAGGAAGCCTGATGCCTGGGTGATGAGGAAAGAGTTGGTTTCTAGTGCTCTCAAATGTTCAAGGACAAATTACTTTAATCTCACAAACACTTTTCCATATGATGAGAAAAAGGAACACCTCCCAGTTCAGTTTCATGCTCTCAGACCGCTGGTACAGAAAGCTGAGGAGAAAAGTCAACATGTAGGCCCATCTCAGTCATGAACATAGATGTCAAAATCCTAGACATTATCATAATAAATGGAATCTTCAATGTATAACAAGAATAGAACACTTGGGGCAAATTAATTTACCATTAGAAACTAAGATAATGGAAATAATTGCATTGTTATAAGATGGGAAAGTAATATAATAATTTTAATGAAAGAAAGCATTGGTTAAAATTTAACATACCTACAAGATTAAAATAAAGAAAAAATAGTGTACACTTAAGTTTTTGTTAAGCGGTAGTTATCATAGTAAGTATTCTTTCCACATTAAAATTTTAAAATCCTGTTGCATCCTAGAAGTAGAAAGGGTCTATTTTAATTTACTAAAGATTAACACTTTGAAAGATTCCCATTGAAATGATGCTCATTCAACAGTGTATTGCTTGTCCTCATTTCCACAGAAGACCCTTAAGGTAAGACATTTAAGAAAACCAATAAATGGAAAGATACATTTTTATGTATTTAAAAAAAAGCCAATGTTGTCAATATATCAATGCTACCCAAATTGTTTTATAGAGTCAATAGAATCCCAACCCAAACCCCAAAACTATTTTTGTGAAATATGAAAGGTTGATTTTGAAATTTATATGGAGGAGAAAAGTGGTAGGGAGGAAAAACAAGATATAGAAATTGCATGACTGGGTATTAAAAGTTATTGCAAACATATTAAAATCCAGAATAGGTTGAATAGGTATTTAGATAGAAATTAGACCAAAAAGAAAGAATAGAATAGAATAGAATAGAATAGAATAGAATAGAATAAACAGAAACAGACCAATTCATATATGGGCACTCACTCTATAAGAAAACAGGGCAAAGAATATTTGCTGATAAGCAGGAAAGAGTGGATACCTTGATAATATTGATGGCTTAATTTTAAGCCCATACATTAAAATTTAAAACAAAAATAGAAACAAGGCAAGGATATGCTTGCTCCACAGAAGAACCTTAAGGTAAGTATTTGTAAGTCAGATATTACTCTGATTCAACATTGTTTTGTAAACCCTAGCTAGTTCAGTAAGGCAAGAAAAATAAAAGTATACAGTTTGGAAATAAATAAAAATATAGCTATTTGTAGATGACAGTGGTTAAATAAAACATGAACCCAGCTAGCAAGGCTCAGTGGTTGAGTGTTGACTTATGAACCAGAAGATCAAGGTTCAATTCCCAGTCAGGGTACATGCCTGGGTTACAGGATTGATCCCCAGTGTGGGGCATGCAGGAGGCAGGCAATAAATGATTCTCTCTCATCATTGATCTCTCTCTCTCTCTCTCTCTCTCTCTCTCTCTCTCTCTCTCTCTCCCTCCCTTCTCTCTGAAATAAGTAAAATATATTAAAAAAATAAAACATTAATATCTTAAAATAAAACAACTCCTGGAACCAAAAGCAAATTTAGCAAGGTCTCAGAAACAATATCAATGAACAAGTCAATTGCTTTCCTATATGCCAGCCATAAATAATTTGGATTTTAAATTAAAATTTCTATACTTTTTATAAGAGCACCAAAAAATAAAGTGCTTGGGTATAAATCTAACAAAATATGTGCTGGATATGTATGTGAAAACTGCAAAACACTGATGAAAGAAACCAAAAAATATATAAGTAGAGAGATAATATGAGTTCATGGATTAGAAAACTTGATATAGTTAAAATGCCATTTCTTTCCAAAGTGATCTAAAGATTTAATGAAATCCCAATAAAAATCTTAATATGCTTATTTTATAAAAAGTTATCTACAGACTTATTTTTAAATTTATATGGGAAGGCACAATTATTATAATACCAAAACAATTGTGAAAAGGAAGAACAACGCTGGATCAATTTTATTATATATATATTACCCTAATATGCAAATAGACCAAACTAAAGGGCCAAACAACCAAACAGTTGCAATCATGTGCACTGACCACCAGGAGGCATGCATGGGACATGGCAGGCATCTAGAGCTGACAGCAGAGAGTGGAACACGAAGGGCGTTGGCCATGGCAGGATGGTGGAACAGGTGAGCCGGGGCACTAGACCAAGGTGGGGCGCTGATTGCTGTCATCAGGGTGAGCCTCTGGTGGCTATTTAAATTTTTTTGCTCCCACATGCCACAGTCCCACCCGGCACTCTCATCTGCTGCTGCCACTGGCCCTGCTTGCACCTGCATCTAGTGCCAGAGCTTCGGCTCTCACCCGCTGCCAGTGCCTGGTACCAGTCCCAATTGCTTGGCACTGTCAGCAGGTATGAGCAGCAGCTGCCAACCCCAATTACCCCTGAGGACTTCTCCATCTCCCCCTGCTCCTGAGGGGCAATTAGGACAGTGCCATCAGTCGATGCAAATGGGGCCAGCACTGTCAACAAGTGGGAGCAGTGGCGGTCGGAGTGGGGCTTCCCACAGACGGGGGACCAGGGGCCATGATAGGAGGGGCCAGGCAAGGGTGTGGGGGATGGACCAAGACTTGCCCCTGTACCTACTGCAGCCTCATGGCCCACAGTTCCTTTCAAGGTGCACGTATTCATGCACTGGGTCCTATTCTACTATAAAACTACAGTAATCAAAGCAGTGTGTTATTGGCAAAGCCTAGACAAAAAGTTATTTCCAGGTACCAAAATATACATTGTGGGGGTTTTTTCTGTGTGTGTTTTTTTTGTTTTTGCCTATCAAGTTACCACAAATTTAGCAGCTTAAAACAACATTAATGTATTAGATCACTATCTGTAGGTCAGAATTCTAGTCATAGCATGGATGAGTTCTCTGCTCAGGGTCACACAAAGGCTAAAATCAAGGTGTCAGTCAGACTCTGTTCTTATCTGGAGCTCAGCATCCTCTTCTAAGCTTATGGGGTCGAGGTGAAATTCAGTTTGTGTAGTTTAGGGTTGTGTCTCAATATCCTTATTTGATGTTATATGAGGGCCTGTTTTAGCTCCTTGAGACTGCTTTATAGTCCTTCCAGCGTGTCCCCTCCATCTTCATACCCTTCAATGTAGGATTTCCATATCGTTTTAGAATCTCCTTTACCAGGAAAAGCTCCATTCCTTTTAAGGAAGCAATTAATTTGGAGATAGGGCTTTCAAGGAGGTGATAATCCAGCTAAGTATTTATGCAGATGCCATATTTCTGTTAGTTTCACAATCACATCTTTACTCCACATAGAGAGATGCATTTTATTTTAATACCTGTATCAAATTGATAACTGGGAGTGATATTTTAGTGTAAAATTAGAAAATTTGTCTACAAACAGCTGCTCAAGGAGGTAAAAACCCATTTTTGAGTTGATGTGTGAATGGGGAAATTAATTCTGCCAAGAACATGACAAGAAACACAATACATTCTGAGCATTTTGTGAGGAAGCTGGTCTCCATTTCCTTTGTATTTATCCTGTTGCACTGGGATCTCTGGCTGGGGACCCGTCCCTACCTCTGTTATCATATGGTTCCCAGTCAATCTCTGTATGGAAAAGCTGAGGACCGGAGGAGCCTACGTAACTATCAAGGTTCATCTTCCTTGCTACACACCATGTGGAGGAGAAACAGACCCCTTTGTGAGGGGAAACCTGCCCTCTCCCTACAAATGAGCTATGTATTGTCGATATATGTCTTGGGAAAGAAGGAAGCCTACACATAACAACCAATTTGTCACTTGGAAGGTTTACCAAGAGATGCAAAGCACCACCCTGTTTAAAGAACGCCACCTCTTCCAAATTCCCTCCAACATCTGCCAGGTCAAGGAGTGCTTGGGCCTGGAGTTGCTCCTCAGAGAGAGGAACTTGAGGGGAGAGTCAGGAAATGGAAACAGGGCGTGAAGCAGCCTGACTGCAGGTCTGGGCCAGGTTTTAGGCTTTCAGTGGCTCTTGCTTACCTGGCCCTGAATTATCTATTATGTTTATTTCCATTGATCAAATCATGGCATCCTCGCAAAAATTCACTTCATCCGTGATGCTCTGTGATCGTAGAAGAGCAGAAGTATTATGGCATGGATCTTCATTCACCTCAGAGGTGGAGCACACCAACATTTTCACAGAGTAAATGAAGAGCAGGCATTAACACCAGAGGAGATTCTCTTATAAATATCTGTGCCATCTTCTGGAACATTGCCAAAGTGTAGATTGAGTATAAATATCCTCGGGTGGACTAAATAATTCATTAGGCAGGAAATGAGAATCAGCCATTTTACTATTAGGAGCAGTAAGATTCTCTTTTTTTTCCTAATTATAAGAAATATTTTCGTGACATGAAAATCAGCCATCGGATCAAATGCTTTTTTGCCTTTCAAAACAGCACAGAGCAAATGCATTTTCCCTTCCTCCTCTTTATAAATGTGACTTCTCATTACACAGATTTTATTGCTGGTAGAGAAAAACTATGACTCTGGCTCCAGAGTGAGTGGCACACTTCATTAGAAGTATTGTTAGAGAGTGGGAATTTTTGAGCATGCTTCCAGAGAGGCAGGGGACTATGCCCCAGATAGAGTTGTCAGTGCTGACAGCAGGACAGGCCTTGAGATAGGGTCTCATGGACCCTTCCCAGCACCTAGCACTCCTTTCATAGAACACTGTCAGCTTTCTGAAGAATAGGATTGCCCTGTGAATAACATGGACGTCAATGGCATGACTCTGATGTTGCTTGGAAAAAAAACTGTTTTGTCTTGGGTTACTTGTTCTCAAAAACAGGATGTAGTTAATGGGCTTAAAAAACGTCCTACACAAAGGGTCGCTGCTGCTCTCTGGAATCCCTATGTGAAGAAAGGCAGAGCAGCCACTGTCCGGCCAGCTAATAAAGGCTTCCTAAATTTTAATTTGTTCTGGACTCCAGTGGTTGTTCATTCTCGTTCACTCCACAACATTATAGCATATCAAGGTACATATTATATATACATATTATATGTACAAAATATATAGTGTAACATATATAGTAGATCCCCTGACCTTAAATACAACAACTTAACCACTTCTATTGATATTTTTTAATGTATTTCAAAAATTAATACTTCAAGGATAGGATTTTAATTCACTACAATGGAGGATATATTTTCAAAATACCTAAACTGGAAAATTGTATTTGAGCAGCATCAATCTTCTGAAACCTTTCCCAATTCTTTCCAACCAAAATAACCAAAAAACAAAACAAACAGACAAAATCCTAATAGTTTTTATAAAATTTCCAGAGATAAATTACATGTGCACACACACACACACACACACACACGCGCGCGCATGCACATGCACACGCACACAAAACTGTGTATGCTATATTGTATTAACACTTTTAAAATTTAATTAATGCCCAGAAGTGAAAGATCAGTTAATTAATAATTGGTTCGTATTCTTTTTTATTCCATTGATTTTTTCTTTTTAATAAATCTTTATTGTTCAGATTATTACAGTTGTCCTTCTTTTTCCCCCCTTAGCTCCCCTCCACCCAGTACCCACCCCAGCCTTTACCCCCCACCTACTGTTCTCTTCTATAGGTGTAGGATTTTTGTCTAGTCTCTTTCCAAACCTCCACACTCCTTCCCCCACGAGAACTGTCAGTCCACTCCCTTTCTATGCTCCTGATTCTATTATATTCACCAGTTTATTCTGTTCATCAGATTTTTTTATTCACATGATTTTTAGATTCACTTGTTGATAGATATGTATTTGTTGTTCATAATTTTTTTCTGTACCTCTTTCTTCTTCCTCCTATTCTTAAAGAATACCTTTCATCATTTCATATGTATGAATTAATTTACTCTTCACCCAACTTCATGTGTAGGTGTATTATCTCCATTGTACAAGTGGGGAAGCAGAAAGACTAGGAAACACAGGAAATGAAGTATAGTGTACACAGTGGAGAAACTCCTGTATCCTGCATACTGCCCTGATGTGCTTCATAAACAAGGGTAGGACTATAAAGGTGTTGTCCTTTTGTCTGACTTTCTGTGAGGTGCTTCTGCCTCAGTGCTTCTTCAGATATGCCCATAAAAAGGCTGCTGGAGGGGGTCTATACGCTGTCACTTCATGGAATATTGAAGACCTCAGGAGTCCAAAATTGTCTTACCATCCCTTTCTATATCTCAGCATCCCTTCCTTAATGACTCAGATAGGCCAGATGTGAAGAGGAGCGGGGTTGAACAGCCAACTGTGAGAGATTAGAGCTAAGGTCTGTGAGGGCTTTATTTGTAAAAAGCAAACTAGCCTTATTTTTTAAAAAATATCTGGCATGCAAAACAAGAAACAAGAGAAGCCAACTCATTTATAAAATTCAAAAGTAGGGATCTCAAAGCTAGGCAAACCCTTGTCACATCAGATACAAGGATTAAAGAGGTAATATATTTGACAGACCTGTATATGAGGCTAATGTCACCAGCCTTGGTCAAGATCTTAATCAAGATGGGACTTAGGCCGAAACCGGTTTGGCTCAGTGGTAGAGCATCAGTCTGTGGACTGAAAGGTCCGGGGTTCAATTCCGGTCAGGAGCATGTACCTTGGTTGTGGGCACATCCCCAGTAGGGGGTGTGCAAGAGGCATCTGGTCGGTGTTTCTCTCTTATCAACATTTCTAGCTCTCAATCTCTCTCCCTTCCTCTCTGTAAAATATCAATAAAATATATTTTTTTTAAAAAAGAAGAAGAAAAAAGATGGGACTTAGGCTACAATTTGAGCAATCTCAATGAGTAGGAAGGACATTCACTCTTAAACTGAGGAATGCACAGTGAATAGAAAGATGTTTGGTCAATACTTATTCATTGGTAATCCAAATGGATACTAGCAATTTAATCACAATGAACACCTCATTAATTTTTGGTGACTTAAAAAGTTTCTTCAGGGAACTTTTCATTCTTCCTGTTTTCCACTTAAAGGTCACATTTTATCTTTTGGCACACCATGCTTGGGAAACTCCAAATGTTTCTCTTTGGAAATAATTTGAGTGGCTCTGGACAGATGGGAAAATGGAACATCTGGTGTTATCACCAAATGTAATATAAGGCACGATAACATAAGGGTGAATGGCCAACTGCCCAGATAATACCACTAATTCTTTGGATTTACTGCCTTCCCCCCCCCCCCCAAGAATTGCTCTTTAACATGGGAATTAATTTTCAAGCAGAGAACCATTCTGAATTTCTCAAAAGAATAAAAAAATTAAAAGAATGAAAGAAAGAAGAAAACCTTAAAAATGCTGTCTTGGTTGGTTGTTTTGCATATCTCTAAATATACTTCTAGCTTCCAAGAATTATTAAAGTTGGCAATAATGGAACTACTGTTGTCAAGTCACCTTTAGAGAAACGCTTACACAGTGACCTATAGGCACTTTGTGTATTGAAAGAAACAGGTGTTGTAACTCTAATACATTGCCAAACCTGGCATTTAATAGATGCTCTAAGCAGGATCCCAAATAAAGACTAAACCAAGGATTTGTGGACCAAGGCTACAACTTTCTTGTCCATGAATTTTAATAACAATCTAATACAGAGGTTGACAGAGTAGTAATTCAAAGAGCCAATGAACAAACTATTTTTTCTTATCTGATCTTACCACTCTTTTAGCTCTATTTCTTTGTATTTCTTAACAAACTCATTTTTAAAATTTTATCATAATTTCATTATCTCACCGTTTCTCTTTATATATATCCCCCCAATTTTTTCTGGGTTTGACACAGACATTTCTCCATATATGCTTTATATTTTCATTTATGTTTGAAATTACCCTTGGCATGACATGATCCCAAATATGCTCATTTTTTCATAGTTCACCTGCAGTTTACTCCCCACTAATACCCCTTTGCCTGAGTGGTAAGATCAGATAAGAAAAAATAGTTTGTTCATTGGCTCTTTTAGCATATTTTTTTACTAATATTTCTGCTTCAATTATGCATGTTAGGTGTGTGTGGTTTATGCTGATATGATGAGTTGCAGAAATCACAGATAAGATTATCTTTTTGTTATTTCCCCATTATTAACAGAGTTAAATTAATTTACTTTTTAAATTCTTTATTGTTTAAAGTATTATATATGGTATTGCATATGTCTTCTTTTTCAACCATTTACCTTTCCCCAGCTAACCCCACCCCTCAGCACATTCCCTTAGCACCTCCCTAGTGTCTGTGTCCACTGGTTATGCTTATATGCATGCCTACAAGTCCTTTCTTTGATCTCTTACCTCCACTCCACCCTACCTATCTTTCCATCTGAGATTTGATGGTCTGTCTATGGATCTATTTTTGTTCATTGGTTTATGTTGTTCATTATATTCCCCAAATGAGTGAAATCATGTGATATTTATCTTTCTCTGACTGGCTTATTTCGTTTAGCCTAATGCTCTCCATGTCTATCCATGCTGTTGAGAATGGTAAGAGATCCTTCTTTTTTACAGCAGCATAGTATTTCATTGTGCAGAGGTACCATGACATTTTTTTAAATTCTCATTATTTTATTTTATTTTAAAAATTTCTTTATTGATTAAGGTATCACATATTTGTCCTCATCTGTCCATTCCCATCCCAAACCCCTCCCCACACATGCCCCCAAACCCCTGTTGTCCATGATCATCGGTTAGGCTTATATACATACATATAAGTTCTTTGGTTGATCTCTCCACTTTCCCCCACCCTCCTCTACATTCCCTCTGAGGTTTGACAGTCTGATCAATGCCTCCCTGTCTCCGGGTCTGTTTTTGTTCATCAGTTTCTGTTGTTCATTATTTACCATAGATGAGTGAGATCATGTGATACAAGAAATACACTTATAAGAATCGAAAATGAGATAAGCAATAACAGTTATGCTGGGAGGCAAATGAATCAGTCTGTAGTGAGTTTCATGCTGGGCCAACAGTTCTTTTGAATCCCAATTTCAATGTCACACAGTTCCTTGTGTGTACATGTCAGCAATGATATTTCAGTTCTGGATGGTAGACTAATGGTGGTGTTGCAGGTACAACCCTCTCTGGTTTGGTCCTGGGTAACCTTCAGCAATGCACAGCTGCTGACTGATAGTATGGTAAGGCTTCATCAGCGTCTTCTATCTCTGGACTGTTTCTCTTCTGTCTTCATGGCTGGAGCATTCCTGTCAATTCTTCTCTGTTGCAGGAATTCACATGGCCTTGGCTTTTTTAAAAAAAATTAATTGATTATGGTATCACATAATTGTCCCAATCCCCCCCAATTCTACCCCAATCCCCTCCCCACATATGCCCCCACTTCCCTGTTGTCTATGATCACTGGTTAGGCTTCTATACATGCACACAAATCCTTTGGTTGAACTCTTCCCTTTTCCCCTACCCTCCCCTACCTACCCTCTAAGGTTTGAGAGTCTGATCAATGCTTCCCTGTGTCCGGGTCTGTTTTTGATCATCAGTTTATATTTATGATTTCCTCTAGATGCCTGAGATCATGTGATACAAGAAATACACTTGTAAGAACCGAAAATGAGGTCAGCCATAATGGTTATGCTGAGAGGCAAATGAATCATTCTGTAGTGAGTTTCTTTCTGGGCCAACAGTTCTTTTGAGTCCTTATTTCAATGTCAAACAAACAGTTTCTTCTGTATAGATGTCAGCAATGATATTTCAGTTCTGGATGGTGGACAAATGGTGGTGATGCTGGTCCGACCATGTCTGGTTTGGTCCTGAGCATCTTTCAGCGATGCACAGCTGCTGTCTGCTAGTATGGCAAGGTGTTGTCAGTGTCTTCCATCTCTGGACTATTTCTCTTCTTTCTTCATGACTGGAGCAGTCCTGTCAATTCCTCTCTGTTGCAGTAATCCACATGGTCTTGGAACTGTTTTCTTAAAATATGCAAACATATTCTCAACCAAAAGTTAATAAAGGAACCTTTTCTATAAATTTGACTTGAAATTGAAAAATTGATACTTTTTCATTTATTGCCCAAATGATCTTTCTTTGGCTTGTTTTGGCACCATAGGTGTTTTGCATGGGTGTCTTGCTATTAGCATTACAAATTAAAGTTAATTTTCTAAAGTAAAATTTTTCTAGATGTAATTTACTTACAGAATATTTTCCTTACATGATATTCTTCTGCTATCCCCCTTTTTTATTTAAATATGAGAAAGCTTTTGGAAATTTTATAATGTAGTCTTGATAGTTTAATTTTTAATTAATCTATATGTCAGTTCTTGAGCCAGTACCAGGCAGTTTTGAGAACAGTGGCTTTGTATTATAGTCTGATATCCGCTATTTTTCTCCCTCCAACTTTGTTCTTCTTTCTCAAGATTTCTGTGGCTATTTGGAGTCTTTTTTTATTAAATATGGTTTCTTGGGGTTTGTTCTAGGTCTGTGAAATATGCCATTAGTATTTTAACAGGGATTTCATTAAATCCGTAGATTCCTTTGGGTAGTATAAGACATTTTACTAATGTTGATTCTACTAATCCATGAACACAATATATACCTCACTTGTTTATGTCTGCCTCTATCTCTTTTTTCCACGTCCTGTTGTTGTTTTCCAAGTACAGGTCTTTTACTTCCTTAAGTTTATTCCCAGGTATCTTAATTTTTTGGTGCAATGCTAAATGGCATTTCTGATTTGTTTTGTTTTGTTTTGTTTCTCTTTCTGTGAGTTCATTATTGGTGTATAAAAATGCCATAGATTTCTGAGTGTTAATTTTGTATCCTGTTTCATGGCCAAATTCATTTAGTAAATTTAGTTGTTTTTTTGTGTGTGTTTTTTTTTATGGAATCTTTAGGGGTTTTCTGAGTCTAATATCATGTCATCTGCGAATAATGAGTTTTGTTCTTTTCCAAGTTGGATGCCTTTTATTGCCTCTTCTTGTCTGATCACTAGAGCTAACACTTCCAGTATTATGTCAAACAGGATGAGAGTAGGCATCCCTATTTTTGTTCTTGTTCTTAGGGGAAATTATTTTTTCCCATTGACTATGATATTGGCTATAGGTTATTTAAATCTTTTATTATATTGAGGTGTGATCCCTCTATTCCCACTTTGCTGAGAGTTTTGTGGAGAAAAGGTGTTAGCCCTAGCCTGTTTGGCTTAGTGGATAGAGTGTCGGCCTTTCGACCAAAGGGTCCCAGTTTCAAATACTGTTGATAGCACATGATTGTGTTGTGGGCTTAGTCCAATGTGCAGGATGCATCCAATCAATGATTCCCCATCCTCATTGATGTTTAAATCTCCTTCTTCCTCTCCCTCCCTCTGAAATCAATAAAAATATATTTTTTAAAGTGATTTTGAAAAAAATCCAAGATGGCGGCAGAGGTAAATGCCTAATTACAGCCTCATTCAACAATTTCAAAAAATATAACTAAAATATAAAGTGGACATTATCCAGAAATACAGGAAAGTTGACTGACTGGAAATTCTACAACTAAAAAGAAAGAGAAAACCAGAAGGAAAATCAGAGGAGCTGTAAAAGCCTAAGGTATGGAGACACAGGGTGCACGGGGAGAAGACAGAGCCCTAGAGGAGGGGGCAGCTGAGTGCCTGGCTGGCGTTCCCTAGTGGGAAGGAGATAAAAGCTCCGGACTGTGCTGAGCCCCAGTTCTGACTGCACTGAACCCCAGTTCTGGGCAAGATCCTCGGGCCCCAGCCTCATACAGAGGGAATCTTGGCTGTAAGGCGGAAGCTCAGGGGAGCAGCAAAAGGCAGAGCCCTGGAGTCCCGCACATTTCCCACAGGACAGACAGTTGATTGGGCTGCAGGATTGCCCTAGCGGGAAGGAGACATAAGCTCCGGACTGCTCTTATCCCCACTTCCAACTGCACTGAACCCCAGTTGCGGGCTCCTTGAGGGAGAGACTTGACTGTCTGGTAGCAGGCGAAACTCTAGGGCGCTTTCTCTCAGAGATGCTTGCAGGGAATACCAAAGG
This sequence comes from Vespertilio murinus, assembly GCA_963924515.1. Taxonomy (NCBI): domain Eukaryota; kingdom Metazoa; phylum Chordata; class Mammalia; order Chiroptera; family Vespertilionidae; genus Vespertilio; species Vespertilio murinus. The sequence continues at coordinate 22,159,844 of OZ004710.1, forward strand.
ACACTGAGGTACACTGAGACTCAGGAATATCAGAGGGCAGGGCTAACCAGAAACCAAGGCTATAGGCTCCACCCTGGAACTCTGCCCCATCCAAGCTGAACATAGAGGCTTTTGCAGGTTTCCAAGTCTAGTGGAATAAGGCTGTCTCCTGGCATAGACACAGCTGATCATCCCAACCTACCAACTCAGGGAAGCAGCGAAAATGCCCAGACAAGGAAACAGATCACAAACAAAAGAAATGGAGGACAAAAAGCGAATGGATATAGAGTTCAAAACCACGCTTATAAGGTTATTCAAGAATCTCCTAGAAAAGGCCAATAAAATAAATGAGACCTATGAAGATATGAAAAGGGATCAACTAGAAATAATAAAGGATCAACAAGAAATCATAAAGGATCAACAAGAAATGATAAAAGATCAACTAGAAATAAAGAATACATTCTCTGAAATAAAAAATATTATACAGAGTCCTAAAAACAGAATGAAAGATTGCAAGAATCAAGTCCAAGATTTGGAACACAAAGAGCCAGAGGACACTCCCCCACAGAAGCGAGAAGACAAGAGAATCCAGAAAGTTGAAGATAGTGTAAGAAACCTCTGGGACAACTTCAAGCGAACCAACATCAGAATTATGGGCAACCCAGAAAATGACAGAGAGCAAGATACCAAAAATTTATTGAAAGAAATAGTGACAGAAAACTTCCCCCACCTGGTGAAAGAAATAGACTTACAAGTCCAGGAACCACACAGAACCCCAAACAAAAGGAATCCAAAGAGGACCACTCCAAGACACATCATAATTAATATTCCAAGAGCAAAAGTCAAAGACAGAATATTAAAAGCAGCAAAACAAATGCAGGTAGTTGTTACCTATAAAGGAGCACCCATAAGACTGTCAGCTGATTTCTCAACAGAAACCATGCAGGCCAGATGGGAATGGCAAGAAATATTCAAGGTGATGACTAGCAAGAACCTACAGCCAAAAATACTCTACCCAGCAAAGATATCACTCAGAATCAAAGGCTAGATAAGGAGCTTCACAAATAAATTTAAGCTAAAGGAGTTCATCACCACCAAGCCAGAATTATATGAATTGCTAAAAGGGGTTCTTTAGGAAGAGGAAGAAAAATTTTGAACAACAAATACATAAATATCAACAAGCTAATGTAAAAACCAAGGGAGCCGAAACCAGTTTGGCTCAGTGGTAGAGCTTCGGTCTGCGGACTGAGGGGTCCCGGGTTCAATTCCGGTCAAGGGCATGTACATTAGTTGTGGGCACATCCCCAGTGGGGGGTGTGCAGGAGGCAGCTGGTCGATGTTTCTCTCTCATCGGTGTTTCTAGCTCTCTATCTCTCTTCCTTTCTCTCTGTAAAATATCAATAAAATATATATTAAAAATAATAAAAAAATAAAAACCAAGGGAAGTAAAAATCATGATTAACAATATCAACTGGTGAATATAATAGAATCAGAGGTATGGAATGTGAGTGGACTGATGGTTCTCGGGGAAATGGGGAGTGGGGGGGCGGGAAGAGACTGAACATAAACTGCACCTATGGATGAGGACAAAGGGGGATGGGGAAAGAGCAGAGGGAGGGATGGAAACTTGGTGGAGGGGAGCAATGGAGGGGGGAAAATGAAGAACATTTGTAATAATATGAACAATAAAGATTTATTTAAAAAGTGATTTTATTAAATGCTTTCTCTGCATCCATTGATATGTAATTTTTATGTCTCAATTTTTATGTGAAGTATCACATTTATTGATTTGTGTTTATTTTATTATCCATGCATCCTCAGAATAAATCCCACTTTGTTATGATGTATGATCTTTCTAATATAATGCTGGATCCAATATGCTAGGATTTTGTTGAGGATTTTAATATCTATGTTCATCAGAAATATTGGCCTGTGATTCTCTTTATTTATAGTGTTTTGGGATTATGGTACTGCAGGTTTTATAGGGTAATGCTGGTTTTGGGATTAGGATAATGCTGGCTTCATAGAAAGAGCTTAGTAGTGTTCCTTCCTCTTCATTTTTTTAAAAATATATTCTGAGGAGGATGGCGTTTTAGTTCTTCTTTGAATGGGTGGTATAACTCCCCCTGTAAAGTTGTTTGGACCAGGGCTTTTGTTTGCTGGAAGATTTTTTTTTTATCTCTTTCAATTTGTTCAGTAGTTATCAGCATATTCAGGTTTTCTAACTTTTGTTGGTTGATTCTTGGGAGCTTGTATTTTTCTAAGAATATGTCCTTTTTATCTAGGTTGTCCATTTTGTTTGAATAGAGTTTTTCCTAGTATTTTTTCATAATCTTTTGTTTTTCTGTGGGATCAGTTGTTACTTTACCACTTTCATTTCTGATTATTTTTATTTGGGTCCTCTCTCTTTTCTTCTAGGTGAGCCTGGCTAGAGGTTCATCAATCTTGTTTATCGTTTCAAAGAATCAGCTCTTGGTTGTTGTTTTTTTTGTTTTTGTTTTTTTGGTTTGCTTTAGTTTTTAAACTTTTGTGCTGTTTTTTTTTTTTTTTTTTATTTCTTCTCTATGTTGTTTATTTCCACTCTGATCTTTATTGTTTCCTTCATTCTGCTTACACTTGGCTTTATTTTATTAATCTCTTTCTAATTCTTTGAGCTGTCAAGTTAGATAATTTATCATTAGTTTTTGTTTGTTTGTTTTTGTTTGTTTGTTTGCTTTTTGAGATAGGCCTGTAATGCTATAAACTTCCCACTCAGGACTGTTTTCACTGTGTCCCATAGATTTAGGATAGTTGTGTTTTCATTTTCATTTTTTTCCAGGATGTTTATTTTATTTTACTTTTTTATCTTTTTGACAACCCAATCATTATTTAATAACATGCTATATAGCCTTTAAGTGTTTGATTTTTTGTGATTATTTTTATTGTAGTTTATTTCTAATACTGGAGGCCCAGTGCATGAAATTCATGCATGGGTATGGTCCCTAGGCCTGCCCAGTGATCAGGGCCATTTGGCGCCTTCTGACTCCAGCCAGGGCCTCTCTTTCTTACCCATTCATCCACTCTATGTCTTTTGATTGGATAATTTAGTCCATGTACATTTATTTAACCCTACCAGACCACTGTACCGATTTTTTGGTAATTTCCAAATCTGCTCTTATACTGCTGTACCTAATTTTCAGTACTTTGCCTAGACCTATTTTCTAATTTTTTTCTTCAATTGCTGTTCAGATTTGTCTTGTTTTTATGCCCTATCTTATAACTCACTAATCTGGTCATCTGCTTCTTCTAGTCTATTGTTTAAAACTTCCCACATATTTTTACTATAAGCATATCATTCTTAATTTCCCCTTTATTCTTCCATAGGTTGTTGATTTTCTCATTCATTTAGTTTATGAAATGTATGACCCTTACTCTGAATTTCCTTCTGACATATGACATGCCTCTGTTTTATATAGTTCATTTCTAATGATTCTTTTCTTTTTTTGGGGGGGTTGTTTCTTCCTTTCACCATTTTTGCTATTACTGAAAGGTCCAGGTGACAAGTTACCTGGGGCCAGTGGCTGAAGTGGAGGGTTGGTGGGAGGGTCGTGTACCCTGAGAATCAATGGAGAGCACATGTTCCATGATGGCTTGTGGCCATGGTGGTAGATGGCAGGATCATCTCATGCCCCAAGAGTCATGGGAGAGCCCAGGCACCAAGACACTCAGAGCCTGTGCTGCGGTGACAGGTCAGAAGGAGCATTGCACTCCCTGAGAGTCATGGCTGTGGCACCACCCTGGTGGGGGAAGGGAGCATACTCCAGAACTCACAAGAGCCTGTGGCCAGAGAGGCTGGAATACCAGTGTCCATAGGTCTGCAGCTGTGGTGGCAGGTTTTGGCTGAGGGACTCTTGAGTCCCTGGTAGTGTCTGAGGCCAGTCTGGGTGATGGTGAAGCTGGGCTCCTAGTCACAGCAGCTCTCCCCTTCAAGATGATGTGGTTTCTGTGCCAGCGCCACCTTCCTGGGAGCACGTGCAGCATTAGTGGGGGCTCCCTATCTAAGAGAGCCCTTTCCACCAGCCCTCTATAGTATCTAACTGTCCCTCCCTCACAAACACACACACACACATACACACACACACACACACATCACATGTCCACTCACTTCCTTTTTGCTTCTTCACTTACACTCTCCCTCACTGCTGTCCTGCCAGCCACCATCTTAACTTGCCTGAGAAATATTCTTCTAAATTAACTTTTTTCAAAAATGTTTGTATCTAGCTAAGTGTTTCAAATAACATAAGTCTTTGGTTGTAGTAACCATGTCTGATACAGAACTACCTGTTCCCTGAGTCATTTTGAGGAAGGGCAATCTCAGGCAAGCCTATCTTTCTCTTAATACAGAATTGTACCATCCCCAACCCAGCCCACCAACCCCAACCCTGACAGCTGTCAGCCTGCATTGTATATATGAGTTTAACTCAATTTTGCTTATTAGTTCACTTTGTTCATTAGATTCTATGTATGAATGAAATCATATGGCATTTGTCTTTCTCTGACTGGCTTATTTCACGTACTATAATGCTCTCCTGGTTCATGATATCTTGCTGTCACAAAGGGTAAGGTTTGCTTTTTATAGCTCAGGAGGGATTGAGAAAATAAATAGAGAGAAAGAAAAAAAACTTCATGGACACAAACAACTTTATGGTGATTCGTGGGGGTGGGAGGAGGAGTAGACGAGGGTGTGTGTGTGAGGGGGGCGGTAAATGGTAATAAAAAGAGACTTGACGTGGGTGGTGAATGCACAATACAGTGTATTGATTATGTGTTGTGGAGTTTTATACCTGCAACCTGTATAATTTTGTTAACCAGTGGCACCCCAATAAATACAATAAAAAGGAAAAACATGATTGAATTGCAAATTCATGCTCCTTGGTCACATATATCTGGATAACATGGTGTATGCTTCACCCTTTACTAATTTTTTAAATTTACTAATACTCAAAGGTCAGTCATACATTCATTTCTTTTTCAATACAGAAGGTTTTAGTATACACTGAGTGGCCAGATTATTATTATATCTGAATGCATAATAATCTGGCCATTCAGTGTACTTCTCTTGAGTACCTCATTTATTTGATATCAAAGATACTATAAATCATGCACCTGATCAGTTTTCTCCTTTGCACTGGCTGATAGAAATCTCAAGGCAAATGTGGGGTTGATCTCCAGGAAAAGTCTAGAATACTTTTGGTACCCATTTGAGATACAAATACACTGAGTGGCCAGATTATTATTCATCCAGAGGTCATAATAATCTGGACAATCAGTGTATATTGCATGTATATAGAAAGGTTATTTACATCTTTGGTTTGAACAGTTTGAATCCTTGAAGTATTTCTCCACTTTTTACATTCCAAACACATTTAAAATTCCAAGTTATTTCTTTTTTTTAATTTAATCAAATTGAGGTAGGTCACAAATATATTCAATTTGTCAACATGCTCAGTAGCCAACTCCATTTATTGATGTTGTACTTTTAGGAGTGTGAATGCAACTAAATTCATAATTACTTTTGTAAAATATTCTGATTTTCATATATTTGGTAATTATTCCTTGAATGCCTATTCTACACAGGAATCTATTCTAAGTGATAATCCTATTCTTGTGTCTGGATGTCTGATGACAGATTAATTATTGGCTTTTTATTTCCTACAAAAAGTACCAAGAGGTATTTGTTATCATTATTAGCTATAGAAGCATAGGTAGAGAAATAGTTGTGGAAACAATTATTCCTGTTAAAATTGCAAGTGAGGCTTTATTCTTTTGCACTTATATTGGGTAGATAATATTTCTTTTGAGTAGTAGGCAGCTGTACTTTATTATCCTCTCTCATGTTCTTCCTGAACCCTACACCTTTAAGTAAACATCAGTGGTAATAAATAGTGGGCTCTGTGGAGAATGCAGTGTGGTGGGGTGAACCGAGGTCCTTCTGTATCTCTTAGACACATTGGATATAGAGATCAGAGAGAAGCAATCTGGGCATTGTGCCCTTCATTAATAGTTAATACAAGATATCTTATAACATCACCAGGTCAGGGAGAGGAGAAACACTCAATATGAGGACATACTATGTAGTTAGGCATCAGGTCAAAGTCAAAGTAGATAAAGAAGAGGAATCTTTTGTGGTCCTGTTGGGAATATTTGAAAGAAAACTGTCTCCTGCAAGTTGATATAGAAATGATTTCAGACATTTTAAGGAAAAGGAAACCGTGTATAAGCCTTTCACTGTCCCAAACCTTATTTTTGGTACCAAAGGAATCCCCTCACCACTACCCCTTGGTACAGAACCAACAGTTACTGGGCAAGTCACATGCCATTTACTTTTAGTAAAACCAAAAGTGTCACATTTAGAAGTTTTAATGGACCAAGTTGGTTTTCTTAGGCAGATGTAATAGCCTGGAAGACTGTGGAAAGTGAAAGCATAGAAAGCCAATTAATGAATGAGAGAAGACAGGAGAAAGGAGTTGGAATGAGAAAATAGCATCCAGAGGATCATGCATAAGCTGGAGGATGCCTAAGGTATATTCCTGGAGAACCTTCTCCTCCACTTCCATCCTTCACCCATGGATCCTAATGATTCAGGCAGTATGTTGCGTCTCTATGGTACTTGGAATGTTGCTAGACAGCTTCATTCCTTCTCCCACTGCAACCACCCCAATCTATGTCATTTTAAAATAACCATCTGATTCAGTTGTGACCCTTGTAAGGCTAATTTGGGTCAGCATATATTTTTATTCTGGAGAAAGTTGGCCAGACAGTAATGGAAATACGTGGAAAGTTCTCTCCACTCTTCTAGGCCATCAACCTCTGTGGTCTGCTGAACCCCCAGATTGTGAATTCCAGGAAGTAGATTAAGCCCTTCATGCTACACTAAACCATTTATTTTCAATAAACATCTTATTTTTTGTTCAACATGACAAGTCCAGTTTTATATCGATAGTCTAAAGAGATGCCCATCTGTTGCCAACAGTTTTCTGAAAAATACTATGTTCATTTTGTTTCCAGAAAAATATTAGCAAGTTAGGAACAAAGCAAAACATTCTAAATGACTATCTCCTTCCCAAATGTGCATCACTTCACACACACATACACACACACATACACACACACACACACACACACACACACACACACACGCTCTATCACTACTAGAGGCCAAGTAGGCATATCAAACATGTGAGTGTGAGTGAGCCAAGGCATAAATAAATACAATCATAATCAGTAACCATCTTAATGGAAGAATGCCTTCTCTAAACTTGAATGACAGCACATATTCTCACATCAGTAGTGTTCAGGCTTGACTACCCACTAGGATCACTTGGAAGGCAGTTAAAAATCCATCTGCTAAAACCACAGCTGACACCATTAAATCATAATCCCTGATGGTTGGGTCCAGTCAGGCATCGTTTTATAAACTCCCCTGGTGATGCCACTGTGCTGCCAAGTCTGAGAATCAATGCTCAGTGCTATACTTTGCAACATTGTCAAGGATTATCCCTTCATAATATTCTATCACAAGAGTTTGTGTTTCTGTAAGAGCCATAGATCTGACATCATGCAGACCTCCAAAGATGCGAACTCACTTTGATAAGACATACCGGTAAATCTGTGGCAGGAAACATACTCTCCTAAGGCAGATGCTTTAGTCTGGGCTGTGGTTCTGAGAGCAAATGTTCTTTATCCACACACTGCTCTCACAGAGTTGGGACTCTGATATGATGCATTCTTCCCATGGTGCATATTAACACACACAGTAAATGTCCACAGAGACAGGCTTCATTTGCAGGATGCCAGTAGAGTCTGGGGAGGGGGGGAATCAATGTAGCCCACTTACTGCCAGCAGTGGGAAGCATTTGATATTTAATATTCGCTAGAGTGCAATGCTCAAATGCCATTTTCAATTGATTTGTATTCCATGGAAAGGCAGAAAAAGGCACAGCTGTCCTTTAAGAGTTCTCACAAACCCATCAATGAGGTTTTCATATCATGTGCTATTTAGCGCTGTAACTAGCCTTAGTCTTATATTCCCAAATTCTGATGGGGTGACATATACCACTTATTATTGAAATGTTAAAAGTTTAGTCTTGATTTTCAATAATATGATTATTTCTCCTGTAAAATCTTTATTTCTCAAATTCACATACTTATGAAATATCATTAACTGAGATGCTAAATTGTCACAGGTGCTCATGTTGCCAGAGTAATTTCCTAATGCTCTTTGCTTTTCCTCTTATTTTTTTTCTTTCCTCCTTACTTATTTCTTTAAGTTAATTTCAGGAATTAAAGAAAAGAAAAGGAAAAATAAAATAGTTTTTATTGAGAGACTTCTTGAATAGTTATACTAAACTGGTTTAGCACAAAGAACACTGATAGGTTACAATTTAAATTGTGCCCCAAATCTCTAAAATTTCTATTTTTTTAAAAAGTCCTACACTAGTTAGTTTTAAGTAGTACATTTTTTTAAATTTTATTTTATTGTTTAAAGTATTACAAATTGTACATATGTCTTCTTTTTTCCCTCGATTCACTTTCCCCTGCCCTTCTTTGCCCCTTGGCACATGTGGCTAGCCACCCCTAGTGTCTTGTGTCCATGGCTTGTGCTTATATGCATGCATACAAGTCCTTCCATTGATCTCTTACCTCCCCCTGCCAACCCTCCCAGTGTTCAAGCTGTAGTTTGATGCTTCTCTGCCTCTGTATCTATTTTTGTTCATCAGTTTATAATGTTCTTTATTGTCCATAAATGAGTGAGATAATGAGGTACGTTTCTTTCATATACTGGCTTATTTCAGTTAGCATAATTCTCTCTAGTTCTATCCATGTTGTTGCAAATGGTAATAATTTCTTATTTTTTTCAGCAGTGTAGTATTCCATTGTGTAGATGTACCATAGTTTTCTAATCCATTCATCTGCTGATGGGCACTTAGGCTGTTTCTAAATCTTAGCTATTGTAAATGGTGCTGCTATGAACATAGGGGTGAATATACCCTTTCTGATTGGTGTTTCTGTTTTCTTGGGATATAGTCCTAGAAGGTCAAAAGGCAGTTCTATTTTTAGTTTTTTCAGGAAATGCCATACTGTTCTCCACAGTGGCTGCGCCAGTCTGCATTCCCACCAGCAGTGGATAAGGCTTTCTTTTTTTCTGAATCCTCTCCAGCACTTGTGCTTTGTTGATGATAGCCATTCTGACAGGTGTGAAATGGTACCTCATTGTTGTTTTGATTTGCACCTCTCAGAGGATTAGCGACTTTGAGCATGTATTCATATGCCGCTTATCTTTCTGATTGTCCTCTTTTGAAAAGTGTCTATTTAGGTCCTTTGTCCATTTTTTTATTGGATTATTCATCCTTCTTTTGTTAAGTTGTATGAGTTCCCTGTAAATGTTGGAAATTAAACCCTTATCAGAGATAACATTGGCAAATATGTTCTCCCATGCAATGGGTTTTCTTGTTGTTTTGTTGATGATTTTATTTGCTGTGCGCAACCTTTTTATTTGGAAGCAGTCTCATTTGTTTATTTTCTCTTTAGTGGCACAGGGGTGGGGGGAAGGGGATCACTTAAAATGACACAGGAGGATCAGAGGGGGCAATCAAAATAACACAGGAGGATCAAAAGGGGTTACTAAAATGGTAATCCCCCTCTGATTCTCCTGTGCCATTTTGATTCCCCCCTCTGATTCTCCCTGTGTCATTTTAAGTGATTCCCCCTCCCCCCACCTTGATACCCCAATTCCTTTTTTTACCTCTAGAAATGAGTGCAAAAAGAAAAAGCTACTCCATGGAGTACAAGAAAGGAATCGTGGAAGACTCTAGGGGCCAAAATCTTACCGCTTTCTGCAAAGAGAAGATGTCGAGTATCGGATTGGTCCAAAAATGGAGAGCAGAATATGGTAACCTCATTGAACAAGTGGACAAGGGAAATGCTAAAAAGCACAAGTGTGAATCAGGTCTGCAACCATTATTTTCTGAGCTGGAAGACCTGACCTGTGAATGGGTTGTTGACAGGAGAGCAAAGTCTTTGGTTGTGAATAGGGCTCAGATTCAAGAATTTGCCCTTGCAATGGCACCACAGTGTGACATAGCCCCCAAAGACTTCAAAGCATCACAACACTGGCTGGATAATTTCCTTCAGCAAAGTGAACTGTCTTTAAGAAGATCTACCACATTGTTTAGGTTGGAAGATACTCAAGTTATTAAGCGAGCACTTGCATTCAAGTCCTTTATTAATGATGCTGACTTCTCTAAATACAATCTTTCAAACATGATTGCTATGGATGAAGTTGCAGTGGTTATGGGCCAATCATCTCAAACAACAATTGAACAGTTGGGTGCCTCCTTAGTGTACATTCCCTCCACTGCTTACAAAAGTGCTCGTGTTTCCTATATTTTGGCAATTCATCTGGATGGCACTAAAATCCCACCTTTAATCATTTCTAAGGGCAAGAAGGAAAAGATTGAACATGTTTTGGGCATTTTTTATTCTTGAAAAAGAAAAAGCCTGGGCCACACAAGCAGTTATAAGGAAGTGGGTCGATTTTATGCTGCCTCTTGTTATGCGAGGGAGCTAGTCTGGGATGCAGCCAGCACTCACCATGCTAAAGACATGAAGACATTTATTCATGAAACAAAAATATATCAGATAATGATTCCCACAGGAATGACGGCCTATCTCCAGACTCTTGATATTGCAATAAACAAGCCATTCAAAAACAATTTGTGCGTGGAAATTAATGACTACATTGAAAATAGAATGGAGAGAAATCAGTGTGGAAACTTTGTGAAACCTAAACTGCAAGAAGTTGTGACTTGGGTGAAGAATTCATGGGAGAAAATCACTGACTGTTGCATTGCAAATGCACTGTGAGCAGGATTCCTTGACAAGAAGTACTCATTTAAAGACAGTGTTATTGCTAAACATGAGAGATTTGGTCCAGTGATTCTGAAAGAAATGGAGTCACAAGAAATTCACCAGGAAATTCAGGAATTGGATTGTTATGATGATGTTCCAGAAGATGATGACATGATTGTCATTGAATAAATGAGTAAATTCTTGATACTGTAGGATTCACAGTTTGTCTGGTTTGTGTTGACAGCTACTGTACGATTGTACCGTATACAGGTAATAAATTTCCTTCATTTTCATTTAACAGTAAATGTGTACCGTATTCTTCTTCATGGAAAAATAAGACATCCCCTGAAAATAAGACCTAGCGCATCTTTGGGAGCAAAAATTAATATAAGACACTGTCTTATTTTCGGGGAAACAGGGTATTTTGATCCTCCAACATTGTTCTTCTTAAGATTGCTGCAGCTATTCAGGGTATTTATTTTATTCCAGATTAATTTTCAGAGAATTTGTTCTAGGTCTATGAACTATTCCATTGGCATTTTAATGGGACTTGAATTGAATTTATAGATTGCTTTTGGTAGCAGGGGCACTTTAATGTTGTTGATTCTGCCAATCCATGAACATGTTATATTCTTCCATTTGTTCATGTCCTCTTTTATCTCTTTTTTTTCAGCATCTTGAAATTTTCTGAGTTCAGCTCTTTTGTCTCCTTGGTTAAGTTTATTCCTAGGTATCTTAATTTTTTGTTCATGATAAATGGAATTGCTTTTTTCTCTTCCTGTGAGTTCATTATTGGTGTACATAAAAGCCATAGACTTCTGGGTGTTAATTTTGTATCCTGCTATATTGCTGAATTCATTTATTAAGTTTAGTAGTTTATTGATGAAGTCTTTGATGTTTTCTATGTACAATATCATGTCATCTACAAATCAGGATAGTTTTCCTTCTTCTTTTCCAATTTGGATGCCTTTTATTCCTTCTTGTCTGATGGCAATGATTAGTACTTCCAGTACTATGTGGAACAGGAGTGGTGAGAGTTGGCATTCCTGTCTTGTTCCTTTTCTTGGGGAAAATGGTTTTAGGTTTTGCCCATTGAGTATGACGTTGGCTGTGCGTTTGTCATATATGGCTTTTATTATATTGAGGTATCGTCCTTCTATTCCCACTTTGCTGAGAGTTTTTTCAATAAAGGGTGTTGGGCTGAAACTGGTTTGGCTCAGTGGCTAGAGTGTTGGCCTGTGGATTGAAAGGCCCTGGGTTTGATTCAGGTCAAGGGCACATACCTTGGTTGCGGGCACATCCCCAGTGGGGGGTGTGCAAGAGGCAACTGGTTGATGTTTCTCTCTCATCGACGTTTCTCTCTTTCTCTCTCAATTCCTCTCTGTGTAAAAAATCAATAAAATATATTTTTATAAAAAGAAAGGGTGTTGGATTTTATCAAATTCTTTTTCTTTATCAATGGATATGATTATATGGTTTTTATCTCTCAGTTTTTTTATGTGGTGTATCATATTTATTGATTTGTGGTTGTTGTACCATCCTTGCATCCATGGAATAAATCCCACTTGGTCATGTTGTACGATCTTTCTAATGTAATGCTGGATTCAATTTGCTAGAATTTTGTTGAGAATTTTGGCGTCTATGTTCATTAGGGATATTGGCCTATAATGCTCTTTCTTGTATTATCTTTATCTGGTTTTGGAATTAGGGTAATGCTGGCTTTGTAGAAAGATATTGGGATTGCTCTTTCCTCTTGAATTTTTTGGAATAGTCTGAGGAGGAGGTGTTTTATTTCTTCTTTGAATGTTTGATCAAACTCCCATGTGAAGCCATCTGGTCTAGGACTTTTGTTTGTTGGAAGTTGTTATTATTATTATTACTGCTTCAATTTCCTCCATAATTATTGGCTTATTCAGACTTCTTAATTACTCCTGGTTAAGTTCTGGAAGGTTGTATTTTTCTAGGAATATGCCCATTAACAATTCTGTGATTTTCTAGGTTGTCCAGTTTGTTGGAGTAGAGTTGATCCTAGTATTTTAATCATTCTTCATATTTACGTGGGTTCTATTGTTATTTTGCCTCTTTCATTTCTGATTTGTTTATTTGGGTCTTCTCTCTTTGCTGCTTTGTGAGCCTAGCTAGAGGTTAATCAATCGTGTTTATTTTTTCAAAGAACCAGTTCTTGGTTTTATTGATCTTTTGTATTGTTTTCATTTTTGTTGTTTTCCTTCCTTCTGCTCGCACTGTGCTTTTTGTTGTTGTTGTTGCTCTCTTTCTAATTCTTAAAGTTTCAGAGTTAGAAGGTTTATTACCAGTTCTTCTTGTTCTTTTCTTATTTGTTTAAGATAGGTCTGTAATGCTATAAACTTCCCTCTCAGCTTTGCTTTCACTGTGTCCCAAAGATTTTGGATTGTTGTGTTTTCATCGTCATTTGTTTTCAGGAGGTTTGTTTTTTTTTTGTTGTCGTTTCTTATTTGGTCTCTTTGGTAACCCACTCATTGTTTAATATCATGTAGTTCAGCCTCCAAGTGTTTAAAATTTTGTTATTTTGTTATTTCTAATTTTTAGTTTGGAGGAATCCTCCCTAACAGAAATCTTTGTGAAAGAGAAGGCCAAATAAGAGAATCTCTCTCTTACTTTGGCAACCAACCCAATACAACTTAACTTTGGTTCAGGAATCTGAATTCTGAAAGTATCACAAAAGTGAAGGAAAGAAACAATTAGATGTTTATGAAAACATTTGAAAAAACGGGGGCTGAGTTTAGCAGCAGTGGAAAAATCTTGTTCTTATACAAGCATCCCTGTGTTTTCATTTTATTCTTATACAAGTATCCCTACATTTTCATTTGGTAAGCCTAGTTCTACAGACATTCTGTCACATCTGTGAGCTGACAGATATCCTTGCCATACATTCAATTTCTGCTTAAGCAAGCTAAAGTCAGCTTCACTTTGCAACACAAAACCCTGACAGATACATATTGGTTTTGAACTATACTTTTATCAGATTCTTTGGGCCTAAAATAACTAAGTAATAATATAAAGACAGAGACTATAACATATAATTGAGGTAAAATTCATCATAATTCTCGAAACAGCATTATGTACAAGTTTATCAAGTAATATTTATCAGTATAAAGATTTATTATTTAATTTTGGGAATAATTTGTATTTACAGTGTGGACTTTTCATTTCTGTATCTGCAAGAGCAATGATTGCAGGATACATTTAATTTATTTTAAAAATTGGTCTTATTTGATCTTAAGAGTCATGGAATAAAAAACAAAAACCATTATTTTATTTTTATAATATAATGGACTAAATGATTAGTGGTAGTTATGGCATGCCATCCTCTGAAAACAAAGCCACATTATAAAACTGACTGTTGATTACAAAGCCTTGTTTTCATCTAGAAGTAGCCATTTATAACCTGTAAGTTAAAGTGCAAGTACTATACAGGGTGGTTTCCAATTTTCCTCTGACCTCAAAATATAAAAGCATTGTCAAGGAGACAATGAGGCCTAAAAATATTTTCAAATATCTCAATGCACTCAGGGTAGCTTTTAAATGCTAGTGGTGGATAAGTTTATCATCCTGGTATAAAATTCACAGGTGGAAATGTCCCTTTCTACAAAAGGTTATTTACTTATTTTTGCTACCTTTGTGTTATAGAATGTCTCAGAATAATTCTAACCATGACAATAAATTATGCTAACATAATCCTTGTTCTATCAAACAATCAAATGGAGTTCCTGTACTCGCTAAAACTCCTTTGAAATAAATAAAATTGAGTACAAAAATACCTATCTTGGCCCAACTTGGGACATTTTTGAAGGGTTTTTCCAGTGCCATGCTCCCCATGGCAATCATGAGGGTTTCCACTGAGCCTGCACTGAAGCTGGATTTTTCTATCTATCCAGACCTTCTTCCCCTAGGCTTGTTCCTCACGGAACTCTTAGTAAATACCCTGCCTCCAAAAATCCATGTCAGATTCTGTAACCTGGGGAATCCAGTCTCCACTACCCTTGTCCAAAATCACTGAGAGAATAAACAGCATATTTAGAAATTTAAAATCATATCTGTTAACTACAAAATCCATTAGGAAAGTCCTTATTCAAAACGATGACCAAGTCAATTATTCAAACAAAATTATTCAAGCTAATTCAAGGGTCTGAGGACTACCCAAAACCTGTTTCAAAGGAACAATCAAATAAATGTCTGCTAATCACTCAGCTGGAATGATGAAAAGACTGGTATGGAATCAGTTACAGGACTGACTAGGCTTTTCAGGTCTAATTTAATTCCCTTATTTTTACTATGACATCTCATTCCTATCCTCAGATGTGCCTGTACATATCCTATTTGGCTTAACTTATCTAGACAGTAAATTTTTAGCCTCAGAGCACAGGAGTGGAATAGTTTCTATGCTCTTTTGGCTAGGGCAAGGGATTTGACAATTTTGAATCTATGCTCTTAGATCACAGAGAAAGTTAAAGGAATCTTCCTCACCATTTTGTGCGGGGGCCTGATGTGGCGGGATCTCCCTTCTCCGTGTCCCGCACGGAAAGAGAGATGAACGAACCGGTTCTAAGGGGAGGCGGCTAGGGATTGAGAAATATTAGAAATAAAGAGAGAAGACACAGAGAAAGATTTTAAGCTGGGAGCCGGGAGGGCCTCTGCCCTCCTCTGCTGGAGAGGCAGACTGACGACTCCTGAGCCACACAGCACCTCTATTTATTCTCAAATACATAAAAGGTGGGGTTTTCACAGGAAAAAACAAGAAGCCTAGGAGGGGCCAGATCCCACCCACTCCTTCCTGCCTAACAAACACAAACAGGAACTAAGAACATCTTGGCACTTCCAGGGCAGGAATGTAACTGACATGATTCTGTCAATATCCTAGCTCAGTCAGTAAACATGTCCAGGTCTCTTCCTGGGGGCTCCCTACAATTTTGTGTTCTGGACAAGGGCTTACTGCAAAGAACCACTCTTCCCCATATTGTTAGAAATAAGGTGAGCCCCCAAGTTCAGGGTTCCTGGTGTAACACAAAACATACTTGAGAGCCAGGCAGCAAGGCAAATATATTTACTTCCACGTAGAAGGGTGTGCACACATTGTCTGAAAGCACAGCACACCAAGCAGGCAATTTGCTCTGTATTTATTATCCCTGATGCATGTAATCTGTCTCTTGCTATTCATTGGAGCTCAGGCACACAGGCCAATTCCCAATTGGCTAATTCCATGGTTGGCAAACTGTGGCTTGCAAACCACATGCAGCTCTTTGTCCCCTTGAGTGTGGCTCTTCCACAAAATACCATGGCCTGAGAGAGTCTATTTTGAAGAAGTGGCATTAGAAGAAGTTTGTTTTAAAAATTTGGCTTTCAAAAGAAATTTCAATCATTGCACTGCTGATATTTGGCTCTGTTGACTAATGAGTTTGTCTACCTCTGAGCTAATTCAAAGGCCTTTGCTGTTTCAAGATGGTGGCTCTCAGGGGATCTGCAAGCCATGTGGCAAACATGGAGGCTACCAAGTCATGAAATCCAAAATGGTGGCTGTCTAAACTATTCTTTGACACAAAAAATGATTTGTTTATTCTCACTATATGAATTAGGTAAAACTCACAAATCTTCCCCTTGTATACTTCTGGCAAGACCAAACACAGACCTCCATATTCCCATTCTATGTCTTATAAAGTATTAGCAAAACTACTTGCCATCCCCCATCAACCAGAACAAAATGGATGTTAGAGCCTAAGATGTAGAGCCTAAGACCATGGAAAAACACAGATATTTACATTATGATTCATAACAGTAGCAAAATTACAGTTATGAAGTAGCAACAAAGATGATTTTATGGCTGGGGTCACCGCAACATGAGGAACTATGTTAAAGGGTCATGGCATTAAAAAGGTTGAGAATCACTGCTCCAGACTTTCTCTAAGCCTCACAAGACTCTGTAAGATACTGAATATTCATTAATAACTACTTTCACTTAAGTTAGCTAGATTGCATTTATTGTGAAGAGGTCATTCTTTCTCTTCCATCCTCATGACCATACCTTATTTTGACTAAGTATAAGATAAACAATTTTTGAAGAATAACAGTGGATTATGGTAAATCTAATTACTGTTGTAAGCATGCTTTCTCTGCTTGAGCAAATCAATACAGGCTTGGTGTGCAGCTCCTAGTCTAGCAACAATTTTGTTCTCTTATAAAAGAGGGAAGGCATAGATTAGCAGTACTATATTAATTCATTTCAGATCAAAGCCAACTCATTATTCACTAAGTTAGTCCACAGGGACCTTAATTGTCTTAAATTTTTTATAGGACATTCAATTAATACATCATATTAATAATAAATTATTATAAGCCCTGATAAAATTAATGTAGTAAGTATCATAGATGGAAAGACAAATAACTTTGGTTTTCAAGGTACGTGAATAGGAGAATATGATACATTGCCTTATTGTCAAACATATTTACCATATTTCTCTGTACTTTTTCTCCCTCTCCCAATGGAAAAAAATACATTTATCTGTACCATGAGTTTAAGCTTGGCCATATTATTTGTTTTGGTCATCTGATTTATAAGTAGAAGTCAGCTGGGTCACTTCTGAGGAAAAGTATTCATGGCCAGAATATGCCTTACTATTCATATTTTTTTTCTGTCAGGAGAGCAGAAATATCTCAGGCAGGGCTCCTGGAACAAAGTTGCACCTGACCCATAATAGATATATAAACTGAGTGAAAAAAAAATGTCTTTATTGTTGTAAGCCACTGATATTTTTTTGTTGAACATTTTTATACAAAATTTTAACCTAAGCTTACTTATAAAAACTATTTTATAACTTTGTTGTTGTTTTTTAGTTTTCATATCTTAATAGCCTATAGGTTTTTTAATTTATTTTTATTATTGAAAGTAATACAGTTGTCCCTTTCCTCTCCCTGCCCCCCCCCAAAAAAAACACATACAATATAGATTTAGAAAGTATTTTGTTACATTTTTGTGTTAAAGCTTTCTAGACCACCTATTAAGGATTCATTTGGTCCATAAATACTTCTTCATCCTGGTTTAATGGACACATTTTTGATACCCATCTTCTTCATCATACATTTCTGGATCGTCTTGAGTGCACAAGGTCTCACATAACCAGTGCAATATAGACAGTTTTCAAAGTCAATATGAAATTACATTACCCTATAACTCTAAAGTATAGAAAATAATTTTCAGAGAATTTAAGCATGAAACCATTGAATGAAAAATTATTTGAAGAGATGGAAAACAAATGTAAGAAGAGAAGAATATCACCATTTGGGTTAGAGTTTAATCTAGCTGAGAAGATGCGCATCTGAAAAATGGTATCCACAAGAATGGAGTTTACTCAGCTGAGAAAGTATAGGAAAAGGAGGATGTCATTCTATAAAAATCAACCATTGGCAGTGCCCATGCAAGTATTTAGCATGGAGAAGATGGCTCTATGACAAGCATGTTCTTACTTCAAGCAAGAAAGTTGTTAGCAAACTTAACCTGACACTAATATTTATTTGTGTTTTCTGATTTTACGCCAAGCAAGCAGCCAGCCTGCTGATTATAATTTTGCTTACCATGTACAGAGATTGGATACCCTAGTCATTTTAATTGAAAGTGCTCTAGTGCTTATGAAATGTATTTCTGACTGTGAAGTCAGAAATTTCCATCTGGTTTACATATCAGTTTCCATAACAATGGTGTACTAGGTTTTCCCTAACTGTTCCTCCACACACATTCCATTCATTTTTTTCTTGCTCCAGAAGACTGATTTTGTGGACTGTACTACCTGGAATATTTGCTATTTGTCTTTTGCTAGCATATTTGACCAATTTGTTACACCAGCAGGAGATGAAAAAGCAAGAGGAGGGGTGGGAGTTCTAGAATAATGGAGCAAGGGTGAGTAAAAAGTCACTAAATCCAAAAGAATACTGGTCAAAATAGTCAAGATCAACTTGTTCAGAACCTTGAAAATTAAGCTAAATAATAAGAGAAGCACCTGGTCAAGACAAGCATTTGAGTTTGAGAAAGAACAGTGAGTTTGATGGTGATGAAACTTGCCCTATGCCCACCCCCCTCTCCACACCTCCAAAGTGACATTGACAACCAGCAGCTTCAACAACCTATTAATGGCTGTGAAAACCAGAAGCCTAGCAGGCACTTGAAATAGAAAAGGTTTGCAGCTTCTCAGAAAACCCCTTCCCCAGAAAATTGCCACTATTTTATCTCTCTAGGAGACTCCTGGGAAAGACCCATTTATATACAAGGCTTCTTGCAATTTAACTCACCTCAGACCTTAATTCAGTGGAAAATGCCCTATCTAAGGCATGTGTCACAAAAAAGTAGAAGAAAAAGAAGGAGGAGGAGGAGGAGGAGGAGGAGGAGGAGGAGGAGGAGGAGGAGGAGGAGGAGGAGAAAGAAGAAGAAGAAGAAGAAGAAGAAGAAGAAGAAGAAGAAGAAGAAGAAGAAGAAGAAGAAGAAGAATTAGCAATTGCTTAACACCGCTCTGCCACCTAAGAGGGCAATACTTCTTGGGTAAAACAAGAAACTGACCAAATCTTTAAAAGGAAAATCCAGGGAATGAGATAGCCATAGTGAGCTTTGCAAAGTTGACATAATCATAGGGGTCTAGAGAAACGCATGCACGTGCAGGGCTGTACACATGCTCAGGAAAGATCTGAAAAAGCCTGAACTTCTAACCTTGACAACTTTGTTGAGTGCGATTCAATGATTTCACTCATGGTTTTCATCTCTTTAATAGCAAATATTTGGATCTCTTTGAGCAGCCAAGGTAAACTTCCCAGGGAAATATTATTGCATGTTTATACCATTCTCTAACTACTACATTGTTTATGGAAAGCAAACTATTTTTCCCATCACATTTCTTTGGGAGGTCCATCTCACCAGGATGAGGTATGGAAAGAATAGTGCAGTGGCTTGTGGAAAAATGTGATCTGGGCTGAGTTGGTTTTTAAGGGAGTAGGGGCAAAGTGGCAGGACAATAGACAAGTTCAAGAACAAGCTAAGATTTCTCTAAGTGCTTCTAAGATGAAATTGGTTCCGAAATACGTGTAGCTTTGATTCCTTAATGTAAAAAGAAAAAAAAAAAAGCTGTCTTGGAAAGAGGAAGAGGATTGGGAAAAGGCTTTTATACTCTAAGAATGATGAAGAAAATAGTTCCTTCTGACAGGATAGAGCCTAGCTATGATGAATTTTATTTACTCTTAGGGACAGTCTTTTTAATAGATTCACTTTCTTCATTTTTTATGTAATAGGGGAAAGAAACTAGAATTCTTAAGGTAGAAAAAAAGTAAGATAGCAGGGAAAAACCTACCCAAGCTGGGGTTTGAGAAATATGAACTAAATCTGTTGAATATATATATATATTCACTGGGATGAATTCATCCCAGTGGTTATTGTTTTTGTTTTGTTGTTATTTTTATTGATTTCAGAGAAGGGAGAGAAACATCAATGATTAGAGAGAACCATTGATTGGTTGCCTCCTGCACACCCCCTACTGGGGATCGATCCTACAAGACAGAATCAAACCTGGGCGTCTTCAGTCTGCAAGCTGACTCTCTGTCCACTGAGCCAAACCAGCTAGGGCTGAATCTGCTGATTTTATTCAGTTTGGTCAGTATGGCATATTGCTCTCAAGTTGAGAACCATTGTTAAGGTGAGGCTTTGTAACTTCTTACTAATGGCCAAACATCTATATCACTATTGGGTGCTGAGAGAAAAGTAAACTATTAAGAATTCCTACTCCAATTACCTCCAACAGAATAAAAAAAGATAAGTGGCTTGGCTGGGGAAGAATTACAGCTATACTGACAACAGCTCAGAGAAATATTTCAGAGATGTTTGAGAGCAAAATGAATCTGAAAATTGGGATCAATAGTAGTAATAGCAAACACTAAACATTTTTATTATTACCAGGAACTATTCTAAGTGTTGTGTTTTAAATATATTAGCTATATAAATTCCTACCACAATCTTACAAGATAGATAAAATTCAATAATTTAAATTAGCTATCTGAGGCAATGGGAACCTAAGTGTCTTTTTCAAATTACTTAGCTTAGGAATGTGAATCTAGAATTTGTACTTACAACCTGAAATCATAATTATACAGAATTATTTACATTTAATAGAATTCAGTTACAAACCCATAGTTTCCTCAATATGAGTATAAATTTCTAGTTAAATTAAGTGATAATTAATACCAAGTAACATATTTTAAAAAGTTATATGGCTAAATATTCTCCATAAGACCTATCTCTATTACATAATATTGTTACCATTGTAACTAGCTAGTTAATATTAATAATAGAAAAGGAGCAAAGAGGAGGTCAGACATTTTAAGCATGGCAATCAGCTCCACTAGGAAGCTGCAGTTTCACATTCTCCACAGGGAACCACTGATCCATTCCCTGAAGATCACTGAGGGACAGAGAGGGGGGAAGATAGGCACATGTGCAGTGATGTCTGGGTGATATAGGGAAGGTACTTGTCATTCTAACATAGAAAGAGACAATTGGCTAGTGGATACAGAGCCACTGCAAGCTCCCCAAATCCTGAAGGCTTCATTGGTTATGCTCCTAGTTAAAATCTCAAGAGACAAAGGAATTCTCTCTCTTTTGCTTCTTTCCTGCTTTCTTCCATTTCCTTGTTCTGTGGCCCATGTTAGTTTCTATGTGGCCCTAGAAACCACATGGCCCATGGCCCTGTGAACCCTAAACACAATGGACTGCAGCTGGGAACATAAGCTAAGCTGGACATATGCTCTATTGGATTGTATTTTGCTATGGAGAAGAAACTCTGATAAGTGTCCTGTTAAAGACAAAATGGGATTTTTTCCATGGTGGGATGGAAGGCTATGGAACCTTGAAGGGGAAATTCTTTAATGTTATCTCAGCAATAAAGCTTTCCATAATATCTGATCATCCTTTATGAGCTTCTGAAAATTCTTGTTCTTACAACACCTTAAGAAGCCCACTTCCACTCACAACAGGTGGGGACAGAGAGAACACCCCACTGATAACAATAAAAATATTATTTAATTACATCACATAGTATAAATAAATTTTGAAGAAGTCATTGACAAATATGGACCATGGGTAATTTGTACTATACAAACAAAACTGAGCATAGAATTACATATTTGGATAAATAATATCAAAGACAGAAACATTACCTTAAAATCTTTTGTGTTGAAAGTTCAATTATAAGCAAACTAGAGGCCCGGTACATGAAATTCATACACCGGGGTTGGGGGGAGGTGTCCCTCAGCCCAGCCTGCACCCTCTCCAATCTGGGAGCCCTTGAGGCAAGTCTACTGCCCATTCACACCCAATCCAGGTAGGATTGGGCCTAAATGGGCAGTTGGACATCCCTCTCACAATCCAGGACTGCTGGCTCCCAACTGCTCGCCTGCCTGCCTTCCTGATTGCCCCATCTGCTTCTGCCTGCCAGCCTGATCACCCCCTAACCACTTCCCTGCCAGACTGATTGATGTCTAACTATTTTCCTGCCAGCCTGATTGCCCCTAATTGCTCTCCCCTGCAGGCCTGGTCATTCCTAACTGCCCTCCTCTGCAGGTTTGATTACCCCTAAGTGTCTTCCCTTGCAGGCCTGGTCTTTCCCAATTGCCCTCCCTTACAGGCCATCTTGTGGCAGCCATATTTGACCACATGGGGACAGCAATCTTGAGTACTGGAGTAATGGTCAATTTGCATATTACTCTTTTATTAGATAGGATGATGAGTAACTCATTCATAGAGATAGATAGTAGAACCATGTAAAGTGTTTCACAAATGTGATGAACATGACAAGGATTAATCAAAATAAATTTATTGATGCAGAACTTATAAAGGAGAATAAATTGACACACTCAACTATAGTGTACCATAAAAAGTAAAGCTATAACATTGAATACATTTTCTTCATATCTCTAGAGATTTTTTGTTTTACATAAATATGGTTATATAGCATATACACAAATATGTGTCTTGGTATTACTTTTTACTTGGTACTATAAACAAGTATTTTTTCCTATTTAAAGAATCTTTATAAATATCATCAAATGACTTTATAATAATCAATCAAGGTACACCATTATTATTTACTAATACTCTTCATATTTAAGTTTTTAGGTTTTTCTATGCTTTACTTTTACAAACCAGATTTCAACTAACTTCATGCATGTATATTTTTGAATATTTTATTACATTTTATACAGAAACATTCCTAGAAATATTGGTAAATGAAATTTAATAATATTTAAAATACTTGGTATATGTTATCAAATTACTTTCCAAATGGATCACACTACATTGCTTTACCATTTTCTTTCTGTTATAATTACTACATCAAATAAAACATATACCATCCTTTATTTATGCATGTCATTTACATTATACTCATAAATAGGATGTTGTCTTAATTTTAATATTTATTATTTTGACATACAAAAAATATTATACTTTTCTTTGACTTTGTTTGTCTCGTTCTGCCTCTCTCATTCACTGACTGGAAAAACTGTATAATTCAGTATTATTAACACATATTTGATAGTCCAAATGAACTTGAGCTGGTATCTTTATTTTGCCACCAAGAAGCTATGTAACATTAGATACATTATTTACCCCCTGTAATTCTCAGATGTCTCATGTATAAAACAAATATAATGATATATATCTCATAAGATTATGGTAAAAAAAATATGCCAAGGTTTGCCCAGACAGTATGGTTCAGTGGTTGAGCATTGACCCATAAATCAGGAGTTAATAGTTGGATTCCCTTTAAGACACATGCCTGGGTTGTGGGCTCAATCCCCAGAAGGGGGCATGCAGGTCACAGCCTATCAATGATTCTCTTTCACCATTGATTTTTCTGTCCCTCTCTCCCTCCCCCTTACTCTCTATAAAATAAAAGAAAAATATTTTAAAAAAGAAATATACCAAGATTCAGTAACTTTAAGTTATAGTAATAGTTATAGGAATCATTGTAGTAGAAGCAATATTTAGGGAAAAAATAACATGAAGAAAAAAATTGATTCATTTGAGTAAATACCTTTTGGTGGTTAGATTTTCACAACAGTGCTATTAAAAATATTTAACAACTGGTATGTTTTATAACTATGACCAATCAGAATGAATTCCTGAACCACTAAAAAAAAAAAGTTAAAAAAAGAACAAAAGGAGCATGACAGGTATGCTAAGAAAGGAGAGAAAATAGAATCACATAAAATATTCAATTAAAAACATGAAAGCAGCTGAAACCGGTTTGGCTCAGTGGTAGAGCGTCAGTCTGCGGACTGAAAGGTCCCGGGTTTGATTCTGGTCAAGGGCATGTACCTTGGCTGCGGGCACATCCCCAGTAGGGGGTGTGCAAGAGGCAGCTGATTAATGATTCTCATTGATGTTTCTAACTCTCTATCCCTCTCTCTTCCTCTCTGTAAAAAATCAATAAAATATATTTAAAAAACATGAAAGCAGCTGTAAGATTAAATAGAAAACAATAATGAATATGGTAGATATTAATGTAATTATATCAATAATCACTTTGAATGTCAATAGTCTAAATGCACTAATTTAAAGATTGAGATGTCAGAATGGATAAAAAAATAAGACTCAACTTGATGTTATCTGCAAAAAACCCATTTTCAATATAAAGTCACATATAAATTAAAAACAAATAGATGGAGAAAATATGTCATGCTAAAACTAATTAAAAGAAAGCAGAAGTAGCTATGTTAATTTCAGAGTAGATTTCAAGTCAAGTAAAATTATCAAGAATAAAGAAGGGCATTACATAACGATAAAAGGAGTCAGTTCTCCAGGAATACATATGTTTTTATGTGAGTGCCTGAAAACAGTCAAACTATAGGAAGCAGAGACAAATACAATTGCCAAGAGATATAAATAAATCCATGGTCATACTTGGGGACTTCAACAACACTCTCAGAAATGGACAGATTCAGCAGGGGGAAAAACAGTAAGGACATAGCTGAACTCAAAAATACCATCAATCAACTGGATATTGTGAAATCTGTAGACTACTTCATCCCAGAAGAGGATAATTCACATTCTTCTCAAGTTCATGTTGACTATTAATTGATATAGACCACATTCTGAGCCATAAAACACACATTAAATTTTGTAAAGTATAGAAAGAATACAATGTCTACTCTCAGACCACAATGAAATTGAACTAGAAATTGATAACAGAAAGATAATTGGAAAATCCCCAAATAGGTGGAAATAAAAACATACTTGTCATAACATATGGTCAAAGAAGAAATCTAAAAGAAAAATTTAAAAATATTTTGAACTAAGTGGAAATTAAAATAAACTTATCAAAATGTGTAGGATGCAGCAAAAATAGTGCTTAGAGGGAAATTGATAGCATTGAATGCATTGGAAAAGAAGAAAAATTTAAATTTAATAATCTAAGTTTCTACCTTAGGCTTTTCACTACAGTGGAGATATGAGAGAGCTTTCCTTAAGGGTCTGTCACTCCTGGAGTGAATATTTTTTATAGTCATTCATATTTTTCAGTGATTTTTTAAAAAGTGAACTTATATAATAACATTTCATTTTAGAAAAGTTAGCTGTGGAAAGAGGCCACAATTTTTCGACAGGTTAAAGCCTCGGTCTAATGAGAAAGCACAGTCCTCTCATTGCCACGTGCCAGTCCCAGCAGGAGGGAAGAGCCCTCTCAGCACAATTTTAGCCAAAGGCTATAGTTATAAGCTTGCACCTATGATCAGAACATGTGGTCCCATGTGCCTGAGTGATGTGGGCTTGATAGAATTCAGGTGCATGTAATTGAGGAAGATCGAAACCCACAAGAATGTTGAAAACATCTTGACCAAATCCTTAGTTTGCCTGGTGGAATCTGGTTATAAAATAAAGACATGGCTTGTAGTCTGTGGCACTGTTGCTAGCTCTCCATCAGAGAGGATAACGTCCCACCGAGACTCAGCTTTCATTCTCTTGTCTGCCTTTTCTCAATCCTTCATTCCCCCACTCAGGTTCACCCTTGGCCATGCTGGTGTGGCACAGTTAGATATTTTTAAAAGAAATCAAGACTCAGTTTTAAGGAATAAAAGTGACTTTTTCATGATGCCATCATAGTTTCATGAATATTTTACAAAATTCAGACATGAACACAGCAATTTTCTCCAGAGAGATTGACATACTGATGTTATAATATAGAATTTAAAATTTATCCATGTTTGAAGGTGATCTAAAACTTTTAAAAATATATATTTTATTGATTTTTTTTTTTACAGAGAGGAAAGGAGACAGATAGAGAGCTAGAAACGTTGATGAGAGAGAAACATCGACCAGCTGTCTCTTGCACACCCCCTACCGGGGATGTGCCCACAACCAAGGTACATGCCCTTGACCGGAATCGAACCTGGAACCTTTCAATCCGCAGACCGACACTCTACCATTGAGCCAAACCGGTTTCGGTAATGATCTAAAACTTAAACCTCCAAAAACAACACAAATAATTAAATATTAATAAAAATCAGATACAAGTTATGAATATAAAGTTTTCAAATGATATTGTCTCTTATAATATTCAAAAAAACTAAGTGTAAAAGGATTAATTCTTGGCTCATTGTTTTGCTTCATAATCATTACATTTATATCATGTACTAGAGGCTCAGTGCATGAAATTCATGCATGGAGGGGAGTTCCCTCAGCCCAGCCTGCACCCTCTCCAATTGGGGACTCTTTGGGGGTAGTTGGACATCTCTTTTTCAAACTGAGACCACTGCTCACCTGTCCGCTTCCCTAATCACCCCTAACTGCCCTCCACTGCTAGCCTAATGGCACCCCAAATGGCCCTCCCCAACCAGCCTGTTCTTGCCCCCTATTTGGTTCTGATTGGTCAGTTTCTATGCCAGTCAGCATCAAAAGCTCTGCCTCCTAGACAGCTATTGGCTCCTCACAGTTTACCCATATTTGATTCTGATTGGCTGGTTTCTATGTCAGTGAGCATCTTTGGGCCTATCAATGGGGCCTGATCAGAAAGGCAGGACTGATCAGCAGCCCCAGTGGTGGCTTGGAGAGAAATGGAGGCATGGCTACTGGCCAGACTGGGAGAGAGAGAGGCAAGTGATGATTAAAAGCTGCCACAGAGACAATGTATCAGTCCCTGCTTCTCTCTTCAGGCCTCTCTCTGACCCTGATTAGCAGCCCCCTCAGCAGTCAGTGCTATGTCACCACACCTGTAGTGGAAGCAGTCTGCAGGACTGACTTCTGGTTGGTCCAGCCTCAGTCATTACTGAACGTTAAGACCCAGGGTTTTTATATATCTTAGGATGTGTTATTCTAAAAAGAAATTCCTGTTATTTATAGTTTAGACAAACTAATTGTCAGAAGATAAAAATTAAGATGCTTTGTGCCTTAGTAATTGCCTTTTTTATTATATTAATACAATAGTTCAAAGAGATAAAGATTAGAATTTCAAAGCTTAGTGAATATGTTAGCCCCATTTGATTTGAAGCAGCATATTTCATCCTGAAAATGCAGGATGCCTCTTCATTTGCTCAATACAGTTAGTGAATGCATGGTCTTAAAAACTTTGAATAATTCATAATTATATATCCAGAAAACACTTATTTTAATTAAACCAAATATTTTGCAGTTTGTCAAGAGCTTAATATTTAGAAATGTAGTTCAACTCATTGAACTTGTTGTTTTTCAATTAGATAGAGATTAGTGGAGCCAAATTTTTAAGTAAAAAAAGGATATCAGCATAGTTGAAAGACTTTTATTTGTTGATAAAGGATCTTGTTAAAAGACAGCTTATTAATCTTTTTACAGAACTTTGCACCTGAGATAGGTAAATGACAACAAGTGCCAATATCAAAGGCAAGAAATGCCAGTGTCAGAATATAAATCAAGCAATATTAAAATATATATCCTATCTAATAAAGAGGGAATATGATCATTTACCCTCATGCTGTTGCAAAGATGGCGGTGCCCACAGCCAATAAGGAGGGAATATGCTAATTGACTCTCATCCCCTCAAAGATGGCAGTGCCCATAGACACAAGATAGTGACGCCCAGTCCCCTCAGCCCTGCTTGGGGTAGGCGCATGGCAAGACCAGGCCCACCCCAGGCAGGCTCAGCCACTCCATGTGCTTGCCTCCAGAGTCCCCCAGTCTCCTTAGCCCCCCAACCACCCATGGCGAAGGCTGCCCAGCTGACACCCAAAGCACAGGCAAGCCTCAGATGGCAGCTGCCCAGCTGCCCAGGGCTGCCCAAGGCTCAGGTAACCAGAGCTGGCTGAGGCTTGCACTGCTGGCAGTGGAAGCAGCAGAGGTGTGATGGGGTGTCGCCTTACCCTGATTGCTGGTCGCCTCCTGCCACTCAATGTGTATGAATTTATTCATGGGTTTGGTGTAACCTGCAGGGAAATGGGCATTTGACCAGCCTGCCTGCTGGTTGAACTCCTGCTCCAGAGGACAATTTGCATATTATCCTTTTATTATATAAGATATACACTGAGTGGCCAGATTATTATGTGTCCAGAGATCATAATAATCTGACCACTCAGTATATCCACATATCTATATATCTATATATCTGTATCTATATCATCTATATCTATATCTATATCTATATCTATATCTATATCTATATCTATATCTATATCTATATCTATATTAGAACAAAACTAGTCAGCACTGCATCAGAAATTTTATAAGAGAGAATTCCACTGCCAGTGAGCACAGGAAAATTCATGAATTGTTAGCAACAGGAAGGGTCAAAATATTTAAATATCAGATAATGGAAAAACTGGAATGAAATGTAAGGGAAAATGAATATTGGGTTTAATTTCTGCCATCAAACAAGCCAGATATAGATTGGAAGCCATGCACAATGGGGTTTGCCTGGGAAGTGGCAGTTTTCACTCCTGCCGAGTTTAGTGTCCATCGATGCTGGAAATGATTGTGGTAATGTAGATGCTAGAGATGGAACCCTAACAACAAATTACCACAAATTGCCAAAACCGGTTTGGCTCAGTGGTAGAGCGTCGGTCTGCGGACTGGAAGGTCCCGGGTTCAATTCCGGTCAAGGGCATGTACATTGGTTGCGGGCACATCCCCGGTGGGGGGTGTGCAGGAGGAGGCTGGTCGATGTTTCTCTCTCATCGACGTTTCTAGCTCTCTAGCTCTCTCCCTTCCTCTCTGTAAAAAATCAATAAAATATATATATTTTTAAAATTACCACAAATCCTCGGACAGAAAAATGGGGGCAAGAAATAATGATATTTAAAATCTGTGTACTATAATAAAACTGACAAATCTAATGAGAGAAAGTAACTTCATAAGGAGATCTGATCATAAATTCCTAACTGGACAGATTGTGCAGCATAGCCATGCCCCAGGCATATGACATTTATTAAATATTTATCTTTGCTTTAAGCAAGCCCTGTCCATTATTTTTGCCCATCTAGGTTAACATACCTTTGAAATGCCAGAATAATTCCCCTTTCCAGAGTCCTCAGAGGAGAAACCACCCTCAAGGAGCACATAATCTTATTAACTATCCTGAAATCCAGTTTGCATCTTGCTTTCTTCTATCTTTATATAGTCTCCCTATGTTCTCTTCTTCATCCCAAATGTATAAAAGAAACTGCAAAAAACTTCATTCTTGGGAGCATTTGATATTTTGCTACCCAGCATCTGATGTTATTTTGGTTCAAATAAAAATTGTCTATAGTTTTAGACATTTCTTATTTTTTTTATAAATCTTTATTGCTGAAAGCATTACACGTGTCCCTTTTTTTCACCACTGACTTCTTCTAGCCCACCCCCACACCCCGAGCTTTCAACACATTATTGTCTGTGTCCGTTGGTTATGCATATATGCATACAAGTTCTTTAGTTGATCTCTTCCCTCCTATCACCCTTCCCCCTATTTTGCCTCCACGGGTTTGAATATTTTATAGTGTTTTTACTGTGGTTGATTTCTAAATTCATTCTATTGTGATCTGAGACTATTTCTGTAGCTATCAGCAATTTAAAACTTATGGCTCCCTCTGATGGGGCTTGGTGTCTTTGGAAAGGACCAAGATGTGCAGCAGGTTCTGCTTTTCCTAGCCCTGGGTCCAGAAGGAGATTAAACAAGAGACCCACTATTGTCTATAGTCCAATTGACACTCAGTCTTTTTTTAAAAATTACTTTATTGATTAAGGTATCACATATTTGTCATCATCCCCCCCCCATTCCCATCCGAAACCTCTCCACACATATGCCCTCACACCCCTGTTGTCCATGATCACTGGTTAGGCTCATATGCATGCATACAAGTCCTTTGGTTGACCTCCCTTCCTTATCCCCACCCTCCCCTACCTTTCCTCTGAGGTCCGACAATCTGATCGATGCTGTTCTTGTTCATTGGTGTATGTTGTTCATCATTTCCCCTAGATGAGTGAGCTCTTGTGCTACTAGAAATACACTTATAAGAACTGAAAATGAGACAAGCAATAATGATTGTGCTGAAAGGCAACTGAAACAGTCTATAGTGAGTTTCTTTCTGGGGCAATAGTTCTTTGAGTCCCAATTTCTATCTCAAACAGTTCCTTATGTGTACATGTCAACAATTATATTTCCATTCTGGATGGTGGGCAAATGGTGGTAATGCAGGTCCGAACCTTTATGGTCCTGGGCAATCTGCAGTGACACACAGATGCTGACTGCTAGTATGGCAAGGCATTGCCAGCATCTTCCATCTATGGACTGTTTCTCTTCTGTCTTCATAGCTAGAACATTCCTGTCAATTCCTCTCTGTTACAGGACTCCACATGGTCTCAGAGTTGTTTTCTGAATATATACAAACATATTCTAGACCAAAAGTTAATAAAGGAATTGTTTCTATAAATTTGACTTGTGATCCTTTTTACATTTTTTGCCCAAACAATTTTGCTCTGGCTTGTTTTGACATCATGAATGTTTTACATGAGTATCTTGCTGTCAGCATTACAAATTAAAGTTAATTTTCTAAAGTAAAATTTTTCTAGATATAATTTACTTACAGGATATTTTTCTTTACAGGATATTCTTCTACTATCCTCCTTTTTTAATTTAAATATTAGGAGGCTTTTGGAAATTTTATAATGTAATCTTGATAGCTTTCAAAGTTTAATTTTTTGCACTCAAATATGACTGCTTTAGGTTTAGTCTTGATTAGCCTCAGGCTATGGGCCACAAGCTGGGGAAAGAGGTTCGTTAGCTGATTGGGCCAGCTGCCTTCCCCCCAGACAAAAACCACCTGGATAGCAAAGGTCAACTGGCTAAAGATGTTCTCCACAGAGAATGATTCAGCACAAGAAACCAGGATGGCTGCCCTCTGAGCTTCAACCTCGGAGCCCCCAACCCTCAAATCTCCTCACACAGCTCCAGTCCACTTTGCCCTCCTTGTGCCAGAGCCCAAGGCGATTGATACACATCAAATTTTGTGCCTTGGTCCTTTAAAGGGGTAACTCTTTTCCAACTGTCTCTTGTTGACAGACAGAAACCTTGCTACTTTTCACAGCCACATAATCTGTGGACACATTTCTCAGTTCTGTTCTGGACTAGAGAACCCATCTTGGGGTTTTGACCCCAGAGTTTTCAGAGGGTACTCTGAACAGCCTAGCTATTCCTCCAGAACTTCAGCTGCTTTCTGTGGGAGCCTGGGCAGTGCTTTTGTGCCCCTGCATTTCCTACCATTTTCTGTGTGGTCTCCACTTTCCATCCTTGGTTATCAGGCTTCTCTCCGACTAATCTTCAGTTTATTTTTCAGGGTGTTTTTTCTGTATTTTAGTTGCATTTCCAGTTTGTTCCTCCGACAGTGTTAGTGTGGCTTCCATTTATTGTGCCACCATTTGGGAATCTGGACATTTATTATGTCAAAAAATCCAACAAGCATTAATATTCTGAGTGTCTTTATTTTATAATATATTTTATTGATATTTTACAGAGAGGAAGGGAGCGAGATAGAGCTAGAAAGGTCGATGAGAGAGAAACATTGACCAACTGCCTCCTGCACACCCCCTACCGGGGATGTGACCGAAATCAAGGTACATGCCTTTGACCAGAATCGAACCTGGGACCTTTCAGTCCGCAGATCGAGGCTCTACCACTGAGCCAAACCGTTTTTTCTGTTTTTTTGTTTTTGTTTTTTGTTTTTAACTGCTCTCCTCTTGTTTTGTTCTCAAACTCACTCTTTGTAGTATCCTCATAAGTCTCCCTGGTACTTCCTGACACATCTGCCAAGGATACATGCCTAAGAACTGTTAATTAGAGATATTATGTAGTTATCAATACCAGAAAACTAGTCTTCATCAGGAAGTAAGCATAAAAACCATAGTCCTTGGACTGAAATGAATGAACACAAGATATCACCAAAGCAAAAATGCATGTCATTCTAGATTGTTGTTTTTCATTATTTCCTTTACCATTTTTTCCCTTATCCAGGAGCATTGTGGCAATGTTTTGCCCAAACTACATTGGAATGGCAAGTCATAATCTCATCTTTATTCTTCTTCTCACCTCCTAGCTTGGGAGGCACTAATTAATTCTCAATAAACTAATTAGCTCTATACACAGTGGGCCAGTCATCTCTAAATTCCATGCTGCTAATAGTACCTACTGCTTTTGTGCTAAAATATGTGTGGGTGTTTACACAATTATACATATTGTTTTGTTTCAGTTTTAAGGAAAAGTCAACCTTTTCTGCTTGTGCTAAACAAAATCAAATGACTGATGATTTAAAGATAAAAAATATCTGTATTACAGAGAACTAAATGTAGCAATTATAAATTCAGTGTGGATACTGTTGTTTTGTTTCCATTATAAAGAAAACAAACAACACAAAACAAAAAATTTCAGTGTGCTCTGTTGTCATTAAAATGAGTTTAAACACTAGTTGTGGTCATTTTTAGGGACATCATATCATTTATTTCATTTAACACCAGATGTTCAGTGCAAGTTTTAGAAAGAAGGAAAAACAATGCAGCCTATTTTTAATTAAAAAGGATTTAAATTTGTGTAGGGCAGCAAAAATAGGCATATAACAGTGTAGAGCCTAAGACCATGGGAAAATACAGATATTTACTTTACTATTAATTAACAGTAGCAAAATTATATTAATGTAGTAGCAATGAAAATAATTTTATGGTTGGGGGTCACCACAACATGAAGAAATGTATTAAAGGGTTGAGGCATTAGAAAGGATGAGAACCACTGCACCAGATGATGGTGATATGAATTATAAGTTCCATGCACTAAAACCCTGGCAATCATGAAGATATTGGGTAGGACATAGTAATATTTAGAAAAATAACAGATTCTAAAAGGCATGAGAGTAAAATAAGTGGAAAGTTATTAGGACAAGTTAATTTACTGAGCAAGGCAATAAAACACTTAGTGGTGCTTATAGTACCCTAACGACTTTTATCCTATGCAGTAATACTCTCTCAAACATGAGGATCCAGGGATCATTTGTCTCATTGAAGGATCTCTAATCAAATGAAACTTACACATGAAATAAAGGAAACTTAAGAAGGTATCACTTAGACCCAACATATTGTCTGAGACTTATATCTATATGAGATAATGTAAATTTTCAAATTACTGCTTTTTTGAAGGCTTGCAATGCTTTACCATTTTTAAATTATCTGTGATAAAAGCTATAACTAACTTATCCATACTGTGCCACTGTCAATGTAATGGCTATTTATTGGAGGGGAAAAAACAAAAATTAAAATACTAGCAAAAATACTAGCAAAGCCAAAACCGGTTTGGCTCAGTGGTAGAGCGTCGGTCTGTGGACTGAAAGGTCCCGGGTTCGATTCCGGTCAAGGGCATGTACATTGGTTGCGGGCACATCCCCAGTAGGGGGTGTGCAAGAGGCAGCTGGTCAATGTTTCTCTCTCATCGACGTTTCTAGCTCTCTATCTCTCTCCCTTCCTCTCTGTAAAATATCAATAAAATATATTTTTAAAAATACTAGTAAAAATATTGGAAGATATCTGTTCTTTTATTAATTAAGCAAACACTTATTGAGTATTTCCACATTCTATGAAATTTCTTAGGAAAAGACAGTACATGGTGTCCCTCTTGTGAAGAAACTTACAATGTTTAAGTTAAGAGGAGATACATATATCAATAAAGAATTCAAATGAAATGTGTTAAATATAAGCACTATCCACAGCTTCTGTGAGAGGAAGACAGGGAAACATACCTACTTTCCTATTATTATTAACTAGTGGCCTAATGCACAAAATGTTTGCACATTAAAAGGGAATTAATTAGAGAAAATGTTTTAATATTGCTATTTGCCCTTTATAATAAAAATGTCAGAGATGAAAGAAAACTAATAAAATGTACATGAAAATCTTCTTCCTGTCAGAGTCTCAAGTGCACCACAGGACCCAGAGTCAAGTCCCCCCCAACCTGCATGCACCTCGAAATTGCATGAGATCCAGACATGGCCAGCCCCACCCCCATTGGGTGAGATCCAGACTCGGCAGGCCCCGCCCCATATGAAGCCCTGCTGAGTAGAGGGCATAGCCTCAGGTCCCTTGACCTAGCACCAGGCAGGGGACACAGCTTCAGGTCCACTGCCCTGCACTGGATGGGTTGGGGCGCACCTTGAGGTCCCTCATCAAGCCTCACGAGGTGGGGGTGCAGCCTCAGGCCCCAGCACACCCTCAGGTCCCCTGGCTCAGTGCCATGGCAGAGGGTGTGGCCTCAGGTCCCTTGACCTGGAGCCAGGGCAGGAGGCATGCCATCAGGTCCGCTGGCCCAGTGCCCAGGTGGAAGACATGGCCTGAGGTCCCCCAGCCCAGGCTGGGACAGGGGGTGCTGCCTGAGGTCCCCATCAAGCCCTGCTGGGTGGGGGTGTGTGGCCGAAGGTCCCCTGTCAATCCCTGCAGGGCAGGGGGCATGGCTTCAGATCCCCCAACCTGATGTCGGGGCAGAGGGCACAGCATCAGGTCACCTGGCCTGGTGCCCGAGAGGGGGTTAAAGCCTGAGGTCCCCCATCAAGCCCCACCAAGTCCCATCAGGCAGGTGACATAGCCTAAAGTCCCCCATCAATCCCTGCTGGGCAGGGGCCATGGACTGAGGTCCTCTGGCCCAGGCTGGGGTGGGAGATGTGGCCTGAGGTCCCCCATCAAGTCTTGCTGGCAGGGAGCATGGACTGAGGTCCCTTGGCCCAGGCCGGGGTGGGAGATGTGGCCTGAGGTCCCCTCTCCAACACTCCCAGGTGGATGGCATGGACTCAGGTCTCCTGTCAAGCCCTGCCTGGCAGGGGAGCAGCCTGAGGTTTTCCAGCCTGGCACCGGGGAGTGGGGCATAGCCTCAGGTCCCCTGCCCCAGCCCAGGGCCATACAGCTTCAGGTCCCTGCTGACTGCTCATTAAGGCTCCTTATAGGAACTCAGCCTCCACTATGGGCACCACTATCTTTGATGCAGTGTGATGGTCAATTTGCATATTCCCTCTTTGTTAGATTGGATTAGCTAATCACAATGACATCAGAAGTTTGCACAGAACATTTTCTCTTGCATCTTTATCTCTGTCACTGCCAGCATAAAGTACTCTAATTGCTTAGTGGAAGAAGAAAAACGATAATATACCAAAGTTTAGGTTTAACTTACTTTTCCTTTTAATTTTGCTTATGATGCATTTTTTAAAGGAAAAAGCAAGTACTACCAAAAAAAAAAAAAAAACAACCCACAAAAACAACAACACATACTGTACTTATATTTTCTTTAACCTTCTGTAAAATGTTTGCATATGTATACATGTTATTAAATTTTAATTTATTTTCATCTGCTAATCCATCACATGTCAATTTGATTATTGGACTGACAACAAAAATATTTCCAGCCTAAGAAAAAGTCTTTATTTGAGCCTAACTGATGATGATTGTCAGGAAGCAAAATCTCAATTGATTCAGTAAATGCTCTAGAAAACGGTAGTTTTGAAGTTTATTTTAAACATTAGAATCAAAGGAGGAGACATAAGGAGAGTTACAGGAAATTGACTGGTGGTAGATTAAGAGTGTAGGAGAAAGAAAATCAGATAAATCCCTGGGGTTGGATAATAAAACAACAGTGAGACACATACTTCTTTTACATTGGTGGGTACAGAATAGTTAACATTTACAAGACATAGAGATAGTATATGGGAAACAACATATTGATGTGGTCTAGAGCTCTGGTGCCTGCAGTTGTGCCTTTAGGAGTTTAGAAAATAAATTATTTACATTTCAGAGGTATGTTATCTTAGATGCACAAACACAATAGACCGTTTCAAAGGAAAAGATTGTTCTTTGTCATGGAAGCTACAGGCCTAGGAAGTGACTAACATCATTACCTGCTTTTACTTAGGAATTTTATATTTAATCCACCCGTGTGATCACTTCTGGTCTCTGAGTTTGTAATGCCAACCATGTGGTGCTCTCCTGAACTTCTAAGGTTCAGTATGTGGCCACTTTTTCATCCACAAGACCCATGGTTGGCAAACTGCGGCTCACGAGCCACATGAGGCTCTTTGGCCCCTTGAGTATGGCTTTTCAACAAAATACCCTGCCTGGGCAAGTCTATTTTGAAGAAGTGGCATTAGAAGAAGTTTAAGTTTATAAAATTTGGCTCTCAAAAGAAATTTAAGTCTTTGAACTGTTGATATTTGGCTCTGTTGACTAATGAGTTTGCCGACCACTGCACAAGACCAGTCAGAAGAACTTAAAATAGTGGAAGGTAAATTATTTTTCCATTCCCCACAGCCTCCTATATACATGAGAGAGACCCAGGAAAACTGAGTAACTGGTCAAAATGACTGAAGCCATCACTTTAAATACCACCTTCTTCTAAAGACAAAAGAAGATACTGGTGGTGGATAGTCAGTTGTGGGAAATTGTCAGGAAAAGCATAATAATCAAGGGCAAGGTTGCTAAGCAGATTATTGCCCTTGCCTTCTTCATTGATAATAGCTACTAGAGATGTGGAGTTACCTTCCTCTTCCTGCTAAAGTGAGGGAGACACTCTGACAAATGAAGATTTCCCTTCAAATGTTTTCCTTACAAGTGTAAATGTTATTTCTACTGGGTTTTCAGAACTTCTCCCATTTCTGATGTTTCTTAAAATTGACCGGCCTTTAAATAATCAATATACCAAAGAAAATTTTTGGGGTGGCAAACCTTAGTCTCCTTCAACAGAAGATTACTTTTGATTCTGGTTTCTACCTTTTAAATTTGGGTTGCAAAGATCAGTAATGACTTGGAAGGAGCAAAATAATGAAGTTTAGAAAATGGTAGTGTTTGAAATACCTCTGAAATTGATGAAAAATGAAATATGTGGTGTAATGGTTAATTTTATGTTGACTTGACTGGCTCAGGGATGCCTGGATGTCTGGTAAAACATTTTATTTGGGTATGTCTTTAAGAGTATTTCTGGAAGAGATTATAATTAGAATTGGTGAATTTACTCAATTCACCAAACGGCCCTTCCCAATGTGCTTGGGCACCATCCAATCCATTGAGGTCCTGAATAGAACAAAAAGCTGGAGCTAGAATAAATTTGCTCTCTGCTTCAGCTGAGACATCTATCTTCTCCTGCCCTTGAACATTATTGGGCTTTTGAACTCAGATTTGGACTTAAACCAACAGTCAGTACCATAATGTCTGGTTTGTTATAGCTTTGTTGTAAAGTTTGTAATCAGGAAGTATGATGCCTCTAGCTTTGTTAATATTTCTGAGGATTGTTTTGGCTATACAAAGTATTTTGGGGCTCCATAAAAATTTTAGGATAACATTTTTCTATTTCTGCGAAAAATGCCATTGGAATTTGCTTAGGGATTGCATTGACTCTGTAGAAAGCTTTGGGTAGTATAAACATTTTAACAATGTTAATTTTTCTGATCCATGAATATGGGATATTTCTCAACTTATTTGTGTTTTATTTTTCATCAATGTCTTTGTAGTTTTCAGTATACAGATCTCTCACTGCTTTAGTTAAATTTATCCTAACTATTTTATGCTATTATAAAAATAATTGTTTTCTTTATTTCTGAATAGACTTTTTTTTTCTGAAGAAGACATGCAAATGACAAACAGGTACATGAAAACAAGTTCTCCATCACAAATCATTAGGGATATTTTCAAAACCACACTGAGATAATCTCAAACCTGTTAATATTGCTAGCACCAAGAAGAGAGATATCAAGTGTTAATGCGGATATAGAGAAATGCAAATCCTTATGCAATGTTTATGAGAATATAAATTGGTATATCCCCTATATAAAACAATATGGAGGTTCCTCAAAACATTAAAAATAGAACTACTATATGAACCAGCAATTCCACTTCCAGGGATATATACAAAGGAAATGAAATCACTATAATAAAAAGATATCTACATTCCCACGTTCATGGCAGCATTATTTTTAATAGTCAAGATACTGAAGCATAGTAACCTCCATCTTGTATAAAAACTGTTTGAAATTATCTGCTATTGTTAGTCAGTCCCTTGTCTTGCAAACTCTGTCATTATAAACTTTCACTTTAAGACAGTCTCTTATTCTATAAAATGACTTTGATTTTAGTTTGAATAATAGAAAGAAATAAACTTAACTGTTTGACCTTGCAAGCTAGCCATCCAATGTAATAGACTAATATAGACTAATACTGATAATAATTCCCATATTCTTATGCCAAGTACTAACTCATTATGTATTCAAGGTTACAACTGTCTATAACAATAACTCACACAGAGCCCTTT
This sequence comes from Vespertilio murinus, assembly GCA_963924515.1. Taxonomy (NCBI): domain Eukaryota; kingdom Metazoa; phylum Chordata; class Mammalia; order Chiroptera; family Vespertilionidae; genus Vespertilio; species Vespertilio murinus. Next base: position 22,198,534 of record OZ004710.1, read on the forward strand.
ATAAAATCTATAGACAAAGAAGCTCAAAAGGTATAAATATGAAAAACTTTCTGTGTGACTTCACTCAGAGATTTGGAAGAAACACTTCCATCTGGGCCGCACGCAATAAATGACCTAATTAATTGCTCATTAAGGTGTCATATTTCACTTGGTGATATACGATGCAACAATATGGAAAAAATAAGTGTCTTCCAATGGATGAATGGATAAAAATGTGTTATATATACACAATGGAATATTATTCACCCATCAGGAAGAAAGAATCTTGCCATTTGCGACAACATTGGTGGACCTTGAATACATTATGCAATTTGAAATAAGTCAGAGAAACACAAATACTGTATGATACCACTTAATAATATGGAATCTAAAAAGCTGAACTCATAGAATTGTAGTTACAAGGAGTTTGGAAGCAGTGGAAATGGAGAGATGTTGGTCAAAGTGTATAACCTCCCAGTTATAAAGCGATTAAGTACCTGGAGCTAATGAGCAGCATGGTGATTATAGTGCACAATATTGTGTTTTATATATAACGGGTGCTAAGAGAATATATCTTAAATGTTCTCACCACATAAATAAATGGTAATTATGTGACATGATTGAAATTTTAATTAATGCTAAGACAGTAACCTTTTGCAACATATGTGTTTTAAATAAGCGTTAATACACCTTAAATTTATATATTGTATGTCATTTATGTATCAACAAATCTGAAAAAAAATTTTCTACTCTGTATATTTTAGTCACTTTTCTGTTCCATACAAACATCTCCACACACACACACACACACACACACACACACGCTCATACATATAGAGGAAACCACCACAGATACTACCTGAAAGGTTCTCCCCCTCCCAAACTGGTGGGCGGGGTTTAACACATGACCCCTTAAGGTTATCTCCCCCTCCCAAACTGGTGGGCGGAGTTTGACACATGACCCCTTAGGGCTCCCCCCCTCCCAAACTGGTGGGTGGAGCTAACAACATGATTGACACCTGCCAAGGAGACATCTCCAAGACAGTGAGCCACCAATTAACGGGCCAAGGTGCCCTTGGGGCCCATCCTTTCCTGTTCCACCTGGGCCCAACCCCCTCCCTTTAAAAGGAACTCCAGATAGGCCACGTGCGTTCTTTGGAGGGGTGCCTCCATTGGCCCGGTTGGGTTCCGATCTCCTGTCCCCTCTCCCCTAATTCTGATCTTTACCTGGGTGATGGCTTCCGCCCATTACCGGGAAATAAACTCTTTAAAACTCCCTGTTGTTCTGTTTCCTGTTTCCTTTCAAACCTAACACTACCGGTATGTAGAAAGCCTAAAATAGTAAGAGCATCTTGATTATGTTCCCATTGTTAGAAATAAGGCGAGTCCCCAAAGTCAAGGGTCCTGGTAGAACACAAAATATGTTCAGGAGCCAGGCAGCAAGGCAAATACTTTTACTTCTATGTAGAAGGGAGTGTACACATGGTTTTGAAGTGCACACACACGGAGCAGTGAGCAGTTGGTCTGCTGGGGTTTATAATCCCTGGTGCACATGACATGCCCTTTGCTCTTGATTGGACAGGCGAAGTCTTTCGTGATTGGCTAATTCAAAGGCATGAGCTGGCCTTTTCTCTTTCAAGATGGCGGCCCCTAGGGGAGCTGTAAGTCATGTGGCCAACATGGTGGCTGCCAAGTCACACAGTACAAAATGGCGGCTGTCTAAACTGTTCTTTGACAGAAAAATGACTTGTTTATTCTCACAATTCCCCCCTTTTCTTTACTTAAACTCTTTTTTTCAAACTCAGCTGACATCCATTGACTTTCCTGCTCTGCAGTGTCTAGGAGAAGACTAGTTTGCTGTTTGATCAATGCGGTTTCAATTAACCCTTGGATAAGACATGGATTATGTGACATCCCATCACTGTAGCTCCTAATCAAAGGGGTGAAGTGGACACCATTGCTCTGGTGCATCAGAGAAAGGACCCTGGTTCCCAGGCTCCAGCTCACTTGTTACTAAAGCTGTTGATGCCTTAAGCTCAGTGAAAGTCCATCTGCTCTGTTGCCAGGGATGAATGTGCAGCAATTGCCCCAACATTACACATCTTTCTCCTTTTTCTGTCAGAATTATATCCAAGGCCAACATACTCTCTCAGGTTATCTTGCTGCTGGCATCTAGCTGTTCACTATCCCCTTAACTGCATCTCAGGCATAAGTAACAAGCCTTTCCTGGTTCTAGAAAATATAATTAATTCACCACATTCTTGTTCACAGTAGGCCACCAACACAGGACAGACTCAAACCCTGAAGCAATCTGATTTCTAGCCTTAAACTCCTTGGCATTACTCCTGGAACTCCAATGGGATCTGTGTATATAAAGATCAAAGGAGCCCCTGGACTCTCTTTCCTCTTCTTAGTCTGTCTGTACATTGAAGAGGGTTTACAATACCCCAACATGAATGAGTTAGCCATTGTATCAGAGTGCAATGTCCACTCCATTTTCTGGGCAAGGCCACAATTCAGGGACCCCATGACACCATCAGACATCAGCACAGGTTATCAACAGTGCAGCATGATGGACTTCTGAGAATACTCAGCCATGCCTCCCCCACACCCCTCTTTGAGAGGCAGCAGGTATAGTTTATGTCAGGATGGGCTGGATCATTTATTTTGGAGGGGGTGGGGTCTTAGCTCTTTACCTCTGTTGAATGGGAACAACATGGCAAGAGTATTACAAAAAGTCCCTGGTAGTTTCCTCCTGGAACAAGGCAAGGACACATTCCATCCCGTTACTGTCTGAAGTCCATCCAAATGGGAATGGGACCACTTTGGCCTCTAGCCTTCCTGCCATACAAGCATAACAGTCACATTTATTCAGGGCGTATACAGAATATTTAATCCATTCTACCCAGACATTCATTCCCTTATATCTTACTTCTATTTGCATGGTGGTGGCAGTGGCCTAGGGGATCTTGTCCTATGACATCTACTCCTAAATCTAGTCCTAGCCAATCTTTTGACCTCAAGTTATCTGTAACCAATAACTTAACTTGGATAAGCATGATCCAGATTCTAAACATTTCTGCAGCCCACATCGTATGCCCCTGCAATTTGCCAGATTCCTTAAGCAATTACAACACAGTACATGATGGTTATTAAGATGGCTCACAGTTTTTAGCATCAATTTCAAGGGGACATATCCTGGTATGGCTGTCCAAGTTGAGGTGTGTCCACACTTATCCCATGTGTGATGAGTCCAACCTCACTCTGCAGTCTGAACAGCGATCTCTGTGGTAAGCAATAGAGGTAAGGTCTTTCTCAGGAGGGTTCCAACTTGCTTCACTTCAGAATTTTGAGTAGAATAAACAGAGTCTTCAGGTCCATGGCGATAAATTGGAATCTCAAGAGGGCCTTGGGACGGGAGGCCTTCTAACCTGAGAGAGATACCCAGTACACATTTCTTAAGAAATTGGTTCCTGATTTCCACTGTAGGAAGGTCTTGACGCATTCCAGGGCCTATTGGAATCATCTACAGCCAACTCAAGGTAAAAAGCAAACCAAAGAAACAAAAAAACACAAAACTTTTCTTAAAATTCAAACCCTAGGAAGGTTGTCAAACTTGATTTTACCAAAAGATTATATATTAAAGTGTATTAGAGGAACATAGGCCAGCAAACTTCAGTACCTATGATTAAAAGATGGTCTTTTTTATTAAATACATAATTAATATAACATAATTACTTTACTAGAAAAGAACTGACAAAAATAAGGTTTATTTTCTAACTTCATTTGTCCTTGGCTGTGGACAACAAATGACACTAATTGGGTTTCTCTCATCAGTCTTCCTGAGAACTTTGGCATAAGCTATTTACTCTCTGTTTAGGGAGGCAAAATACAAATCATTGACTTTTAAGTGTCCTTGTATTAGGGAAGACAGAGTTTTCTAGATGGTTGCAAACTGCTGTTTAAATATCTCAGTTTCCCTGTTTGCAGGGGCCTGATGTGGCAGGATCTCCCTTTTCCGAGTCCCGCACAGAAAGAGAGATGAACGAACCCGTTCTAAGGGGAGGCGGCCAGGGATTGAGAAATATTAGAAATAAAGAGAGAAGACACAGATATAGATTTTAAGTTGGGAGCTGGGAGGGCCGCCAAACTCCTCTGCTGGAGAGGCAGACTGACGACCTCCTGAGCCTCGCAGCACATCTATTTATACTCCAATCCAACAAGGGGGTTTCACAGAAAAACAAGGAGCCTGGGAGGGCCCAGGGCCCACCCACTCCTTCCTCCTGGACAAACACAAGCCAGGAACTAAGAACATCTCCGCACTCCCAGGGCGGGAGCGCAACTGACATGATTCTGCCAATATCCCGGGCCCAGTCAGCAACAATCTAAAGAATGTCCAGGTATCTTCCCATTTGGCCCTCTACACCTGTTCTGCTTGTCCTGGCTTACTGACCTGTACCAATTAATTATTTTACTTTTAATATTTCTTTTTTATAAACTTCATGGACAATTTTACAACTTTCATATGCATTTTTACAATTTCCAGAAATAAACACCTTAAGAAACAACCTTCTTTTTCCTTCAAAATGCATAACCATGTCTTAGTACTTAGTATTTAAAAGATAAATTTGAAAATGTTATTGAGGTCAGCATGGCATTTTAAGACATAAAAATATAAATCATAATGGAAAAATTAATAATACAACTATATCACCTTAAGAAGTTCTGTTCATCATTAAGAAATGAAAATATAATTCATAAACTGAGTTGGATAGTTGCAAAGTATATAACAGACATTAATGTCTAGACTATATATATTTTTAAATTTTAACAATGAAACACAGAAACTATTCATTAGAAAAAATAGTCATATATCAAGAACAGTTATTTTATAGATGAAAACTATATTACATATGAAGAAATGCTTAAATTAAACCCACAAATTAGGACTATTTTAAAATCATCAAATCCTTAAAGAAAAAAAGGAAAAAATATGGTAAATGCATGAGTAGATAAAAATAAAGGCTAGTGGGAATAGAGGGTAGTTATCATGAATGTCTACTGAGGGTGTCACAAAACATAGATTATCTGTGAGTTAACCTAAATAGTGGCTATTTTCTTTGTCACATTAACATTAGAAGTTTATAGCTAATAGGGAGTTCTACTAACATCTGGGACCCAGGATCCATTTTTGTTTGTTTGTTTGTTTGTTTGTTCCCATCATCCTCAATACACTGTTATTTCCTCATGATCTAAGATTGCTGCCTTTCCAGCCATCTTCTTAATTCTAGTCAGAAGAGAAAAATGAGAATGGTACAATTTTCTCTTTCAAGACTGTATACCATCTCTGCCTACAATCTATTGGTCAGAACTCAGCCATTGAGCTGAAAGCCAGCCTGGGAAATAAGTATTGGATATCCTTACTAGTTTCTTATAACAGGAAAATGTTACTGTCATTTTAGAAAATAATTTCATGTTGTCTGACAAATGGAATAAACATAAATCTTGCAAACCAAAAATTACACTCCTAGGTACATAATCAGAGACACATGTTTACAAAGAGATATGAACAAGGATGTTCAAAGTACCATTTCTAGCAAGAATAAAAAAAATAGCCCAACTATTCATGTGTCCATTAATTGGAGGACAGATAGTTGCATGGTCAGTGGAATACTGTAAAGGACAGAGGGAATTTACAAACATTATATTGAGAAAAAATGCATGTTATGGAAGAATGCAATCTTTCAGTGGTTATTCCATAACTGCTGTACTATGCACAATGTGTCTGCAGTTTTAAGATAATGTCTCCCAGTTGGGTTCACAAAGACCTCACAGAGGAGTTGGCTAAAAACTGATTTTTGGGTTCAGAATTTGGAAAGCTGAAGTGCTAAATGTCTGGCCATCACCACAGTGTAATCTGTGTCTATAGGTTATGTATATATGCACTTTGGCTAATCCCTTCCCCTTCTTTCATCCCAGCCCCCAACCACCCTCCCCTCTGACAGCTGTCAGTCTGTTCCATGTATCCATGCCTCTGTTTCTATTTTTTTTTTACCATTTTATTTTGTTCAGTAGATTCCACATATAAGGAAGATCATATAGTAGTTGTCTTTTTTCTGACTGGCTTATTTAAAACAACATTTCACACTTATTCTTATATCTCAGAGGTTCATTTTATGCCACTGGCAAAATCTTTCTTTTAAACTTTTGCTCATTTGGTAGTTAGCAAAATGTGTATTCAATGCCTTCTATTCTTTATTAAGGCCCACAGCCAGGGCTTCCCCCAAAAGAGCGATTAAAGTCAAGAGCACTTTCTTTTATCTTTTTTACCTGCCTTATCTGAGACTCAGTTCTTAAAGTAAATCTCTCCATCAGCGTAATCACTCTTTAGTCCTTCGTTTTTCTTTCATTTTCCTACCGCTCCTGTGTATAGTAAATATATAAAATATAGTTTTCATCCTAAATATATAGTAAGTCAGAAGTATAGATGTCAGACTACACTGGAGCTCCCTTGACTCCTTCAATAAATTTGATGCTCTAAGACAGAGTATTCTAGAAACATGTGTTTTTGTCTTCTAATGTTTTGGTGTTTCATTTTCACTCATGTATTTCTTTACTTTAACAAAACAATGATCATTAACAACACTTACTGTCCTTTTCCAGGTGAAAACACAATCTGGGTCTATGAGCACTAAAGCCTTGGCCCAAATGTATCTCATTAGTAAATCCAGGTTGGACTTGAGATGACTTGGTGAGGTCTTAGAATTGAGCTTATGGAATAGCCACTTAGGTTAAAAATGTTGGACTATTTGTTTTTTCCCTCTGAGCCCTAAAACTTGTTCTAAATCTAATGCATGGCATTGTAATTATAGTTAACAACATTGTATTATATATTTAAAATTACTAAGAGACTTGATCTTAAATGCTTTTACAAGCAAAAAATAAGAGCTAATAATGTGATATGATGGAGATGTTAGCTGAAACTGTGGTAGTAATCATATTGCAATGTATAGGTATATCTAATTAACTTGTTGTACTTCTCAAATTTACACAATATTATATGTCAATTATATCTCATTTTTTAAAAAATGCAATATGTATATTTGCCTGAGAAAACAGGAAAAAAAAGTCCCTTTATTTTCTCTCTTACCCAATGCACAAATGCTTAGAAAACCCAAACACTTGGAAAGCTCAGTTTGTTTTGATATAGGCCTTAACTAGGACAAACTGGCTTTCTCCTTTGATCAGCATAAGGTCATCCAGAGTCCCCCATTTTTTATGCTTACTGAGACCTAGGCTACTTGACCCAGTTAAAAACCGATTGCAATGTAACCTGCTGCATACTGCCAAGGTCAAAATACCACATGACATAAAAGCATTGAAACCAGATGCCTCTTGCCTAGGCTGTACTACAATTGTCATCTTTTTCTTTCCCAAATATCAGGTCAAGATTTCCAGCCAAAGATCCTTGATATTGGAACATTAGGTAGATGATGTATAGCATCCCTATTTCCTGAAGAAAAAAAATGAGAAAGTAGTGCAAACTGAAAAGTTTTCAGATGAAATTCTGACTTTATATTTACTATGAAACATATTTTTCTATTAACCACATTGATAAATGCACTAAAATAGCCATGACCCTTAGCTTTTGACAGCATGAATACTACTTTAAAATCTGCAGTGAAGAGAAAAGAAACTGGTAAATTAAACATTTTCAGAAATATTTAAAAAATTACCTCATTTGGGGGAAAAAGGCTTCAAATTTTAATGAAGAAGACCCATTTTGAGATTAGTCAATTTTGCAAACTGGACATTTTGTTAAATATCTTACAGAAAATTAACATTTGGCAAACTGTCCTGCTCACCCTCTCAGCTCAATTTGTTTCAGGAACACTTAGCTCTATCATTTCCTCAAAAAGGTTCAGGTGCTTTTGCCTTTTCCACTTTCTGAAATTTTCTTTCTCAATTTTCACTTGAAAAGTTTCTGTGCTTCCTTCAAGTCACACTGAGTTACCCAGAACGTGCATTATTAATTTTAAAATGAAAAAAATGACATAATGTTAAAATATCAGGCAAAATATTAAAATGTAATAAACCAATAAGGATACATCTGCAGCAAGTATAGCAAACTTTTAATATCTAGATCTATAAAAGTATATAATTATGAATAGTTTTATAAAATTGAAAGCAGTACTAAATCCCTTAATTTGAAAATGACTAAAAACAGGAAAGTAACCTAAAACAATATGCAATGACTAATAAATAAGGGACATATTCAGCCTTACTATTAATCAAATATAGGTCTATTAAATATCAATGAACTCCTAGTTTTCTTGTATTAAATTAATAATTTGTAAAATGTTATTGTTAATACTGATAAGAGTACAGTGAGAAAGACATTTTTCTGCACTGTAGTGGGAATGTGAGATTGATAAAAGCAGCTTGATAATATATATCATGTGTCTTAAATACCGTATATATTAACCTGTGCTTCAGTTATTTGAATTTGAAGAATCTGTTCAAAATTTTAAAAATATTAAAATGAACAGAACATTATTTATAACAAATTGGAAGTGCTCTCAACGGGCACTCTTCAGAGTACAGAGCAGAATCTGTATAAAAAATTTAGTTTTCTGAAAATCTAACATTTTAGAATAAATTAAAATAAGGAACATTGGGGCAACTATCACCCAGACTGAATTTTTAGTAGATGGGATACCAAGTATTCAAAATATTATAATTGGTAATTATAGAAATTTTGACAAGTTAGCTTTGAATTATTTTTTTAAGGTAAATAGTTTTAATGAGTTTTCGAGAGTGAATTTGTATGAACTTTCCTGAAGGACATTTAGGAAAGTCTTTCTGTGTATTAATACACATGCTGAGATGCCCTAAGTCCAAATCTTCATGGCTTCTTGATGTTTTATAATTTCACTACCAGGGCATAGGAATCAGCCTCCTTATTGGTATTTGCAACCTGTGGCCATTTTTCCTTCAAGGGAAGCAAAAATGTAATTAATAAGCCGCACTACTCAAAGACCTTATCAACCTCAATTTCCTTCTTGCATCCCCTTTTGCTACTTCGAAAATTATCTTTCTTTTCTCTTTTTAAGGAGCACAGTCTTCAGAAAAACAAAAGCCAAGACGATTGGGGTCTTGCCTGTTTATACAAACCTACCATGAAGTAAGGAAGCAACAAAGATCGACTTTACTTACAACAGAGTGGGAGTAAATATAAAGAGAAGAGACTAAAGCATAAACTAATAACTCTATAGCCGTAACCACCATTATTTCTATGATGTTTTTGTTTGAGTGAAGTGTATTTTGTAAATTATCAGCTTGAATTTTAAAAAGTCTTATATAATTGAAAGAAAATTATCCCTCCCCCCCAAAAAAAAAGGTAAGTTCTTAGGTTGTGCATCAAATAAATAGTAGTAGCTCTGGGAGTTAAAAAAATGCTTCTTAGAAGATGAAATATTGTCAAATTATATCTTTACCTGTAAGTAAAACAAGTACAGTTAATTCCTTATTTCTGAAATTCTCCTTTCCCCCTTTTATCTGGTTTGCTTCCATGCTAGGACATTAACAAAGTGGAATTTACTCATTTATTTCTGTGGCACTGTCTGTTATTGATTCACCCTGTCCACTAACAAGTATAATGCCACTGATTCCATCCCCAATGGGACCAGTTAATTGTTCTGTCTCCATTGCCATAGACTATACAATTCAACCCAAATAAGCTATTCTGCAATCAGCACCACTAATCATAGGAGGGAAATCTCTCCAACCAGATAAGAAGTTGAAACAGGCCAAAACCAGTTTGGCTCAGTGGATAGAGCGTTGGTCTGTGGACTGAAGGGTCCCGGGTTCGATTCCGGTCAAGGGCATGTACCTTGGTTGCGGGCACATCCCCGGTGGGGGGTGTGCAGGAGGCAGCTGGTCGATGTTTCTCTCTCATCGACGTTTCTGGCTCTCTGTCTCTCTCCCTTCCTCTCTGTAAAATATCAGTAAAAATATTTTTTTAAAAAGAAGTTGAAACAGTACAGGAAAGGAAAATCTTTCCAACACCATGCATTTCTCAATAGAGAGGAGTTGGTATTATTTCCACAATAAAGTTCCTTTCTGTCACCTTCCAGTGTAGATCATGTCAGTCAATCCAAGGTAAGTATCTCAATAGCTTTCCAGAAAAATACTTCTAGAAGTAAAAATATGCAATTCTATTTCGAAGATTCTTTTATATTTATACTAAAACATAGACATTAAATTGACAGAAACAATTCAGACTCTGAAGGTTGAGGTTACAGTAATTTACACAGTAGGAAAACCAGGAGTCACGCTGTAAAGCTTTTGGCTCAACAGTAGGAATGTTGGAATTCATTTCCCATCTCCCTACAAAGAGGAGACAGGATTCCAGGTCCTCTCCAGTTCCAAAGATGGAGTCATGGGTGTGCCCAGGAAAAGTACTTCCTGGGACACTTTCCCTCTCTGAGCCACACATAGATTTTATCAATTAATCCAAGTGACTAAATTCACCTGCTTGTCATTTTTAAGAAGATGCTAAAGGTAGACAACAGCTTCAGTATGAGTCCACAGAGAAACTTGTGTCTTTGAGAAACACCTCCTAATTGAATATTATCCAAAATCATTTCTACTGAGTCTTAAGATCACCAAACATCTGCAAAATATTGGCATACCTTGAGCTATTTCTTATCACTAATAACCACTCCTATCCTTACAGCAGTCATTCATTCTTTCTCAATTGTATGGCCCCCAAATTAGTATTGTTAAATGTATGCTTTATTCTCTTTAACATCAATACTCATTCAATTAGATATTTAAATGAAATGGAATGAAAGTACTGCCAACAAAGAGACAAAGAAATCAAGCAAGAAGTAGAAAACAACAAATACAAAATCACAGAAGCCCTATGTTTACTTTTTTTAGAATAAATATTGTTGAAAGTATAACATATGTCCCCTTTTCCCCCATTGACTGATTCTAGCCTACCCCTGTCCTCTACCCCAGGCCTCCACCACCCTATTGTCTGTGTTCATGGGTTATGCATATATGCCTATAAATTCTTTAGTTAATCTCTTCCCACCCACATACCCTTTCCCGCCTCTCCCTATGTTTAAAGCTAGTAACAGGTTTTGTGTCTTCCTCTCAAACATAAAGTCTCTTGTGTTAACCATTTCCAAGATGCTTCATCACATGGCTGAATGCCCCTGCATTTACAAGATTCATTAGTGTCACCTGAAATTTCCCTCATGGTAGTCAGTGACAGATTGGGCAGGTAGCAAACAGTGTTCCTCTAATTATTGGGAGAAATACATGAAATCAATTCTGTGCTAAAAATGGATCTTCCAGAAAATGTTTTTTTCTATTTAACTTAATGGTAAAAAGAGGAAACTAGACAACTCTTTGTTTAGGTTATTAAAAAAGCTACAGTTAATTTCAATATGAACAAAATAAATACTCATCACAGACATTGCAATCAATAAGATAAATAGACATTACAGTATAATCAATCATTTATGTCACTTAATCCGGGATAGAGAGTGGTAGATAATTAGGCCCTAAGGCATTTTAGTTTACTGTTGATGGTTGGATACTTAGGGCAAACTATCTTGCAAATCTCAAATATATATTAATGAACAGGTTATATACACCTGCTACAAGAACACAATTATATGATATTTTCCAACAGAATGAGATAGGAGAAGAAATGACTATAGTCGCCCTCACATACACACTCATAGTTGCATTTAAAAATCTCCATTTGGGTAGTATGTGCAGTTCTAATAAGTAATTAAGGAATAATGAAGCTTCAAACCTAGAGTATAAGAATAGAATCCATAGGGATTCAGCAGGGCTAGACAAAGCCCTGAAGCTGTGTGTTATTAAATGTGTGGCTCTATATAATTAAGAGTAGATGCATACAGACATGTTAGCTGCTACCATAAAATGACAGAAGAGATTAGGGATTTGGGTTTATGGCAAAGAAAAATTCATCTTTATAAACTACAAATTTCTTTTGAAATTTGTTAACCTTTACTAGTATATAGTACAGAAAGACAAATCATCAGAATTGTGTTCCTTTAAAAATCATTATCTCATAATATCTCCATGAGGACTGTGATTACTGACAACTCTTCTTGAAAAGAAATTTTCAGGTTCCTTCAGTATTACAGCAGATACCAAAAAGCAACAAGTTCCATCTAAAATGAAGCAATGGTTCATTCCACTTCTTCACAATGAAATTCAATGTACTTGGAAGGGACTAAGCATAGAAAAGCGTGTTTTTAATTTTGTCTATTTCAATTAGCCTTAGAAATTTGAGGGTATAAAATCAAATAAATACATTTTTATGTATTTTGAACCTCAAAGAAATTATATAAAAATAAATAAAACTTATAATTTTGCCTTTCAAATAAGCATTTCCATCTCTAGTTCTATAAGGCATAGAGCTATAATTTTCTCAATTATACAAATTCCAAAGGCTCAAAGTCATCTTTCTTTTTTCAGATTGTTTATGCACTGGGCTAGAATCTGAAAACATGAAGTAAAGATTTCCTTTCCTCAGAGACAATGATACGTTGGTAGCGAACCACCAATACATTATCTCACAATTCTCTCTTCTGGATATCCATAGCTTTGTATACTGCTCTTCCAACTTTGAATTAAGGCTGACCTATGTGACCAATAGAATATTGTAAAAGGAACAGTGTGAAACTAGGTTTTAAAATGCATTATGACTTCTGTCTTAGACTCATCAATTGATGTGAAACCCTATGAGCAGGCTATGGAGAAACATGGGAAGAACAACTGAAGCCTCCTGACAACAGTCAGCACTATTTTGCCAGCCAACTGAATGAGTCACTTTGCGGGTGGATAGAGCAGCCACAGTCCAACCTTCAGATACTTGTAGCATTGGTCGACATCTGCCCATAACCTCATGAGACAACCAGAGCCAGAATCCTACACATCCTAGCCAAATCACCTCTAAATTCCTGATCCCTAGAATTGTCAGAGATAATAAATATTTTTTTTTTTGTTTCATGCCACTAAATTTTGGGAGTTATTTGTTACACACACCCTTACAATCCTCTAATTAGCTGCCAAATACAAGTATTAGAAATTTTAACCCCATATCTCACAGGATCCTTTATTTTCCATTCCCTTCATTAGAACCCTGCTCCAGAACTTCATAATCTCTCACTTATACTATCACACTTGCTCCCCAAGGGGTAATGATGACCCTGGCTTTTTATTTTTTCACAATACTGTCAAGTTAATGTGCTGAAATTACAGCTCTGACTGTTGCATTCCCCTAATCAAAAACTCTAAATAGTTGCCAAATTATTACCAAAATTGACTCTCAGGTCTTTATCCCTACTTTTTAAAGCTTTATATTATATACAATCTTTTTTGCTGCTCAGGTTCCATGTCAACATGTATTTGCCCCATGATAGAGCCATACTGACTGTAAGTCCTGCATGTGTGTCTCTTATGCTCTTTTTTTTTAAAATATATATATTTTATTGGTTTTTCACAGAGAGGAAGGGAGAGGGATAGAAAGCCAGAAACATCGATGAGAGAGAAACATTGACCAGCTGCCTCCTGCACACCCCGCACCGGGGATGTGCCCGCAACCAATGTACATGCCCTTGACCAGAATAGAACCTGGGACCTTTCAGTCCACAGACCGATGCTCTACCCACTGAGCCAAACCGGTTTCGGCGTGTCTCTTATGCTCTTTGCTCCACAAACAGGCCCTCCTTATCCACCGTTGGTGACCAAAACACGGATCAAAATCTTTCTTTATGTCCCTAATATCTTCAAAGGTTACCTTAATAGGAACAGAGTGGAGGTAGCTACACTTTTTTCTCTCTCTTTTTGTATGTTTCTAATTTCTGCATCCTTTTAAACAAATTTTATTCTCTTTATTTGTGTGGCATTTATTGGGGTGACATTGGTTAATAAAATTATATAGGTTTCAGGTGTACAATTATATGAATATTGTATTGTTTGTTCACCACAGCAAGTCAGGTCTCCTTCCATCACCATTTATCTCTACTTTATCCTCTTCTACATTCCCTCAACCCCTTTCCCTCTGGCAATCACCAAATTATTATCTGTCTACCAGGGTTGCTTTAACACGGAAGCCTCCATCCGCAAGCCCACCAGCCTCCAGGAACTGACGAAAGGTTGACAGTAGCCCTGGTAGATGAGGCCAATGCCAGGTGACCTGGCAGGTGCCAGCGGATCAGCTGTCTGAGCCCCAAGCGCTGGGAGACAGGCTCTGATATACCACCACCCGCGGAGGATTTGATGGCATCAGCAGCAGCTCCAGAGCTTGTTGCTATTTTGTTTTATTTATATCTCCCTTTCCCTTTAAACCTCTCCAGGTCGCGTTAGTTCCGAGAGAGGAGCAGCATTTGCAGCCTCCTCAGTGGAGAGCAGGCCTTTGATCTGGGTTCAGACGCAGCCAGAGTCCTGCATTAGTATCAGTCTTGCATTGTTTTCTCTATTATCGATAAAGAGGATTTTAGATTCTGGCATGTAAATATGTTTCCTGCTTACCCACCAGGGCAGGAGGCCGAGCGCAGCCACAGGCACAGTCACAGTAACTTCCCTCCTGCACAGGCCTCGGTCCAAGCGCAGATGTGGGCGCTTCACACATGGAAGGGGCTGGAGAGCAGGGTCTGGCAGCAAAGGCAGAACACGGCCATCCGCAGCCCTGCTGTTCTCAGACCTTCTGTCTCAGGCCTGATCTGCCCACTCTGGGTCTGTAGCGCCTTCCTTTTGAGGCGGATTCGGGCTTCTGGGGGACATGATGTTTATCACACCCTGTTTTCTGTGTGGGTGGTCCGCATGGGGGTGTTCCTAAATCAGGCTTCCTTCCGTATTGCAGTGGTGGTGGGGCAGCATGAAGGTGCAAACACAACCCGTGGGGACTCCTCGCTGAGCGCCTTCTGTATACCTTCTGTATACCTGGTGGGGGTCTCCCCTCAGAAGGGGTGCTCCCTGTGTCTGTGACCAGCAGGTGTGTGTGGGGGGGGGCGGATCAGGCTGATTAGCTGCCTCAGTGCCCTCATAGCTGCAGTGTCAGTGGGTGGGGAACAGTACCTGGGACCCTGGATTCCCTCTGGGGTTTGTTCTCCCATTCTCCAACGCGGCGGCTATTGGCAGATGGCAGGAGTGATGGATCCAAGATCAGACCTATCAGACATCCTCCAGGGAGGTCCCCTGACCTTTCTGAAGCCCCTAAAATAGTTGGGATGCCCAGTGCTCAGAGGCTCCTGTGAGCTCGTGGAGGCGGGCTCTTGGTCATAAGTGTTTCTTTTTTTGCTACATTTCTTCTGTGTGTAGTGTGCAATGATCACACTTCATCTGGAGCAGAGCGGGCCTAAGTGACCTTGTGGAGCTCTAGGGAGGGGAAGTAGCCACAGTGCCCGAGGCCAAGTTCCAAGAGGCCGAGGCAATGGTCTCTTGGTGGCCTGGCCTATCCTCTTGAGATTGAACCTGAAGGATCACTAAGGAGCCAATCCTCAGTTCCACCTCGCCTCCACCACCAATTGATTGGAGTCTGAGAGCAGGGAGGAGGGACCAAGAGGTCTACCTTTCAGCAGCTCATTAGGTGTTTTGGACATTTCAGGCCCTGGGTTTTTATATTAGGATAGAGTTAGACAGCAGATTGGTGGTTTACAGGGGCTGAGGGGAGATGGTAATGGGGAGTGGCTGCTGCTTAGTGGGTAGAGTATTTCCTTTTGGAGTGATAAATATTTTCTGGAACAAGATAGTGGTGATGGTTGCACACACAGTGAATGTGCCAAATGTTATAAAATTTGCACTTTCAAATGATTAAAATGCTAAATGCATAAATTTTGCTACATTAAGAAAGAGATCTTTATGCAACTATAGAGAAAGCAGCTTATGTTATTTTTGTCTTTAAAAAGCAAGTTGCAAAAATGAGTATGGAGCATGATGGGACACAGATGCGCGCCCCATCTCAGTTTATATTTCTACCAGAGGCCCGATGCATGAAGATTTGTGCAAGAATGGGCCTTCCTTCCCCTGGCTGCCGGAGCTGCTTTTCCACCTTCCCATGCTGCCCAGAGGCCCAAAATGGCTAGGGTGCTGAGGAACACCTGTGTCCCACCCACTGCAACATGGGCACCTGCATATGCAAATTAACCCACCATCTTTGTTGGGGGTAATTTGTATACTCAATCCTGATTGGCTGGTGGGAATTACAAAGGTATGGTCAATTTGTATATTTCTCTTTGATTATTGTAGATACTTTTAAATAAGATATAGCTGTTAATAACAGACTAGAGGCCTGGTGCATGAAATTCATGCATGGAGGGTGTCCCTCAGCCCAGCCTCCACTCTCTCTAATCTAGGACTCCTCAGGGGATGTCTGACTGCCTCACAATCTAGGACCACTGGCTCCTAACCCTCTGCCTGCCTGCCTGATCACCCTAATGACCTGTCTACCTGATCACCTTTAACCACTCTGCCTGCCCAACTGTTCCCCTAACTGCTCCCCTGCTTGCCTGATCACCCCTAAATGCCTCTGCCTTGCCTCACACCTGGGACACATGATTCCCTCCTCTGGCCAGTCACAGGCTTCTGGGACCCAGGCTCTTCTCCCGCTGGTCAGCTGTAGGCACCCAGGATCTTGGCTGGCTTCACCCAGGCTGGCCACAGGCACAGGGGACTGTGTTCAGGCAGTTTTGTCAGGGCCACAGCCACAGGCACCTGGGCCTGTGAGGTGGGCAGCTTGTCACTCTCCCTGGCCACAAGTGCAGGCTCAGCCACTGGCGCTCAGGACCATGGGGAGGGTGGCTTGTCCCTCTACTGAGCCACAGCCTGGTTGGTCTCCATTCCTTTCTTGAGAGCTCATTTGTGCCTGGCTAGTCCTCATTCCTCTCTCATAAGCTCATTTGTGCCTGGCTGGTCCCCATTCCTCTCTTCCCAGTGTTGAGTGTCTGAGCAGTTACAGCATGATGGCATGAGGGCATGATGGCATGAGAGCATGGCAACTATTTGCATATTAGCTCTTCATTATATAGGATAAGTATCCAAATCTCAGTAGTTTAAGGAAATTAAAGTTAATTTGTTGCTCATGTAGAATTCAAAATGTGTTTTGCTATCCTGAGCAAGTGTCAGTCTTTTAGGCAGTGGTCCAGGGTCCTTCAAAATGTGATTCTGCCATCTTCACCATGGTGATTTCACTTGACCTGCAAGGGAAATAACAAGTAAGCAAGCACATGGGAGTTTTTATGGGTATGGCCTAAAAGCGTAACATTTTATTGGTCAAAATGCAGTTACATGTCCTCATTTAATGGTATGCATGGAGACTAAGAAATGTAGTCTAAGTTTTTGTCCAGGAAGAAGAAAGGTTGGTGAGCAGCTATTTAATCTCTTCCATAAATATTTAAAATTTTTATTTATGGATTTTAACACTGGGAAGTGAGTCAAGAAAGATTAGAGGGAGATTTTCATTTTTTACCCTATAATGTTCTGTTTTGAATAATTTTTAATGAGCATGACTGTTAAGGGGTAAACTGTGCCCCCTCCTTCAAAATTCCCATGTTGAAGCCCTAACCTCCCAGTACCACAGAATGAGACTACATTTGGTATGAGGTCCTTCAAAGATGTTAATAAGGTGAAAAGGCCATTAGAGTGGGCTCTAATCCAATCGGATAGGTGTCCTTTTAAGAAGAGAAACTTTGGGCATACAGAGAAGACAGTAGGGGCATTACACACAGAGGAAAGACACCAAGCGAAGGCACCCATCTGTACGTCAAGGAGAGAGGCCTCAGAAGACACCAAAACTGCAGCCAAGGACTTTTAGCCTCCAAAAGTGTGAAAAATAATTGTCGGTTAAGCATCCCAGTCTATATATACTTTATTATGGCAGCTCTAGCAACATAATACCATGACATATTTTTATAACAAAATTAAAATTAAACCTTGATATGGCTGTCAAAGATCTATTTTCAAAAGTGTAAAAAACAGCCCAACTGGTATGGCTCAGTGGTTAAGTGTTGACCCATGAACCAAGAGGATACTGGTTTGATTACCAGTCAGGGCACATGCTCTCATTGTGAGCTCGATCCCCAGTAGGGGTCATGCAGGAGTCAACCTGTTGATGATTCTCTCTCTCTCTCAGTGTTTCTATCTCTCTCTCTCCCTCTCTCTCTCTCTCTCCCTCTCTCTCTCTCTCTCTCTCTCTCCCTTCTTTTCTCTCTAAAAGTCAATAAAACATATTTTTCAAGTGAGAAAAACAGCTTCCCCATGCCCTAATAGCAAATTCTCTTCCTTTTACAGTAAGTGCCTAAAATACTCTTTAATGATTTTATATGAAATGGTTTATGCGGTGCAATTCAAAAACACCCAGAAAACAATATATCACTTTCTAGGAACAATTAGGTTTGAAATTAACTAGAAAATTAATTGGCTCACTTGCATTCTCACAATGCTGATTTATTGAAGTGAATTACTGAGTTCAAAATTTGCAAATGGAGAGTTTAATCCTTTCATAGTTTTATTTCTCAACAGCTGAGTTTCTGCTTTTGACTACTTTTTCATTTTTCTAATTTTATTGTAAAATACTGAATATTATTATCAGAAGTTGAATATTTTGTGTCCTCTGAATACTATTTATTATTGGTTAAGCTCAAGAAAAAATGTGGAAATCAACAAATATTTATTGAGTGATCACCATCACAACCAAGCAAAACAAGGATGAATCTTCATATTGTTGACAAATAATTCAGTTGCAAAGTAATGAGTGCAAGTCCAATGTCATTGTGGCAGGAATAGCAACTATTCCTGGGATATGGAGAGAGCTAAAGTAATGACTTCAGAATTTTTTTACATTGCCCTGATTCTGCATTACCTTATCTGACAGGAGTTTTCAAATTCTACAGCTAATACAACTCCACACAAGAGTGTTCTCTAACAGCTATCAAAAGCAACATGTTGATTATGGAACTCTCAATTCTATAATCCACAAAATTCAGCAACTATGTTTTATTAACTTCTTTATTTTGACATCAATTTGAATTTCTATTGTTCAAATCCATGTCATGCATTTCCCCACTATGTAACATCACACCCCCAATCACAACAAATGCTTTTCCTGTGCATTTAGTTTACACATACCACTAAGGTTTTCACATACTTCCATAGTTTTAGAGAGAAAAGTATCTCTTGCAGTGATAAGCTCAGTCTTTCAAATATCCTTTCCTTTGTGTCAATATTATTTATCTCTATCTAAGAGAAATGAAGAGCCTGAAACAAGGGAAGTGAAGAGTGTTCTGAGGTTTAATGAACCCTTTTAAGGTTTTAGAGTTGATATCAGGTCAAACACATTATAATTGAAGACATGGGTTCCAATGCATACTGGTAATACTCCTGTGATTCTATAAATGTGATCCTGTGATCTTCACTTTCTTTGAATTTAACCCTGCACTTTTCAAATATATTTTAAAGAATATTTTACTTTTCCTGTGATCATTATTGCCATCTCCCTGTGAACCTATCATTAGAGAAATATTGAGTATCCAGGAGCTGATGTGGGCCTTCATGGAACTCAGGAGTGTCTTTTTTTAAAAGAGCTAAATGCAATTGGATTCAGTCAGAGTAGATACAAAGTTTATCCATATACATAGCTATTCACTTACACATTAGGATTTTGTTTTGTTTATAGTTAAATTTGTGTGTGTGTGTTTCCTCAGAAAATGTGTGATATTAAATTTTCAAATACAAATGACATGTCTTCCAGGGTATAAAGAATGGAAAAGTTTGTTTATTGTTCATAAACGAAATCAAGGCTTCCTTCACCACATGCAGCAGCAGTCCAAGGCTATGATTCACAGGGTGAAATTACCACCTGACCCTTGAATATTCTAAGTGCATCAGCAAACAGCAGAATCTTTTTCTTTGTTGTATGCCTGGAGAGACTCTCCTTCACCCCATCCTGCTCACCCCTGAATATAAACACATACAAGAAGAAAGAATTCCCATGATGCACCCACCCTGGCATTGTTACAAAATCAAGATAATAGAAAATGCAATGCCCTTTCTCAAGACAAAATAATTCCCTTTGCATGGAAATGGAATTACTAAAAAAAAAACCTAAAAAAACAGTCAGTAGAAAAACAGATTGAAGCACTCTATGTAATTTTATTTCTATTTTATTTATTTGAAATATGAGATCAGTCAGACCATGAGTGTTTACTGAAAATATAAATAGATGAAAAACCTTGGCTCTGCATTTTTTTCTGAGAAGTCAGTATATCTCATAATTTACTAGAACTAATATAATCTCTTGCTCTAATTTATACAACCTAAGGCCCCAGTTATGTTTTATTTTGCCAGTGTTTCTTATAAAACATAAAGCTTCCTTTTTTCTACTTTTACTTACAAGAACTTATAAGCAATGCACACTATCACTATATGTTGAGACTCAAAATACTACTGATAATCATAGTATTCATCATGAAAGTACCAAGTAAATTATGTTGTAGTAATAGCTTAACAATTAACTTTGTTTTTTTGCATAAATATCATATGTATTTTAGTAAATCCCCAGATAACAGGGAATCGGGCATAATAGCTGCTGTTTTTTGTTTTTGTTTTCTTGTTGTTGTTGTTGTTTTATAAGCATATGCTACTCTTCTGCTGCCAGTAACTACTGGATACAATTTCAATGTTGTCAGTAGGATTCAGATGGTTTATTACATTATAGTGAGTATAGCCAGTAGAATATTTGAATTCAAATTTTTATTTAGAAGTATAAGACTTCACCCTACTGGCAAAGCTCAGTGGTTAAGCACTGGTCTATCAACCAGGAGGTCACAGTTCAATCTCTGTCAGGGCACATGCCCTAGTGCAGGCTTGCTCACCATGAGGGGTGTGTAGGAGGCAGCTGATCAATGATTACCTCTCATCATTGATGTTTCTATATCTCTCTTACTCTCCATTCCTCTCTAAAATCAATAAAAATATATTTTAAAATAAAAATAAAAGCATAAGACTTCTATTTTGAATGTATTACCATAAATCAATGTGAAATCTTCCATTACAGTATTCTGAGATCTAGAATGTCAACAACCACCTATTTGGGGTGATAAATTCTTCATCTGGTCTATGGACATAGTGATGATCAGAATCATAATCAACGAAATAAACACAATCAAATAGTCAATAAAAGCAATCTTTGTCTCCATTTTTATGAAATTGCTCTCATCAATTATTTTGGTTTCATATACTAAAAGGTATGTTTCAGAAAGTTGATTATGGGAAAAGTCTTAAAGGTCTAAAATATGGATACATTCTGTTTTAGTCCCTAATATAACAAATAAAGACTAATATTTATGGAAGACTTACTTCATATGTTATGCATATTTTAGCCACTGAATTATCATTAAACTAGGTGTAAAATTGTATATCCCTTTTCAGTTAAGTAACTTGATTAAGATTACACAGTAGCAAGTCTCATATTAATTGTCTAAATGAAGATCCTTGATGTCTTAAAATACAGACAGGTTCTAAGTAACTCTAAAACAAGTAAATTAATTAACTCAATGAAATGTTTAACTTTCTGCTTGTCATTAACTAGAGTTTATAATTTTTAAAAATAGACTTTATGTTTTAGAGTATCTTTAGATTCACAACAAAATTGAGAAGAAAGTACAGAGAGTTTCTATGTGTCCTCTGTTCAAATATATGTACAACCTTCTCAACTATCAACATCCTGCACCACAGTGATACTTTTGTTATAATTGATGACCTTACATTGACACATCATTATCACCCAAAGTACTTAGTTTACATTAGGATTCACTAGTGGTGGTGTACATTCTATGTGTTTGGACAGATGTATAATGACAGGTATTCACTATTGTGTTATCATACAGAATATTTTCACTCTCCTGAAAAAAACACTTTGCACTCTGCCTATTCATTCCTCCCTTTGACTAAACCCTTTTAACCACTGATCTTTTTACTGTCTCTATAGCTATGTTTTTTCCACAATGTTATATACTTGGAATTATATAGTAGGTAGCTTGCTTGTATTAGTTTCTTTCACTTAGTAACATACATTAAAAGTTCTTCCATGCCTTTCCATGATTTTATAGTTCATTTATTTTTATTACTGAATAATGTTCTATTGTCTGGATGTGATACAGTATATTTATCCACTCACAGATGTTCTAATTTTAAACATATAAATTAAGCATAGAAGTGAGGTTCTAAGTAACTCTAAAGTAACTATATACCACTGGCTCAAGGATACATCATTCATGCAACTCTTTAGGGTTAGTCCTGCATGGCTATGCTCCAGGTCTTTAAAAATTATGACCATTATTTGAGCTCATGAATATAAATATATACTTGCTTGAACCAAGATTCATCAAACAATGAATTCATTTTTGACAGCAGTTTCAAAGGAAATTTAGTGAAAAAAAATATAGCTGTACTTCAAGGCAGCAACCCTAAGATATTATACTATGGCTGTATAAATCCTAGTTTTTCCTCAGGTATCTAGTAGTCAACCACATAAAAATAAAAATATCTTGATGAACATACAATGATATAACACTTCTGCATTAATTAATCACATTATCAAGATTGCTCTTCTTGCCAAAACCGGTTTGGCTCAGTGGATAGAGTGTCGGCCTGCAGACTAAAAGGTCCCAGGTTCGACTCCAGTCAAGGGCATGTACCTTGGTTGTGGGCACATCCCCAGTGGGGGGGTGCAGGAGGCAGCTGATCGATGTTTCTCTCTCATTGATGTTTCTGGCTCTCTATCCCTCTCTCTTCCTCTCTGTAAAAAATCAATAAAATATATATTTTTAAAAAGATTGCCCTTCTTTGTTGAGCACCAATGGAAACATATGTAGCAGTTATCAAATCATTTTAATGACTAAAAGTGACAGATTAGAAAATTCAAGCCTTAAAATGTATTTTAATAATTGATGTCTTTTTACATGTTCTATTTATTATTTATGTGTTTGTTTGTTTATCTTTGTTGTTGAAAGTATTACAGATGGTCCCTCTTTTTCTCCAATGACCCGCTCCACCCCACACCCACCACCACTGAGGCATTCACCACATTATTGTCTGTGTCCAGGGGTTACGCATATATGTATATAGGTTCTTTGGTTAATCTCTCCATCTCCTTAACCCCCTTCCCTCTGATATCAATCAGTCTGTTCCATGTTCTATGTATCTGAATCTATCATTTGTATATTTTTTAAAGAAATGTCTATTCATTTCTGAATTATGTTATTTTTATTATTTGGCATTAGAAGTCATTTTATGTATTATGGATATTAATCCATTACTAGATATATCATTTTCAAATGTTTTTTCTCACTCCATGAATTGTCTTTTCATTCTGTTGATAGTGCCCTTTGACACAGAAAAGGTTTTAATTTTTATGAAATCCAATGTACCTATATTTTTGTCTCTTATATTGCATCATATCCAACAAATCATTCCCAAATCTAGTACTTAGCTTTCCCCCTATGTTTTCTTTTAAGAGTTTTATACTTTTTAATTTTTGAATACATTTTTACTTAATTCTTGTACATGATGTAAAGGTCCATTCTTTTGCATGTGGATATTCTATTTTCCTAACATTATTTATTTAAAAGAATGCTCCCCCTTCCCCCATTGAATGGCCTTGGTACTACTTTCAAAAATATTTGACTATAAACTTGAGGGTTTATATATACGTTCTTTATTACATTTCACTAGAAGCCTGGTGCACAAAATTCATACACTCAGGAGGGTCCTTTAACCCAGCCTGTGCCTTTTTGAAGTCTGGGAGTCCTCAGGGAATGCCCAACTGCCAGCTTAGGCCTGCTCTGCATGTTAGACATCCTTAGTGCTGCCGTGGAGGTGAGAGAGGCTACTACCACCACTGCTGCACTCGATAGCCATGAGCTTGGCTTCTGGCTAAGCAGCACTCCTCCTATGGGAGCACACTGACCACCAGGGGACAGCTCCTGCATTTAATGTCCAACCCTGGTGGTCAGTGCACATCATAGTGACTGGTCATTCTACTGTTCAGTCAATTTACATATTAGCCCTTTATTATATAGGATATTGTCTGCAAATGGAGATGATTTTATTTTTGTCCTTCCAATTTAGATTCCTCTTCTTTCCTTTTCTTTGCCTTTTTACTATGGCTTTTTGTAATTATTTTTCATTTAATTAATAATGGTGAAAAAATCACTCTTATTCTCTCAGAATCTTAAGTTATTCTTAAAATATATATATATATATATATATATATATATATATATATATATATCCCATAGATGGTCTTCCATATAAGAAATAAATGTAAACTTTAAATTCAAAAATTTTGTAGTTTTTGTGAAAATTTATTTCAGTACCAAGCATTTATAATTTTATAGGCAACTTAAGAAAAGGGAACAAGGCAAGGTTAGGTGCATTCTTGGCAGCATGTGTGGGCAAGGGGCAGGTGGGAGGCTGCGTGCAGAGGAGGCACTGATACCAAAAGGCCAGCCATAGGGAGGAGCAGCAGGCACATCCTGCCCCAATGTTTCCAGGTCTCTGCAGATGTGAATCTGATGGAGCAGCCAGGGAAGGTGAGCAATCCTCACAGCAACAGCAATAGGGAAGGCTCATCTGCTTGGGCCCCAAGGAAGCTGAGTCACAGGTCCTCCTGAGGAAAGAAGAGTGGACTATCTGGTGGAGAGGTTTTAACCTTTCATTCCCTTGCAATAAACTGGTCTCTGGAGATTACTGCAAAATTATAGTGGATGAAACATCTGTTCCAGTGTTGCTGGAAGATACCAACACTGATGGAATAGTAATTAACCAGCTGAAGGTTGTTGAGAAGCAGAATTACTTGTCCTTAACAGGTAGGGATGTCGTCTACTTGGTGTACAGGAAGAATGAGCCAGAACACAATGTGGCATATCTTTATGAATCTTTAAATGAAAAACAAGGCACGGCACATATCTCCTTTGAAGCTAAGAAAGAAAACATGTTCCACATAACCAAAGATATCTCAGGTGCAGGGTGAGGTGACTATTCCCAGGTTCTGCCATTACATGAAGGCATGTTTTAAGGAACCCTAGCCATCAACACCAATGTTGGTGTGGATGAAAAGAGCTACATGCTAACCTGGCAAGCTCAGGGGAGGCCTGTGTGGCAGTCTTGCAAACTCAGAGACCTAAAATAACCACAAAAGATGGTTTGGAAATTAAATATTTAACTACAACCAGGTTATCATGTCTTAGGCCAATATTTTCCCTGACAAAGATCAACTTAGATCTTCTTTACTATGCCCACTTGGCTTTTTGCCTCTAAGATAACCTATCTGTGAGATGTCTGGTAAACTTGTAACTTCCTTTTTTACCCTGGACCCCTCAGAGCACAACAAATGGCACCAAGATATCCCCTCATTGTTATTGTTATCAAGTTAATTGTCAACTGTTAATTACCTTAAAGTATCCTGTATCTGTCTCTGTAAAAGAAGCACATGCCCATCATTTAACTTTTCACCCTATCCCAGAGGTTTTTCCAGCTTTGCTCTGTCCCAGATCCCTAATCTGTCACCAATGAATTTCATGTAACTCACCTATGTTCTTTTCCTTTGATTGCAATGTGTAAAGATAGATGTAACCCTGCATTCTCCGAATCATTATCTCAATTAATTGAGGTTCAGCTTCCCGCCATATGTCGACAGTTTGTCTCAAATAAACTCACAAACATTCTTTAAATATATATATATATATATATATATATATATATATATATATATAATTGATTTTTCACAGAGAGGAAGGGAGAGGGATAGAGAGCTAGAAACATCAATGAGAGAGGTACATTGACTAGCTGCCTCCAGCACATCCTTCACTGGGGATGTGCCCGCAACCAATGTACATGCCCTTGACCGGAATCGAACCTGGGACCCTTTGGTCCACAGACCGATGCTCTATCCACTGAGCCAAACCGGTTTTGGCCACAAACATTCTTTACAGGTCTCAATGTTTTTGTTTTGTTTTTCATTAACACTGGAATTCTTCCCCTCAGCCTCTACCTTTTCCATAGAGCCCACTACAGGGCAAGCACTGCTGCTGCCGCAACCTTTCGCAGGGAGGGTTCAGGAATCTGGAGAAGGGATTGCAACATAAATAAACAGATACACTAGACAAGACACATAAATTTGGAAGGCATGGGGAACCAGGTAGAAACCTCCTCTCTAGTGTAGTGGCTCCTCAAATCTCCAGACCCATGACGTTTTATTCACTAGAATATACATTTTTTCCCTTTAGCAAAGCAAACAGACATCAATGGTAAGGTTTGGTAAACAATAAAGAATGATCAGTTTAGGGCCCTCGTTGGCAAACTGCAGCTTGTGAGCCCCATGTAGCTCTTGGGCCCTTTGAGTGTAGCTCTTCCACAGCCTGGGCAAGTCTGTTTTTGAAGAAGTGGTGTTAGAAGAAGTTTAAGTTTAAAAAAAAATTGGCTCTCAAAAGAAATTTCAATCTTTGAACTGTTGATATTTGGCTCTGTTGACTAATGAGTTTGCCAACCACTGGCGTAGGGGATTGCCTTCAGCTATTCAGTCAACAGCAGGGTAATACAATGCTGATTCTTAGCCCTGCTGAATATCAAAGTCCATCAGCCTCCTGAGGACTTCTTGCATTTATTATGACCTGCTGGTCTTAGCCTCCAGCACACCGCCATCCAGCTCCACCTGCAGAGGTGAGGCCCTTTCCAGTAAACGGTGTGGTCCATCATGACAAGTGATGAAACCTCCAAATATCCCTTCATCTGTCCCAGACAGAGAAGGAGCATTCCTTCCTTCATCAGAACTGCAAGATAGGGAGGGTCTGAAGCCCATAAAGAAGAAAATTAGAGGAGACAAGGAGGCTGATCTGACCTGAACCTGCATTTGTTTGGTCACAGACCAGTTTAGGGACTCCCACAGTATCCTAGAGGGTGTCCGACCACTGGCCGTGAAGCCAGACAAGATGGAAGAAGACACTCACATGCATCATCTGCCAGGACCTGGGGCACAACTGTGTGAGCCTGCAGCCCTGAATGCACACCTTCTGCTCAGCCAGCTACTCGGGCTGGATGGAACACTCCACCTGCAGCTGTTTGGTGGAGCAAATCTGTAAAAACCAACTCCTCAACAACCAGATGGAGGTGTACCTTCTCCAACGCCCAGACAATAGCCCCATGAGGGAGATGTACGGAGCATGGCCACCGGGAGCAGGATCATGCAGAACTTGCTTCAGCCCAAAGTCAGGATGTCTTTCTCAGATAAGGAGTACAGTTTGGAGGAGCTGTCAGACGTGGACAGCCAATCTTGGGATGTCAGCCAGCCTTGGTCATGTCAACCAACCTTGGTCCTATGCAGACAGGACCCCAGTACTGAAGGCAGGGGGCTGGGGGCGGAGGGCTTCCCAGTGAGCTGGGAGCACCACAGGCCTCTAGGGACACATCAACTCCTGCCAGTCTCACAAGAGCCCAGGATTATGTGTGTGCCCTGCAAAGAAGCCATGTCATATGCACCTGCTGCCCCCCGTCTCATGCCCGACTGGAGGATGCTGCATGAGCAGGAAGCCTGCATCCCCCCCCCCATCCCCCAGCAATGTACCCTCTGCCTGCAGCCCTTCTGCCACTGTACTGGGGCTGTGACTGAATTGGCTGCCTGGGTTTCCCGGTCCTCTTCTGTGCTCAATGTGGGCTTCAGGTAGCTCCACAGTGTGAACGAAGAGCCACATACTAACCTGATGAGCTCAGGGAAGGCCTGCGTGGCAGTCTTGCAGACTGAGAGACCTAAAGTAACCACAAAGGATGGTTTGAAAATAAAATATCTTACTACCAACAGGTTATAGTGGGCAGTCATTTTCTAGGCCAATGTTTTCCCAGACAAAGATCAGCTTTGATCTTTACTGAGCCCTGGTGCCTTCTGGCCTCTAAGATAACCTATCTGTGAGATGTCTGAGTAACTTGTAGCTTCCTCTTTACCCCAGACCCCTGAGGGCACAACAAATGGCCCTGAGACATTCCCTCATTGTTATTGTTATCAAGTTAATTGTCAACTGTTAATTGCTTTGGAGTGTCCTGTATCCATCCCTGTAAAAGAAGCTCAGGTCCATCATTTCACCTTTTACCCTATCCCAGAGGTTTCCCACCCGCTTGCTTTCTCCCTTCTCCTTACTCCATCACCAATGAATTTCATGTAACCCATCTATGTCCCTCCTTTGATTGCAATGTATAAATATAGAAACTTAACTGGCCATTCTCCGGGGCATTATCTCAATCCCTTGAGGTTCTGCTTCCTGGCAATTGTCGACAGTTTGGCTCAAATAAACTCACAAAAATTCTTTACATGTTTCAATGGTTTTTGTTTTTGTTTTTTGTTTTGTTTTCGTTAACAACAGGATGCTGAACAGCAACAACTAGGAGTCTGACATCCTGAAGAATTAATTATCTGGTGGTTGGGGTTTTAACATGTTGGCTGAAAGCCTGGTGACCCTTCAGAGGGCAGTGTTCTACTATCTGATTAAAGCCTCATGGAGAACCCGCTGCTGTGCTAGTGCTGAGGCCTTCCAAGCTTCCTGGAGCTGCCTTAACAGTATCAGCACAACACTCCCGCCTCCCAGTTGCCAGTGGCTATAACATCCCCTTCTGAGGGCTATGGAGCCTCCACTGCTATACTCTGGTGAGGGCCCAACACACAATGAAATTCAATGAGATCTGTGAAGAGACAAGGTTCAAGGACTGTCTGAGGAGGCACCAGGATGGGTTGGGAATATAAGGGTCAGTGACAGCATGTTTCAGGAAATATCAAATACGAACATTTTAAGGGCATTTTACAGATCCCCTCAGGGCATGCTGGAGTTCTCTGCATGGGGCACTCTGCTGTGATTTTTTTTTTAACCCTTGTGGAAGAGACCCTCCTAGTGAGGCTCCACAAGCAGCCTGGGGGCCTGGCACATGACTTTCCTCTGAACTCTGGGCTGCCAAGAGCACATCAGCCAGAACAGCCATAAGCTTTCAACTCCTGGGATGGTGCCAAGCAGGTTTGCTTTCCCACACCGTGATTAAAATGGATGCCTCTCTTCAAGAAAAGTTTCATGGGCCCTGACAGCATGGCTCAGTGGTTGAGCATGGCTTAGTTCCCAGTTAGGGCGCATGCTCAGGCTGAGGGCTTGATCCCTAGTCTGAGGCATGCAGGAGACAGCTGATCAATAATTCTATCTCATCATTGATGTTTCTATCTCTTTTTTCTTTGTCTCCCTTCCTCTCTGAAATCAATAAAACATCATAAAAAAAAGTTTCACAGGAGAAAAAGGAAAGTTGGTCAGAAACATTCTGTTATTCAAGGAAAGGGAGCAAAGTTCACACCTATAGGCTGTGTGGTGCCCCCTGGAGAAAGCCATAGCTCTTAGATACTTAAAAAAATAGGTTTGGTGCTTATCTTCTAACTTAAATACCATGAAATGTGGCACAAATAATGTAATTTATAATTTATAAGTTGACTAAAATTGGGGATGGTATGGCATTTGAAAGAATGAACATATGTTTTCATTTATTTAAAAAAAATCAGCTATCTGTTAGGTTTGAAAGGAAAGAGGAAACAGAACAACAGGGAGTTTTAAAGAGAGTTTATTCCCCGGTAATGGGCGGAGCCATCACCGAGGTAGAGAGATCAGAATAGGGGGAGAGGGGGCAGGAAATCGGAACCCAACCAGGCTAATGGAGGTCCACCTCCAAAAAGCGACACGTGTCCTGCTTGGAGTCCTTCTTAAAGGACCGAAAGGGAGGGGGTTGGGCCCAGGGTGGAACAGGAAGGGATGGGCCCCAAGGGCACTTTGGCCAGTGCTAATTGGTGGTTCACTGTCTTGGAGATGTCCCTTTGGCAGGTGCAGTCATGTTGTTAGCTCCACCCACCAATCTGGGAGGGGGGGAGAGCCTTACATGGATCATGTGTCAAACTCCGCCCACCAGTTTGGGAGGGGGAGAACCTTTCACTATCTAAAACTGCTAACCCTGGGCACCTGACATTAAGTGCTTGGCATCCCTCCCAGGCCTGAGTAGATTAGGTCGCCACAACCCCTACCCTGCCTGGAACACCGTGTAGGTTTCTGCTGCTCCTCTATCACCATAGCTACAGGCCACATCTAGCTGTTCCCACATTCTTTTTTTTTAATATATTTTTATTGATTTTACACAGAGAGAAATTGAGAGGGACAGAGAGTTAGAAACATCGTTGAGAGAGAAAGATTGACCAGCCGCCTCTTGCACACCTCCTACTGGGGATGTGCCTGCAACCAAGGTTCATGCCCTTGACCGGAATCGAACCTGGGACCTTTCAGTCTGCTGTCCGACGCTCTATCCACTGAGCCAAACCGGTTTGAGCTGTTCCCACATTCTTTATTCCTTCCTTGGGGCAGTGGCTATGGGTGGCTAAGGTGCAGGTCAGCTCTGGTCACACCCCAACCCTCCTGGAGAGCCTTTTCCAGCCATGAGCAGGAGGGACCTTTGATTCACTAGTCCTTGCCCTTTCTTCCTGTGTTGGGTTTGTCCTGTCATCTGGAATAATACTTAAATGTGGTTCTGTGTAAAAGAAAAAATTTATTTTTTAATCTTTTGTTAAAATCACCTGTTGTATTTGTTTGCAGAATTGTAATTTTGTTGCTTCTTCTCAGAATATGATTTCCAATTGTTGTCTTGCTCTTGATAAAGACCCTGAGAAGCAGCGCCCTATTTGCGGAAGAAGGCCTCCCTGCATTCTAATAAACAAGCTGTGTCTGTTTCTCTCTCCTGAAAAAAAAAAGAAAAGAAACAGGAACAAGGTAATATGCAGGTTTGCCATTGCTATGATAACCTGCAGATGCAGATAAAACCCTCACAGAAATTTTAATTCAGTTGTCTGAGAATGAGGACACTACACACACACACACACACACACCCCAAGAGGGTATAAAAAAGGTTTATTACTTACATAACTGAGGGTTCAGGGGACAGCAGGCAGGGCAAACCTCTCAAGCAGTTCTGAAATGGCTTGAGATCAAGGAAGGAAGAGTTATCTAGGTGTTTATTTTGGCTAGGGGGTGGGTGTGGCCAGGATAACAGTTTCCATATAGGAAGAAGGGTTTGCATAGTTTGAATCTCTTGCTTTTGCCAAAGAAGGGAGAACTCAGGTTTTCTTGTCAGCTTTCCCAGATGCAAGACACACTTAGGAGATGAAGAAATGAGTCATAAAAACTGTCAGTAGTCACAGATTTAAAAAAAAAATGGAGTCATTGGAACTGATTCTGGTGTTATACTTTTAACAAAAATACTGCTATGAATATTCTTGTATGCCTTAAAAAAACATGTATGTGTTTCTGCTGAGTGTATACTTAGAAGTGGAGTACCTGAGTCATAGGGAATGTTTATGTTCCATTTTTTTTATTGATTTCAGAGAGAGGAAAAGAGAGGGAAGGAAAGATAGAAACATCTATGATGAGAATCATCAATCTGCTGCTCCTGGCTTGCCCCCTACTGAGGATCTAGCCCACAACCCAGCATGTGCCCTAACCCGGAATCAAACAGTGACCTCCTAGTTCATATGTTGATGCTCAACCACTGAGTCATACCAGCTGGGCTATGTTCCATTTTAGTAGACACTGATAAGAAATTATCCAAAGCGGTTGTACAGATTTACACTCACCTCCACAGTCAAATTGAGTCCTGGATGCTCTACATATTCACTAATACTTGGTATTTTCTTTCTTTTTAAGTTATTCATTCTATTTTATTTATGAATATTAATATCTACTAAGGTACTTATATGTTTATACCCCCCAAATTTTTATTATTACTACTTATTATTCTTATCCACACCAGCATTATATTAAAGGCAAATTTTGAAAGAGATATCATTGTATTGCAAATACCAAGGCACTATGACTTGATATCAAGGCACTATAAATAGAAAATGAACAAATACTGACCATAGAGATAACTCCAGTAACTAATTTCTGTGGTGCTTAGAGTTTTCTTGTCAAAATTCTCAAATATTCACACTTATGATTAGGTTCTAACAGGCACACTACTTTGACTTGTTCCTCCTTGGGGCTATTTAAATGCAAATGCCATTACCTCTGATTTGAGCAACTCTCAAAGCTCTGAAGTCAGACCTGCTCATCTGGCCATAAAGCAGCCCAAGCAAGTGTATCTGCCAAAGGGCAGGATTGCATATGAGCTCTTGTGCTTCCAGTGTCTGTATTTAGCTTGTGCTAGGAGCCTTAAGGACATAGGCCTGCAGTGTGGAACTTCTTGCATATCAGGTTCTGTTTGGTTGATTCAAGTTAAGCAAAGCTATTCATTTATAAACTAACATTTCATCATTTTTTCCATGAACCTATTGATCTGTTCTTAACAAATA
Organism: Vespertilio murinus; assembly: GCA_963924515.1. Classification (NCBI taxonomy): domain Eukaryota; kingdom Metazoa; phylum Chordata; class Mammalia; order Chiroptera; family Vespertilionidae; genus Vespertilio; species Vespertilio murinus. The sequence goes on from OZ004710.1 coordinate 22,230,968, forward strand.
TATATATATATATATATATATATATATATATATATATATATATATACTGCAAATGACAAAATGTAAACGGAGCAAAATCAATCAAGCTCTAAAATCTGCAACCAGACTTGTCAAACATAAGCAGTTTCAGAAATGAAACATTTAGCCACTTTTTAATAATCTGAAGAAGGAACTTCCTTGACACCAGAGCAAAACAATGAACCCTTCTAGAAAAAGTCCAATATCCGTATTTCAAGATGCTAAATATATGATTGGTGACAAAGAAACACAGCCTTAGTTTTTGGGTCACATTCTTTATGATCTCTCCTCTCTTGCCTACATGGGCATCTGGATTATCTGAAGATCCATTACCATATGGCTGATGGAAGGCCTAAGTGCTCAGTGTTTTCATTGGAGCCTAGAATAATAAAGCTAGAAATTTTGGAGTATTTCCTAAGGTTGTCAAACATTATAAATGTTGGTAAATCTTAAGTGTGTCATGTACATGAATAACAGTTCTTAAATATTTTCTCTTCATTATAGAATACTAAACTATTGGGAGACTCCTTTTTAAGTATAAAATACCACAATGCCTTTATGTAAATGTTGGCTGCAGCTAATAATACGTTCCACTTTTAACAAGACAAAGAGAAAGTAGTGGTATTTGGACACTTTTCAAGAAAGAATTAGAAAACAAGGCCAATGATTCTGATGGAAAGACATGATACTTGTTAGCGCCATTGAAGGATGAACGCACAAGGCCAAAAGGGTTAAAGAATTATAAATTTATTGTTACATCTGCTAGCAGAAGGGCTGAGACTAAAATGGCACCAGCAGGGCAGAGTAGGGGTAGCAGGATATTTATGCTTCTTGTAAAGGTCAGTCAGAGTAACTGGTCGGACCAAGTGCAAGTGGGGGCCAGGTATAGGTGGTCCATTAGAAACTGGGTGAGGTGGCTTATTGGAACCCTAAGGCTGTTAATCATGAGACCTATAATAAGAGTAACTGGAAAATCGCCTGGAGTTCTGAGAGTCCCAAACGGGGCATAATGGACACATGAATATGCCTAACAATACTACCTAATGACCAAGACTGCTTTAACATTCCATTCAGCTTGATTAAACTTTAGATAGGTTTCTTCTTGATCATAGACCCCTGCTCTCCCTTTCTTAGAGTATTTCCTTCAGAAAACTAGGAATTATTTTCTTGCTGAAATGTTTGTAAATCTTCTCCCAGCTTCACTCCAGTTTTACAACCCCCCAAATACTTTGATCAAGGACCTAAGAACCATTTTTTGAAATGTAAATACCAAAAATGATAGAATAAGATCACCTCTACCTCCCATTTTCTTTTGAAAGGTAGGAATCAATAGGGGTCAATTAGCAAACAAAGGTGGCCTAATCATAGTGAAGAACATTTACAAACTCAGGAATAACCGAAGTTTGTTCTACACATCCCATTGATTAAGCTCCTCCCTAAAATCCTCTAGTACTTTTCTACTAGCTCTTCCCAGTATTTAAAAAGCTATCCTATCTTTTATTTCAGCAGGTTTGAGTTCAATCTCTCTCCCTTATTGCAATAGCCTAAGACTTCATTGCCTGTTTAACTTTGGTGCAATTTTGGCTTCAACACTACAGAATGATGGAGATGATAGCTTAATTCTAAAATTGTCACCGCATTTCACCTTCTCATTAAATATTTACTGAAGAGGTGCAGAAAGACATAACCTTTTCTTTCTTTTTTAAAAATATATTTTATTGATATTTTACGAGAGGAAGGGAGAGAGATAGAGAGATAGAAATGTCAGTGAGAGAGAAACATTGACCAGCTGCCTCTTGCACACCACCCACTGGGGATGTGCCCGCAACCAATGTACATGCCCTTGACTGGAATCGACTGGAATCGACTGGAATCTGTGGACCTTTCAGTCCACAGACCGAAGCTCTACCACTGAGCCAAACCGGTTTTGACCATAACCTTTTCTTGACATGTATAATATTCTAGACAATGTGTTACCCACATTATTTCATTTATTTTTCCAAATTAGGGTAACCAATTGACCCCATTTGATCAGGACTAAAGAATTTTCCAGGACATGGGACTCTGTTCTAAAATCAGGAAAGTCCCAGGCAAACCAAGATAGTTGGTTACATTACTCTCAATGTGGTATGGTATTATACATTACCACCTGAATTGGGAAGTTTAGGAATATTAAGTAGCCTGGTGATACAGTCTGGTTTCATGATTTGAGTCTTATGCTCCCAAGGTCTAGTCCAAGTTCTGAGCATTTAATATATTTGAAACATTGTTGATGATGACACTGGAATTACAAAGATATAAGTAACATGTCTCACCATCAAGAAGGTTACATGATGAAATGGCAAGTGCTACAAGATACCACATAATATAATTTGAAATGAGGATGCAATCATTTCCCTGTGAAATACTGGAACTACTTCAGAAAAAAAATGGTATTTAGACCTGATCCAAATAAATCACATAATAAGGAGTCTTTTGGAAGTCTTTTAAGATAAATCCTAAAACGTGTTGGCAATAGTATGTTGTGGAAATAAATGAAGACCACCCCAATGAGAATAAACAGAGGCTATTTATTCAGAGCGTACAAGGAGGTCAACCATCATCACTTGCATTTGGCAGAGACTCAAAAGCAGGTAGGAGACCTGAAAAGCTTTGCAGTTTACTAAAAGAAAGGTTACAAGTGTGTTCTGACTAGAACTTTTGGCATGAGGTAACTGGAGGCAGGCCAATGGGAAGTGAGACACCTTATTGTTCTTGTTTGGGGAGCATATTTAACTTTCCCTTCTTGGCCACTTTTGTTTTACATGTAAGACAATAATTACATTAGGATTAGCTGTTTGCCCATAATCTCTAACCCAGACAAGAAACTGGCAATTTTTGAATAAAGTTTCTATGCTTGTAAATAAAAGCTAGCATATAATGTGAGAAATATCTAGATGTTTTTAGGCATTGAAACTAAGAAGAGAATAAAGGACACAGACAAATTCCTTTTTTCTTTTCTTGGACTTGGATCCTTATTTTCCCAAAGAATATATATGTTTGTGATTTTACAATGGTAGTTCACTCTGAATCAGAATACTAATACTGCAGAAACTAAAATAAATGAAATTGACATAATCATCCAGCTTGAAGTACATCGTGATATAAATGATAGAGTTATATCATTCTATTGATGACAATAACCTAAAGCTAGAAATACATCATGTTGTATATTGTCCTGAGTGTATGAATTTTGAGAGATAATCCTATCAGGACAGCATCAGTGCAATTTCAAACTCATAAAAACAAAAGGTGTAGATACATAAAAGGCAGCAGTATCCAAGGAATTTGTGTAGAAAGGAGGCCAAGTATAGCATGAGGAGTTACAGAAGGTGAAGATTTCAGTATCATGTAAATAATACTATATCATAAGGTGGCAATAGAGGCAAAGTATGACTCGTGAACAGGTTTCATGTACAAGAGAGCATGACAAATAAGAGATGAGACCAAGTTCCGAAAAATAATAGAAAGAAATATGCAATTGCAACCAAAAGTGTAGTTAAACAATAATAGGACATTATTTCACAATTTTTTATGTGATGTTAAACCATTCCTCAACATATATATGAAACACATATAGAACTTTTAACCCAAAAACATTCATGCTATTAAATGTTAAATTCTCTGCTGACACTGTAGTTATAAGAATTCCCCTCTAATAACTTGAAGACCTCAGGAAATTGGGAGTGGATGTGGATAAGACTTGAAAGCATGACAGAGTGAATAAGCATATGAACAAAGAATGCTAAATCTTTTGTAAGAAGGTCCTCTGGGGAAAAGCTTTTTTGGTTAACTAGAAACATCATAAGGTCATTATGTTTGTTTCTAAATTAGTTTGTTTTGCTTTTAACTTTAGGGTTGACTGACTCTTCTTTCCACTCTAGAGAAACATGATTCCTATTGAGCTCTTCTCCCTCCCTCCAACATGAGTTTTAAGTACCAACATAGAAGAATGGATAATATTACCCAAAACTTGACATGACATGACTCCTTAGGATCTTTGAAGCTTTTTGACACTCTAAAGTCTATAAAAACATACAAATACGTTTCACCCTTTCTTACATTCTTTGAAATCTTGATTCAGGGAAGGTTTCTAAAAGAAGCATCATTCTACCACATACTATTTGGACTGTTGCTAAAACAAGTTCCTTATATACCTTTCTTTAATGAAATTTAAGAAAATTCATGATAATCTTGAGTTAGGACTTAAAAAAACAAAAGTTTAAAATGATAATAAAATATATATTGGCTTTGTGCTGGGGAGGGGCAAAATGTAGTGCTATAAAGGCAAGGGGCAGCTTAGGTCAAGACAAAATTGATAGAAAAAATATAATAAAATATATATTGGCTTTGTGCTGGGGAGGGGCAAAATGTAGTGCTATAAAAGCAAGGGGAAGCTTGGGTCAAGACAAAATTAATAGAAGAAAAGATAAATCCCTTATACCTTGAAGTTAAAATAGTCATGGAAAAATTGAATCCACAGATAAGAGAATATGGGCAGAGAGTAAAGGTACAAAACAGCATAAAAACACCATAAAATTTTAAAATGCTAAAAACATAGAGTTCTTATATATGGAACTGGAAACAGGAAATATTAATTAATTTACTGGGGATCTCAGGACTTTCACTTCTTAACCAACATTTTATACTAATTTTGGACACACTTCCATACTATTGAAATAGCTATTCCAGATAAATTTAAATAAAATTTAACAATTTACTCAAATCACACAGCTAGTAGTGGCAGAAATAAACTTAGATTAATTTTTTTGTTGTTAATCCTCATTTGAAAATTTTTCCCTTTGATCTTTAGAGACAATAGAAGGCAGGGAGGGGAGAGAGAGGAGAGAGAGAGAGAGAGAGAGAGAGAGAGAGAGAGAGAGAGAGAGAGAGAAGAGAGATACCGTATTTGCCGGCGTATAAGACGACTGGGCGTATAAGACGACCCCCTAACATTTCCACTAAAAATACAGAGTTTGTTATATACTCGCCGTATAAGACTACCCCCCACTTGGAGGCATATTTTTCAGGGCCAAAGGGTCGTCTTATACGCCGGCAAATACGGTACATTGATGTGAGAGACATATCAATTGGTTGCCCCCAGCACACATCTCGACCAGGGCTGGGGATTGAACCTAAAACCCAGGTGTATGCACTTGACCCGGAATCAAACTTGTGACCCTTCAGTGCCAAGGGAAATGCTCTAACCACTTAGCAATGCAGGTCAGGACTAAACTTAGAATTTGATATAATATGTGGCATATCAAAATAACTAAGAAAGTCTTTGTAAAAGTATTAACAGTTAGAAAGATGGTTTTCTTATTATAAACTACTAGGAAACTGAACAAATACATTAAAGAATTATTTAAGACATTGGTCTACAGACATTGCAGGATTGAAATGGTGTAATGACATGACTCCTTAGGATCTTTGAAGCTTTTTGACACTCTAAAGTCTATAAAAACATACAAATACGTTTCACCCTTTCTTACATTCTTTGAAATCTTGATTCAGGGAAGGTTTCTAAAAGAAGCATCTGCACCCTGAAAATGCATTTGTCTAGTAAATATATTAATTTATTTTTACTTGGCAAAAGTCTTAAAGTGATTTATACCTTTCCACCTTAAATAAACCAAATTTTGTCATTGAGGTAGATTTTTAAGACTATATTCATTTTATTATAATTTATTGTTTTGACAGTTTGTCACAAGCACATTCTTTTTGTACAGCTTTGTTTCCATTTCTGGTAAATCGTGTAAAATTGTCTTTCATTTGTGATAAAAAGCTTCTCAATTTGTTGAACATAGTGCAATTTATTAAATTTACAAGTTTCCTTGATGTGTACTATTTAAGGCATCAAATTCAAGAGCTTGTATCTTAGCAGTTTTACCCAGGGTACCTCATCTCCCCATTCATTTCATAATGCTATCCTTGATAATGTAATGATGCTTAACACTCTGGAGACCATAGGTATCAGGTAGTAGAGTTCTGACACTTATCTGACAGAATTATTAGCTTTCCCTATTACATATGTCTACCTTAAAGTGATTTATAGTACAACAAATTAGAATCTAATAGTGAAATGCCTGAGCACCCAAGAGTTATAGCAATCAGTTACTGTTCATAACTGCAATGGAAGATCTGTTCCATTTGAAAATTCTATCAAAGGATCTTTCACTTCCTACAGGAAGAAAGGGATCTGCTTCAAGAGTTCAGCCAACTTGAGTTTATGCATATAAATCATACAGTTTCCTGCCATATTAAAGCACTTTCAAATCTCTTGGAAAGATTTATCAAGATTAATCTCAATTAATAAAATTTTCTGACATATTCTTGAATTCTCCCTATGAAAATTTCTGATGATTGATTGCATGTTTAATATAAATAATATACATTACAGCTGTCAGCTTCTTGCTAAAACTCGATTTCCCCTCTGGTAATTGTGTGAGGGAAAAGTGTTATTGCATTTCTTGTCAGTATTTCCTTGAAAGTTGTTTTATGCAAAGACAGCCAAGCTCACGAGACTAATTGATTCATGGGCCTGCAGCCAATATAAGTGCTCGGTGTACTGTTGAGTGCCTTTGCATATTTACCTCGCTGAAGATGAAAACTCTACATGGTTGTTCACCCTCAAGACCCTGTGAGGCTGCTTGAAATCAGGTTTTTTGAAAACTGAGCTTATGTGTTTTATCTTCCTTGAGATGTTCTCGCTGTCCCTGTGCTCTAAGGACCTATGTTTCACCTTGGGACAAGGCTCCTTTAATAGTGGAGTTATACAGAAGAGTAGAGATTTTCCTTCCTTCCAAAGACTTCCATTATTCATATTGTAAAAGGGAGAGCACAGAGCAGTGGTGGGGAACATCTGGCCTGCGGGCCACATAAATCACTTGGTCTGGCCCTACCAAGGCATTAGGGGTGAGTTAATTAAATCTTTGACCAAATATAGCAGGCTAATTTTTAAGTTGGTAATTTTGTATGCCCCGTGAACGGTGTTATAAATAAGAAAATGGCACTTAGCAGAAAAAAAATGTTCACTACCTCTGACATAGAGGTATATCTATCTTGTTTAACTATGTAGCAATAAAAATTACAATTCAAACTCAGCTCTAGCATCTTAAAAAAGAGAATACATATTAACTATTAAATTATTTAGAAATCATTTACTCAGTACCAGATGTGTATATTTGATTATTCTAGAAACTAAAACTTCCAGTAATAGTTCAGTCAAGGATAGGATATAACTAAAAGCACTTGAAAACAAGTGTATGTGTGTGTATGTGTTTAATATGATATAAATTTATGTGATTTGAATAACTAATAATGTCCTTTTATGTACTCTCAGTTGGTAAAACTTTTCTAGTCCCAGCTCCTCCTGACTTCCTGACCCTGGTTCTTTTTCTTAATATTGAATCGTGGCAAAGCAGAAAGGTTAAGGTCCTTATGGCCAAGCTCTGTTCTCTTCTTTGGTATGTGGGGCAGTGCCTTCTACTCATTTGACTATAGCTTACCCTCTTTAGCTAAAGTGGCTCATGTGGCTCAAGTTTCCCTTGCATTGACTAAGGTTTGTTGGCTCTCCCTGGCCTATTTGACCTTATCAGAGACTCTACTAACTACGTAACCATAAACATCAGTTATGATACTCATACAGCATGGAGTCAGGTCTTAACCTCTGCTTGAGGAATCACCTCTCACTTCATGAACCACACACAAGGCAAACTGGCACTCAATAAAATGTCCCAAATATACAAGGATTGTAGGTGGCTTGGAAAAGATAAACTTCAGAGCCCCATTCTGGTGATGGTTGATACACAACAGCTTTTCTCATTCAATTACCCTGAAATATATCTAGAGCACCAAGCTGGCAACAGCATCTTAAGATAAAGATCAGAGAGGCATTGAAATAAGATCAAAGTGTCATTTCATTAACTGTATTTCCAAGGAGGATGAAGTGAGAAACAAATACATATTTTAATAGAAGAAGAAAGATGACACTAAAAATGGAATTAACTTAATTCCAGGGATTCAAACTACGTGACCAGAATAATGTATCTCTGTTTCCCTGCAATAGGAAAAGCAAATCTTGAACCAATCATAGTCCTTTACTCTCCCTCTTCTTTCATCTCTCACCTATCCTGGGTTTAATCAAAATGTTTCAATAAAATTTTAGATATGCACACAGATAATAATTTAATTTAAAAAAGATTAAACATAAATAAAGAAATAAAAATATATATACCAAAAAAATTAAGGTCATGTCAGCAAGGTAGAGACCCAGGAGTTCCAATGCCTGTCTCCCCCACAAAAAATAAACAACTGCAAAATGATGGCAATAGCTCTGGGAAAGTTCTGTATTTTATTTTATTTTTTAAAGATATTTTCCTTTATTTTAAACTGTATCTTTTTTAAAATATATTACATTGATTTTTCACAGAGAGGAAGGTAGAGGGACAGAGACTTAGAAACATCTATGAGAGAGAGAGAAACATCGGCCAGCTGCCTCTTGCACACCCCCTACCAGGGATGTGCCCGCAACCAATGTACATGCCCCTGACCGGAATCGAACCCAGGACCTTTCAGTCCACAGACCTACGCTCTATCCACTGAGCCAAACTAGTTTCAGCAGAAAGTTCTGTATTTTAATAGAGAAGCAGCAAAAACACTACAAAGCTAAAACCAAGGATAGACACATAATAAAGCATAGAAAGCATTTTACCTGTATCATCCCATCTCCAGTCCAACGCAGCTCGGCACTAAGAGAGATCCTTCAGAGTGATTTCACTCCACCCGGAAAAGAAGAGCAGTGGAACCCCAGAGAGCCTCACCACTATGGATATTTGCAGTCTTTACTGCTATCACCATAGTCTTCACTAATGCTAAACCTGTCTGACTGAGCTATCACCACAGTCTTCACTAATGCTAAACCTGTCTGACTGAGCTACCCAGAATCCCTGGTGCTACATTTTCCTCCCAAGGCAGCAGTGGTTACTGGAGTGATCCTGCCTCAAGAGGCCCCATTGCTGCCGCAGCTGGTTTGGCTCAGTGGTAGAGCATCGGTCTGCGGACTGAAAGGTCCTGGGTTCGATTCCGGTCAAGAGCATGTACATTGGTTGCGGGCACATCCCCAGTAGGGGGTGTGCAAGAGGCAGCTTGGTTGATGTTTCTCTCTCATTGACGTTTCTAGCTCTCTATCTCTCTCCCTTCCTCTATGTAAAATATCAATAATATATATATATATTTTTAAAAAGAGGCCCCATTGCTGCTGTGACCCTGCTCTCTGCGATCAGGATTTTTTTTATAAGACCTCACCATCTATGGAACCAGAGTGCCCACTGCTCTGTGCACCACACCCAGGTCCCAAGCTGTGGAATTGACCTGCCATCACCATGCTGGGCTGCGCTGCTCTATGTCCCACCTCTGAGTCCTAAACCATAACTTTAACTTCTATCACTGAGGCAGCACTGCTGCTGTTCCACATCCCATCCTTCCGGTTGTCAATTGTGGTTTGTCACCAATCACTGGAACTTAACTGTTGCTATTATGTAAATGTACCCTGAAGCCAGAGGCAAAACTTAGAACCACCATCCCTGGGGTGTGCTACTATTGCAATCTGCCGCCTAGGCCCAAGCTATTGCTGCACTCTGTTATCTCAGGGCCTGCGCCAATGCTGTCACCTTGATCTCACCCTAGGCTCTGAGTCACTGTGGAGACGTCCACAGGAGATTTGCACAGGCTGGCACAGCAGACACCAGTGCCAGTGCCACAGCAAAGTGTGTCTGTGTCCCAGATCTCAGGTGCTGTGGTAGTTTTGCATGTGCCTGAACCCAGGCCGAGGTCCACTACTCCTCTGACTGCCCTCATACCACCATCAACTGCAGGACCTCCACAGTATTGGCCACAAAAGACCCTCCCAGTCTTTGCTGACATTGACCTCAGCTGATGTAGACGTATGTAGACTACACCATTGTGCTCTCCCAGAAACCAGAGATACTACACCCCATCAAGCTGGTGCCTTACTTCAGGGGTAAGTTTTTCCCAACTGAAGCCAGTCTGAGAAGGCGTAAAAGGCGGCTGCTGCACTGAAATATGCAGATATTAATACAAAGCCACTAGAGACATGAAAAAAACAACAACAAGGAAACATGACACCATCAAAAGATCACAAATAATTTTCCAGAAACAGAGCCCCAAGAAATGGAGATCTGTGAGTTATTTAAAAATTATTCAAATAATTATTTTTAAGGAAATTCAGCAAGACTCAAAAGAACACAAAAACCTCAATGAACTCATCAAACAATACATGAATAAAACAGGAGTTCAACAAAGCAATGCAAATCATAAAAAGAACCAAATAGAAATTCTAAAGCTAAAGAATAAAGTGTATTAAACAAAAAAATGAGATAGAGTAGTTCATCAGTGGCCTCCATCAGCCAGAAGAAAATGTCTGTGGAATTAAAACCAGATCTCTTGATATTATCCAGTTGGAGGAGAAAAAAAGAAATAAGAATAAAAAAGAATGAAGAAAGCCATGAGACCCCGTGGAGAAAAACTATATTTGTGTTAAGGAAATCTCAGAAGGAAAAGGGAGAGAGAAAGGAACAGCAAATTTAGCTACAAAAATAATGGCTGTAAACAACCCAAATCTAGGGAGAGATATGGCTAGCCATGACTCAACCCAAAGAAGTCTTCACCAGGACACATTATAATTAAGCTCTCAAAAATCAAACAGAAAGAGAATTGTGAGAGCAGCAAGAGAGAAAAGATTTACCACATACAAAGTAACACCTATTAGGCCATCAGCAGGTTTTCAGCAGAAGGCTTGCAGACCAGGAGAAAGAAGGAAGATATATTTAAGCTACCAACTAAAAATAATTTACCAAGCAAAGCTGTCCTTTAGAAATGAAGGAGAAATAAAGACTTTCCCAGACAAAATAAAAACAAAACAAACAAACAAAAAACCCTGAGGGGATTTATCACCATTAGATGTGCCTTATAATAAATTCTAAAGGGAGTTGCTCAAGCTAAAATGAAAGGATAATGATCAGTACCATAAAAACATATTAAGGTATATAATTCACTGGTGAAGGTAAACACATAGTTAAATTTAAAATAATATAATACTGCAATGGCGGTGTTTAAATCACACTAAACTCTAGCATAGAAATCAAAAGAAAAAAGTTCTAAAAACGGTAGCTGTAACATTTTGTTAATGATTACACAACATAAAAATATGTAAATTACAACAGCAACATAAAAGGCCTGTGGGAAAAGTAAATGTGTAGACCTTGTGATGCAAATGAAGTTATTCTCAGCTTAAAATAGACTGTTATAAAATATATTATGAAAGCTTCATGGTAATCACAAAGCAAAGACCTATAATAGATACATAAATGATGAAGAGAAAAGAATCAAAGGATAAAATAATCAATTCACAAAGAAAGAGCAAGAGAGGAAGAAACAAAGGAACTACAAAAAAAAGCAATTACTAAAATGGCAATAGTAATGCCTTACCTATCAATAAATAATTTAAATGTAAACAGTTTAAATTCTCCCTTTAAAAACAGATAGTAATTGGCTGGATTTTTTTTTTTTTTAAAGAGGGATGCAGTTAAATGCTGCCTATGAGAGATGCACTTACATTCTAAAGACATTCATAGGCTGAAAATAAAGGTATGGAATAGAGGGGATGAGGACAATTATGTGATACCATAACCAATAAAGAAATTTAAAAAAATCTCTTATTGCTTTTTAGTTTATTCTTCTGTATGGTGTAAATTGATGGTCTAGTTTCATTTTTGTTTGCATGTATCTGTCCAATTCTACCAACACCGTTTATTGAAGAAACTATTTTTACTCCTTTGTATGCTCTTGCTTCCTTTGTCAAATATTAATTGATCATAATGGTTTGGGTCAATTTCTGGGTTTTCTGTTCCATTGAACTATATGCCTGTTCTTGTGCCCATACCAGGCTGTTTTGATCACAGTGACTTTGTAGTATAACTTGATATCTGGTATTATGATTCCTCCAACTTTATTCTTCTTTCTCAGGATTGCTGAGACTATTTGGGATCTCATATACATTTTTGGAGTATCTATTCTAGATCTATGAAATATACTGCTGGTATTTTAATAGGGGCTGCATTGAATCTATAGATTGTTTTGGATGGCATGGACATTTTAATGATATCGATTCTAGCAATTGATGAACATGGTATATTCTTCCACTATTTTATATCTTCCTCTATCATTTTTTTCAACATCCTATAGTTTTCTGAGTACATGACTTTTATCTCATTGGTTAAATTTATTCTAATGTATTTTTAATTTTTTTTATTGTAATGGTAAATGGGATTTTTTTCCCTGAGAGTTCATTATTGTATAAAAATGCAATTGATTTCTGGATATTAATTTTGTATCTGATTACCTTGCAAAATGCATTTATCAAATGTAGTATTCTTTTGGGGAGTCTTTAGTGTTTTCTATGTATAATATCATGTCATCTATGAATAATGAAAGTATTACTTCCTCTGGTCCAATTTGGATGCTTTTTTCCCTGTCTTATCTGATCTCTATGGTTAGGACTTCCAGTATTACACTGAATAAGAATGGTGAAAATGTGCATCCCTGGATTGTTCCTGCTCTTAGGGGAAATGGATTTAGATTTTGCCACTAGAGTATGATGTTAGCTGTAGGTTTGTTACATATGACCTTTATTATGTTGAGGTATGATCCCTCTATTCCCACTTTGCTGAGAATTTTTATAGAAAATGGGTTTTGGATTTTTGCAATGTTTTTTCTGTATCAATTGATATAATTATGTGATTTTAGTCTTCCAATCTATTTATGTGATGTATCACATTTATTTATTTGTAAATATTGCACCAGCCTTGCATCCCTGGGAATAAATCCAACTTGGTCATGGTGTATGATCTTCTTAATGTATTGCTGGATCCAATTTGCTAATATTTTGTTGAGGATTTTAGCATCTATATTAAATGTTGGCATGTATTTTTCTTCGTAGTGTTTTATCTGGATTTGGAATTACGGTAATGCTGGCCTCATAAAAAGAGCTTGGAAGTGTTCTTTCCTCTTTGATTTTTTTTAATAGTTTTAAGAGGATAGGCAATATTTCTTATTTGAATTTTGGGTAAAACTCCCCTGTGAAGCTATCTGGACAAGGGCTTTTATTTGCAGGTAGTATTTTTTACACCTGGACCTCATCTGGGCACTTCCAAACATGATACAAAGAGGAGGAATCTGAAAATCTGTATGTAGCTCCTGCTGGACGGCCCCAGGAAGTAGCTGACTTTATTTATTTTTTTAATATATTTTATTGATTTTTTACAGAGAGGAATGGAGAGAGATAAAGAGCCAGAAATGTCAATGAGAGAGAAACATCGACCAGCTGCCTCTTGCACACCCCACCACACCAGGGATGTGCCCGCGACCAATGTACATGCCCTTGACCGGAATCGAATCCGGGACCTTTCAGTCCACAGACTGATGCTCTACCACTGAGCCAAACCAGTTTCGGCCAGTAGCTGACTTTAGACCTTCCTGGGGACTCAAGAGCCAGTGTACCCAGTGGTCAGTGTGAGACCATACCAGATTACAGCTCTTTACATGTATATGTGACATACTCAAGGGGCAGACTCAGTGAGCACCATAGCCCCACTGAATCAAGTCTTCCTCCGTTAAGGTGTCTCATATGCAGCAGCTCTCCCACTGGAGTTGCAGCTGGTCCCCACAGCAAATTGGCCTGGAAGTCAAATCCTCCAACTGACACCAATAGCAGTCAAGGCTCAACTACAACAAGACTATGCTCACAGCCCACAAAGGGGTGCACCTAGAGTGTTCACATTAGGTGATTGGGGAGGCTGAGCTACTGGGTCCTATAGGACACATACCACATAAGCCACTCTATCAACTCAAAGAGACTTTGCAGCTACCGAATACATGGAAAACAAACACAGTGAAGCAGTCAAAATGCAGAGACAAAAAACATGTCACGAATAAAAGAAATGGAAGAAAGTAAACTACTGGATATAGAGTTCAAAATCTCAGTTGTAAGGTTACTCAAGAATCTTCTAGAAACCTCTGAGGAACTTAGACTTTCAAAGATCTTAGTGAGATTGTAAAAAAGGAAAAGAACCAGTCAGAAATTAAGCATACACTGACTGAAATTAAAAAAAATGTATACAGGGATCCAACAGTAGAATAGAGGATCCTGAGAATCAAATCAATTATTTAAAATATGAGGAAGCAAAAAAAAAAAAAAAAACCCAACCAGAAGAGCAAAAAGAAAAACGAATACAAAAATATGAAGATAATATAAGGAGCCTCTGGGACAACTTCAAGCATACCAACATCCAAATTATAGGGTGCCAGAAGAAGAAAGAGAGCAAGATATTGAAATTTTATTTGAAGAAATAATGACAGAAAACTTTTCTACTGGTGAAAGAAATAGACTTACAAGTCCAGGAAGCACAGAGTCCCAAACAAGAGGAATCCAAAGAGGACCACACCAAGACACATCATAATTAAAATGTCAAGGGCAAAAAACAAAGAAAGTATCTTAAATGCAGCAAGAGAAAAAAGGTTACCTACAAGAGGGTGCCCATATGACTGCCAGCTTATTTCTCAACAGAAACTATGTAGGCCAGAAGGGAGTGGCAAGAAATATTCAAAGTGATGAATAGCAAGAACCTATAACCGAGATTACTCTATCCAGAAAAGCTATTATTTAGAAGTGAAGGTCAGATAAAGAGCTTCCCACACAAGAAAAAGCTAAAGCAGTTCATCACCAAACCAGAATTATATGAAATCTTGAAGGTTATTTTTTAAGAAGAGAAAGAAGAAGAAAAAGATAAAGATAAAAAATCTGAACAACAAAGTGACAACCAATACATATCTATCAACAAGTGAATTCAAAAATCAAATAAAAAATCTGATGAACAGAATAAACTGGTGAATGGAATAGAATCAGGGACATGGAAATGGGACAGACTGAGGAGTCTCAGAGAGAAGAGGGTATGTAGGGAGATGCCAGAAAAGATTAGACAAAGATCTTATATGCATGTATGCATTACCTATGGACACAGACAATAGGGTGGTGAGGGCCTGAGGTGGGGTGGGAATCAGGTGGAGGGGGAGCTATTGGGGGTAAAAGACGGGCATCTGTAATAATCTCAACAATAAAGATTAAAAAATAAATAATTTTTCTCTAGAAAAAATAATTAGAAAAATAGGGGAAGGAAAATGGTTTAAAATAAAGGATGTTAAGAGAGAAGAGAAAAGAATTTAAAAGTACAATAAAGGAGAAAGCAGATAGAGCTAAATTTAAAAAGGAAACAAGATGAGAAAACAGAAAAAAAAGAGACAATGAAAAGGAAAAATAAAAACGGTCTGACTGGTGTGGCTCAGTGGTTGAGCATTGATCTATGATCCAGAAGGTCACAGTTAGATTCCTGGCCAGGGTACATGTTCAGGTTGTAGGCTTGATCCCCAATAGGGGGCATGCAGGAGGCAGCCAATCAATGATTTTCATCATTGATGTTTCTATCTCTCTCTTTCCCTCTCCCTTTCTCTATGAAATCAATAAAAATATTTTAAAAATTTGAGTAGTGAAAAAAAAAGCAAAAATAAAAACAATGAATCAGAAAAGGGAAGAGGCAAATTAGATATAGGTACAAAACAGGAGGCTAGAATAAATTTTAAAAAATCAATAAACAAGATAGTTAAAGAAGATAAATTTAAGAAGGGGAAAAAAGAAAGGAAAGAGAGAAAATAAAAAAAAGATAACAAGAAAAAAGGGGGGAAAAGAGAGAAAAAAGTGAAGTGGCATTACTTTCAGCAATGTTTAGCATGTCATGCAAGTTCCCTTTCGCTTTGACTCTTCTGTTCTGTCTGCCAATTCTGGGCTTCCTGTGTGGTACCTGGGTGCTAACACTGCCAGGCACTGTCCTCCTTTGGCTCTAAGCAACCTGCTTGAAGCTCCAAGCAATCCACTGAGCCATCATTTGTGTCTGACTCCACAGGACTTGACTGCCAGCAGGAAATGCCAATCTGCCCCCTAACATTTGTTTGTTAGCAGCATGGGGCCTAAGGCTGGGTCAGTAAATTTCCCTTGGATCCTCAAGCTCCACCCCTGTCCCTTTTGCCTGCTAGCCAGCTGTCAATCTTAGTCACTCAACAGTGTGTTTCTAAAAGGGCTTTAGGCAGGGGACATGCTGTTTAGTTTTCAGGGAATTTGGTGGGTGTTTCCCTGTTCCATATGTACCCCTCTGGGAGTGACCCAAAATATTACTCTGCCCTGAGCTGGACAGAGATCCTTGTATGGAGACCAGTGGGGTGGGCTGAAGACCTGGAGTTTTTATCAGCCTTCCTGTGTGGGCAAAGTACCAGTACCAGTTTTGTTCCCAGGATACTGGAGCAGATGGTTCCTCCCCCCAATCCAGTTACCTCTGCTTCTGTGACTTTTCAGACCAGTAGGCTTGATCTCTCATTTTGTTTCCTCTGGAAAAATAAAAATGGAAGGTGTGGCATGCAGGGCTCCTGAAGATGGGATACGGAGCTAGCTCCTCTCAAGAAAAAATAGCCATTTCATTTTGGGACCTATGACCAAATACTCCTGGCTACTGCTTTTCCACATCTCCCTGAAATACTTCCTACCCCAGCCTCTCTCTCCTTAGTCACTTCAAGTCCTCATCTTGCTCCCTGCACCAAAGCCTTAGGTGAGAAGTTGCAAATGAAAACTCCTGTGCTCTGGGTTTAAAACAAACAAAAATGAGACTGCTGCTTTCTCTATGACCAGCTCTGGTCTACCGGCTCCAACCTTCACTGCAGCCAGCAGCACTGCCACCTATCACAGCTGGTTGTTACATGGGCCACTGACTGTGGCTCTGGTGATCAGGGCTGTGGACCTCAGTCCTCGTTCTTCTGAAGGAACAGACTCTCTTGTAGCCAGGAGCTCCCTCCTCAATCTCAGCTTGCTGACCTGCCACCCCCGGAAACTGGGTGAGCTCCTCTCTTGACAGCGCCCTTCCTGCCTGTCTCCAGGTGTTTCCTGTCCTTCCTTGATGTAAGTCTCCTCATCAGCTGGACATCAGTTGGTAATTCTAGGTGACTGTTCTCCAATTAAATACTATTTAATTATATTTCCAGTTTGGCCCCCAGACAAGGTGTAAGACAGGCCTGCCTATTCATTTGCCATTTTCTTGAACTCCCAATGTTAATTTCTTATTAACTGTCACATTATGGTTGCGTGGCTTGTTATAGTTGGGGGAAACTAGGTGAAGAGGTATCATATTTTCTGTACTATTTTGCAGCTGCCTGAAATTATTTCAAAATAAAAATTAAAAAAATAACGTGCAATTTATGAGATTCCAAAAAGAAACCAAACCTGAGAATTCTGATTTCAGCCTTGCTCCTTTATAGTAAATCATTATAATTTATTTAAGCTTTTTTTCACCTTAGACATATTATTCATCTATTTTTTCCTGGTCTATGTCCTTTATAGATATTTTTATCTCTTAATCTTTGGGGAGGTAATATTCTGATTGACACAGGGCAAAGCATGCAATATTAGCATCAATATTCACTTCACTCTGACCCAGGCTGCCACTCTGGGAGCCTGGCTTGAAATACTAATGAGATGAAAGTGGAAGAAAGAAACCTCAGAGTTCTAAAGTTCATATAAATGTAGACTACAGTAGAAAGGTTATAAGAAAAATAAAAGATAAGCCTGGAAAGAGCAGACCAAAGTGTTAAAAGTATGAATTATATAACTGTGGTTTATAAATTATTTATTTATTCATGTATTTATTATAGTTTGTTTTTTCACAATTTAATAGCGTATTTTTAAATTTAAAGTAAAAATAAACTTTGTAAAAACATCTAAAATTGTCATTGAATCCTCAACTACTTGAAAAATATAGCAACACACTATTATTTTTAAATAAAGTGAATTTACAGAATCTATACTGGAGGAATCACTTTACCTTAAGCAACCCAAAAAATTAAACTGTAAGAAAAATTCAGTCTAGAGTGTATTATCATAGGAAGAGTTCTAGTTTCCAGTTGGTGCCATCTGTCCCTGAAAAATTCCTCCAGGAGCTCTACACGTATTGACTTCATAATCTATTGAAAGCAGCCTTGGATGTGTACAAAAGTGTGGCCCTCCTGTAATTTAATTAGCTGAATATTTCAAGTTCCCAGGAGCCTGAAAATAAATGTAACACTGATAAGATGGAAGCCTGTAATTTAAAATTTATTTGAAAAGGAGGAGAATTTATAGGAAAGAGTTCTGAATAAGTATGATAATTCCTGGTATGTCATGCATATGCTGATTTTCTTGATATATTTCTTATGGCTAGTTGTTTTTCAATTGGGGTAGAATCCTATCTAATAAAAGAGTAATATGCAAATTAACCATCACTTTACTATACCCATAAGCCACACCCACAAGCTAGTCAGGACTCCACTCAAGGCTAAAAAGTTTCAATGATAGAAGATACATAAATTCAAACAGAAATGGTGGCAGCCATGGAGCTCGAAAGAGCTAGAGGCTAGGATTGCCCCTAGAGATGGAGGAAGCCAGGCTTTCCACACACCCGGGCCTGCTCAGGCTTCTGCTTAAGGCTACAAAGTTTCAATTATAGAAGATACATAAAACCCAACAGAAATGGCTACCACTACAAAGCAAGCAGAAGGCTTGGTTCTGCTCCAGGCTACAAAGATTCAATTGTAGAAGATAAATAAACCCCAGATACCAGGGCCTCCTCTTGGGTTGCCAGGGGGCGTGGCCGGCCTGCAAACCACCACAGGCCCCTCTCCCAGGCTCACCACACCCCAAGTAACCCCCCCTCCCCCCCGCAATCCAGAACATCCTTCAGGGCAAACGAACCAGCCTCCACCCGTGCACCAGGCCTCTATCCTATCTAATAAAAGAGTAATATGAAGATTGACCATAACTCCAACACACAAGATGGTTGCCCCCAAGTGGACACAAGATGGCCAACACAAGACGGTCAGCAGGGGAGGGCAGTTGGGAGGGACCAAGCCAGGCCTGCAAGGGAGGATAGTTGGGGGCGATCAAGCCTGCAGGGGAGGGCAGTTAGGGATGGCCAAGCTGGCAGAAGAGGGAAGTTAGGGGGGACCCAGGCCTGCAGGAAAGGACAGTTGGAAGGGACCCAGGCCTGCAGGGGAGAGCAGTTGGGGGGGGGGGACCAGACCTGCAGGGGAGGGCAGTTAGGGGTGACCAGGCCTGCAGGGGAGAGCAGTTAGGGCTAAACAGGCTGGCAGGGGAGCAGTTAAGTATCAATCAGGCTGGCAGGGGAGTGGTTAGGGAGTGATCAGGCTGGCAGGCAGAAGCAATTAGGGGCAATCAGGAAGCCAGGCAGGCTAGCAGTTGGGAGCCAGCAGTTTTGGAGATAGCAGTCCACTGGGATTGGGCCTACATGGGCAGTCGGACATCCCTCAAGGAGTCCCATATTGGAGAGGGTGCAGGTTGGGCTGAGGGACACCCTCCACCCCCCACATGTACGAAAAATATACAGCTCAACATGATGTTTTTGAGATTTACCTTATGTGACATATAGCAACACTTTAGGTTGCTTAATAAAATTTCATTGAAGATATATACCTCCTTTATTTATTCATTCCACTTATGATTAGGTTTTAACTCTATCTTTTCTTGTAAGTATATTTTTATTGATTTCAGACAGAAAAGGAGAGGGAGAGAGATAGAAACATTAATGCTGAGAGAGAACATTGATGGGCTGCCTCCTGCACACTCCCTACTGGGGATCAAGCTCTCAACCTGGGCATGTGCCCCAACCAGGAATTGAACCATGATCTCCTTGTTCATAGGTTGGTGCTCAATTACTGAGCCACACTAGCTGGGGCAACTCAATCTTTTTAAGAAGCAATTATAATTGAGCTAAGGCAATTTGGATATACTCAAATATTAGGTTTTCTTGGCGGATATTGGTAATCTACAACAGTTAGTGACAGAAAAATGTCTCTATTTCTCTGCTCCCAGGATCTCACCACCAATATTATGTTATAATTCAGGAGTGGGGAACTTTTCTTTTTTCCAAAAGGCCATTTGGATATTTATAACATCATTTCCAGGCCACACAAAATTTGCATCCCTAACTTAAAAGTTAGCTGCTATATTTGGTCAAACATTTAATTAACTCAGATCTAATGCCTTGGTGGGGCCAGACCAAATGATTTTGCAGATCATATACAGCCCATGGGCCAAATATTACCTACCCCTGTGCTGGATTACAGACATTTGATCTTGTCCAAAGCTGCCATGTAGACATTTGGTCTATGCCTAAAGGTCCTCTTAATATTTGGTCTTCTCAAAAAAATCCATAGAGATTCTTGGTCCATAGTTCTTTAAATAATACAAACATGTAACTTTGTTATGTTATTTTTATTATACTTCATGTTGAAGTGTTGGCAGAACCAAACATCAAGGGCCTTTGATCTGAACTAAATGACTCATTGGAGATTATGTACAGAATCAAATGTCCTACAAGTGCAATCTTCTACAGATAACATAGCTTTGAGAAAGCATATTATTATTATTTTAGGCATTTCAGTAAACATTTTGTTAGACTGATTTGAGACTATTCAGAATCCTCCAAAAGTGGCTATCCTACCTAATATAAGAGTAATATGCAAATTAACCATCACTTTGCTCAACCCATGCCCACCAGCCACGCCCACTAGCCAGAGTATGCAAATTAACCCTAACCAAGATGACTGCAGCCACAGAGATCAGTTGAGAGGCTTGGGTTTCCCCGGTAAAGGACACCCTCCACCCCGTGCATGAATTTCGTGCACCAGGCCTCTAGTATATAAGGACCAGAGCTAATCATAGATCTTGGGAACCAGTTTGAAAGGTACAGGACCCTGGCTTCTCAGGATGTCTTATCCAATTCCTGCAAAGGCAGAAACTTAGATAATATTTCTAGCCAATCCAAATATATTGACATCACAATTAAAATCATTCTTTACATGATTTTAATTAATAAAACACCTGGTGTTGATCAGAGATAAAGATAATGGAAGGGCACTAGAAGAACTGAATTTATGAATACAGACTCTTAAATAATAAATAAACTAGACCCAGTAGTGTATACTAAATTAGGGGCTTTAAATGTTCACTAGTGAGCTCTAGGATAGATAGTGAAATATAACACATATATAACACAAACCACATTTTAAATATTTTAAAGTGAATTGCAGATAATATTAGACATTTTCTAATCCTGATTATGAATACCCAAGTCTAACTTGCTTAAAAAGGATATAATCTCTACATTAAGGAGTTATCTCAGGGAGGCTGCTCTTCTTGGCAGACTTGGGAATGTCTCTGACTGTTTAATAGGTTAACTGTCCTAGCTTCCCAATCCTGGGCCATCTCTAAAATATTAAAGTGTGGAAGCTGTTGTTATACAGCACATTGTTCAATTAGAGACCCTGGCAATTAACTCTAAAAACAATAGGAACATATGCTATATTCAATGGCTTTAACATACCCCCCCCCCACTGGATCTGCAATTGTACGGGCTGAATAAAACAACTAAGATAAAGATAATCTAGGCTGGGATGACTCAGATATACTCTATGTGTCTCATTGGAGACCCAGGTTGAAAGTGCACCACCTGGGGGGGATCCAAGATGGCTGCCAATGGGACAGTAGTCTGCAAGATAGTATGTGAGTGAGATAGCGAAAGGCAAGTGCATGGGCATGTGGAGTGTGTCTGTATTTGTGAGTGAGAGACAACTATGTTCCTCAGGACTGTTGGGGACTGGTGGATCAGGCTCCTCTGTCCGGGAAGCCTCTACTACTGCTGAAATTTCTCCTGAGGCAGCCAGCTCTCCAACAGACACTGCACTTTTTTGCTTTCTTGGTTGAGTATTTTTTGCTTTTTTGTATTTCAAATCTTTGACTTGAGTCTTGCTTTCCTCTAGTCTGCTGTTGGTCTCTGTATAATGTTTTTTTTAATTATTATTATTTCAGTAAGTGTATGTTTAATTTCTAGTTGGTCCTTTTTCATACCTCGAGGGTCTCCTTAAATTTACCAGCCTTTTCTAGGAAATTTTTGAAAAACCTCAAAAACACACACCAAAAAAAAAATTGTAATAAATTATCTAAAACTATAGCTCAAAGAGTTAGAAAGAGAGTAACTAGAAAAGCCCAGCATAAGCAGAAGGTAGGGAATAATAAGGATCAGAGTGGAGATAAACCACATAGAGACCAGAAAAAAAATACAACAGATCAAGAAAACAAAGAGCTGGTTCTTTGAAAGGATAAACAATATTGAAGAAACTCTAGCCAGAATCATCAAGAAGCAAAGAGAGGGTAACCAAATAAAATCAGAAATGAAAAAGGTTAATAACCAAACCCACAGAAATACAAATGATTATGAAAAAATACTATGAACAACTCTATTCCAACAAAATCGAAAAGCTAGGCATAAAAGAATATATTCTTAGCGACATACAAACTCCCAAAACTCAATAAGGAAGAATCAAAAAACCTGAATAGGCCAATAACTACTGAAGAAATTGAAGCAGGGAACAAATATCTTCCAGCAAACAAAAGCCCTGGTCAGGACGACTTTACAGCGGAGTTACACAAAGCATTCAAAGAAGAACCAAAACCTATCCTCCTTAGATTATTCCAAAAACTTTCAAGATAAAGGCACACTTCCAAGCTCTTTTTATGAAGTCAGCCTTACCCTTATCCCCAAACCAGATAAAAACACCACATAAAAGAGACCTCCAGGCCACTATCCTTGATGAATGTAGATGCTAAAATCCTCAACAAAATTCTAGTAAACTGGATTCAGAATTACATTAGAAAGATAATACACCATGACAAAGTGAAATTTATTCCAGGGATGCAATATCCGCAAATCTATAAATGTGATACTTTACATAAACACATCCAGAGACAAAAATCACATAATCGTATCAATCAATGAAGAAAAAACATTTGACAAAATCCAATACTCTTTCTTGATAAAAACTCTCAGCAAAGTGGGAATAGAGGGATCATACTTCAACATAATAAAAGCCTTATATGACAAATCTACTGCCAACATCATACTCAATGGGCAAAAATGAACTCATTTTCCCTAAGAACAGGAACAAGACAGGGATGCCCACTTTCACCACTCCTGTTTAATATAGTACTGGAAGTGCTAGCCATAGCGATCAGATGAGAAGAAGAAATAAAAGGCATTTACATTGGAAAAGAAGTAAAACTGTTCTATTCACATATAACATAATACTATACATAGAAAACCCCAAAGACTCCATCAAAAAACTACTAGACCTAATAAATCCATCTGTCAATGTAGCAGGATAGAAAATAAACACCAAAAATCTATGGCCTTTTTATACACCAATAATGAACTCACAGAGAGAGAAATGAAGAAAAAAATAATCCCATTTACCATTGCACCGAAAGTATTAAGTACATAGGGATAAACTAAGGACATAAAAGACCTGTACTCGGGAAAACCACAGGACATTGACTAAAGAGATATAGGAAGACATAAATGAATGGAAGAACATACCATGTTCATGGATTGGTAGAATCATCATTAAAATGTAAATACTACCCAAAGCAATCTAGAGATTCATAAAATCCCCATTAAAATACCAATGGCATATTTTAAAGATCTAGCACTGCAAAAATTAATCAGGAATAAAAAAAGACCCCGAATGGCCACAGCAATCCTGAAAGGAGAACTAAGTTGAAGAGATCACAATACCAGATATCAGGGTATTTTACCAAGCCACGGTTCTCAAAACTGCCTGATACTGGCACAAGAACAAACAGACCAATGGAACAGAACAGAAAATCCAAAAACCATTATGCTCAATTAACATTTGACGAAGGAGGCAAAAGTGTACAATGGAATCAAAACTGTCTCTTAAACAAATGGTGCTGGTAAATTTGGTCAGATACATGCCAAAAAAAAAAAAAAAAGATCACCAACTTACACCATACACAAAACAAACTGAAAATAGCTAAATGACTTAAATATAAGACCGGAAATCATAAAAATCCTACAAGACTCTATAGGTAACAAAATAGCAGACATATATCATAGCAATATCTTTATAAACACAGCTCCTAGGGCAATGGAGACTAAGGATAAAATAAACAAATGGGACTACATCAAAATAAAAAGCTTTTACACAGCAAAAGAAACCACCAACAAAACAACAAGAAAGCCTACAAAGTGAGAGAACTTATTTGTCAACGTTATATCCTATAAGGGCCTAATCTCAAAAATTTATAGGGAACTTATACATCTTAACAAAAGGAAGATAAATAACCCAATAAAAATGGGAAAAGGACTTAAATAGATACTTTTCAAAAGTGAACAAACAGAGGTCCAAGAGACATGAAAACATGCTCAAAGTCACTTATCATCTGAGAGATGCACATCAAAACAACAATGAGGTACCATCTCATACCTGTCAGAATGACTATTATCAACAAATTAACAAAGGGCAAGTGCTGGCAGGGATGTGGAGAAAAAAGGAAACCTCCTTCACTGCTGGTGGGAATGCACATTGATGCAACCACTGTGGAGAACAGTATAGAGTTTCCTCAAAAAGTTAAAAATGGGACTCCCATTTGACCCAGTGATC
The DNA here is from genome assembly GCA_963924515.1 of Vespertilio murinus. Classification (NCBI taxonomy): domain Eukaryota; kingdom Metazoa; phylum Chordata; class Mammalia; order Chiroptera; family Vespertilionidae; genus Vespertilio; species Vespertilio murinus. The sequence goes on from OZ004710.1 coordinate 22,255,712, forward strand.
CAACTTCTGTGACTATATCCCAAAAAACCAGAAGCACCAATCAGAAAGTATATGTGCACCCCTATGTTCATAGCAACAGAATTTACAATAGCTAAGATTTGGAAACAGCCTACGGGTCCACCAGCAGATGAGTGGATAAAAAACTAACAAAAAACAAAACAAAACAAAACAAAACCAAAAAAAACTGTGGTCAATACCTGTTTTGCTCAGTGGATAGAGAGTTGGCCTGAGGACTGAAAAGTCCCGGCTTCCATTCCAGTCAAAGGCATGTACCTTGGTTGCGTTGCGGACACATCCCCAGTAGGAGGCAGCTGATCGTTGTTTCTCTCTCATTGATGTTTCTAACTCTCTATCCCTCTCCCTTCCTCTCTGTAAAAAATCAATTATATATGTTACATCTACACAGCAGAATACTATGCCACTACAATAAAAAATGAACTTTTACCATTTTAACATCATGGATGGATGGAACTGGAGAGTATTATGCTAAGCAAAATAAGCTAGTCAGAGAAAGATAAATATCACATGATCTCACTCATGTGTGGGATATAATGAACAACATAATTTAATGAACAAGAGTAGATCCAGAGACAAAAGGCAGGGAAGGGGGGTTAGAGAGCAACCAAGGAACTTGGACGCATGCATATCAGCATAACCAATGGATACAGACACTGGGACCGTGGGGGCTTGCCCTGGGTGGGTATAGCTGTGGTGCAGGGTGTTAATTGTGGAAAAATGAGACATATGTAAAACTTTATACAATAATAATAAAAGAATAAATAATCAAAAAAAGGAAAAAAGAAAGGAAATTAAGAAAAAGAAAGGAAAGGGAAGGGAAGGGAAGGGAAAGGGAAGGGAAGGGAAAGGAAGGGAAGGGAAGGTAAGGGAAGGGAAGGGAAGGGAAGGGAAGGGAAGGGAAGGGAAGGGAAGGGAAGGGAAGGAAAGGAAAGGAAAGGAAAGGAAAGGAAAGGAAAGGAAAGGAAAGGAAAGGAAAGGAAAGGAAAGGAAAGGAAAGGAAAGGAAAGGAAAGGAAAGGAAAGGACAACATCTTTAATTTTAGGAAGGGAAGGGAAGGAAAGAACAACATCTGGCCAAAGCTCTCCTCATGCTAATGCTTGAGGTGCAAGAGGGAAGAAGAAATGTGTGAGACCTTGTAAGGTCCAGATTTAAAACTGATTCTCAGTCACTTCACCCACACATCATAGGGTAGACAAGTCGGCAGGTCAAGGTGAAAGTCAAGGGCAGGGAGGTGCCGCTGCCCATGATGAGGTAACTGTATGGCCATGGGGGTAGTAAGGGCTGCAGCACTTGAGCCTGTCACTCAGCTGTCACATTCTCCCCATAACCAAAAATAATATTACCTCTCCCAGAATTAAATATTTATATTTTCATTGTACCTATTAAAACATTATTGACCAAGAAGGAAGGAAACTTTATTTTTGATACTGATTTTTTTTCATTTTTTGGCCTCTTGTAAATATTAGGACCTAATGCAGATCTGTTTTATAAAGTTGTATTCATTTTACAGTCAGATATTGAGCACCTACTATATACACACCAAGTGAAGCAATGCAAGAAACACAAAGATGAATCAAATGTAATTTCTCTATTATCTTGAGGGTTTGGGAGTTGAGGAGGGAAGTGGGGTTGGGGTAGCAGAAATTGAGCAATTTGGTTAAAACCATCAGTTTGGGGCTTAAGCATTCCTACATTAGAGTTTCAGCCACACAATTTCAGACAAGCTATTTACTCTCTCTCTCTCTCTCTCTCTCTCTCTCTCTCTCTCTCTGCCACAGTTTTGACCACTGACACCAAGACAAAACAAGACCTCATACCTTGTAGGCACAGAATTAAAAAAATATGTAAGTATGCCCTACACTTCTAAGTGTTCAGTTAGTAGCTAGCATAAAACTTTAGGTTACTTTGACCAGATTGGACACAACATTCCACCTTCATTTCCTCCTCCATTCTGTTGTCTCAGCAATACAATACTAATTGCTGTCCAGCAGCTGGCTTCAGAGACAACCTTCATAATAACAGGCTATAAAAACCAACTACAGGGAGTTAAATCATTTTCAGGGATTTGTTCTGTCACAAAACCTAAGTAAACAATTTTCAATCACTTTCCCTACAGAGACAATGAGCTGGAACATAATTAAAAAAAAAATACCTGGATAGAACACATGTCACCAGCCTGACCCCATGCCCTATGAGACAGCACAGTCCAGCTGGTTGTAGGGCCACGGAACAAGGTGGCCCACTGGTGGGTACCAGAGTTGGTTTTCTGACATGCAGTTGATTTTCTAGAATCTCATTGATTGAGGAAACACATCCTCAATATCAATCAATCAGGGGCATGACAGCTTCAAGATGATAAAGACAAGCAAACACCTCATGTAATTTTAGGCTGCATTTTTATAAGCATCCCTCCCTCTCTACATTGGAGTTTGGTCCCTAGTGACCCCTAGGTGTATTAGTCACTGACTTCCCACCCTGTAAAGGCAATAGGAGGCTGGCGCTCTGGCTTTTCTTTATTGACTCTTTCTTCTCCCTCCTGAAGTTCTCATGTATTTTAGAGTTTTCTTCTCTAGTCCTATTACTACCACCCTGCTATCAGTTTGCAAATTTATTTCAGAATTTATTCTGGTTATGACAAGCCATTAAAAATATGTGGGAGGAATGCAAGCATAAGGGACATAAGGTCTTTATACCTTGAGTTCACTCATTAAGTTGATCATAGAAAAACAAAATGAAATAAATGTCACTAAGAGGGTCACTTAAAACAGAGTTGGGAGGCCACTGAGGAAGTGAGACCCATGCACGTTTCCTCTTAGATCTTGAACTAATGTGAAATTAGTGTTATGCTAACCTGTTCCTAAACTCAGTGCAAGGCCAACACCAAACATCCTGGATCAAGGATTGCTACATGGATATACATGGACCTTACTTCCTCCTCGTCATGGTGACCAGACCATCTGCAGTCTTAATTCAGTCGGTTTCAAAAACAAGCATCCTCCATGTAAGGACAGACCTAACCAATCCCTGCTCGCCTAGCCCAAGTCCTTCATTCACCTGGAGGACGGAAATGAGAACATCCCTTTTGGTTTGGGCCTTTATAAACCCTGTCTTTCTTTGTTTCCTTTGCAGCACAGTTTACCTTTTTAACTGAATCTATGTCCTAGTTTGTAATCCCTCCTTTGCTCAAATAAACACTTTTTATTCTTTACCAGTGGCCCAGTGCACGGATTCGTGCCCATTGAAAGGAAATTAATTAGAAGAAATATTTTAATATCACTATTTTCCCTATCTCTATAATACAAGTGTCAACCAATTTCATGATTGACAATGACAGACTGAAGCACACACATGTGATTGGCACCAGCAAGAGCTTTATATGCATCGTACATGTGCTAGTCAACGTTTATTTTTAAATTGCCAGTGTGTGTCATATGTACTGGCTGGTAGATTGGACAGTCAGTCGGACAGATGGTCAGTCACTTAGGTTGGATTGTGTATGGATTGTAACCTAAACCTTTTTATTACTATTATTTGTTTTTATTAGTTTTTTAAAGGTCAACAAATAGTTTGTGTGCATCTACTGTGTAAAGGCCACTCTTCTAGGTGCTGGGCATGCATCACTAAACAAAAGACAGAAAACAACAATGCAGTCCATCTCCTGCAAAAAATAAAAACAAAAATAAAACAAAACGAAACAAAAATACCACACAAACAAAAACAAAAAACAAACAAACAAAACACACACACACACACACACACACACACACACACACACACACACACAAACTGTCCTCTCTCAGAGTTTATAGCCTAATAATATATTTGTAATTTGGAATTAAGCCCAATTTTCAAATCCTTCTTTTACTTCAGAGTATAAGAGTGAAATGTGTTTATTTTCAAGAGGAATGAATTCTAATTGAACCAGTATTTCTCCAAGTGCCTTCCAAGGATCACCTTCATCAGAATCCCTTAACATGCTAATCAAAACAAACACTAATGGGGTCCAGAGAAGGCTCACTCAATTAAGCTCAATAAGGGTGGGTGAAGAAACCTTAACATTCTTATCATGAATATTTCCCAACCTTGAGAAGATCTGTCACACTGAAGAGATTAGGCTCAAATAGTGAAGAATCAGGTTATTTTGTGCAAAAGAAAGTTTGAGATCTGCTGCCCAACCAAAGGGATAAACTAAAATGGTGGAGTTTCAGACACTAGCAGTAGCCCCATTTCCTAAACTTCCCAATAAGATTCCTCAGGAGCACTTGCTAATAATATTGGAGATTCTTAGGTCCATTTCACACAGATTCTGATCCAGTGGGTCTGGGCTGGGGTCACATGTATTGATTAATAGCACAATTTAGGAAATACAGAGTTTTAGGATAAAATTACAAATCGGGAACATCAGACTGATTCCACACTCAGGGAAAACTACCCAGGAGTGATACATTAGTCAGTTTATTTTTTACCCAATTTAGTGAATTTTTTTCTAACTTGAATTTGCCTTTTTGCTGCTTCACTTTCTTTCTCTGCTGGATTAGTCTTTAAATCTCAGCTGTGTGAGCCCTGGGCATGAAAGAACAAGCTTTCATCACAAGTCTCTTAAATATTTATACTTATTACCCTGGCTAATTCCCCACTAAAACATTAGATCTTCAAGGGGAGATTCTACTCTTGTCAACTGACTACCCACCTAGGGCCTTTCTCAGTAGGTGTACAATACATATTTACTCAGTACTAGCCTGTTTAATAGTATTCTGAAGAATTGGAATGTGTTTGGATCTAATTTAAACCACATTTTGCAACCCTCTTCTATTCCTGCAGTCAATTTTTCTTCCTTCAGTAAATGAGGCAGTGGAAGTTTCTTTGCAGAACACGCTGTAACAACTATTGATTCTCCTGAATGTCTCTGTTCTCTCCACTCCAAGGACAAAGGCAGAATACAGCTATGTGGGCTGATTAATGGAGATCAGAGGTGCACTTGAAAGATATTGCACTGATTTTTTTTTAATTGTTGGCTTCCAGATGGGTAACTTCACCACTCCAGTATTATTTTAATATTAGATAAAAGCGCACTATGTAAAGTAAATATATTTACTTAGACATTTTTGACATTTGAATAAAAATCAAATAACCATCTTTTTCATTTTTATTAGTTGGGACATTAAGGTTTAAAATTTAAAAATATAATTTGTGGACAAGGCACAGTGTTAAATTTTTTAGAGGAAACACAAAAGAAACGTGGTTTGAAGATATCCTTTTTTAGAATCTCTCTGTATGTCTTTTCTGAGCAGAAAATCTTGGCTGAGCATAGTGAGCCAAGAGGCAGCTCAGATAATAAGAAAGAAGCAAAGACAGTTTGGAAAATGAGGCAAGTGGAAAGAGAACAAGCTTTTAGAGACCACTAAACCCAGGAGAGAATCCAGATTATTACACAGAATGGCTATGTGATCCTGGACAATTCACCAACCTCTTGAAAAATAGAAAAATGTCCCTAAAGGGTTTTTCTAAAATGATTCATTAGGATAAATATGCTCATAACTTGCCACTTCAAATTTCTTCCCCCTTAATTAAAGTGATATCAGATAATTTTTTTAGAAAAGCAATAGTAAAGCGCAGATATAATGAATTGTAAACTTGTAAATTGGGACATAAAATATAGCTAATATGGGCTATTAGCACTTATTTCAGCTAAAAAAAGTAAACAAATCTTTACCTCAGTTGAAACTAATTCATCTATTAAAGTTATGTGTTAAATAAAAAACCCCAAAAGAGATGAAACTAGCAAAATCACTTTCACACAAGAGATTTTTAAGTATGTTCTTTGCTATTTCATTTTGAAACTTAATTTGCATCTATCATACTATTATGCCATTTTAAAAGTAGATCAACATTGAGTAGTTATAAATTTTGAGTAGATATAAAGCAGAATTGCTTACATAGACTTTGAGGAGTCCATTAATCACTCTGTGCCTTTGGGATATAGATTTCCCTATAGTTTTTCATGCAAAACTTCATCAATATTCCCAACCACACAGTGTATTTACATCTAAGGTTGACAATAAAATATGGCTAAATCCCAGCCTTATGCCCCAAATCCAATTTGATAACTTGGTTTATGCTGGTAGATGAGGGCAATAAACACTTGAGGAGTTTCACAAAACCACACAGAAAATCTGTTTAAGTCTAATAATCTATTCTTGAATTCCTTATTTGGCAAAAACAAACAAACAAACAAACAAAAAACACAACAACTGAGAAGATAATTCTACGCAGTTTTCTCCATTTTTGTGTTACCACACAGTGATAACATGAAGCAGACAGAGATGAGTACTTATTTGCAAAGATGAACATTTTTGGGTGCTATAGGATGCAAGCTTCTAAAAATTTAGATAAACCCAGGGTGCTCATATCTTGAAATTCAATAAATGTTTAGCTCTAGATTTATTGTTTTGTTTTGTTTTTGCTTTGTTTTGTTTTTGTAACTGAGATATATATTCCATCTTCATGTGTAAAATAGATTTTAAGCAAGATTAACTGAATGATTATGAAGATCATCTTCTGAAAAGAGGTCTTGTCCTTCTGAAAGCACCATAAAGTCAAGATACCAGTCAAGAAAACAACAACTTAAAACACACTACTTGTCATTTAAAAGTAAATCTTCCAGTAATTGGCCACATTAGAAATTACCTAGTTTGTATCTAACACATAAGTGCTAATTTATATGGAAGACTGACACAAACAGATGCAAAAGTATCT